>CM063293.1:16815738-17415738 GCA_032173965.1 Sitta carolinensis
CCTCTGGAGAGGCCTCTTTAGCAAGGCAGGCAGACCCCTGGGAATGGGCTCAGGAGGGACAGGCCCTTACAAATACAGTGTATTTTCTCCAAGGAACCAAGAAGGAAGAAAATAGCTGCAGCAAAAAGGCCGAGGAGCAAGAGAAGTGCCCGGGCAAGACCTGGCAAGGGGAAGTAAGGGTGAGCCCAGCCTGCAGAAGAGTTTACGCTCCCTTTGAAGAGAAATATTCAGGCTGTCAGGTAAAACAGAGAATCTAACCCGTGGGAGGACAGAAGATGCTACCTTGAAGAATCTGACTATTACAGGATTAACAGCTATGATCCCTCCCTCTGAGGACACCAAATGCCAAAATCTGGCCTGAGGGTTTTAGGTGGTGAGGTTTGTCCAGGCGTGTCGGCAGGAACTCTACAACATACAGAGGAGAAATACTGTCCAAACCTGTATTATCTAAACATAGGTGCCTTTAAAATACTAAATATTTCTTTTAGAGGATAAGAGAAAAGACAGAGGAATACGAAGCCAAAATACACACATTTCTTTTGGGAGTAAAACGTGCCCCTCAAACACTTGAATTCTACTGTACAAGTATTTATACCATGTTTAAGAAACATTTGTCAAGCATATAAAAACCCCCAGAAGTTCACTGTCACACAGCTTAATTCCCTATATTCTGCCTACATGCACATATAGGGCCAGTTTGTTAGGGGGTGGAGGTGTGTAGCAAAGCACAATCTAGCGAGACATGACACCATAACGGTGAACAATAAAAGCAAGCGCAGCATATGTGCTGGACATTTGGTGAAAATAACCCAGCCACAGCTCCGGCTTCGGTACATCTTCCTGTGTGGAAGCTGGTAATTCAGTTTCTGCTCTAATTCAGCTCAGCCAACAGTTAAGTTGCTCACAACTCTCCCCTGATAATTATTTGGGAATTCTGAGATTCCAGGAAATGCATCTTTACTTTTCAGCACTCCTTATAGAGCCAAACAAGCAGAAATCTGGGGGGTTTCTTCTTTTCTTGTTACAGTTTTTTTCTCCATCTAGCAGCTAGGACTCTCCCTGGCTATATGATCCGAAATGGTAGCAATAATTATATTTCCTATTTTATTACTTGTAATTGCCCCTTTGATCAGAATCCTATGCCATTTAACCACATTTATATAGTCATCCTGCACATAGGTTCTAAATACAGAATGAATTATTTTCTGAGGGAAAACTACAGAAGCTGTGTTTCCCTTTACTGCACACACATGGAATCCCATACATTTGGCACCAATTTAGGTTATTATCATTTCATTCTTCCTCTTTATATTTGTTTCACTGTAAAAGCAATATAAAGCTCCCCGTTCACAGGGAGCTGCTCATTCCTTACTACTGCCTTCCCTCATCAAGCCTGTAGTATACCCACCCTGATTCAACCTCCTTTGCCAAAGGAAATACCAACAAACACGTGAAATATGCCACAGCTGGAAGGGCTGCACTGTGGGTCTCAAAGCTTTGCTGATCACACACTGCAAGCCTTACCGCAGCGTGAAGCCTAGGAAACTCTTCACACACACCTTTGTGGTTTGTCCCAAAGTCCAAGAGTTTGCAGAGACACAGGTGAGTCTCCCCAGCTGGCAGACTGCCTCCAGGTCAGTGTCTCTCACACAGGACCAGACTATCTGCCCCATCTCCAACAGCTCTGGCCGTGTCACCAAGCACAGAGCTGCTGGAGCCCTCCTTGCTCATGGCTGCCCCTTGCACACTCTAACGCTGCAGCAGAGAAGCAAAGGGCCAGAAGATACTGGCTTTTACCGTGTAAAACAGAGGACCACTACCTGGGGCTATATGGCTGTTAATAATGGTAAAACCCTGACAGACTTCAGAGAACCCAAACAGAGCTGCTTTTGATTTAGGCCATGCACCTGAAAGCAGAATTTTTTCATTCATCTTCCTCAAAGTGATGGTCACAGGAAACTACCTAAATAGCCCAGCTCAAGAATTTGCAGTTATCTGGAGAAAAGGACATGGTCTTTTGAAAGAACATGCTTAGATTAAGTGTTTCATTTGGAGGAAAAGCCAATGTGAAGTCAAATTCAAGACAGCCAGAAGCAGGCACATGTCACAGGGAAGAGCCAGTGACACAACCAGGGTGTTCCTGCCTACACTGCTGCTCCCTATAGCACCCAGGTGGTACAGGGGTAACAGGAGCAAAGGAAGGGGTTGAACTGTGTGCTTATTCTCTAAGAGCTTTGCTTGATAAACTTCCCTGTCTTGCTTGAAGCATGCTCCATGTTTCCATCACATTGCTTTGTCCATTCAGTCCACTTAGACATACATTCGCATCCTCCAGACTCAGGAAAAAATGCTGCTGGAAGAGAGTGCATGCAGCCAGAAGAACTGAAGGCTCACAGATTAAAGAAACCCTAACAGCTACTTGACTTTCACTACCTGACTTTTGTGTACACTCAGGACCAGGAGCAACAGGCAGATTCACCTGCACTTCCAAAACATCGCCCTTTTTCAGGATTCCCTCTAGGTGAGCCTGTCGCCCGCTGTTGGAGGCTCCCTCATGCTGGAAAAGCAAAGCATCCATAGGTGCTTCCCAAGCTTCTCATCACAGATACCTATGCACCATCTACAGCCACCACAAGATGTATTTACAAATAAAGAAGCTGACAAGTGTGGGAACAGGGAAAATCTTCACACTTTGAAACTTGAAGTCAACTTGGTTCAGTCAAACATGGAAAAGGCAGCAGCTTTGGCACTTGGGGTAATTTCAGTGACAGACAACTGTTGTCCTTAGTTACTAAATACGAATCACAAATACAATCACAAATTCCCAGAGCTTTTTCTCCAGATACCAATAGCAGACTTGATGCTGAAAAACACTACAGAGATAGAGATCAGAGGTCTATTTTTTGTTTCAATGTCTTGACGCCCATGACTTTGATAGGGTAAGTATATTAACATATGATAAATTACTCTTTAATCTGTTGTAGTTATAATTCTAGAGACAGGTTCAGTGGCTGTGCTCTCAACCACAAATATTTCTGTAAAGAAACACTTGTTTTGCTGGAAAAGGGTAAGAACAAAGCAGTTTGTAAACAAAGCTGGAAAAAGAGAAATCCATCTCCCACAAAGCTTAAAACTCCTCGAAATAACTTTCTGCAGAGAGCTACCATTACCCAGGGTGAAAAACTTCTTTAAACCCAGCAATCCTGAATTACACAGAAATGCTCAAACAGGGCTGCACAGTACATCATCAGAACCAGTATAGCTTTTAATTTCCCACCTGATTGGGTTCAAAAGGTTCATATGTTGGAAAGTGTGGCAGGAGAAACTTACTGGAAACTGCAATCCAGGATCAGATTAAAGAGGGAGGATGATAAAAGTAGAATCTTCATAAATGAATTTCTTTATCCAGAATAAACTCAAAAGGTCCTGTGAGGGGAGGAAGGATATGTGTTTCATTAGGACAAAGAGAGGAGGAAAAACTATGCCTGAAACCTCTTTTGTGAAGACAACTCTTACAGCGTGATTTCTTTAAGGGCAAGGTATTGTAATCATTTTGGAAGAAATATTTTTACCTCTCAAAAAAGATTAAAACTGAAGTTCTGCACAGCACACTGCAGCATCATTGCATCCATAAAATACTAACAAGCACCAAAAGAGAGTCTCTTAGCCCTACTCTCAGTCTATCCTACTGGCACTGTCTTCTTGGGATAGAGATCCCTCCATGACATGAGAGATTGATGCTCAGCACACTCATTCCTACAGAATCTGAAGACATGACACATACTTTGCAGGCAATGACATCCTAAAGCAACACAGACATTAACTTAAGGGGGAAGACAAAGGGTTGAGCCATAGGGGTACTGCTAAAATAGACAAAATCATAAACGCTTTTTTCATGAGCTTTAGAGGCCAAATTTTTTCAGCATTATTCTAGAGAATATCTGACTTTATGTTCTGGGGAGAGTCTGCATCATCCTGTGCTGTGAGAAACCCTTTCTCTACCTGTGCCCTGGGTGCAGTCAGCTTGTAACCAGTTCATCAGCAAACTGAGCAGCCCATCAGGGTTGTGAGCACAAAGGGAACAGCTGCAGGGTTTTGTCTCCCGGGTGTGCTCGTGTATGAACCCCATGTCTACAACGACAGCCTCAGAAAAGGCACTGGGGTTGCCTTTTCTTTTTGGGACACACTTTGCTTCAGAAGCAGGCCCCAAGATTGGACACTGCACACTGATGCAGCCCACCATGTAGCTGGCAGATGTCACCTTCTTAGCTTTGGTGTTACGGGTGAAAAGCAAAGGCTCTGTGAAAGCCAAGCCCCACAGCATGCTCTGTGTTTGTACACATCTCCTTGGACAGTTTTCTTCACACCAGCCACATGTAGAAGACGCGTACAAGGAGAACTGAAAACCTGTCAGGGCAGTTGGTGGCTGGAGCAGTGGGCTTGCCGGGAATGATTCCTGGGGTTTTGAACCAGAAACAGGGGGTTCAACAGGGCTGTCAGATCACCACCAGGCAGCACTTCACCTCAGCACGGCCCCAGCCTGCACTCATGCACGGCCAGGCTACATGGAAGGGCTGCTGGCAAACAAGATGGCATTGAGAAAAAGCAGAACTGCAACCCAGTGTAGGTGACAGCCATAAAAACTGAGGTCTCGTTAAATGCTGGCCAGGAGGTGAGCGTGGACCCTCCCATCTGTTTGCTGCACACCCTGAAGGGGTGGAGGCCAGGGTGACGTGCATGCCTTGGAAATCAGCAGCTTTTACACTGTTCACCCAGGAAGTTATTAACTTGCATGTTTGTGGGCAACTGCACAAGCTATTTTTGGTCATGGGACCCTGTGTAAGGAAAGGATTGCGAGGTTTTAATAATGATCTTTAGTTAACTTGGTTACCCACACAACAATGGCTTTCTGAGAGGCCAACTGCTGCGAAAAACTTGAGACGGGCTTTACTTCCAGAGGTATTCAACTATGAAAATATCTAACCATAATAGTAAGCAGCTATAAAAAGAGCCCTGTTTATTTCACATGATTTCTTTGTATGCCACAGTGTTATGAGAATACTTCAACTCAATGACAACATGGTAAATTGGAAAAGATTAACTATTGAAGTCAGCACTTACGCAGTTCATTTTTGTTTGGTGTTGGTGATTTTTCTTCTTTCAAAACCCAAGTTTTCACTAATATCAGCAGGCGCAACAACATTTTAAAAAAATTTGAATCTGCAATTAACCTGATATTGAGGTCAACTGATGTAAGAGCCATGATAGGAGAAACTGGTGAATAAATAGAAAGGAAAAAACTAATGCAGACTTCAATTCTGCACTGCTGTACATCACACAGGTAGATCTGGAGCCCACATACCCAGTATGAGAAATAATCTGGTATCTCACATCTCTATTATGTTGCAAATTGTATCCAATAACTTTTCTGCAACAGTCGAGCATCACAGAATACCCTACAGAGAAGGTCAAATGTTGTACTATAGAGCTCTGATAGTGTCTTAGTTCATTCCTGAGAAATGCCATGAGGCCTTACTGAAACCCTTTCACTGTTAGGGTACACCAAGAGAAAGGAGGGGAAAAAATAAAGATTGCATTTGTTTCTGGGAAGACCCACACGGCTCCACGGAGAGGACACTTCCACCCTTGTTAATCCCAGCTTCTTAAAGCAACACTCAGTAAGATAATGAATCCTTTAAATGTTACATCTTGTGTCTTGCATTATTGTGGTGCAGCAACTCTCCACATCAAACAGTCATCAGCACTATTACAAAGTGGGCTTATAAGAGACTGGCTGAAAAGGCGCTGTGTGAAAAGAAGTGGAAAATTAAAGCTGAAGCAGTCGAAGAAAGGGCTTAATTTACTGGCATGTACAGTATGCAAATGAGATTACTCTCAGCTTAACTGCATCATTTATGTCCATAATAACGGCATCATCATTACAGGGCTCAAATTAAATTACACCATAATTAGCATATCAAAGTGATTGGTTAAAGTTTAAAACAAATACCCAATTTTGTTAATGAACAGCTGTAATTGTCATGTACACTTCAATGAAAACTCCCTAAACAAATATATGTTTTAGAACAGAGAAAGATTTTGAAGCAGACAGGTCTGTGGCGGAGGTAAATTGCCTAAAAAAGAATGACACAGACTATTCTATTAATGTTAATATATGCTCATCGTTTTCAGGTAATAAAACATTCTATCAAAACAAGCCTTCGCTTCATATTTTTTGCCTCTCAACTCCACCACCACGCTGGCAAGTGTCAGTGGGGAGAGGTGCTGGCTGTGCCCAGGCTGCACGGGACATGCACAGCCCCCACCTGCACACCGAGGGAGGAGGAGGAAGATGAGGATGCCTCGCTAACTCTACCCTGTAGACCAGGGCTGGAGTAAGCTGATGACATGATAACACATCAGGCAGCCTACAATTCAATTTACTCTAATCTAATCACATCTACGCAGCAGTTCCAGAGGTGGAACTGCACCAGAGAAGTTTTTTGCTGTTCTCGTCTCATTAAAATAAATAGGGAGGTGGGACTGGAGGGTTTGTCACTGTCAGCCTGGCAGCCAGCAACGCATTTCCAAAGATCCATCACTGCAAATGTACACAGCAAATACACAGTTAAAACACTCCCCAGGCAGAATGAGCTTTAACAGGGAGCAGGTCTGCCCTGTGGTATTTTAACAGTGCAGGTGAGCTCTACTATGCTATGAGACCAGGCCAAAGGAGCCCACCGACACCTCACACATGGGGTAAAATAATCCCTCTACACCCCCAAAAATATTTACAGTGGTATATATTTGCTTATGTGTAACCTAATATTATAGAAAGCAACATAGGAAAGTATATTTCGTGTTAAAATTGGGAATGCACTTTCGAATATACTTAACAAGGAAATTGAATGTCTTATTAAATCCGTATTATCAAAACACTGTTCAAAAATTTAAAGAAAGTAGCTTTTCATTTTATTCATCGAGGAATCCATTAAAGCCTAAGCTCTGAAGTAGTATGTAAATTATGTGCCTTTCAAGGTAGAGCTAGGGCAAATTCACTCCATCAACTAATGATGAACCTCATTATGTGCAGGGAGTATTCATAATGAGGAAACAAGCCACCCGCCATTCCATGTTCTAACATAAATCCCTGTAAAATGTGAATATCTTCACGTCTAATTAAAGGCTACTAATTCCTATCATCCCCTACAAGGCCCAAAAAGCAAAAACTAGAAATGTGTTTTAAAAGACACCCTTTGATTTTACAAAACACATTCATTTGTGTTTACCATTAGTGAGTTGCAATGTCCTTTTTTATAAGAAAAATCAATCCCAGTTTTATAGGATAAAAGTTTGCCGGTACAAAAGTTTATTTACATTATCTGACCTGGTCTTATATTTTAAAAAGAGTTTCTGACTGGCACAGGTCAGGCTGCACAGCTTAAGAGAAAAATAAATAAAAAGGCAGAGAAAAGAAATCTCCAGTAATATGTGAGAAACAATATTTTAGCGGGGGAAAAAAAAAAAAAAAAAAAAAAAGACAAGAACAGACTTGCTATCCAGGTTTGCTCTGGAACTAAGACTTCAAAAAAAAATTTAGAGATCCCATAATAACTGGCGAAAGCAGGCAGCAGAGACAGGAAGAAGGAGAGCCAATTAAGCAACCAAGTACACAACAGGTATTTAAAAGATTTTTTGAATGATACTCAATTTAGGAAGAAGCTGCTTCCCTCCCAAAATCCCATAAGAATTAGGGATTGAAGACAACGCTGCTTAATGCAGGCTGGAAGAAAAGTGCTCTTCCACAGACTTACCTAGATTTGATATTTATACCTACAAGCGCAGCGTCCGCTCCTACGATCAAAACCACATTTCTTATTAAGTTACATAATACCCATCCTATGCATCGCCGTGAATTCATTTGCTCCTGCCCTGAATTATGGATTTGCTCTCTGTACTTCCCGGCACAGAAGTGGACAGGTCTGCCGACTCCCCTGAACGGAAGACGCATCACTGTTTCTTTTTCACTGCTCTGAATTAATATTTCCCTACGTGTTCAAAACAAACCGAGAAGCACAGCAAAACCTGAGAGCATTTCAGTTTGGAGGAGAAGAAAAGCATCCACTGAAGCTGAACAACATACAGGCTTAAAAAAGAATTTAAAAAAAAAAAAGAAAAATGATGGCATAAAGGGCTGGTTTAAGCAATGTGATAACTCCTTGCAGGGCAGGAAAGCACTTGAACAGTCGCAGGAAAGGCTGTGGTACCTTCAGATTATGTCAACCGAAAAGTTGAAATCCTTGTGTAAAAATACCCCGCACGTTTCATCCCTAGAAAAGCTTATTTAGAATTCATAGAAATTCATAGCCGCTAAGAGGAATATGCGCTCATAAAACCACAAACGCAAAAAAAAAAAAAAAAAAAAAAAAAAAAAAAAAAAAAAAGGGGGGGGAAAAAAAAAAAACAATATTTAACAGAATAAAATAGAGCACAGAGATTAAACTATTTCAGCAACGCAAATTTTCTAGAAATAGCCGAGCATTTTACAGGGGGAGGGAAGGGGAGAGGGGGGGGAATCCGGCTTCTTTAAGTTGCATAAAAATAAAACTACGCCGCGCCGCTGCTCCCCTGCCCGCCCCGCGCTGTGCCGGTGGGGTGGCGGTGCCGGGCTTCTTTCTTTTTTTTTTTTTTTTTTTTTTTCCGCCTGGATTTTTCTTTTTTTTTTTTTTTTTTTTTCCTCCCTTCCCCTCTCCCTTCTCCTTTTAGGTCAACCAGTCATGCACTGGGAAGACAACCCTCCAAAAATAACTTGTCCCTCCCCCGGAGCGCGGAGTTGAACAACCTACCTTTGTTCTGGCGCTGCTGCTGCAGATAAGAAGCGGCTCGGCTGCGGGCGCCGCGGCCGCGGCGGGCGCGGGGCGGCCCGGGGGGCTCGGCCGGCGGCTCCACCTGGCAGCGCCCGGCGCTCCCGGCCGGCCCCGGCCGCGGGGGGATCCGCGGGAGCCGCCCCCCGGCCCCGCCGGCCACCGCGCAGGTTACACACGGCGGGGGCCCCGGCTGCCGGGAAAAGGAAGAGTTCGGCAGGATTTATTTGACACTTATTTTCCGGGCAGCCCTTTTGTGGAGTTGCGCCGTTTGTTTCTTATTGTCTGAGCAGCAGTTGGAAGCGTCTCCCCGAGGGGGCCCCTCAGCCCGGCTCGGCCGCTTTGACAGGGAGGTAACCATATTAGGATGTGTATGGCAAAGTAAACAATAACAGAGTTGCAATGAAATGGAATTTTTTTTTTCTTCCCCCCCCCCCTTCGCTAATGGTGTTGGTGTCAGTCCTGTTTTTAGCCTTTTCCCACCAGTTTTTTTTTCTGGCTTAAACAGCCCATCTCTTAATCTTTAATTTTTTTTTTTAATATATTAAAAAATATAAAAAGAATGGAGAGTCAAAGGGGGGTGAAGGGGAGAGGCAAGTGGTACCAGCTTCCCAATTGCTCTCCGCTGGAAACGCTGGAAATGCTTTGGGTCGCAGTGGGGAAAGGGGGGGAGCACTTTTAATATCCAAATAAAGACATGTCAGTTTTATAATTGGGGGGAAAAAAATGCAGTAACGCTCGCATGCATCGCCGAGACCCACAGCAGAAAAAGGGGGTTAGTGGGGACGGGAAAGGACAGACACTAAAATTGCAATTTTGAAAGCAGGGGTCAAGTAGAGTAGGAAAGTCCAGTTGTGTTTTGCACAATCGCAGTGATCTGGTGGGATGAGCTAAGTTGTGCAAACCCCTGCAAGTCTGCTGGCTTTAAAGCTTTGAAATCGCTGCTTTTACAGGATAAAGCACTTTAAGCAAATTGTAAAATGCAGGTGTCAAGTTAGTCGGTTTAATCAGAAACAGAGCTCAGAGCAGCCGCCATGCAAAGGGTCCCCTACCAGCACAGTCGAGAGAAAAGTTCTGCAGCAAGAAAACACTGTAAGTCAAACAGCATTATTTTAATGCCTGAATTCCACACGCTAAGCAAATCAACGAGAACAACAAGTGTAGCATCTCCTCGCACCGAGGGATGAGGCAGCCGCTGGCGAGCGCTGCCTGCCGAGGCTCAGCACTACAGCCAGCCTGCGAGAGGCTCTCAGCTAGAAGATGAAACAAGTTTACACGTCTGGGTGACCGCGGATGGGGGCAGCTCGCTGGTACAACAGTCCAGCAGGAGCTGTTGAGCTGTTGGCACCGCCAGCGAGCATCCTCCGCCGAGCAACAGCCGGCACCATGGAGCGCGCCTCTGGAAGGGCTGACAGGAGAGCGCGGATGCTCTGCCCGTACCAGGCACCGCCTGATAAGACACGGCACGAGGAGAGGTGGAAGGTAGATGGGCAGACAAAGTTGCTGTGAGATCACGCACTTAGTTTAGAACAAAGGCAACGTTTCTTTGACTAATATGACGCACGCTTACCCTGCCAAGTTCGCTTGTATTCGGCTAATCCGCAGCAATCAGAACATCAGTGTTGACATCTAATGGTACCTACAAGCATCTCTCTGCCTTTCCACATGGTGTAACCCCGCACCGTTAACGTGCTTTAAATTTTTCAACCATCCTGTTTAACCTAAACATCTATGAAATTACACAGTGCGTTACTCATCCGTGCTGCCCCCCAACAAAAATAAGAAGTTAACACGCTGATACCAAAATCAATAAATCACACGACCAAGTAGCAGTTCAAAAGTTCAAAGACATGATGGCCAGTTCACTACGTCGCAGCACTCAACCAATAATAACTTGACTCCATCACTCCTCATAGTATAGACAATTTCATGGCATCATTTTCATTAGCCTGTCTCACTGAAAATTGCTAGCTATTTATGTATACGCTAAAATAAATTAGCCATTTCATCGAGCACCGTGATTCTTATAAAATACATTAACACAATACTCAATTTTCCAGTTGGAGTAAATAAATAAATCAATAAATTCAATACAGAGTAATTTTTATTTTTTTCTATTGTGGAGCTTCAGCTCTCAGCATAAGTGTTTTTATTGGGTTTATTTGTTTCAATAAAAATTGAAATGGGCCAGTGATCTTCACAGTAAGATCTGGAGGAAAAAAAAACAACCCAGCCCTATCTAATATTAAGAAAGTATGCTGTGCAGTTCAGCCAACTGGTAATACATAATTTTTGGTCAAAAATCATTTTCATTACAGTTATTAAACTGCCTCTCAGTTTTGAAGGGCTCTTCTCTCGCCTCATTCTCCAGCCCAGCAAGAAACCCCTGGGCTCCCTTGGAGCCGGTTCTGATCTGGCCCAGACCACCCTGCTGGGCTGGAGGCAACCCCGTGCCACCCTGGAGCTTCTATGGGGAAAACTGGGATGGAAAAGTTACCAGCACTCATGTTCACTCTTTTTAAGCATTCACAGAGTGTAAGATTCAACATGACCTTTGATAGCAAGGATAAGGCAGGACAGAAGGATAAGGCAGGACAGGAGGATGAGGAAATGTGGGAGAAGAGTTCATGGACACCCCAAGAACTTGATCCTTGAAGGGAGCTGTTGTGTCTGGCCCTTTAGGGCCGTGTTGCCCTGCAAGCCACAGGCTGTTGGGTGGTGACATCCTACAGTGCAACTGGGGGTGTCCTTTGGGGACCTCGTTTGTGCCTTACAATGTCCCATGTTCCAGGGATGCACCCAAGGAGTCCATCCCACTGCCTTGGGTCAAACAGCCACCACGTCAGGGGCTGGGCAATGGGACGATTCAGAGTTAGGCCCTGCAAAACACCCACACATAGACAGGAACCTGGACTGCCCTGGACCTCCTGCCACTGCAACCTCAGAGCAAAGGACCCACCAAGACCCCCAGCAGTCTCCTCATCCTTTAAAACATCCTTCTCTACAAGTCTAACACTTCCTCTACAAACCCCAGGCTCCAGCTGCTCAGCAGTGAGGACAAGAACCTGTAAGGACAAAACCAAGTAAAATATACCCCTTTTGACGTGAATTCAGTCTTAGCAGTGAAAAAAACAAATGCATTAACCAACACACACCATCTAAGCCCATAATGGTTCAACATAATTCCTTTAGAAAGGCTGGATGTGAATAGAACACATTGCAAACTGCCTGGTGCTAACAGAAGGGTACTTTTTGTTCATATTCACTCTTTAACCTAATCAGAAGAAAAGTAAATATCAGGTCCAATTTTAATGACTGACTATAAATAAAAGCTTTTATGCAAAATGCACGGTTTGCAAAGATAACGATTTTAAGGATGATGTCACTAGTGACCTACTGAACTACATGGCACATGTCAGACAGACGTCTGTTTCTTAAATTGCAGTAATAAATTAGTAGCCACAGAAACTGTTCTGTTAAGAAAACGTGAAGCTTTCCTATTCAGATAAAAGTTTAACAATTGTTTCAGTTTAGGTTCATGAGTAAAGGTTACCATTGATGGGGGGACCAGTGCAGGCCCAGCTTCATCTGCCTCCTCTCCTTCCAACCCCTGTGCAGCATTTACTTCTCCCCAACAGGATCCAAGACTAACACACACACTGAACACTCTCCTCTAACTTTACACTGATTAAACACTAAGTATTTTAAAGTATGATACTTGCATACTTGCACAGGTGTCACTACTAACACCACCCAACATACCACGTCCCATCCCAGTTACCTCATTTTCAGTGAATTTGACACATTTTAGCCATTTTGTACTGAAGTCTGCCCTTGCTTAGCATTCTGCCACAGTCCAAATTCTGGCAAAAAAAAAAAAAAAATATCTAAAAAATCCAAAACTCCTGAGGGTACTCCTGAAAACAAGGAACGTCACTGATCTACCACGGTGAGCAACCCCAATCCCCCCTTCTCTGAGAAGTCACCGAGCTCCCACGTGCTGGAGCACAGACATGAAAACAGGCAGGTAAAGGACTTCAGTGGGAGGGGTTGGATGGCACCATTCCCCACCTACTGCCTCGTCCTCTTCCTCTCTGCCCCCCAGCAGAGGGACAGGCAGGGGTACAGGAAGCCACCTGATTTGAATAGAGAGGAGACAAGGCCAGCTCGGAAGCAGGAAAAGGAGCAGACAGGGACAAGAAAGCCAGAGAAATGAACCATGACTGCCTGAGCCTGTCACCTATCTCACACTGAGGGCTGCTTACATTTTCTAGCCATTACCAAGAACTGCAGAGTTTAGTTCAGTTTGGAGCATTTTTGGAGCCCTGTAGCTTGGTCAATCTGAGATCAGGATGTGCAGGTGCATCCAAAGCAAAATCCTGGACTTAAGTATGACATCCCTCCCCTTTTCCACATTTTAGCCCTAAAACATGGAAAATCCTAAGGCTGCTTGGCTAACTGCTGTTTTGTGCTCTCACTCAGCCAAGCAACA
The DNA here is from genome assembly GCA_032173965.1 of Sitta carolinensis. Taxonomy (NCBI): domain Eukaryota; kingdom Metazoa; phylum Chordata; class Aves; order Passeriformes; family Sittidae; genus Sitta; species Sitta carolinensis. The sequence continues at coordinate 16,829,095 of CM063293.1, forward strand.
TCTACTTCACTAATCCTTTTCTGAGAAAGACCTGCCAAGGCCTTCGTGGAAAGTTCTGGACATAGAAAATCTTCAGCCCAACTGGATTGGCTTTTAGTCATAATGTGAATACAGGCCTTTTCAATGGGAGGTGTGGGTCTCTATTCTAGAAATGTTTTTTCTTTTTAATAGGAAACCAACATCAGCCACTTCTTTGTGTCAGTAAAGAAAGTAGAAATTATTTTTTTTTCCTAATGCTATTTTGCTGGTTTCCCATGTAACATCAACTTTGTCTTCTCACCTGTCATCCCATGCCCAGCACTGGTAAAAAAACTTCATTAAAAAAAAAAAAAAAAAAAAAAAAAAAAAAACGCCCCCAAAATAAATATAAACAAAACAATATGCAATACAACAATGTAATGAGCCCCATACAGGAGGGAGTAATTCACTGCCAAAGCTTCCCAAACCTAAGTAATGGGTCCATGGACTCCAGCAAACAAAGGCACATTGCCTTTTTCTCCTTTCAAATCCCAGAAATCAACTCCACTGCCAGGAAAGGGAAGGGAAAGGGGAAAGGTAAAAGGGAAAGGGCCTGTGCCCTGCCAGGCTGTGTGGAGACTCTGCTCCAATGCTCACAAAGATTTCTCACTGGGTAGAGCTCCAGAGGAGCCTGAGCTTATGATAAGCAACGGCATACTTAACAGTTACATGTTACCATTCATGATAATGCAATATTTCATTTGGGTGATTTAGAAGTCCCTCTTGACCAACTTAGAGTGAGACACCAAACGCTTCATCAATCACAACCATTTTTATTCACAATCCAGTGCAAAAACTACAGGGAGAGTTGAATTTTCAGCAACTCATTGGGGAGGGGATTGCTACTAGCTCTGAAAATCCTCCTATCTCACCAATTTTTATGTTAGATTCAAATATATTTTCTTTCTAAGCAGCATTCCATTTTCCTGCCTCTCTCTGCCACGTTTCTTATCGTGCCAGGGTGAAAGAGTATCCAATTTAATATCTGTTTTGCAGGACAGGAGATTTTTTTCATATCTTATGCACTAAGGAAAGCTGCAGGGGATGGCTTAGCAGGCTGAGCATCACGTTTTAAATACCTAGACTCCCTGGAACCACAGATCCCATCAGGTCGACTGAGCCCTTCATGTTTCTGGGGTAGATAAATTAAGTGTCACGCTGTTTACTTTTTCAGGGTTTGTTCCATGAGGCCTCTGCAGTAAAGGTCCTGTCTGTTCTGCATGGAGCTGAAGGTTAAAATCTCACGGTTAAGACACAGCACCAAGTGCCACCTTGATCTCACTAACTCTAATGAGAATTCTGCCATTTCTCTTAAGAGAGACAATGCAGGGATCTGCTCCCAAAACTTGCTGTAACGTTACTGGATGACTGAAAATTATTCAACAGCTTATCGGCCTCGGTTTTGGTGACTGTTAAACGGCAAAAAAATACATCTACACCTCCCAGATGTTTAATTCATAAGTTATACAAAACTGTCAGATCTATGGATGACAGAAGAGAGATATTCATCATTTTTACAGCCTGATTTCTGTGGTTGGAGGTAACCCTATGTTTCTGCAAAGTCATACCCTCTTCCCACTCCTCTGCACCACACGACAGCAGTGGCTGAGCCCACTGACATTAATGGCTCACAACAGAAGCCTTTCAGAAGGAAATCACTGGAGAGGAGTAGTACAAAATAATCAGGAGAGACAAAACATTAATAATAAAAAGAATCACAAAAGGGATTCTTGATGGCCAGTTCTGTAGAGACATGCATCCATCCTCACAAACACAAAAACCTCCTCAAACCCAGACACCTAAGAGAGGTCCCTCTATCTCCAAAAGGTCTGATTCATGGAGAACAGACTCAGTGTTGAAGAAAACAGGATGCTTTGAGAAGGGCAGCTGTAAATATGCTCTTGGAACCCATTCCTGGCCTTACTCTTAGCTTTGCAGCTGCCGTTATTTTACTGGATTTAGCTACACAGAAGATTCTGGGAAAGGTGGATGAAGGGAAATAAAATGTAATGATAGGGAAAAAAAAATACAGTTCTTCAAAAGCATTTCCCTTTTACGTAGAAATTAAGCAGAAAAAAGATTTCCTTTTATATTGGTTAGGAAAAGGACTGTCTTTTGATTTGTTTCCACAACAGCTGGCAATACACATTCCCTGCTTAGGGTACCAGAAATAATTATTATCACTCTTAAAACATGTGTTATGATGACGTACTAGAGGTTAAATGTGGCTGTTGTCTTTACTGGCTGCAATTCCTTCTCAGGTGGCTTAGCACAACTCCCACATTTTTCTTCCCAAACTACCCAAGAACCTGCTGGAGCTCCAGCCTACAGACATTACTAGGAGTAAGGAAAAGAGATAAGAAAGACTCTTTCAGCTCTATTTACATATAGCTACATTCAAACTAGTTTTTAATGAAGTTTGGCTACCAGAGAATATGGTATCAAACCGATTTTTGAAAACATCTCATGTTGAATCTAAGACATCCAAAGATACTGTTTGTATTGCAGAGAGGAAAACTCCATCAAGGAAAGGAACCAGACAAATAACACTGGCTAGGGCCTGTTTTTACTGCTGTGTTTGGTATATTTGATTTTAGAGGCAGGGCAAAGATTCTTAGAAATGGTAATTAAGATATTCCCTGTCAAACCAAACCAAACCAAACCAAATTCAATCCAACCAGCAGAATCTGCTACAGAGAATCCCAGATCTATCTATTGATCGTGGAATCTCAGTGTCTATAAGTTTTCACCATCTCAGTTAAAGATATGCAGGTCTGCCCTACATACTCCAACTCTGGCAAGGGACAGAGCTAAAGGAGAAAAAATAAGGAAGGTCAGGAGGTGGCTGTGCAGTAAAACTAAACCAATTAGCACTGCTTTTCCTCCAAAACTGCTTTGAAATAATTATTATGGCACCTCGTTAGCTTGCACAGTAAGCTGGACAAGAACATAAACTCCTGACCAAAGTCCTGTCCCCCACAAAGCCCTGGCAAGGTGGCTGGCTGGCAGGTGTGCCTCCAGACTCAGAGGATCATAAAATCCTTAAGGAAAAGGGGTGTGAGCAAGAAGATGGAGGTGCACTGCTCTCCCGCACACTGCTCTCTTGGCCCCAGGGACACAGTCAGCCTCGGAGCTCAGCCCTTCCATCTCCCTTGGCTCAGTCTAACGAGATTCCCTCCATATTCCCACCTGCCCTCTCTGTGCTCTCTGCTGAGCAGAACCCAACTGGCCCAAGGAGGTGCCAGCTGCCCGAGGCAGGGGCAGCTCTTTTATCAAGCTGGCAAACCCTGCATGTGCAGCCTGTCCCCAAAGGCACTGACCCACGTCCGCAGAGCCTGGCTACAGGTCCCAGCTCAGGGAGTGAAGCAGAAGAGATCATCATCAGCCTTGACTCCAAGCTCCTGTTTCCGTGCTTCCAGTCACTAGCGGTCAGCAAGGAGGCTTTGGGATGTGCTGGTGTGCTCAAACGGAAAGAGGTGGAATGAAAAGCAGGAGTCAGGGCTGTGCCTCCTGCTATCCCCAGGGTGAGCAGGGGTGCTCTCCCTAGCAGTGGGCTCCCAACAGGGCTCTTTGATGGCTGGTCACACCCGCTACTTCAAATCAACCAGCAAACCAAAGTGAGAAATGGAAAGGACAAGGTGAATTGTAGATGAAAGTGAAATATCCCTCCTCTCTATCAGCTCTGAGGGGTAAAGGATGAAACAGGATGAAACTGGTTTTGGTTAAAGCTGTAAAAGAATTGCAGGGAGAGAGCACTTACAGGGAAATGTATTTTCATGTAAACTTTTATGCGCCCATCCCTTGTAGCTGGACATCAGGGAGGATGTTAATAAACATCATCAGGGGGAGAAAAACACAGTAAAAAAAGAAAATCGGACTACAAACCATCTTTTCCAAGATGTTCAAAATAGCTTTGCAGCTATATACTGCAGGGAGCCGAGCACACTCAGATACAAGTTTGCATCTTAAACGTAAGCGCACATACATACAAACAAGGTTTTGCAGATATTTGTTAGCTGTACTACAAGATTTTCCAGGGCTGGTGCTGCAGCTTATGTTACTGTGCTTTTATATAGCTGCAGATCAGCCCCCTAAGAAGCAGCCTTGGAGAGAAGCTGAAATAGTGACAGTTTGTGTTGCTGGGGATATTTCTGAGACGCAGTTGCTGTTTACTGTGTTTCTATTTCCAATCAAGCTGCAAAGTCCACCCATAAAACATGAGGAGGCATTTCTGCGGGTGTGGGACAGTGCAACACGCACACAAGGAGGACCAGCTCTTCAGCTGCTCCACCAAAATACTCTTAGCCCTATCTGCAGCAGAGCATTTGGCCCATGAAGAAGGAAACTACAGCCAAAGTCCCCAGTTACAAAGCTTTTCTCAGTATATATTTATGCACAAAGCTCAAATAATTTAATACCACGCCTCACTAATCATGTGAATGCACAATTCTTGCAGGGGCAAATGGTTCTTTTATCTCGTGCACCTCTTGCTCTTGGCTGGAAAAGGTGCCTCAGAATCTTACTGGCACTTTTAAAGGTGGCACCTACCTATCTGTGGCATATACAGTCCAGTGTGATTCATGGTAGGCTCCCCAGAGCAGATTAGCCCATCCTACAAGGAATCAAAAACTAGTCCTAACAGTGGCAAACTGGATAACTTCCTTCCACTTCAGAGGGGAAATTAGGTGATATACTCTGGATGGAGTATGTTCTCCTTGTTACACTCCTGTTACCCTTTAATGCTACTGATTGAACAAAGTGTGAGAAAAATGCTACAAACACCTAAAACAAAGGAACATCCATCAAGAATATGCAAAAGCATATGCAAAGGAATCTAAAGGGTATTTCAACATAACACAGTTTTCTTCCTTATTCTCTTCTTTACTTAAAAGCAAGAGGCATGCAGGATTGCAAAAACATACAATTTGCCAACAAATGTACAAACTACAGCTCATGAAAAACAGCGAAATGGAGACCCAACATTTGAGGCCAGTACAAGTTCATAATATGAGAACTACAGCTCATGAAAAATAGTGAAATGGAGACCCAAAATTTGAGGCCAGTACAAGTTCATAATATGAACTGGAGATCAGAAAACTGGCTCCTAAAGTAAGAAAAAAAAACCCCATCAATTCAATTTTTTTCAAAGAAAACCATTTCCTACCAACTTTGAAAACAAGAATGCCTACAGTGATCTGGGCTCTCTGTGATGGTTTTGGCTTGGCTCCCTTGCCCCTCCTCAGCTGCGTGGCCAAATGTGAGTCTAACCATGAGGTTCAGAGAGTTGTGTTCTTCTTAACCTTCCACTTCATGCTTCCAAGTTTAGACTGCAGTAAAATGGCCTTTCAGAAATTTCCCTTATTCTTCATTACTTCTAAGGTGAGAGTTTACATTTCAGCCCATATCTGCAATGCCAGACTACTGCAGAAGCCCAACACTCAGTTAATATACTGGGGTTTAGCCTTTTTCTACTTTTCCTGGGTTTTTTAATTTATTTTTTAGAACCATTATAAGAGCAGCTCACAGTGGCTCTGAAAGTGCCCTAAGCTCTTGCCTGAGTTTTTTGATGCCTTGACACAAAATGAAATACAGAGGTGATCTCCTGGATGCAAGATTTGCAACGGCAACTTGCAAGCATCCGTTGTGGTGGGGCAGCATCATGACTAATTATTACCTTCATTAAACACCCAGTGACAAGTCCATGCTGTCACCACGTCCCACCAACGCTCGTGAGTATGAAGAGAGATAGGGTGAGAATTGAAAGCACCCTGACTGCTCCTGAAAAACTGTTCTACTTCCAACCAGCTGCTCTTCCAAGCCACAGGATGCTTTCCAGTGTGGTTATGAGCTCCACCTCAGTCTGGGCTGGTCAAGATGAATCTTGCCTTTGAGCAAGCAAGAAAAATTCACAAGGGAGAAAAATCAGATTTGGAAACTAAACGTTTTGTAATCTCCTGCCATGCAATTTGGCTTGCAGGCAAACTTCCAACCCTTTCAATAGCAAAAAAACCAGACAAATACAGTCTTCTACCATCTCCTGGTATATTAAGGCCAGAGTGTGAGTGATACCACACACAGCTGTAGGAGCAGAAGGGAGTGATGCACCCATGCACAGTGGTAGAGGAGGCAGCAAACACAGCACACAGAATCCAAGAGAGCCAAAGGAACCACTTCTGCTACACAAATTTATCTTCATGCTCCCTGGCCAAACTGGACCTGGCTTTCCTGGCACCAGGAGCACACCTGGGTGATCTGTGGCACTGCTGCTGCTGAGGTGACTCTCAGCATCAGGAGAACCTGGAGCATCCAACCTTTGGCCAAAGAAGGACGGGAGACAGGGAAAAAGAACCGCCATGAAAGCCAATCAGCAGTGCTGAGCGTACGGCGGGCTCCGGGTCTGACCGGGTTGTTGCACTGCTCTTATCAGCACACACCAGTTCAAGGTCAGCCTTGATGCACTCGCTGAAAACTGACACTGCCTGCGTCCTGCAGTCAGCACGGCTTCAAACCCAGGCTCCCAATTATTAGCAGTTATTTTGTTTATTATTGTGGGACCTCAGGACAAACAAAAAAGGAGCCCCATCGTGCTCAGCATCGCTCAGAAATGCTTAATTAGCCTCTTCGTAGGTTGTTCCCTTCAGCTTCTTTTAAACAAGATATTTTCAAATGTAAATAAATTCAAATTTCCAGAATTCCAGAAATAATTTCCCTGGAATTTGCCTCCGTAAAGAATTAACATGGATTCGCCTTCCCAAATTTCAGATTCACTCTTTCACTTTAAAAAAAAAATTATATTCTAAAATATTGGTCCTTGGGATGTAAACAGACTTTGTCATTCAGTTAAAGGCTGGATTTAAGCTCAAATTTTCTCTGAACTATGTGTAAGTTGCAAAATCCTTGGTTTTCTGTTGTTTCTCTCCCCAAACTACAGTATTTATGTGTCAACAACATATACAGGGCAAATATACAGGAATATTCACAAATTGGAAAAACAAATTAAGAGCTGAGTTTCTACTCAGTAAAAACTGATCTGTGAAATGTGAAACCATGATACAATCTCATGAGTTCAGCAGAATAATGAAACCAGCTCATAGACAGATTGAGTACCAATGCTGTCACAGAATTAAATGCAGGAAAATGCAAACAAGTTTTGTGAAGGAAAAGTAAAACCTCAGACTTTCCACTCTCTCTGGAGGTATTTGATCATGTACTTTCTTAGAGATGCCAAGGTAGCTCTACCAATGGTCCAGTCTCCCACACCAGCACTTGACAGTACTCTTAAAACTTGCTAAATTCAAAAGGGGAAAGAAGATAGTGAGGCAAGAGGAAGGCTGCCCATCCTTCCAAAAGCCATTCACCCACAGTGTCCAATCACCCCAACTTGTCAGCAGATAGATCCTGAAGATCAGACCATCACTTGAAAGCGTTTTAGGACCATTTTCAAATGCAAATACTTCCACTGAGTCTCCACCTCGCTCAGATTTATACCAATAATTTAGAGGTCCCAGCTATTACATCCTATTATCTAACCCTTCAGACTCTGCTTGCTTTCTTTTTACTCTTGCTGTTCACTGATGTTTCCATTCACCTTTGAAGATGCCTGTTTAATTTAGCTGGGTTTTCAGACCACACTGTGGATTACATTTCCCACAAGCTTATTCCAGCAATTTCTTGGCAATAAATGATATTTGGATACCCCACAGAAACCCCACATCAAATATTGATTACTGTTATTTCCATTACCAGAGGCTAAACCAGTTAGGTCCTAAGGGCAAATTAAAGAGCTTGCTTCCAAGTTCTGGTCCTTTAGAGGAAGGATGTAACTATTCTCCATAACAAGGAAGATGCTGACACAAAAGCAAATAATGGCCCTAAAAATGGTTCATTCTCTGGCATGGTTAAATAAAGAAAATATAGTAAACTACTTTGCATGCAGAGGATAAAATCAATATAGTTTCCATTCAGGCAATAAAAATTATAGCATATTGCTTTAGATACATAGATACTCTTCATTTAAGGTGGAGGTTCCACAATTCCCAGCTGAATTCCCAGCTCTGCAGCATGCACCTCTCCATGGCACTCAGCAATCTCTGTTTGACATTAGTACTAAACAATATTCATTAAGAGCATAACACTAAAGTGCAACATGTAAGTAAATCAAACTCTCAATGCTCTATTTTACAAATTTCATGGGCCACTGGGGATAATTAAAAGGGTAATTATACAAAGTTGGTGCAGTTTTGAGACTCAAATGACATTTTCTGCTTTAAAGCACTTGATAATCTGGTATTTTTCTAAGACAGTCTTTTTGTATTTTGACGGTCAAAGAGCATAAACAAACAAGAATTGGTTTTGAGGTATTTCAATTCTTTTTTCTCTCCCTCTCTCCCCACACTGTTTTTCTTGATCAATACCACTCACTAGTTATTCCTAAAAGCCCCATATTACCAAGAAAAGCAAGACCTTTGGAAAAAAAAAAAAAAATACGCCTGATCACCATAAAATGCCACTGAGTCTCAAGTCTGGTTTAAACCATAGCTCTGAACAAAAATGGCATTGCTTTGGGTGTTTACAGCGCTGGAGCACTGTTTGGTTTGTCACTGTGTTTAACCACTGCTCTAAAGCCAGCAAAGTACATTACTGGTAGTAACAGCTCATGAAAAATACAGCGAAGAAACTGCTAGTGGCAGAAGCATTTAACTTTCTTGTTAGCAGCCTCCCCCATGTGGCACTTTAGCACCAGCAAGTTGTTTATTATGTTCTGTGCCAGGCAAAACTGATTAAATGGGGCTCTTAAGAATCAAAGCGTTATAAATTCATGGAAATACAGCAAGCAATAAATTCCATGGAATTAAAAGCTTACTAGTGCTATTAGCATTTCAGGGTGTTTGCATTGTTAATAGTGATGTGCAAAAATGATGTTCCTATAAGACAAGGCAAACCAACAGAACATATGCTTTAGCTGCTACATTTTTATACCATGTCATCATCGATGGCAATTTTTTTTCCCCAAAAAAACCTAAAAAGCTCATTAATGTTTTAAGGAAAAAACTGAACCAAGGGTCTATAGACCAAGGATTTACATCCCTAGTTAAAGAGAAGTATTACATAGGAAAGACAGCATTGTTGTGACTCTGTGGAAGAGCAGGAGATGGATTTCCTGGAACAGAGCTGGGGGAGGAGGGAGAAGGGGTGAGGCAGGGTGACTTTGGTGACACCACAGGGACACGGTACAACACAACTTGCTAACAATTTAATAGGTAAACTCAATGCATAGTAATTCATAATACCAAAAAGAAAGGGCAATGTAGTCTGACCTGGTGGTTAGTAAATCTGTCAACAGCTCTCCAAAGAGACATCTTTACTCCGGGTCACTCTATCATCATTCCCTGGGAATGACTCTGCTGGCAGGTGACTAACTTCTCCATCATTACTGCAGAGCTCCATGTGAAACACGAGCCCAAGCTGGGATGAGGCTTTCCCTTCTGCCCATCTGTTTGCAGGTAGCTGATAACTTTGTAAATGGAATTCCTTTCAAGCGGAAACTTGGTAAAGAAACTGCTTTAGGTGTGTAGCTGAGCAGGAGAGCAACGGGACACCTTTCCAAAATAGCAAAAAATAGGCCTTGCAGAGTTTGTTTGGTTTGTTGTTGGGGTTTTGGGGAGATTTTTGCTTTGGGTTTGTTGTTTTCTTTTTAAAAAGGAACAATTTGTACCTCTCTGAGCTGCCTGAGCACACAGCAGCCAGATAACCTAACCTGCAATGTACCTCTGGAGGGCAAGGGGCAAATCTGGCTTTTGCTGCAGACAGGAAAATCAAATCACCGCCTTGTTGCCACAGTTAAGGTCTGACATAGGATAAAGAGCACATTTTGGATGGTACACCATGCACAGCTGGCAGCATACAAAGTTAAAAAAAAAAAAAAAAATCCCAAGAAAGCTTTGTCCAGAACAAACAGTCCCCATGCCATGGAGTGAGTCAGCTGCAGGGGTAGGAAACGAACCCCAAATCCTGTCTTGTGGGCTCAGGCTCTGTGCAAAGGACACATTAACAGCAAACACCCTCTCCCAAGACCGAGGGGCTTGACATTTTGTTTGCCTCAAGCAAAACAAAACAAAGCAGTAGGTTTTTAACTGCTCAGAGGCACGTTGTCCTTTTGATGTATGCATGTCCTGGCAGTCACACATCTGCATCGGGAGAGAAATAGCCCAGGTTTTTTGGCAGTTATTTAGTCCTTTTCATCTGAAAGTTGAAAATGCACCACCGGTGAACCTTTGCAGCTCTGGGTTCTGCATATAAAAAGCAGCTGCTGAATACATGCAGGGAGCAAGGGCTTTTTCTTAATGTTTGAACAGTTCCAAGTTCAAACCCATTAAAGTCCAGGTCACACCGGGATCATGTCACTGTTAATGCATCCAGTTACACACTGAGGGAAACCCAATATAAAACTATGATAAACTCTAATTCTCCTGCAGAGATACTCCAAGGTCTTGCCCAGATGATGCCACAGATCACTCTTCATGGGCGGCGACCAGACAGGATGTCAATGTCAGAGGACAAGTCTCTTTACAGCTGTTTTTAAGGAGATCTCCTCAAATGTCCACCAAGCTTATTGGGACCTTTTCCCTTCCCTCCTCCTGGGGGAAGAACTTAGTGTCCCACTGATGTTTTCTCCTACACATCACAGGTTCCCACACAACCTCCTCCCACAGCACCAGCAGCCCACCTGCTGCTGTGCTTCTCAGTGAGCACCCCTAACTCCACGCTCCTTCTTTTGGGGGCCAGTCCTCTCTGCAGGTGGGCACCCTCGTTCTTGGGGGACTTCACCTGGCCAGCTACGTGCTGCCCCAGGCATGGCAGCAGGAGACTTGGGACAGCTACAGCCCCAGCCACCTGGAGATACTGCAGGACCCAGCCCCTGCAGCATCCTCATCACACACACAGCCGGCACAGACCTGCTCTCTTGCCAAGAGGGCAACTGGCAGCATCTGGCAGGGCAACTTCAAAGACAGGTTCCTCAAGAGATGGAGTACAAGAGACACTGGGATGCAGGGGATGTCACACAGCACAGCCCTGCCCTCCTGGGAATCACTGCAGGCCCTCAGCACCAGTTTCACACTCAGCCTAATAAACCAAGTTATTTACACAGCTCCTCCCTGAGCTTTCCACCCTAACGCTGCTGGGAAAGGAGGAACAGGACTTTACAGGACTTTTTCACCTTATCAAGTATCTAGAAAATCTGGGGGGTGATCTGGATGTATTTCAAGGCGAGTTAACCACAGCAGCTTATGGAGCAGCACTGCTCCAGCTGGCCTGCAGACCACGAACGCAGGACACAAATTTTGGGGAGATTTAGCATGCACACACTGTACACATGGGATTTACACCATGCACGTGTTGGACTTGCACTTTTCTTCTTGAAATTTTCTGAAGCTTATTGCAGGGTTAAACTGGAAAGAATCGTGGATGGTCTCAGAGATTCAAGATGTGTAAATTTTTTTAAATTAATAACTTTATTATTAAAATTCAAATTGTCTTTAAAAAAATGTGCCTTGTGCAGTTGAGTCTCACTGAGGAGAAACTTAAAAAAGCCAGTCTGCATTTTTAAACTATATTCTTTCTGATATTCACTGTTCCAAATAAGAACAGGCCAGACACTCCTTTTAATTACATGAAAAAAAAATCCAGGTAATTTTTTCAATTTTGACTAATATTTTGTCTAATTAGTTGGTTTTTTTTCTCCCAAAACATGTATTTATCTGTTGTGAAATCAAAGGCAAAAATGAATTGGTTTAAAGATATCAGAGAGTAGTAAATAGCAAGTTTGGAACCTTGCAGGCTTTACCCTGGCAATTTGTCTCATACAATTGACTCAGCAGACGTGCCTACAATTTCTTACAACTTTTACAAGACCTCCTGTGGGCTTATTTTAATGTTCTCCAAAACTGAACTCAAAGCTTTGGACTCTCTAAGAAAGTAGCACCAAAAGCAATCATCTTTCCCTCCTTAAAAAAAAAAAAAAAAAGGAAACAAAAAATAAAACCACGTTTTTCTTCCTGGATATTGGCTCTTAAAGAGGAACAAAGATGCAAATTAATTTGCACTTTTTCAGAGATAATTTTCCCATTTCTTTTCAATAACAACATTTTTACTAATGTTCAATTTGCTGTCACTAAATCTTTAAAGCAAAATTTTCCCAATAAAATTCCCTTTCGTAATTACTGGAATAAAATTTAAATGGAGAAGGATGACAGCAATAAAACAAACACAAACCACAAACAAGGGGTTAAAATGTCCCCAGCTGCCCAAAAAAAAAAAAAAAAGGAAATGCTCTCATTGCCCATATTATTGATTTATGCTGTTGTTGGCTTTTAAATGCAGCACTTTCTATTTCTAAGTTCTTTACAGACAATTACTACTGTCACAGCTCTGTGGCCTGCTCCATTGGTGGAAGTGCCCCAGAAGCAGGAAATGCTGTGCCCTCCCACAGTCATTTCCTTCCAATACTGAGATCCACAAACTCTTAATAAGTCAGAGGATTAGATGAAACCCTTGTATTACAACTAATAAAGATAACTACAGGGGCTATCAAAACTAACAAAAAGGGTATGATGGGAGAAGGAAGTAGACCTATTATTCAAAATATGCCAGTTTATCCTTTTTTTTTTTTTAAGGAAGGACAACAATTTTACCCTTAAACACCCCCCCAAAAAAATCCAAAAAAACCCAAAAAAAAAAACCCAAACCAAACCCGAACACCAGATCATCATATTTTAACAAAACTCTATTTTGAAAAGCCATATTATAAACTTGGATATTAATGGTTTGCAATGGAAATGACGTCAGAGTCTTAGTTACAAATGTCCAAATGTTTGTGCTACCCTACTAAAAAAATAAACAGTGAGCTCAGAGTCAGAAATGACCCGTTTGGGCAATTAAGCAATATTACGCAAAACACACTGAAAAGTATAGGGCCAGCAGAGGTGGGAGAGCCACAAATTAAAATTCACAGATTGCACTGGGAGAAACACTGAACAATTAAACATCTCAGAGGTGGTGCCTGAAGTTCCTGCCATTATCTGAGTGAAAAATGCTTTCATATGTTGCAATGAGAAATAAGGGGCAGGCAATCAGGACCAGAAATAACTTTTTTTTTTTTTTTTTTAATGCCCTGGCTCTAGGATGTGCTACCAGATAAAAAAGGGCAGCCTCCCATAATGCCCACTGACATCACTGGTCTTGTAACACTTGTAAAACATCACTGTACAACAATAACTTCAACATCATGGAAGATATACTTCTGGTGTGGGAGCAGGCAACAGGCAGTGACCTTACAGATAACCAAATAAAATATGCAATAAGAATCTATTTCTGGAGTCATTTTCTCACATCTCTAGATTTTATAACATGGCCACGTGCACTGCCTGAGATGTGAGTGCTCCAAAGGCAGGGTCCAGCCTGCAAGAGGCTCTTGCCCTTGTGCTGAGAGACAGGCAGGGCTGTGAGACCCCAGCAGACAGCACTGGTGTCTTTGGAAGCCCACCAAGCCTATTACAAGCAAGTGAAAAACATCACTGTACCCACTGTCCCGGCAACGTAACTTGTAAAAAGTGTTAGCACAGCTCTGAATTCAGAGTTCACTGCCTGCTCCAGGAAGAAACCTTGAAACTGGGTATTTTCCTCACATTCTGTGTTTGAGACCAAGCAGGAGTTTAGGCTATCTGAATTGGGTCATGCCCTGGTTCTGGAGCAGCAAGCCAACACTGTTCCTGCCTTTGCCATTCCCAATTCTTTCTTCAGCCAAGCTGTGACAAAATGCAGCACAACCTGACATATTATCCAGCCTGTTTCTGAAGAACCAGGCCAGAAATTGCCCAGTCTGCATCACATGGTGTATTACAAGCTGTTTCCTTGGTGCACCTGTACTGGCAAACATCAGTGCATCCTTTCTGGCCCCTTAATTTGCAGTCACAACCTTTACATGTTGGGACATTTTCAATATATGAATTTGTTTCAATACCTGCACCTGTTTGATCTGTGGGTGCAGATGAGCCTAATCTGGAGGTTTGTATGAATCTTTCAGCCTTGGGCTCCATGTTCCTCAGGGATTCCAAACGGGTCATGGTACTAACAGGAGAAACACTGTGGGATTATGCAAAATACTGGCCAGGTCTTGCTCACTTTAGCAGTCCTCATGGAGACCAGAAAGATTTGGTCCAAAAGGATCAGATAAGAGGATCAAAACCTGCTACTGACTACCTTAAAGCAGAGAAACACGGTTTTGTGTCAACCCACTTGAAGATTTATAAGATATTAAGGAATATTAACAAGAAGAAAAAGAAGAAAAGCTAAATGGGCCAAAAGAAAACAAAAGAAACATGTTCTCTCGAGATTGCTAATGCTGGCAGACAATAGCACAGAAAGAACTCCTCTGACAGATCTTTGAAGTCTTCAATACAGCAAGCTAGTGGGCCATGTTAATGAGATTTGCTCAGATACTTCTTAAATTATCCCAAAATGTCTTAATCTATTTTCTACATCTTCTTGACCCAATTGCTTCAGAAAAGTCACAGCTTCACACATGTCTGGACTGAACTTTTCATTCAAATAGGTAAGGTCTTCAAACACTTTGTGTTTCCAATGACCCCCACAAAGACTTTTTAGGGTTTAACCCCCAAAAAACTGCAGGTAATGTTGTAATTTCTGTTACTAATGAATACAGAAACACCTTGCACCACACTGTACCTTTGAATCTTAAGAAAAGGTGTGACCTTAGGACCTTCCAGTAACTCCAAGTTCTTAACAATTATTACAACTTCTCCTAACAATCCAAATGTATATAAACCCAGTCTTAGATGAGGTCTGACAGACACTGATCCCTCCAGCTACAGGACTAGCACCCTGGCAGCAAGGGAGCAGCAGGGATCAATGGGGTCAGGCTCCCCAGACCCTTTTTCCTGCTGAGGGTGACACGCTTTGCTCATGTAAAATGCTTCCAGTACAGCTCTGTGTAATTTGGGCCCACTGCAGAGAAAACACTAGAGAAAATGTCCAAGCACCAGGCTGTCTGCTCTGTCACAGAATTCCTTGTGACTGCACCCCAGTCCATATTCAGGACCCATATTCAGAAGTAGCTGTACACCACATGTTCTAGGGACAGGAGCTGTTTCAGCTCCCTAATATGCTTTAAGACCTTTAGGTCAAAAGCAGGAAGAGTCAAGGTGCCAAATTCACTAAGGAAAACATCATCCTACCAACTTCCCACTGCCTGATGTGCAAACACTCCTGCCACCAAGCCAGCACAAAAAATAGGACTCAGGACATCACCAGCACATCTTCTGGAAGTCACCAGCAAGGAAGCGTGCTGGGGAGAAACTGCACACACTGCTGAGCCTTTCATAAGCAGAAATGTGTCTGAAAGTGTTTGTTTCAGGGGGTTGACTTTTGCCTGCAATGGCCAGCAAAGACATGGCACAGCAACTTGACAACCTGGTTTGAGAACCATTTCTCTTCCTAATGAAAGCTGAGGGAAAAGTAATTCTTTTTGTCCACTTTGTTTTTCACGTAGACCAACTACACAATCCACCTTTTGTATTGAGCTTAGGAGAAAAAGTCCTTCTGACCTTTCTCCTGGCTTGAAGGGAAGGGAGGAGAAAATATACCTATATAAGAAAGTTAAAGCTCAAACCCACAGATTTATCTGTTGATCATCTCATTCAGCTCTGAATTCCAGCTGGCAGCCTCTGATTTATTATCAATATTTAATCAGCATTTAACTCGGACTAGCATTAAGATTTGAAATTTTAAACCAAACGCAACTTTGCTAAATCCTTTGTGTTGATTTTTTTGCTGTTAAAGGTTTTCTAAAGGATTCTATCTACATGTGCCTTTGTTATCAATAATGTACAATTTTAGTTTTGTTACTTTTCAATTTTTCAGCGTGCAAGCTATCCCTGATTTACAGTGCTCACTGAATGCTGTTTGATTATTGAAAATGCTTTTACTATATTTAAACAAATGACTGCTCCTGGAAAACTAACACAATTGTCCATAATTCTGTAAAAATACATTTCCCCTCCCTTCTCCTCAAATCAAACATTTCAAACTCTTACTTTGAGGAAAAACTGACATATAATTAGCCATTATACCTAACAGTGCTAAATAAAGTTGAAGGTAAACATCTTAATTCTGAAGGTTTAACCATCAAAGCCCCTTGCTGTATCTGTTCTGTTATTTGTGCTTCTGTTCAGAGCTCCTTGGAGCCCACAGAAAAAAAAAAAACAAAACAAAACCAAAAAAAAAAAAAAAAAAAAAAAAAAAAAAAAAGAGAGAGAAAGCAAACAAAACACGCAGAATAAAAATCTATTTTGCCAGCTCTGAGCTGCCTCCCACCCTGCATGCCCGAGGCCACAGGGCTGGGACGCCCAGGGCCACGTGGCTGCTCCTCAAGGAGTAGAGTCCTGCTCTGCAACTGCTCCGAGCGGCTTAACCGCTAACTCAGGAGATGGGATTTCACCTGAAATTAAGCTATCAAGCAATTGAGCTCAAACTCAATCAACCAAACCCTTAACCTTCCCTGTTTCAGTGGCACTGCTCTAATTAGGACTCTATCACTATTTCCATTACTATCTCCTATTCTCATGGTTTATTATCTCAGCGGTTTCAATTCTTGCCCAGTTTAAATTTGACATCCAGTTTCTTGGACCACATATCATTGATTATGGCTTTATTTTATGAAATATGTTGCAAGACTACCAATCCCACAATGAACAGGTTTTTGTTGAGAACTGTACCTCTCACTGCAGTCGAAGCAGGACAGAGCCAAACCTTCTTTGAGAAACAATCCTGCCATTAAAGGACATGCTCAACACCTTGTTTTCCATTAACTTTTAAATTTTGTTGAGCAGTTTGACAACACATCCTTGAACACCACGGCTGCCCCATGCTTCCTCAATCCTCACTCTCTTCCCCTTGAGACTGGATCAGCTTCTAGGAAACAGTTTGGCTGAACTCTGCTTACCAGCTCTGCTCAGGGGTGAGAATCAATAACCTATGATACACAGGAGACTGAAAACTCTAATGGTCTTTTCCAGTGAATCACCCAAACTGCTTTCTGCTGAAGGATGAGTGACAGAGGGGACGTGTCCTGAGTGGTGCACTGATGGTAACAGTGCAAAATAGGTCTGCCTTTGGAGACACAGCCCACAAGCTTCAGGGAGTCTAAAGGAGTGTCCTGCATTTTACACCACCAAAATTCTGAATTTTCCTGGGTCACACAGGCCACACATGAATCAGGAACCAGAGACCCATTATGAGGCCCTCTGATGTACCTGGGACGTCAAATTCTTCCCTTCTTCACAAAAACTCAAAGGAGGAACAATACTGCAGAGCAAGGAAACACAATCTCCTTAAACTGCAGGATCTGCCTCTTCTCCAGTAGCTGGAATACATCTAATACTTCATGGGCTCCACCACAAAAAACCCCAAACCAGCAAGATTCAAACCTTGAAGAGAGGAATATATCATATAACTGACATACACCACTGGCATGGCCAAGGATTGCAATATTCACTTGAACTTCATGAATTTCATCCTAACTAAACAGATATTTTTGGCAACAAAGAACTGAAAAAAAAAAATCCCATATCGTCCTCAGATCTATTTTAATTTAAAACAGAAGAGAACAGGGACATTTTTTCCCCCTTCAAGTACATTTTAATAAAATTAAAAATAAAAATAGCTCTAATTCACTCCAATGCATTTAGTCATTCTGTAAAATTCTAAGTTTAAAATGAAATCACCATTTTATATTCAAACAAGGTCAAGAGAACAGCACTAACGAGCACTGACATCACAGTGAACAGCAGCCACTGCTCAGCGCTTACATCAGTGTTGCTTGTTGCTATGGTGCTTAACCGACTATTAATTTCTGAAAGAAGGTGATTATAAAGCAGCCATATGAACCTCAGTCAGATGACACCCTTCAGTACCAAACACTGATCTGCGTTACTCTTCTCTTCTGCAAGTTAATTTTGTGAATCACCACTTTTGTGATGTTAATATTCCTTCCCAACTTGAAACTTTGGACCAGAAGAGAGGCAAGGAGTTAATTTAGAAGCAAAGGACTTTCACGCTGCTTTAAATAAAAATCATTTTGCAGAGAGTGATATTTCTTTCCTTTTTGCTGTGCTCCAAAAGACTAAAAAGCATGTGTTTTAACTTTTGCAGTGATAATAAGCAACCAAATTAACAGCTAAATTTTGCTCTCCTGCTCTGCTCAACATGCTGCTGGAAAACCAGGAGTGTCTCAGCCTGGGATGAAGAGGCACTGAAGCTGACTTGACCACTCCCCAGGGATTTGCCTCGGTAAGGGGACCTTGCCATGGGCCGTGCTGCTGCATCTCCCAGTCCAGCACCCATGGAGCTGCCACAAAGACCAGGCAGAGCAGGGTCTTCCCATTCCCACACAGGCTCTGCCCAGTTACCAAACAGCCTTCTCAGAATGCGGCTGAAAGACAAAAAGTGCATCTTGTCGGCCTTGCTCCTCGAATGCAACTGCACACCTAAACCAGTGATTTCCCAGGGAGAACATGGGTTTTTAAGGCACAGCATTTACTCCAAAAGCTCCAAGCCCAATGCTGCAAACTTTATCCATGTTGCCAGAAAAGCTTCTGCTGGTGCAACTAAGGTATGGTCCTGGGGTTTGCAGCATCAGATCCTCCGTTCGGACATGCTTCAAAAATTGTGTGAAAAACAGAGTATTTGTATTTACCTTCTTCAGTTGCTCCTGTAAAGCAATCTTCAGTTACAGCCACCCAAAAAGGTCACTCTTCTTACCCTGCAGAGAAAGGAGGTAACACACGTGACTCTGGGTCAGTGTCAGCAGCAACACCCAAAGCATTTTCATTGGCACCACATTTGCACGTACAAACATAAATAAAGCAACACATGAGTCTAATCGTGTTTTATGGTGAATGACTTTCAGAGAGACTTAATAAAAACAATCAAGTCACAGGACTGCTGCTTATCAGTACCAGCTAGTGTGAGGTTCTTCAGTTCAGCACAAACAACCTGGTGTTTGGGAAGAAAAAAAGAGAAGCAAAAAACCCCATGGAGATGAGACATCTTTGTTCTCTAACATAAACTTTCATAATCTTGATGTCTATCAATCTATTTCCAGTTTGAATAATAAATGAGTTCAGTTCTTTGTTTCAGAAATCTGACTATTGTCTGCATGGGTTCTCCTTACTTAAGGCATTTTAAGACTATTTGTAACCGCTGCTATTTTATCTTCTGGATCCTTTCTTTTTTCTCATCCTTTTCCATAGAGACACAGTCCTAGATGAGATTTTAGAACTAGCTGCATCTTCCTAATTCAGAAAGTTGTTTACTGTCTTGGGATATCTTCTCATTAAGCATTACCAAGAGCACGCCAAGCACGCCAAGGTGGTGAGAGCAGTGGGTATTAAAAGGCGGAATAATTAAAGTGTATCTTTATAAAAAGTAGGAGGGAGAAAACAGCACGTGTAGGTTTTTTTTACCCTGTATATTACTGCATCTTGTGTACTCTCTCTTATGCAAAAGAGTATGTAATCTTTTAAGAAACATGACAATCTGCCACTTTCTGTTCATGTAATTGGGATCAACATATGGTACAAGAGAAAAGAAAAACATTTGTTTATTAATTTAGATCGAGTTACTAACTCAAACCACTAACAGCATTCAGAATTAATTCCACATCAATTGACCAAATACCTTAACAGAGTAAAATTATAACATAATTTCACTGAAATGTTGATCTTCTGCCGCAGGGGTACAGAGTAAAATGTAATATAGACAGAAAGAAATCTGTGATAATTTGGTGACACAGATGACTTCATACGAAACGGAAAGTCAGTGACATGTGGATGTGTAAGACACAGCTACGTGAAACTCCATTTCATAAAATTCACACAGTGATGTGGAGTTTTGGGGGTGTTTGTGAAACTCACCAAATGGTAAGCTGTGCTATTTACATCACTAGGTGAAGCTTTTTACTGAAGCAGTAAAATACCAACCTCTGGGAAAAAAAATCAGAATCTTCACTAAGTTCTTTCAAAAGAATATGAACTCATTCACCATTTATTTTGGAAGGAAAAATGTTTTCACAATGAGAATGAGGCATTACTTCTTTACCATTGAAACCTGATTATTTTTAGCTGGGAGAAAAAAGGTTACCTTGATATGAAATGAATATTGGTGATATCTGCTGCTCAGTAGCACTTTATTTCTTTTTTATTTTTATGTTTTGAGTGAGAAGCTCTTCACAGTTCTTGTAATGCAATACCAGAACATCAGGGGCCAAAATCTGTCCATGTCTGCTGTATAGGAAGCCCTGTGTGCCTTGCTGAGGTACATGTATAAGACATTTCTGATTCTGCCCTGTAAAGGACATAACACTACTCCATCATAATAGGTCAGGGCTCACCTTCCTGAGAGTATGTAAAACAATACATCTTTTATGTAAAATACATGACCTCCGACATGTGATGTGCTCTGAGATTAGCAACAATAAAGGCTTTTATCCTGCTTTGCTGCAGGGGTTATCTTGGGTTTGACACTTTAAACCCCTTTTCATATTTATCTGTTTTATAAATTTTCTGGGTATTTGGCAGTCAGATCCTTATTTTGGCAGTATTTTGGCAAGCAGACTTCATTTCTACCCTGAGTCTTCACGATAGCAAATGAACCATCTTAAAATGTACCTTTTAAGGAAGCTGCTGAAAATTACATGTTTGCATAAAATGTGCATTCAGAATCTCTTTGGGCAGTCCTGAAAAAGGCAGGTATCATTTTCTAAACACATTTGTCATGCATGAACCAAACACATTCCAAAGAAATCCAGCCCAACAATCAGCTGGTGGTAGACCAACAGGGTCTACAGGGGGGCTGAGGAGGACTCGGCTCTCCTCACAAATTACTCCCTGATTGAAATCCAGACTGCTTTAATTTCTGGTTATCAAACTCCTGCTATATGTTACCTGGCTTTCAAAAACATGGATAATGTACCATTAAAGCTAAAATGAGCAGCAAAAACAGCTGATCCCACCTGTGAAAATTTCTCATTAATAGTCTAAAAGTTGAGTATCTCAAAACGCAGAAACACAAATACAGACCTTCCTCCTGAAACTGTTTATACGGGTGAGCAAATTGATGTAGGCAACACACATTCCTTCCATCATGCTGTCTTTAAGATAAACACAAAGTACCATCAACACTCTAAGTGTGTGTGTGGAGCAAACAAAGAAAAAAAATCCCATCCTACCAAAGCAAGACATTTTGCTACACTCATATTTTCCCCCCAAGGAGATGATTAAAATAGAAAACCAAACCACAAACAAAAATCCACTTTGCAAGCAAGGAGCAGTGGTCCTGCTGCCTGATGAGCAGAGAGGAGGTCTCAAAGCACCCTCAATGCCACCTCAAAGGCTCAACTGATTCTGTACACAAGGAAGAGTCCAGGCACAACTCTGTGCCCTGAACAGATTTTACCAGATAATCCTGAAAGCCTCAGGTTTGTTCACCACGTGCCTCAGTTTACCCACTAGCAAGATTAGGTAATTGTAACAGAGTTTGAAATCCTTGGATATAAAGGTACATTTTAAAACAGTGTTTTAGGCAGGATTTTGGAAAGACCATAATCTCAACAAGATCACACCATAACCTCTTCCAAGAGAAAGCCCCACTCTAGTCCTGGATCAGGTCCTGCCTATTCACTGGTACCAAGGGACCAGGCAAACATCAGAAAATCTGCCATTACACCTGCTGTTGGGCTGGAGCTTGCAACTCTTCCGATCCTACAACAGTTATTTGATTTAGTGATCTCCTCCAGGGCAGCAAGGTCATTCCAGGAAGGCTGCAGGATGGAGCCCTAACTCCAAAGGATCACTGCAAAGCCAAATTTAACCAATAATACAGAGAATACTCAGAAACAGAGACCATTGCAGAATGAAAGTCTACTTAAAACTCTAACATTTTTACTAATATCTAAATGAGAACAGCCTTGGGTATAGCCAAAAATAGATTAACAAGGACCCTGATCCCACACAAACTGGCTCTGAGTAATTTTACACAGGAAAGTAGAACACCAGTTGAGCTGCTCCTCTGCTCAGAATTACGCATGTACATTTTTTTTTGTCAGTGCCCCAGCCCTCAGAAGTCTACAATTTATTACAGGAAACCTAAAGCAGCAAAGGAATCTCCACTTCACTACCTAGAAAGCGCACTTTTTAAAAAAAATAAAAAAAAAAGATAAAACAGACACATACACCTGATAGCACAAGAAAAAAATGGTTTTGAAATTAGATTTTGATTTATTTTTCTTATATAAGACCAGCTGAAATGTATTTAATGTGTCTGATTAAAATATTTACTAAAAAGCTTCCTGAAAGTTTTAAAATACCAAAACCTGATCACCAAAATAAGCACTTCTGTGCAGTAATTTCTTCTAAATAAAGTGAACCGTAACCACCTAATACAGCTGTTCTTTCCCCTCAAAACTCCCTGAGTCACATTCAATTGCACACAGGCTGAAATATGAAATAAGTCCTACAATTCTCATAATTATTTTCTTGTCCTGTGCAGGAAAAGACGCAGTCTGTGATTTTATCAACGACACATTTGTAAGGGAAAAACAAAAATGTTTTTTATTTGCTATTTTGCTGGTTCTGAAAATACAGGATGTACACTGATTGTGGAGAAAACATCTGGCACCAGGCAGACTTGTGGGCCAGTCCTGCACACTGGTTACTTTCCTCACCTAGAGCACTCACTTGCACTAACACACATCAGGTGCAGAACTGTTTTGAGGATGGTCAGTAGTTGTCTCTTCAGTTTTATCCTACCTATTTTATTTTTAAAGAGCTGTCTAGCAACCTGAAAAAAAAAAAAAATCACACAAAATACTTCAAATAATTTGAGAAATATTTCTTCTGACCACTGTCAAGGTGGCCACTTTTTATTGTGTAGTGTATATTAAATCTCAGGAGGCATGGCAGAGGAGATTTCTATACCAGGAGTCATTACCACCTCGTCAGAAAGTGAAATGCAGGTAAACAGTGAAACTGTGAGACACTAAGTGTACTTCTTCACCTCTCTTTAACGAGGGGGAAGTGGATTTGGTACAGGCCAAACACAGGGATACATATCAATGCCCACTACCTTGCTGCTTCTCAGTGTAAGGAGGGAGCAAATCATACTGTATTTTCCTTTTCAGTCATTAGCAGGCTGTTCAGAATCTCTGGCTAGTACTTATTATTTATTCCAAACAGAAATAAAATAAAAAATAAATAGCAGCAAGAGGACAAAGCTATGCACAGCACATTCGCTCTTTCAAAATAATATTACCTTTCAAGTCCACCGTAACCTTGGAAAAGAATAACTCGGTGTAAGCCAAATCTACAAAACTAATCACGATCCGTTCCTCCCCCGCTTTTTAACAGCTCTTACAGGGAACACACGGGTGCAGTTCGCAGGCAAGTTGGGAACAGCTCGCTTCCAACACGGGATCTGCACCGCGATCGCTCAGTCCTGCATCTCTCACTGATGGATGGCTCGTTTGCCTCTCGTGTGTGACAGCGCTGGCCCTCACCGAATCCATCCCGGGTGAAGGGGACGGCGCTCCCGGGAGCCACCCAGCCTGCCAGGTGAGGAGAGGCCATCCCGAGCCAGCCCCCGTCTCCCTCGGCCAGATCCCAGCTCCCCGAGCCAGGGGCCACCATCTCCCGGAGCCAGAGCCAGCCATCAGACAACGCCGCCTGCCTCCTATCGCCAGATCTTCCCCGTTTCTTAAAATAACTCCCCGTGCCTCAGTGCCAGCCTTAACCATTGTACGCCTGTGCTACCACTCTCCTCCTGCTGCCCGCCGCCACCGGGGCCGGTCCCAGCCCGGGGGCTGCGGGCGAGGCTGGGCTGCCCCCGGCGCCTCTTCCCGCAGCCCCCGGGCAGGGGCACACACCCCCGGGCCGGGGCACACACTCCCCCGGGCCGGGGCACACACTCCCGAGGCACACTCTCCCCCGGGCCGGGGCACACACTCCCGAGGCACACTCTCCCCGGGCCGGGGCACACACTCCCCCGGGCCGGGGCACACACTCCCCGGGCCGGGGCACACACTCCCCGGGCCGGGGCACACACTCCCGGGCGGGGCACACACTCCCCGGGCCGGGGCACACACTCCCCGGGCCGGGGCACACACTCCCCGGGCCGGGGCACACACTCCCCGGGCCGGGGCACACTCTCCCCGGGCCGGGGCACACTCGCCGGGGCACACACTCCCCCGGGCCGGGGCACACACTCCCCCGGGCCGGGGCACACTCGCCGGGGCACACACTCCCCGGGCCGGGGCACACACTCCCCGGGCCGGGGCACACTCTCCCCCGGGCCGGGGCACACTCTCCCCCGGGCCGGGGCACACTCTCCCCCGGGCCGGGGCACACTCTCCCCGGGCCGGGGCACACTCTCCCCGGGCCGGGGCACACTCTCCCCGGGCCGGGGCACACTCTCCCGGGCCGGGGCACACTCTCCCCGGGCCGGGGCACACACTCCCGGGCCGGGCACACTCTCCCGGGCCGGGGCACACTCGCCGGGGCACACACTCCCCGGGCCGGGGCACAGGCGGCCCCGCTGTGCCGTGACCCGGCAATGCTCGGGGGCGCTTCCCCGCCGCATCCCCCCGTCCCGTCCCTTACCTGGCAGGCGAGTGACACTCCTGGTCGTGGTCATGTGAAAATATTTTCGAGGTATCCTTTAACAGGCTTTAAATATTGAAGCCTAAAAACAATATTTGCTGTTTTACCTTTTGAAGCTTTAACAAAAGCTTTGTTTTAGCATTTACCTCGGTGTGCAATAAGAGTTAATAATCAAATCCGTCCCAACCCCCACAAATGTTAAACAAAAAGATAAAAGAAATGCAAATAGCTATTGTCATGGAAAGTTAAAGTACCTGTCTGTATTTTTAAGTGAAAACTATTATCTCTATCAATCAAAATTTAAGAATACAATAGCACTAATCACACGAGGTGCTTTGACTGAGGTACTTTTCCTCATAAAAAGTTTTTTTTTTTTTTTTTTTTTTTTTTAAACTGGTGCATAAAAGTAATACACTTACAATTAGACACGGTATTTGTAATTTTGTTATTAAAAAACCTCAGCAGTCTTATTGTTAATAAATGCCTCTGAGTCTGTAGGCTGATTCGTACCCAAGAAGACCAAAGTCCCTACATATTTTAATAAGGTTGATGAAATTTTATTCAGATTCTCACACTTTCCAACATGTGGTGGAACAGCACACTCTTCTGTTTGAGAGGAGTTACTCAAACGAAGGAAATAGTTAATTGGGAACCAAAACTACTACTTCTGGCCTCACTGCACATTTTCCACATTTCTCCAAGCGCTGTCTGTGCTTCAACCCTCAGCCTCCAAGACGTGCCCTTTGTCGTCTTTTCTTTAATTTTTGATGCCGATTCCCTCCCGTCGGACCCCGACGCTCTCCCAACCCGGCACACAGTATACACTGTGTACATTGTGCAGGCACGCCGCACGGATTCTCTCCAAAGTCATTTTTAAAACTAATTTGTCCAGACGGAATCAGAAACCGAGCTGCGCAGTTAATAAGTGCAGAAGCGAGCGGCAGTAATTACGCCTGTACTAAAAGAAAGAGCCCGAGATTAAAATACCTATAAGTAAATAGTTGAGGCAGGATGCCATTATGCAAACTCCGCTCTCGGGGAGGGATGTCTCCCACACTGAGGAGCAATAGGACTGTCATTTCTTTTCCCCCCTGCAATATCAGGTTTCCTACTCCACAGCTCTGGTACTCTGCATCATGGCTAACATCTCTAGTGTGCTATTAATATCAATGAAGAGACGATTCAATTTCCACATAAGAAAAACCTCCCTATTACAGCGCAGACATTCGAGTGAGGACCCTTGCAAAGGAAACAATAAAGACCAGAGGGTTGCTTTTTTTTTTTTTTTTTCCTCCCCCACCTCCTCCTCCTTTTTTTTTTTTTTTTTTCTGCTTCTTTTGCAGTTCTGCGTTGCTCACTGTTTGAAAGCTTTTAGCTAACAATGGAAGCATTATCTTCAGGACAGTTACAAAACAGGATTTGTTAGTACAAAGAATAATAACACCGAACTCATCCCCCCCCCACTTCCCTGCCCCGCAAATACCTGCCTATTGCAATATGACATTTAATACTTGATTCAGAAGTATATTCCAGAAACACCTGTATTCTTGATCTAATTCCCTGCAACAAACTCCCTCAGCGGACCAGTTTTGCTCAAGGAGGTTTGGACAACTACAAACAAACAAATATTTTGTGTATTTATAAAATGGAACAGAAAGAAAAGTATCTTATTCTACAGAGTGCGAACTTACCCATTAATGAGGAAGAAAAAGGCTTAGAGCTGTACAGTAATTTCCAACCAACTGCAGAAAGTTGAGAGTTTGAAAACACTAAAGCACTTTTGACTATCAAGCCTTTCTGTGCTCCAACACTGGCTGCAGTGTAAGGAAGGACTGAAGGTATGTGGTCTAAACACAAACAAAAGCCACTGCCTTACTCTAGATTAAATATGCAGGAAGAGGCCCCTTTGCATAAACACAAACACTCAGCAAATGAGTAACTGGCTCAAATCAGACGCCTGCTGTGCATTCTACCTGTCCTGATCTCTGACAAGCTACACAGCTCGTTTAAGGGGATAGGAGCTGCAAAATCAAATCAAATCATAGCGCTAAACGCTCTGCTCCTCTGATAGTAAATAACAACAGCACCAACAACTCCACACCAAACGCTCATTTCTAATCTAAGCATTGCTCTGGCACAGAGCTGAATCGTGTGCTGTGCCCACTTTGGCTCAGCCATCCATCTCACCACAGCAGAGGAAACACAACCAAACACCACCTGTATAATTAATTTTCATTAACTGTGCTGAAATCCAATACATTCCTGGCCCAGCCTTTTCTTAACAAAGATTTAAAATTAATACAGAGACTTTTGGTTGAGTTGACAGATTAAATCTGCATTTGCTTTTACTGTCCCTGTTTTGTTTACTGTATAAAAGACGTTCCAGACACAGACCTATTTTAGCAGTTATGAATCACCACATAATGCACACCTATTTACTAGTTTATTTGGGGAAAAGGAAGAAATTTCTGAAGTGTTCCTTAAAAACATTATTTTCAAAATATTTCTCTCATGAAGTGACCCCTCCAAACTATATTTACTTCAAAAAACAACTAAATTAGAGACTGTGATAACCACCAAACATTTATTATTATAATTGAATATACATAATTATATACTGTGATTTACTCTTCCTTCTAAAGAAATAAATCATTTTTCAGTCTCATTTATCCTTCCAGTCTAGAAATAAAACGAAGCAGCACGATTTTAAAGCAATTGGAATTCACCAGTGTCCCTTCCTAACTTAAGGAGTCAAATCACATTGACCTTTTATTGTAAGTCCTAGCTACATGTTGGTTTTGGTAATTTAATTATTTTTTAATAACTTGCAGTATTAAATGATTGCCATTGAAACACAAATAAGATTATACTCCTCTGCCTTTACTCTCTGGTGCTCCAGACTACAGCGTAACATGGATGACACGATCGCGTCCAGCCCCGAAATTTCATTCTGAAAGAGCACTTACACACAGGCAGGCACAGCAAAATTCAGCCTTTCAAGATGCAACACACATTTACTGGATTCTCAAGCATGTGTCACAGATTATTTCAAAGGATACTGGATATAACTCACAGTTTTAATGGGCAACGAGCATGTTCAGTTGTACTGAGCACTCATGTGGTACGGAGGGAGTTTTTACACCTCCTCAGATAAACTCACCAGGTTAAAGCACAAAAACATTGATAACATGAGCTAGTCAATCATAACAGGATAAAAATCCTCCCAGAAAGAATCCCACGAGAAATTTTAGAGCCCCTGTGTCGTTCACCATTTTTGCATTGAAATGACCTTCCAAATAAGGCGTCAGATAATACGGTTCACATAGATGATAGCGATCTAACCTTGATGCAAATAAACCATAGAACAAAATTTAATCAGTATATCACTGTGTAAAAGCCTTTGTCCATCCCAATGGAGCTTCTAATGACTGTTTTGGCAGTTCTGGCTGGTAGTTATGCCTCCCTGCTCATATATATCTCATACTGGTTGAGCAAGCTAATGGAACTGCTGTTAGTGGAAGCCAATATTAATACCCTGCATCTTGCAAAACTGGATGCAACTGAATATATGATATAATTACAGGTAGTATCTAATTCCATAGGTATTAGATACTGGTCTCTAAATTAATATTTTAATAGAGAAAGTGATATAAATACTACATTTCAGGTAAGATATCTATGAACTCTGAATCTGACAGTATTCCTGCTGTAAGCCTGCTCTACACTCACACAGCACAGACACAGGACCCTGACAAAAATTGTCAGGCAAGCTTTAGATGCTGAGTGACACATACTGATGCACAGAGTCGAAGATGTCATCTTCATACAAGCTCCACTACTTATGAGCTTGAGAGAAAAATGAAACGAAATAAATCCCCGAAATAAAACAAACAAAACAAAAAAAAAAAAAAAAGAAGCAGGGGGGAGAGTGGAGCAAGACCTCCAGAAAATAAACAGGGTGTACAGTTTCAAAGGCTACAGACACAGACATTTCATTGTTCAAGCCAATTATCAGTGGAAAATAATAACAACAGATGGATTCAGAGTCACTGACTTTTCATATGCACTTCATCTCTGCACAACAGATGATGAAATGCGAGAGCTATCTCGGAAAGGCAAAACATCTTTCAGTAAAAGAACTCTATACTCCAGATGGGGACCTTCTAAGGCAGCTGATTATCTTCTTATAGTGTTGTAAGATAGACTTACTAAAACATTTCCAGAACTGATCAGATTGGATGAGCACAATGGCAGCATTATGAGGAGTAAGTTGCTCCGGTCTCAGACTTGTGACTGGACTACTCAGAGATTTCAATAGGGTCAGAGCTGCCCGTGGCCATTTCCACATCAAGCACTGGTTCTAAAAAATGGGCCCAAAGCTGCTGCTCCCAGTCTGGGCAAAGGTGGGGCTAGGCTTTGTGTAGAGAGAGGATGCAGACACGAGGCCACAGAATCACTGTCAGCATGAACTGGTCCCCAGTAAAAGTCCCACCACCTTCTGCAAGCACACATTTCACACAGGGACACAGGCAGAGGACAAAACATGTTTACAAGTAGGACTGTTTCCACTATAATTGCCAGATGTAGAGGGAACTCATCATCCAGGAGCTGACAGCAATGTAAGCTGGGAGTAACCTCGTCCAAGTCAATGGAGTTACACACCCACAAAAACTGGTGCAAGACACAAGAAAGACATAAATTCTTTCTTACAAAGCCTTTAAAAACCCCATCTTTTTATGGGAAATAAAAATTGCTTTCAAAGGGAAATAACAAACACATGTAAATTTTGGTGGTTCCGGTGATAAGCAGTTCCAACAAATGTCACAAACACCTACCTAGCACAACCTTCTCCCACTCAGCCTAAATACCACAAAGTATGTGTTTTTGATCACATGAATCAGGTGTGCCACAATCTCAAAACTTAAAATAAAAAATGAGTAGTGGAAAAATTAGCTCATTAATCTTTAAGACAACATTTCTTTAATGGAAGAACACTACATAAGTAGTGCATTAAACTGAACTGGTTGCCATTTCCACAATTTCTTCTTCACAACACTGCAAGGAGAATCTAAAAAACGGCATTCTCTGTAAATCAATACTGCACACCAAGGGGGAGTGATACACAACACACACACACACTGAACTTGCACCTACTCCTAATTTATTTCACAAGTTACAAAATATTTCTGAAGTAGGGGGCTGTTGGCTTCACAAACGTAAAGGGAAGAGACGAGTTTGTGGGCACAGTGTTTCCCCTCTTTGTGAACTACTTTGTCAAAAGTAAATTCACAGGGGAACATACGAGCAAAGAGTAAATTTTGCCCAGGGCAAAATTCTGCAACTGCTTTAAGAAGCAAACAAGAACACAAAAGATGTGTAATACAACCATCTGGCTCTACTCATGCTATATCAATAATCCCCAAAATTTATCCCCACCCCCTTAATCAACCCACACTGATGCCACAAAACCAAATGGCATCACTTATGCTTCCTGCCCATCACATTTTGAAATGATATTTAATATGCATACAGTACATATTTGCATGTTAATCAATTTCTTTAAGAAAAAAATATTTTTGCTTCTTTAGCTTTAGTTCTGGTTTTTTCTACTTATTCACACTGGGATCTCTAAAACCACCAAGAAAGTCCTTGTGGTAAAGATACTCTCATATCAACACAGCATCTCAGGTATCAGGATAACGTACCGGTCAAAATTTCAATCTCTTCTTCTCTCTAGTTTTGTGTCACAGTTTGAAAATAGCAGAGGGTGAATAATAACATGCCAGCAAAATTAGCTGTTCAAGAAACACGGGTAAGCGATCTGTTTTGAACTCGAGGTTGGATGCATTTCTAAGCATTACCCTTTTTGGAATGCAGGGAAGGAGTGACAGAGGGAAAGCAGGGTATCCTGTGTGTCTTTTATTTTGAAGACTTGCACGAATTTTTCAGGCCTCCCCCATCCAGGAGCCAGCCGGGTCATGAAGGAGGAAAATGGGAAACTCCTGGCCACACATGGAGGACGAGCCTCTGCTGTGCTTTGGCTGAGCGCTCCTCTCCCTTCCCACCCTAAACCCGCAGTGGAAGACCACCTCAGGACAGCCAGCCAGCCAGCCATGCAAAGTGTCCAAAAGGGTGGCTCCACGATTGTTTGGGGGAGGGATTGTTTTCTTGAGGGAAAAATCACCCTTGTAACCATCGTGATTCATACCACGAGCGCACAACGTGAAACCAGTACCAAAAACAACACTACAAAGACTGTCTCTCTCTCTGGCGCTTCACCCACCGACGGCCACGGCCCCGGGCGCTGACTCAGAGCTCCTCTTCTTAATGGACTTTTCTGCACCAACATACCCCAGCCCAAGCCCTGCCTGTGCCCGTGGCTGGCTGGCACGCTCGCCGTGCCTGGCGCTGCCCGGGGCACACGGCGCGGTGCGGACGGTGCCCCACGGCCCTGCTGCAACACGAACAGATGGCTGTGGCACAGAGAGCAGGAATACGAGCCCGAGCACTCATGGCATAGGTGGAAATGTTTTGCAGTTATTTTCTTTGGAAATAAGCATACATATAGCGGTTATGTCTGCTCCCTCATCCAGACTACCAAGCTGAGATCACAAACACTTTGTTAATTTTTTTTTTAATCCACTTTTGGATTGCTTCTGCTGTTTGTACGGCTTGACTTGTACAGCCTCTTTGTAAGAATTGAAAACAGTCTCCCACAAACACGGGAATGGGCAAATGGTTTAGGGAGCTAATCCACACCTGGGCTATGTGAAAGGGGCTCATATTTTCCAAACAGAAACACAACCCCTTTTATATATGAACCAGATTTGGATCCAAATGCTAAACCCTTCACCACATCCTACGTGGGGCTCTGTGATGGTCACAGGCAGTGGTGGTGGGTGGTGAGGAGTCACCGTGCCCTTGGATGCAGAGGGCAGAGCCATCCTTGGTTACACCACGGTGAACACAGGGTAATCCCCATCCTGCACACGCCTCTTACAGAAGAATCTGGCCCTGTATCGTTACTCTTGTTAGAAAAATGAAGGCTGTGACAAAAAATAGCTGAGAACTACATCTTGCCGATGCCAAAATACAATAATAACATGTTCAAAGATTTAATTTAGAAGACTACAAAGTCTAGCTCATACATCATAACACCTTGAAATAACACTTTAAGGTCAAATCCTGTGCATTTTTGGAAACCACCAAAACATAATGAAGTTTTACTTAAACACAGCATTTACATTTATAACGCATTTCAGATTCTTCAAGTAAGCTAGACCACATGCTAGGAAAATGTACTTCCCACAACATACAAATTAAGTCATGTACAGCCTTCCCTCCGCAGGCTGAACAGCCACTGGCACAAATGGAAGTCCTGTGTATGGATCAAAGGCAGCATGTGGACCTCAGAACATGATTTTTTTATTTTGTTTTTAATTGGCAAAACATCAAATCCCACTAGCAGTTTATTTTTGTTGCCTTCCTTGCCCTTTTCTACCTCTCCCACTTATTTCACAACGGAACATTTTTAAACCACCAGAAGTCTTTGTGGCAAAGATGATGTCATACTGACACAAGATCAGGTGTGAGGTATGGTATGAATAAATACTTATCCGCAAACACATTTAATTTTCAATGGTTGGGCATCGAGAGACAAAGAAGTTCTTATGCAGACATATTAGTTGAGGATTTCATTTCGAATGGTCTGCATTTAAAAGAGCAGAACACATAGTGCAAGCCTAGAAGAAAAAGGAAAAAAAAAACCAAAACCCCTTGTATCTTCCTTCTTGTTTTTAGGAAAGCATTGCACAGCTCTGCTCTTCACAGTAATAAATATATGGTGCTTGATTACTTTGCCTTTTAAGTCACCGATACCATACAGGACAATTGTCCTTTATACACTGGCAATAAAAACTCTCCCTATGAAAATAAATATGTATTTTAGAGTAATCAAGCAGGAACTAATTTTGTACTTTTTCACAAGTAGCCATTTACTTTGGCACCAAATGGTAATGTGTAGCAGAGAACGCAGTATATGCTTTAACCCAAGAAAAATTAGACTTGAAAATTAATACACAGTGAAAGACAAATTTAAAGCAGCTTTCTTGTGTTCTGACATAAGAATATAAAAATGACATGAGCAACTAAAGATTAGTTTACATACTTTTCAATCACAGCTGCCGCTCAGTAACCACAATACCTTTAAAATGACATTCCACCGAAATAGATACAGTTTGCCTGCAACAGTAGCAAGCACAGTTAACATGAAATTAAAAGGGCATTTTTTATTTACACACATCGTACAGCACTGAGCCCCAGCACAATTACAATGGAAAGATTTTTAGCGTGATTAATTTGGAAATAATCTAGTGATAAATAGAGTGCATTGCAAGTGATTTTGCCGAGCAAATTTTTATCACCAGCCTTAGATGTCAAAACACAGTTTCAGGGACGGAGAAAGAACGAGTCACATCTTCTTGGTTAATATTTAATTGGGTGCTAAAGATTCCTCCTAAAGACCTCTGAACCATCACTGACAGCCCCACAAGATGTCCCTGTCTGTGAAACAGATACCAACCCTTTCTGTATAAACTAAAATAACATTAAATTTAATCAAACCATTCAATTAATAAATCACTTCAGTGGACATTGCAGCCCAAGCCCTGTTTAATTACATAATTTTAAAAATATTTGCACACTGCAACCACTAAGATTGGCTCTGAGGTTTCATAATACACACTTAACACTCAAGTTGGAGAACAAATTTATTTAATAAATGCAGAGCTAAGTACAATAATGCCACTCCACTCAAACTGCAAAAATCACTTAGCATCTCCTGCGAGAAAAAGCAAATAAACTTTTTGCCTATTTAAATGCACGTCCCTGCTATCCCAGCTGTGCCAGAAGCCACCTCCTTTCTGCCCTTGTCCCTGCACTCAGTGGGATGCCCAAGCACAGGAAGGGGTGGCAGAGCTGGTGTCCCCCATGGCACAGAGCATCCCTCTGCTTCACCTTCACACAGACTCCCTGGCCTCTCTCCCTCCATCTTTTCCTCCTCACTTTTCCCTCTGTTTCTCCCGTGTTGCTTGTCTGCCCCTTGTTCTCTGCTGTTTATTGGTGTTCCAGCTCCCCCCGTTCCCATCTCAAGCTCCTGCCCTCAGTTTCCTACACGTGCTCTCTTCCTCGCTGCCATCTGAGATAGCTGAGGTGAAAAAAGCTATCTGGGAAAAAGCCCACAACAAACAGGACAGAGGGGAGAGGCTGAGGAGGAAAGCAGGGAAAGAAAACAGTTTAGTAAGGCCAAGCAGAACTGCACAATTTCCAACAACAGCAAGAGATGCTCCAGAGCATTGGGATGAAAAATAAAAGCCATGGACCAAGTGTATTACGTGAAGCAGGATTCAGGTTCTGGGATGGGTGTAACGCTTGTATTCGCAGAAAAACTCCGTGTCTCCAAAGAAACCCGTGTTACTGCCATATATAACTAGGTGTGACAACTTGGGAGAGGTTGAAATACATATGGACCAAGCGGTGGCCTTAAATGAAGGGGAAAAAAAGCAAAGCTAAGGGTTTGTCACAGCTTGGAGGCACAGCTGTGTGCACTCATACAGACTTTGCATTCATTCATATAGAGCACAGCTTTCAGGTCCTGTGGTTCCAGCACGATTTTTGGACGAAAGTTGAG
Organism: Sitta carolinensis; assembly: GCA_032173965.1. Lineage (NCBI taxonomy): Eukaryota > Metazoa > Chordata > Aves > Passeriformes > Sittidae > Sitta > Sitta carolinensis. The sequence goes on from CM063293.1 coordinate 16,863,529, forward strand.
ACTCAAAAATAAATAAGTCTATATTTGGCCTGCCCTGGATTCGAGACGCTCTCAATAGTACTTTGCATAGAAACAATCTGAATTAATACAGACTAAGTTTTCCAGACTATAATATTCTTTACCAAGCCAATGGATGCACCTCTAAAATTCACTACCCTGACAAATAGTAGAGCTCTTGAAAGTCTGCTCGTATTAGTTTTATGGATCTATTCTACTGCTTAAATCAGGTCTCATTAAAATTACCATCCACACAAGTTCTCCCACTGGGAAATCTACATGCCACAGCTACTCCAGTTCCGCAGGCAGTGCTCGGAGGGGGTTGCATATTGCAAAATAACTGCGGACACGGCGGGGGGAGCACAGGGGAGGAAGAAGAGGACTTCAGGACAGCAAACAAGTGACTCCTTACCCTCCTCTGATTTTAACCACTGCAACTTTTGCTCAGGTGGTGCAATTGCATCCATGAAAAGAAATGCTATTGCCAGAAATGAAACCGGGATGGAGTGGTGTAAAAAGTGCCCCTCGGAAAGCCAGATGCAGCCTCAAATATCCATTTTAGTGTTGGAATGGCAGGCTAAATATGCAAACACTGCACCTGACAACTTACACTAGAGCATATGATCTGCACACTGCCCCTCCAGTTTAATTTTTAATAGTAACAGTACTTAAATCTCAGCATTAATGTATTAATGTTCAAATGAATACAATTAAAGGCATCTCTGTTTTCTTCAGTGCTAACGACCTGGAAGATCTTTCTCCCCTCCATATTTGCGGGGATTATTACAAATACATTCTGTAGCTGTTGTTTTGGCAAAGAAGCAAAAACCTTTGCCTTTTAAATATAAAGTAACAGGAATAATGAATAATATATCTTCTGATTTTTGTTCTGCCATGATATATATATAATGATATATAAAATGTTCATTTATTATTATCACACATCCTAGGGAGCAGACATGCAAAATTACTTTTTTTTTTTGTCTTATAAGGGTCATTTATCATACAGAACATCCTCCAAATAGGTAGTCCTAAAATCTCAATTTACAAAGACATTTTTTAAAGCTGAATTCTTCAAACAGGGCTACTCTCCTGATGGTTAAAACAAAAACTTTATGATATTAACATAGTTGGATTTGAGGAGGTAGAAATGCCCTGCATTTTGTTTTAGAAGATTCTGCCCCAATAAATTAATGTCTGCCTATTATTTTTACCTAAATCCTGTCACATTTATTAGTAACAAAAGCACTGTATGACCCTCCTTTGGCCAAATTCAGAAGAGAAAAGCATTTACTAAAAGAGCATTAATTTTTATCATAGCATCTGTGATCTTTGGGTGGGGAAAGGAAACACCATAAAGAACGAAGTCTGTATATACAAACTATCAGTCAGATTTTAACACTTATGCAGAATAATGCAAAGCTTTATTTCTTTTTGATGTTAGCAGGCTTTTCCTTTTTCTTTTTGCATTCCATTTTTCAATATGTAAAATGACAAAATGCAAAAAAACCCAACAAAAACACGAAAATGTGCTTGTTAGGGCTGGCCTAGTTTTTTGAAACACGCACAAAAAGAAAACCCACTCATACAATCTTATTTTAATATGTAATAGAAGAATCTGGCAAACATTAGCCAGAATAAGTCTAGCCAGCGAATGCAGACTAACATATCAGCCTGCTGCTGCAAGGCAAAAGAAAAATTTGATCTTGTTCTTCCAACACAGAAGAGCAGCATCTTCCACCTGAAGAGCACCAATGCAGGCGCACAAGCAAACATCAGCTCCCTGCTGCTCACACCAATACCTCACCTCCTTCTTGACTGGCAATTTCCAAACCAGCCCATCTCAGCTGTCCCATCTCCACTCTCTCTGCAAGTCAAGAATAAATCAGTCTTCCCCTCCAGAGCAACATGCTCAGTCCAGCACTGGCCATTTTCATCTTGGGAAGCAAGACCCAGCAAAACCCCAAAGCAGTGGCAGAATGCTCTTTTTAGCAAAATTTCTTTGTGCCCAAAAATCTGCTCCAAGGCACACAGCTTTGAAGCGGTACCCAAAGAGCCAGACATAAAACTACCTCCAGGGGAAAAGAAAAGAAATAAAGAAATAATCAAGAAAGGAAAAGGGAACGGGAGTGCTGGAGTCAGCACAGCTAAAGACTCCAATGAGAAGGGAGGTGGAGGTGGAGGACAACTACAAAGCGCTTAATTATAAACCTAAAAATGTTCAAAAACCAATCTCACGCTAACAATTTGCGTATTTTGGGATTACCTACGGATGAGGAAGGTTCAGCTTAATCAGCTATCTGTGCAAATGGATCCCCAACGTGCCAGAGCTGAACTCAACGGACAATCCCGTTAGAGTGGAAAGAGCACATGAAACGCCCTTGAGAAACGTGGCTAATGCCACAAACACTGAGGAAACAACTGAAATAAATCTTCCATTTTCAGTCTTAGAAGGCAAAGGGCAAATGTTGAAAGAAGCAGGAGATGGGAAGGGCATGGCTAGGCTTTATATGAAGTCCATTTCATGTATGACATATTCCCGAGGCAGGTCTCACTCCTCAGATTAAAACCAGTATTTTTAACCCACTAAAAAAAAGCCTCCCAAGATGGAAACAACTACATCTCTTCTTTAAATCACCTAAATTTAAGATATCTCTCAATCTTCCATGACAGGAGACAACAGAAGAAAAGTCTATAAATACAGAGAATAGGGAGTCTTCATAAAAAGAGAAATAGTGCCAAAAGTATCTATAAAAAAAGTGTGAATTCAGGTATCAGAGGCACTCTGTCAAATACAAGTTAGGACTTTCCCTTTTTGATCAACACCATCCCACAGGACAGAAGCTACTCCCACATCCAACCACATCACGTTGGAGATTCACTTGCTCTCCCTCTAGCCTGTGTTTACCCAGCAAACACACTGCGGACCATTGTGTATGGAGAAAATCAGTAGCAGAAGTAAATTGGGGTGGAGAATTCCCCAGACCCAGGTTACACATTGAGACACACGTGAGTTTGACAGCTGCTGTAAGACCAGATCTCATCCTGCCACCTGTCAGGCACAGCCCACACTGGGCACTGCTGGGATGCAGGGTCAGGAGAAGGTCCGTGCGGCGGGACCAGACTGGAGGAGCTCTGCACTGCTGCCATTTGCAGCTCTAAGCAGCCACTCAGACTACAAAGACCCACCAATGATACTGCAGGGCCAAATCCTACCAGCATCTTATCCATCCTTACCACTTTAGAACACCTTTGTCACCACTGGCAGAGGACTCTGGAGCATCCCCGCTGTCCCCTAAGGCACAGGCCTGGCTTCAGGGACCACCCCACACCGACTCCTCTCCTCCTTGGGTCTGATCCAGGCACTCACACAGCGCACTCGTACATTCTATTCTTTCTCTCCCTGAAGCTTTGGCAACTGAAATCTATTATGATATCAAAAGGTAGCTGACAACATAAAATGTATCCCGCTGAGTTGATGCCGCACGCTGCTAAATTTACAACAACATAAGTATCATAAAAATTATAAGAACTGCAAATTAACCACTGATTTTTTAGTTCAGTGACATAAATAACAGTAAAGATCTGGAAAACTTCCAAACATCTTTACAACTGTTTAATTTGTCAAAATCTATCAAGTGTATTTCAACCACAAACCTGTCCTCTGCAGTGCATTAGTTTTCACATACTTATGCTGGCATCAAAGGCAGCAAAAATAAAGCTTCTGTAATTACTGTATTCTGATGCACCTTTCCAGTCACACTTTTATTTCTGCTTTTCTTCCTCTGTACTTCTCTGTTGACACTGACAGTCAGCAATGTTTTAAAAACATTCACACTAAAGAAGACAAAAAATCACTACTGCCTTCCACTCCTCCCAGGATACTCCAGGCAGCACATCACTTTGTTTGCCCACTGGAGTGGTTTTCCACTCACGTGCTGCGTGTTCCTCGCAGCGCTTGCGTCAGCAAACCCTTTTATTTACTCCTTTATTTGTGCACCAAGTTCTGCAAATGTAAAGCCACCTTTCCGGCAGCTGCAAGAGAGTAGGCAAAGATCAACAAAAATAATAAATTTTATAGGCTCTATTTCTTTTAGGGGAGGAGCTTATTTTTATGTAGCTATTTGTTTTGTGTGGCTAAATAGCAATTATTGTATTTTCTAAGACACAAATTTACTAAAAAAGAGTGCATTTCTTTCACAACCACTTCAAGACTAACCAAAGTCCAAATGTGCTGAATTGCTGATGCACAAAGTTAGGGTCTTTCTGAAAAAATAATACAAAATGTATTTCTATTATTTAACTACTCAGGGGCTGTGAAGCTTCTAAGTCCCCTGCCTGCCAAGAGGCCTCTGACCACGGCACCAGTGCAGCAGTGGAGAGGTTGCCAGTGCTGGTCCCAGCAAAAGAAGATAGTTTTGCCTTTTGCAGAAAGAACTAGCCAACATCTTTTCATGTGGTATTCGTTGTCCTACAAGTGGGTTCGCACCAAGAAAATTCATATCCAACTCCAGCTGCTGCGAGGTAGTTGCACTATAAAAAATAATAAATCAAGTAGGTGCTGAGAACTGACAAGACTTTTCTGTCACATTTTTGCTTTTACAAAGGCTTCCCAAGGTCAGAGCTTGGAGAAGGGCTTTTGCCTGCGAGCTGTCTCCGTTTTCCTCAGGAGCCATTTTGTATCTTTCCTGTAATGTAAAATATGAAATATTACAGGAACTAATTAAACCTTCTTAAATGGGAGAAACTAATAAATCCCTCCCTCTAATGATACTGAAGTGCACTTGTGAGTGACTGCACAGAACAAACACACTCGCTGCAGCTCCACAGGAGTGACAGGCCACTGCAGAGGCTGGCAGGGTGTGGGCTCATGAAGAACTGGTTACCCAAATAGTGCCATGCGCTCCCACCAACCTCAAAGGTTCATCTGCTTTCCAGAGCTGACAACCCATCATCCCAACCAGCCAAGGTCTGGTGACTCCCTCACTTGTGAACCATAAGGGTGATGTACTCTGACCCCAGGGCTGAGGGGCACAGCACATTTTTTAGAGGGGAATATCTGCTGGGATCTGTTATTCCCCACAAGACAAAATCTCCACACTCTGTCTATCCATATGGAAGCAGGAAAGGGAGGCTGAGGTCTAAGTTTGGCACAATAGGTTAAACTCAGCCCCCATTCCCAGTATATTATACAGTAAATCTCTTTATTCTGTAAGGGCAAAATAGAACTGCTTACAGTTTGTCTTAAAAATGGATTTATGCTTCAAATACAGAAAACCAACACAGAACATAGTACAGCTCTAAAATTTAAGCATCCAAATATAAAAGGAAGTTTTTAATTAATTTTCCCACTGTGTTGTTTGCAAGAGCAATAGAATTAAATAGCCACAACTCATTCAGTGACACCCAGAGGTACCGTGCAAGCGCTATGGAGCAATGCAAGTAATTCAAAGTTCTTTGATTAAATCTCACATAATTGCACATAACTGGAAAAAATCACAGCAAGTTGGCTTCACATATTGTATTGCATAAATCAGAAGCAATTCCCACAAAATCTCTCCTTTCCAGACTATTTTATCTAAGCAACATATAGCTGTTACAACAATTTTTGAGTGATTTTGATTCCCATTGTGGTATAATGAGTAATGAAGAAAGCACGTTTTTTTATTCTGGTTTGCACTGATGTGTTTCTTCTTTGACTAAACCCTTGGTGACTCAGTTCTGCCACTTCACAACAAGGAGTTCTCATGTTTCCCTCTACACAGGAAAGAAGAAAATAAGTCTTCAACTATCCTGTTCTCAGTTCAAGCCAAAGGGAAGACCTGGGAGCTCCTATGATTTGTGCTGCCCACTGCAGTAAGACCTAGGCCAGGGTGCTGTGCTAACTCACACCCAGCAAACAGACAACAACATCTGAAGGCAAAAGTGCCCCAAAACTGAGTTCTCTGCAGAGAAGAGCAGACCTTCAACATGAGCCTGAGAAACGTTTCTCAGTCCATGCAGGGGGAGACGAACTTGGCCAGAGTGACTTCCCTCAAAACTCAAAAGCCTGGCACAACAGCCTTCTGCAATCATCTTTCTCTGGCATTCCCAGAAAGGGTGACCACAAAAACTGCTGCTTGCACTGCAGAGAGCTGGCCTTTTTCTGTGCTCAGCACCAGCTTTCCAGACTTAAGTTTCTCTTTCCAGTAACATGCAATACCAACACTTTGTGCTATGTGGGGCCTAATATTGTCAGACCTGGAGACTGAATTGCAATCTACTCTAATTGGCACATGGCACTAAAGTATAAATTTATTAACATTAACAAAAAAAAAAAAAAAAAAAAAAAAAAGCCCTGATTGAGATGGCAAGCTGAGGACCGAATCAATAAATCAACAGTAATCTTTTCCTTAATCACAGCTGCCACTCCACCCTTTTTATTGATCTTTTTCCTTTTTTTTTTTTTCTTTATTTTGCTATGAATCTCCTGATTCTTGATTGAATTAGTTCAAAACAATTGCATACCTAGCTAGAATAAGCAACACTTTGGTTTTAAAACCCTTCTCATGGTAGGAGCTGCACAGTGAGTGGTATGATGTTGAGACCAGCCTTTCATTGTGCAGCTTATCCTCCTCCTGGAGCTCATCTCTGAGTCTACAATCCAAGGGGGACTGGTGGTCAGTAGGGTTGTTTCTTTAGGTGTATTTTCTTTAGGTGTATCTGTTGATCAAGTATTTTATCCCAATGTTCTCTACACCATCATTAAGGTACTGGCACATGTTGACCCCAAGTATAAATCTTCAGCATATCCTGCCTGACTCTGCAGCAGCTTTCCTGGAAACAGCTTTGTTGTGTTCTAGTAAACTTCACTTGTGTTATTTATTCTCCTTTAAAAAAGAAGTTACACTTCACTGTACTCATCTTAGCAAAGACAAGTTTCTGCCTATCAAAAGACAAGTTTACTGCAAGGACTCTTGTAATAATACTGATAATGGGTAGAAAATACACATTTTTATAAGGGAGATGGCAAAGGACTTCATGTTTTATAATAGTTGTGCTGATATCATAGTTCACCAAAATGTTCTTTCAGATAAAATTATAGCCTTCCCTCCTGAGTGACCTAACCTGTAACTATTTAGGATAGATATAATGGGGCAAACTGTCAACTACAAATCAAGAGACGTACTGGCTTCGATGGAGATTTTGCTATTGGCTTCCAAAGACTTCCCCATATTTTCACTAAAAGACTAAGTACTCCTGAGAGGAAACTGATCAAGCTGGAAAAATCACCAAATAAAACTTTAAAAACTGTCAAAAAAATGAAAAAAAAATTAGCCTTCAGGTTGCAAGCTGCAAAGGAGCTGACATTTTAATAAAGACAATAATCACAAATATTACTGAACAAAGGAAAAGGAAACCGAAACATGCCAAGAAAGATAATCAAGAAATGTGCTTATAGAATGCCAGTCCAAGTGATTAAAGATCTTCAGAAAGCAGGATATCCCACCTAGAGCCGTTAAGCCTTATCTGGATCCTTACACACACCCACACCCTGTCAACAGCGATCTGAGGATGGAGAAGAGGAGCCCATCCTTCTTCCTTATTACTTCTGCCCCTCCTTTTGTCTATGCCCGCCGTAGCTGCTTCTCGCAGCCTGTTCAATGCTCGTTACGCAACCTTCGCTTAGGCTAAAGCAAGGCAGAAGCTGCACGCAGCAATTCTTCCCCCCGTGGAAAAGGAAGCAAGGGAAGAGGTGCCAGGCAGGGTGTGTTTTTGGAAGCAGCAGGTCCCTAAAGTGGGTGAGGCTATAAGTGATCCACGGCTCGGGAACACTGTGCAGCAGGTAACGGCAAACAAACAGCAGTAGGTGCTTAATGATGACCTGCAATAACGTCAGGGAGACTTGTTCCCATGTAAGTAACCTGCCACGCCGGGGATACAAATTGTCTGGGATTTGATGGCACCTACTGCAGAGAGCAGCGTTATCAATGTGCTCGTGTGCTCAGATAAATGGAGCACTATTTCCCCGTGCTGCCGCTGTCACTTTCTCCGGTCCGTCAGCCCCTTTCTTAAACCGATTGCTATTTTTATTCACTCCTTAAAATATGAAGCGGGAGACTCCTTTTCCTGAAATACACCGGGCTAGATAGATTACGCCTTTTAAATAATATTCTTTTCTTGCTGGTCCTGATCCTTGCAGTGTTGTTGCTTACTTTGGAGGGGGAAACAAAATAAAAGTGGCAAGCCATATCTCTCCATTCCAAAGGGAGTGGTTTCCCAAGAAAAGCACAGTTTTGTTCCCTTGCTATTTCCTTTCAGCACTACAGACAAGCAGGCAGCAGACCTGCTACTAAAACTGACCCAGCAGTTATGAACTAATGCTCAATGTACCCAGAAAATACTTTGAGGGCAGCAGGTGGCATTTGGGGGAATGTTAATGGGATCTGTCACCTCTAAATTATTAATTTGGTAGGAGAAAAGGAAAATTATCGGCAAACTCTAGACTTTTTAAAGTCTAAAATTAGGAGAGATGCTACTGAAAAGGAAAATAACTTCCAGCTTTATTTTAAGAACTGGAATTGTGCTTCCTGCTTCCATTGCTGCAGTTCTTCTGGAAAGGAAGTTGCCCGCAAGTAATGGATAAAATACAGAAAACCTCATGAATTAAAAAATGCTCTCCTCACCCTTCTGTAAAAATAAAATCCAGAGGCTGGTGGAGCACACTGGTTCCACTGTAGTAGATACAATGCCAAAGAGAGGGGGAAAAGCACTCCCTGATACAATAGATCATTGTGCTCCCGGATCTACCACATATGTTACTCCAAGGGCTCTCAACCTTAAACTTGGAAACTCTAAGACACTGGAGCCATGATATATAAAGTAAGACCCAAGTTCCAAATATTTGATTTAGCAAAGTAAATATGGTTGTTTTTATTGGGTGCAACAAGCATTTTTCACAGAGTGAAGAATTATGGTAAACATCTGCTAATCATACTCACAAAAGAGGTCATTGTGTTTAAATCCAAGGTCATATTAATAGCTATATTTAATTAATAAAACCCAACAGTAATATTACACAAGTTTCCAACAACGTCTGCTTCCTGACACTCAAGGACCTATTCATTAATGGACCACTTATATTGGTTTTTCTTGATATTGCTGTTAAACTCTTACAAAGCTTTTAGGCCATACAACAGAGGCCTGACTTAGAAGTAAACTGCATCATGTTATACTATATGTCTCTGGGGTATTACACCATGTGGCTGTAGTTTGTGAACACATGAGCTAACAAAAATACTGGAATATGTGATATTCCATGAAGGTGGTCTTGCACTTCCATGTTCCTATGTCTTCTCCCATGCAATGAAATAGGTAAGGGCACCACATCTGTTTCTGAATAAGGAGATAATGTTCTTTTTTGAGTCATTCATTGCCTAGGTGGAAGTCAGCGCTGCACCTGCATTTCATGAGACTTTTTTCTACTTCAAAACAATAAAATAACAGAAATCCCAGCTTTTCAAGAAATGTTGGATGACTTTCCTACTCCCAACCAGCCCCTGGTTCAATCTGGAAGGAACAGTTTCTCAATGTGTTTACAAGTTGCCCAGCCCTGGTGAATTATTGCCCAAAGTGAGTCGAGTGTTTTCACAGTTCTAGTCCATTTTGCCTGTTAAGAAACAAGCTGTTGAAATGTTGTTGAGCTCAAACAGAAAAATGAAGCTGGTTTTCGCTTACTCAGGTGTTAAACAGCACAGCTTTTCTCAAATCTCAGGAGGTGTCCTGGATGAAACTGATACAAATGAGAAATGAATCAGATGGTAGAACTTCTAATGTTTGGTTGCTTAAATTTAAGGAAATTGAGATCTATTGAAAAGTAGGTTTTCTTGCACACCCAGATTTTCTCATCTAACTGCAGTCATTGATGTTTATAGATTTTTTTTCTGTGAAAGATAAATCTAGCTTGTTGCATGAAAAATCCTCGAATGCACTGATGTTTATTCACTGAATTTCCATATCCTTTACACTTGAAGTTATTTTCTCTTTTCCACAATATATGTGAAAACCATGACATTTTCTATCTTCTACACAAGTTCCCCACACCATACTGCACCATCTCCATGTTATTATATATATTGCAGTAATGCCATTTCCAATTCATTACAAAACACTTTCATGTACCAGATGTCCCAGCTTTGGTAGGACCGAGTTATTTTCTGCCCAACAAGTCCTGAAGGCAAAAATAGTTGTTCCTATATCTTTGTACACAGCCAGGCCATTTCACCTTCTTGTGTCAAACTTCCACCCCAACAGACATAGGTGCTTTGTCTTACCCTATTTTTAGACAAATTGCAACCGAAGACAACTGTGGAAGTCTGTGTTATGTACATGGCCACACCACCGGCCATCAAATCCTGGTACAAAGAAAGTTGGAAACGGGAAGTTCCGATAACTCAGTTCTCACGTGGCCCTCCTATTTTTTATGGCTCCACGTCAAGCCAGGTGGATTCTCTTAACATCTCCTACCCTTAAATCTACAACCTAAACATTTTCCAGAAGCCTGGATTTGTTCATGCATAATATAACCCTGGCACAGAAGCAACAAAAGCAGAAAAAAATCGTCCTACTCACAGCTTAGTTCATATCACAGCCTGCAGTCCCCAAAACCTCTTTTCAAAAGCAGGGAAAGAGAGTCAGAAGCTGTTCAGCAAGCTGTGTAATGATTCTCTGCCTTCTCATTATCCTGGGGTCACATGGAGACCTTCTGATAAGCAAAAATGAACCAGATATATTTTGGGAGAGGTCCTTGACATGGGAAGCTGAGAAGAAGTGTGGATATAGAAGGGCAGAACAGGGGGAGGGGAGTATAAAGGTGAGAGTGAGACATCATCTGTTACCCTCCTGTGCAAACATACATGTGGCCAGCAGCTCTGGACACAGCCAGGGAAATGCAGACACTCTGGATCAAGGCCCCCGTGTTCAGTCCCACCCCAAGAATAAACTTCTACCAAGTTCAGAATTCAAGGAAGGATCACACCAGGCTGAACTAAATTTGAAATTGGACACTCACAGAGGAGCCTCTTGGTGAAACAGAAAGATAAACCAGCAGGTTAGTTTAAACATATGCTCATGGCTTTGGATAGTACCTTTCAAGAGCATCAGTAAGCAGTGGGCAATAAATCTTAGTCTAAGTAATTCATTAGCCATTTTGGCATCACACATGAAGTGCATCACTTTGAACTGATGCATCTCAGTGCACTCTGCTATCAGCTGCAAGTGGCTGTGCTTTGTTGAGATGAAGAGCTTTTTAATCCAAATTAGAAAGTGATGCTTCTGCACTGATGCTCTAATTTAGGAGTTATAATTAACAGACTTACTGCTAATCAGATCTCATCATACCTCCCCTAAGGCCCCAAACGGAGGAAAAAACAGAAGAAAGGACCAAAGGTGCCTCAAGACAGCATCCGAGTTTGTGACTCTGATTTGGTGTGTTCAAACCCATGCATTCATAGGTGTGAAATTGGTGGGAAACACGATCTTGTGGTTGAAGGCAGAAAAACAAGAGCCCTGAGGCTGGGACTAGTCAATAGCCTGCAGAAAAGTCCTGATATCCCACGCAGCTGACATTAAATTGGACTTGCCTCCTGCACAGATGGCCTCTAACCTTTGTTCAGAACACTATTCCCACTGCAGAGCTGCAGAATGTGAGCTCTGCTCCCAGCACTGCTGCACAGCCCAGTGTAGTCATCTGCAAAGCCAAGGCACTTGGCTCAAATCATGGGACTCCCTAACCCTGCTCCTTCACAGCCACACAATGCAAAAAGGCAGACGTGGTGCCCACTAACACATAGGACAGTTTGCTCTGGGCTACGTTTGCACCGTAAGAAAAGCAAAGCAAGCTAGAAACCATTTTTACCAGGGTCAAGACAGCCTTGAGCACACACTTCAGCTCCTCCCCAGCAGCCACACTGCCTGTGCCAAGCTCCAGTCCCTGGGTCGGCAGCTGCGGGGGCAGCCACGTCTGAGGGACAGCACATCCAGCCCGAGGCAGCTGAGCCCACACAATTAACATTTCAACATTTGTGCAATTGCTGCATCACAAAACCTCAGCATTCATCATTCTGTCATACCAGTTAACCCAAAGTAAGTTAGCCTGAAACATTTTGTGCAGGCTGCCTCCCTGCTGGCTGTCGGGGTCCTGCATGCCTGCTGAAGGATCATTCAGGTGAGACATTCAGCTCAGCACAGGATCTGCTTCTTCAAAATCTGTACTCATTTCGTGGAACCCATCAAAGGTCACACTGATTTCTTGGCTTTGAAAACCCACTCCCTGTGTTAAAGCAGGTATAGTCACACTCAGGGTGCTTTTAAAGCAGAGGAACTCACAAATCACTCTCCCATGATTACAGGATTACCCAAGGTTCCTCCAGCCATTGGCTCATGCCTGATGCCTATTTTCTTCATACCTGTGGTCAGACCAAAGCCAGTGGTGAAGGCAGCAAACTCACCAGCAGCTGAAGGTTTGCCACCAGCTCTCTGGAAAACTGTCTCTGTGTAACTGTCAGCATCAGGAGCGTTGGAACAAATTTGGCTTCCAACTTACATCATTCTGTGATTTGATAATTCTAATGGTCCACTACATAACTAGCAGGCTTTGCAGTCCCAACATGTGCTGCAACTTGAACTTTCCAAAAACAGAGTTAGAACTGGTCTAAGAAAATCAAAAGGACAGCACAGGAAAATGTCCAGTGCTCACACTGTAACATCTCTGAATGAGATAGCCCTGAACAGGGATTCTCACCAGAGACCTTTCCAGGTTTAAGGAGTTTATTCTTTATGTCAGTTTGTATTTTCTGTGTAAATTCATGCAGCTCCCTTGAAAGGAACTGCAGGTTTCTGCTAAGCAAAACTTTCTTTTTGAAGCAGGAGTAAAATGCATAAACCCTCTCCTTAAGAATTAAATGTATGTATTTTTCTTGCAGCATGAACAGCTTTTTTTTTTTTGTAAAGGGAACAAGAGCTCGTAGAGCCAGGGAAGTGTTTATAAATATAACACTTATCCTTGTACAATATATATGTTTTGCTTTAATAAAAACAGAACCTGATCATTCAGAATCAAAAACCCAGCACAAAATTCATATGTTTTTCCCAAGACAGAAATTCTAACTCATTTTCCATGCTGTACCCTCAAGCACTTGTTCACTGCAAACAGGACATTGTTTTCTTGGGTTTTCTTTAAAACAGCATGAAAGAAAAAATAGTAGAGGGTGTCACTGCAAACACATCAACATGTACCATAAAAATGAAAACAACCATGATTAACTCAGTTTAACTAAAGCTTCCAAGTTCCTTATCAGTACCTGGGACATATCTGAAAGCAAGCTTTCCCACCCTAAAAGGAAGTGCCAGGGGTGTTCCCCACTCCCAAGGGTAGGCAAGGTTGGGTGGTTTGTCCTGTTGTGATTTAAATACGATGTGATCCTTATTCAGTGCTATAAAGTCTGCTCCGAGCATGCCAGTACATGTCAGCTTTGCCTTCACTCTGTAAGACAACAGCCGCCTCCATGCAGAGTTCAAAAATATTTGATGATTTAAGCCAGCTTGCTCCACTTAGGTTAGAACACAAAGCAGACTGCAGTGTTCAATATCAGAATCAGCATTTTTCCCCCCCACACTTGTGAACACATGTATTTAGATCAAAGAGGCTTTTGGCATCATTTTCACATGCCTACATGCAAGCCTACTGGTACTAGAAATCCTCTCTTCGGTATCATCATCCGAGGATAAAGACACAAGGCTTCCCATTCTCCAAGGACTGCCAGTCTCCTTAAACATAAATCTGCTATTGTGCAAAAGGCACAATCTCTTAGGATTCCTATTGCAAAAGAACAAGGAAAATAGCCCAATAACTGAGAAAATGGAGCAGTTTCACAGATTGGCGTGTTAAAGCAATATAAAGCAATTATGTGGTTGGATGAAGGTAAGGAAGGGAGCAAAGACACAAGAAGTTAAGGGGACTGAAAGTGAAGAAAAAGTCTGATTTGGGACTACAGCAGCTTCCTCAGAAATTGCAGACTAAAGAGGGCTGCTCAGGACAGTTCAACAGCCACGATGTGATGGAGGCAACCCCACTGCGCTCCAGATCTACCCAGTTATCACAGATCCACAGAAGCATCCAGCAGTGTTTCTCACCAGGTACCAACTGTGCTGGGGGGGAGGAAAGAAAAGCACTCAGTATTTTGAGAAGTACCATGAGTTTGACTGACAAAGGCCAAAGATGTGAAAAACACGCCCATGTTTTTCTCAACAATTAGGCAATTCACAGTCTATTTAATTTACAATTCTTTTTTTGTCACAAGCAGGAGTGTAATTCTGTCTTGCTAACTAGGCACCAAGTAGCACTATCCCACAGGTATAATATCATTATTCCCCTAAATGCCACATGTAGGACAGCAGCATGTGTGAGGTGGTGGGTGGTCTTATTTCCAATGAAGTAATATTTAAACCACAATAAGGTGGCTGGTCAAACACGAAGTCCCACCTTTAACTCTGCTTCTACAACCTCAGAGGTTTCAGCTTTTCAAGGTGATGTGAACCAGAGCCTCGCACCCGTGGCAGATCTGGGGCAGCCCTGCTGATTTAGAGCTGCTGCTGGGCATCTGGTGCAATGCTTTGGGGATATATCACATTTATTAACTGCTCAGCTATGAGCTACCAGCTCACGGCAGGCACTTTACATGTAAGAAAGCGATGCGAAACATTAAGGCAGGATTGAACTGGGGATGCAGCTCCCAGCTGGTTTATCATATTAGCAAATATCCTTGTCGTTTCCTAAGAGGGGTTGGGAAACCATCCAGGGGAAATGCATTGCCCAGGGCCTGACTTCACAGAGAAAGGCAAAGTGACGAGGAAATATCAGGCTTAAAAAACCCCAAGGTGTTGCCACCTTGCCTCTGGGGCTCTGCTACAGCACTGCTACTTCTGGGAGCTGGGGCATCACCAGGGAATGATCCAGGTTGGAGAGAGAGGGCTCTGTGCCAGGAGCAGGTCTGCAGGCGTGTGGCAACAAGGAATTCAGAGCAACGAGCTTCAGGGCAGCTCTGATGTGTGAAATCACTCTTGCCTCTTCCCTCAGTTGCATATAAAGAACTGCGATGAGCATGATGGAGGAAGAAGAGGAAGACCCAGGAAAGAGGCATTGAAATGTCAGAAAAAATAATGTCACAAGATTATCCCTGATAAAGTCCACAGATCTACAGAAGTATTACTCAGAACAGGATGTGCCCAAGTTCACTGGATATTTAAGCAACAACTAGAAGTTTTCTTTCCCAGGATTAACTAAAGAGCACGATTTTCTCTCCTGCTTTCACTATGACTGTACACAAGCAAACCCTCCTGCAGAAATTACTTGTGTTTTAAATGTTATTGCTAATCTGCAGTGCAGCGTGTTTCCCTAGCAGAGTCATTAAAACGTGCATGGGTCAGGATGCTGAGACTGCACTCATGGTTCTTTATAGTTACAGTATTAGTAAAGTATTTACTAAATTGACTACCACCTACTTTAAGTTAAACTTGCTGACAGATAAACTGAGCATAACCTCTGGCATTTTCAGACGTTTTCTTATGAATAGATATATTTTGCACGTTTTTGCATGCTAGGCCCTTTCCAAAATGCTGATTTGATCTCTGACATCAAGGCTTACTCACCCCCTTGAAGGTACAAAAGAAAGGTAACAGTAGTTTGCATGTGGGGGAACAAGACTTTAATATATAGAAAGCACAAAACTTACTCTTTTCAGTTTATTTTAGATTCAGAAGCTATAAAAGCACTAAAAATTCAGTACTATTTCTGCATTGGTTAAAAAACGCAGCTGAGAAGAGATTTAAAAAGGGGGAGATATAAAAAGAATATTATTTGCATAGTCATAAATCATTATAAAACAATTATTCTGCAGCAAAAAAGCACTCGTTTCACAAGGGCAATCCAGCTTCAAGAGAGTGCACTATCTGTTAGCATCCTATTCTCAAAACAGACATCTCTGGACAGATTTGTTACAGTTTTGTAGATGCTAATGTGTAAACAGATTGTAAAATTATTTTTGGGCCTGTAATAGGATTTAATGTGTTTAAGAGGTAGTCTTATACCTCTTTAACAAAGAGGCTTACAATATGGTAAGAATGTATCACAAAAAATATAATGCTTTTAAACAGATAAATCCTCTTGGCAAAGGCTGTAATCTTTCAAACTTAATTGGTGAACTCATTAACGAACAACTGCCACTACAAGAAGAAAGACTATTGTCAGCGACTTATCGGGCAATGAGATAACAAACTTAATTATATTGTTTTCAGTGGATTTACATTTGCTTCCTTTAGGACACTAGATTTTCCAAACATTATTTCCTCTGCTGTATACAATTTTTTTATCCCCTAAGAGAAAAGCAAACCTATCTACAACAAATAGGCAAAGAAAAAAAAAACCAACACAAATCCAGAATACATCACAGCTTTGAAGTAAACACAACACAGTCCTAAAAAATTCTGTCTTTATTATCTACTTGTAAAAAGTTATAAGCCTGTAAAGTAGTTAATTTATGAGCCATGTTAATCATTTGTTCCCATTTGATCTGAGGTTTAGCAAACACGGTTTCCTGGGATGTAGGAGGATAATTTGGAGGTCCAGCTTGGCTTCGGAGGGGGCACTAACTAATTTGACACCATAACATGACATTGATGGCAGACACACACTAATGACTGCACTGCTCGATGCTCCTGTCAGTCTGTGCTGCACTGAATGGAGAGTTTCGTCTTATTGCCAAAAAAAAAGTGCAGAGTGGTCCTACTAATTATTCAGACATGCACTATAATGAGAATCTTAGTGCTCCCTCCCAACATACGAACCTCTCACTAAAACTCCCATTTGTCTGATACGGTGGCTGATTAGAATTTGTTTCTTGAATAGTAAAACCATGGCTTAAAATAAAGCAGAAAGGATAAACAGCCTTTTATTCTGCATAAAACTCAGAAAGTGGCCATTTTGATTTCAAGCTGGTTTTTTTATCATTTATTTACATCAGAAGAATAGAAAATTGGATCAATTTTTAATAGTACTTCTAAAATAACATAGATCTTCATGGAGTTTTACCATCTGGATCACTCAGGACATACATTTTGCGGACACAGGGAGGCTCTGAAGGCTCCTCCTAGCAAGAAATTTTCTAGTACAGAAACTTGTACTAGACGAATCACAGTTAAAGAATAAAAGTGCCTCTTTTTCCTAGATTATATTGTTAGAACTGATTCCTCACTAGGAAGTTCACAAGGGCTTTGTATCTCTGAATGATCTGGATGTAAAAACATAAAGAGTGAAAAAAGTTGAATGGTGCTTTCCAGAATCAACCTTTATTCCTTGCTTTGGGTCCTGATCTAGCACAGCTATGGAGCATCCTTTGACTGCATATCTTTACCGTGTTTACAGTTCTCTACTTTCCTAATGCTTCTGCACAATTGCAATACTGGAAGAGGCCAATGGACCAACCAGCACGTGTGTATGTTAAACACACAGGCTGAGTTACTACTCTGAAAGAGAGCCTGAACTTCTAAGGATAACACTTAGCTCTTTCTAAAACGCAAACCTTTCTAGGAGTATTTCAAGTGGGCCACCAAAAGCCTAGCAGACGCTACTGAGTCATTTAGAAAAACGTTATAAACTCCGCAGTTTTACACACAAAAGTGAGGGAGACACGCACTCCACCACCACCTCAGGACAGTTTGAAAGCCATTACCAGGTAATGGCTCTCTAGTGGTCTCCAAGAATTCAATCGGTCCCTCCGTTCACATGCTGTATCAACTCTGGAAAAGCCACAACTCTATTAGCAAGGTATTAGGCAATTTGAGGTTGAGAGGGATCCCTGGCCCCAGCCAGGGCTCTACAACCCCCACCTGTGCTGTGCTCTCCTGGCTGCTCTCTGCCGACTTTCACTGAGGTCTGTATTTAGGAGGGGTTTTATTTGCATGGATACTGGTACCTACAGTTCTCACATTATGGTTCATCACCCCTTTTTGACAGAGCAGGAATAGCAGAGGAGCTGCTGTGCAGCATCAGAGCTCAGAGCCAAGTGCCAGACCATCCCACATGCTCAGCACCACCGATCCCCCAGCAGCACATGCCAGCTCGAGAAACCATGACACAGCAGAGCACTGGGCACCTCACCAGCGGCCCCAAGTACTCCAAAAATTGACATCTGAATAAGTTCTACCAACAGCAGCACCACAAATCTACTGGAGCGGCACAACTTCCGAGATGAAAGCAAAAGTACATGTTTGGAGAGCCAAGCCAACCTAACGTAAATACTGGGTACATGCTGTTACATGTCACTTTGCAGAGCAACATGCGAAGGGCACATGAATCATTACTGAGAGAACAACCCTGGCACCTACCCCAGAAATACCTCAGTCAGCACTCAGCAGGAAAGAAAAGATCAGAAAAAGAGATCCCAGAATCCTAAACTGAGGCTCAGCTCCTACAGAAAGATACACTTAATAGTGTTCATCTCTTTGGAAAATAGAGGTACTGTATCCAAGATACAGCACCATTAACATTTTCCACATGGCTGGGATGGATTGGTGAGTGGCCTTCTCCTAGAAAACGGCATCTCTCTGTGTCAGCTGTTGGAAAAACAAGGACATGATGCATTTTGCTCTCTCTCTCTCATAAAGCTCCAATATTAATTCAAACAGAGGAGAAGAAAGTCATCAAGTTTATTTCAAACCGTATTATGCCATGTTCAGCCACGTTGTGAGGACACACCACAGTAGCCTCCTTGCCCAGCATGCCAGAGTGTGAAGAACAATCCTTTTATATCCACAGCATGACTTGGCCAGCTTTAAAACGCAACAACTAAAAACTCCAACGTCCTTCTGTCAGTTTAACTGCTAATTTGCAATGGATTTGGTTACACTTCCCATTTGAGCAAGTTCTCCCTGAGCACTGGATAAGAAAACTTGGGCAAGAGGAACTAGCAACCACCAAAAAATTAAAAAAAACAAAAACAATGAAATAAAAAAAAAAAAAAATCTCACCAACAGCTTCAGAGATGGAGGTTGGAGCTCTCCTGCTGGCCCCTTGCTCTGCACTGGAGGGTGGCAGCAGCCCTGCAATCTCAGGGTGCCCTGTTGCAGATGGCTGGGGTCCACCCAAGGCTAGAGAAAAGCTGTGGTGAGGATAGCAGGCCAACCTGGGCAGCAAGGAGCAACAGCGAGGCAGTTCCCTCCTTTCCCTGCCATCTCTGCCTCTGAGAATGACTCAGAGGTTGGTGAGGCACAAAGGATGCCATTCCCATGAGAGCATGAAGAGAGGAGAGGCTCACCCTCTGTCAGGATGAGGTGCAGCTCTTAATATAGATTCAGATGACAAACTTCCTGATCCTGATGATCTGCCAATGTTTCCACAAGAGATGGCTGGACCACTACAGTCTTGCTCCCTGGCCATGGGCAGGGCTCTCTGGGTACATCTTGCCCCACCAACCTGCTTTAAAAACCCTCCACAGGTCCCAAAGCAGACAAAGAGAGTGAGATATAAAGTTTTAGGAGTTTTCTGCAAAGCAATCTGTTAACCGAGCTTTATGAAACACATGGGAACAGACTTAGAACGCATGCAGGTCTTTAAAACTGGTGAAGTTTTGTGGCTTGCTAAAAGCAATGTCAAGACCATAATTACTCAGGATACAAGTACACACATGGTTTGGGAAGATTCCTCTCACTCAGACCCAACGATCCCACCCCTTCTTGTCTCTCTACTCATTCACAACTGCACTTCAAAGCCGTCTTCCCCTCACCTCAGTTTGCTGTTGCAGCAAGACCAGGACCTGCATCACTCAGCTCCTGGTCCCTGTGGCACTTGCTGTCTGCACATTAAAGCACTGACTAGTTTCACATATCTATTGCAGAGCTTTATCAGAAATGCCATTTAGGTAGCTATCAGATATCAAAGAATAACCAAAACTTATTACTTTTCTTCCCCTTGGTACTGTGGTTAGTCACATAGAAGAAGTGCTCCTTTCAGCAAGGCCTAGGCTGGACACAAATCTGCTCATAGATTCACTCAAAAGACCAGCTTCAGGCTAGGAATAAACCACCAGGTAAAATAAAATCAGGAATCACTGCACTGATCCAAACAAGCAGCAATCATCCCCAGCCTTCTGCCCATCTTTGCAGGCCCTGTCTGCGGGCTCAGGGCCTGAGGAAGGACACAAGGTACAATGGCAAGGTGGCAGCAGGTGAAAGAGCAGGAAGGCTTGCTTTATCTGAACAGGCAAGCCAGAGAGAAGGGAACTGGAGATCACTGGTCCCGTGAAATCCAGCAGAGATATCACGGGGAAAAAGAACTAAAGCATGTCAAGTGTGTAAGAGGAAGAGACACCGGCGAAAGCAGCAGCCCAGAGTGATGGCCTGCAGCAACAGAGCTCCAAGGGCACCATGAGGTGTTCCCAAGTGAACCCTCTGGCCGTGCAGGCCCAGAGACATCTGACACAGCCAGAGCAACTGGACAGCCCTGCAGACCTGGCAGGGGCCTGGAGGGAAGCACCGATACGAGCACTGACAGGGGATGGGGTGGCCAGGGGCAACCCCTGACCCGTGCTGGGCCCACAGAGCTGCCTGGCAGCGCCATGGCAGGGACGGCCCAGGGCCATGCCAGCCCCGAGCAACGTTCTGGTGTTGCTAACAACCCAAGCCATGGTTTCCATGGTCACCAAGGAAGGAACCGAGGTGTCTCCAAGTGACGATTGTGATGTCACCTGCCCTGACTGCTCGTACCTGTGCACAAAATCTGACCCAGCCAGCCTGTGCACAGACTGCAGCTGAGCAGGACGCGAGGCGCAGAGTGCCAGGCCGAGGAGCTGACAGCGAGCTGAGAGTTGGTCACAGCCCTCAGTCATTCACTCCAGAGCCACTGAGGGACATTCCTCGGCCATACCACATTCAGACGGGGCTTGAGGAAGGCGCACTCACAGTGCCCGAGGTGAGCTGGACAGGGACACGTCACCTTGAGGATCTGGGAGGGTTTCCTTTCTGAGAGACCTGGGTATCTCCTCCTCTCCTCCCTGGGCCCATCATGACTACTGTGTCTCTTGCCCTTCCCCAGCATGGAACGCACTGCTGCAGAAGCAGCAAGGGGGAGCGGCTTGCCATCCCAAGCTTCCCCCAGCCCTCTGCAGCGCAGGGACAGCACGGTCCACAGCGGTGAATGGCTGCTGTCCCATCTGTCTGGACACCTTGAAGGATCCCAGCTTCGTGATGCCGTGCCTGCATTGCTTCTGCTATGCCTGCATCCGGACGTGGACTAACATCAATACCACGTGCCCCTTGTGCAAGGGGACAATGACCTCCATCCTGCACTCAGTGCAGGCAGATGAGATTTTAAGGAGCATGTCATCGCTCCACCTGTGACCCTACCAAGACACCACCCAGAAAGAAGAGGTCACAGAGAGCAAAATGCTCCCAACCTCCATCTCCGTGGAGCATATCCACGGCGGGTGACAGGAGCTGTCCAGAATTTTGTGGGCAGCTTCCAGCTCCCAAACTGGATGAGATGTTTCCCTGACAACTCATCAGTACAACAGACCCTGCACTCATGGTTCTCTCAGATCTTGGGGATGCTGTCTGAAACGGAGACATCCAGGGCCCAGCATACACACATCCCTGAGCAGCAGCGACGGAGAGTGGGCCACCATCTGCTACGCCAGCAGGACACCCATGGTGCCAGAGGGCAGGAGGACAGCTCCTCCTCTCCTGCCCCTGGTCCAGCAAGATCCAGTGTGGATGAGATGCCTAGCACCTCATCTAGTGCCACTAGTGGGGATCCAAGTACACACCACTCTGCTTCCACTACCATCCCCGCAGAACATGAGCCCCAGGGGCAATCAAGGAGGATGAGCCCAGGCCCTCCTAATGTCATCAGGAGCAGAAATCCTTCACCTCAGGGACCACGGCGACGACGAAAAAGGAGAGCCAGCATGCCCGAAGGCTCTCCAGCTCCCAGGAGGCTACGTTGCTGAGACTGGAGGGTGCCTCTGTAAATCAGTTTCAGTTCCTGCCAAGGAGCCATTACTGGAATCACAGAAAATGCTGATCCATCACAGACATTGAGCCCAACTCCTGGCCCTGTGGAGGAGACCCCAAGAACCTCACCATGTGCCTGACAGCATTGTTAAAATGCTTCTTGAAATCAGACAGGCTCAATGCTATGACTTGTTCCAGTGATCAACCACACTCTGGATAAAAACCATTTTTCCTGATACCAACCTAAACCTCACTGACAGCTTCACATCATTTCCTTGACTCCTGCTACCGGCCACAAGAATGAAGAGATCAGTACTTGCCCCTTTGCTTCTCCTCGTAAGGATGTTGAGGATCACAATGAAGTGAGACCTCAGTCTCCTCGAGGCTGAATAATAGTTATATATAGTTATGCATAAATACAGATAGATAGATTGATAGATAGTTATAGTTACATAGCAGCATATTCACACAGTTTTCAAAATAAAGGAACTTGTCTTCCACAAACTGGTAATTGGAGTCTTTTGTAGGCACATGTGATGTGTATGCAAGTACAAACAGCAGCATTTGCCACCTCTTTTCATCCTTCTTTTATCACTGGACAAAAGACACCAAGCATATTTAAACAGAGACACAAAATATCAATATACAAGAGGGTCTCCCCTCCCTGACAGAACCCTTTGCTCTTTATTTATCCCAGAGCTATGTAGTGCACCAAGCAGCCTCTGCCAAAACCCCTGAGGACAAATAAGGGGGATCTAAAGCAGTAGTACTTATCTGCAAAGCAAGCTGCTAACTGAGCTTTACAGGTTGGTCTCCACTCTCAATTGCACTTTAAAGCAGCCTTTCCCCCACATCCTTTTTCTGCTATGGTAAGACAAGACAAAGACCTGCATCACTCAGCTCCTGGTCCCTGTGGGTACCACTGTGGCATGTGCTGTCTGCACTTTAAAGCACTAACTAGTTTCACACATTCATCAGCAGTAATAACATTTAGGTGGCTATCAGATAGCAAAGAATAACCAAAATTTATTATTTTTCTTCCTCTGTTTACTGTGGTTGGTTACACGGGAGAAGTGCTTCTTCCAGCACAGCCTAGACTGGGCACGACTCTGTTCACAGATTCACTCAAAAGACCAGCTTCAGGCTAGAGACAAAAACCAGATAAAATAAAACCAGAGGATTTTATTTAAAATCAGAGAAGGGACATGCATGGTGTTGGGGACACAGAGCAGCCACTGCCATGGCCCAAAGCCAACACTGGCTGATGTTAGTGAGGCTCCTGCCTTCACATACATCTGTGGGTTATTTTAAAAGAGAAAGAGACAGGTTTGTGATGATGTTGCCCTTGGGCTTCTGAGATTTTGTTTGTTTGTTTTTTTAAATAATTTAGCAAGTTATGCCTCCATATAACATATGAAGGTGATTTGATGTGTTAATTACCTATTACATTTGACAAGGTAATTAATGTAGCAAAATACCACTGTACAATGTGCAAATGTAGTTTGCTATCATTAAAATATGTGTCTGCTTAGCAAAGCTGTTCTGCTCATAAAAAGAAGAAAGGGGTGGAAACCACTCAATGGTGCACGTTCTCTTATCTGAAGAGCATAGAGACTGACCTTCATCTTCAACTAGCTCCTGCTCAAATAGAAGGACTAGAGAACTCTAAAAACTAATGAAATTGGCAGCATCTTCCAGGAGCAGTACAAAACTATGCAGATATCTTTAACACCTCAGCCAGAAATGCCTGAGACTTTGATGTCAACGTTTGCTTACAGCTCAAGAATAAAATATCCTTGAAAACTGTTTTCTTTTCAAAAATTGCCCTCTAACGTGTCAGGTATAGCAACCTGAAATGAAGGGTTGCATTGCTCTTGGAAAATGAAAACCAACAGCATCACTGAGATGCTCAGAAATTTTCAATCATTTTCAATGCTCTGATGACTTTGTCTCTACATGAAGCCATCTGAGCATGCAATGACGTACGGGAGAAGTCAAAGACGCATTTACAAAGCTAAAGACAACCTAACAGGAACAAAGTAAATATTGTAAATATTATTAGCATTAAATAGCAAAAAATACTCCCAAGTACAGAATATATTCAGATCATGTACTCGTGTCTACAGAAAATAAAAATATATTCTTGACTGAAAAGCCCAAAACCAAACAAACAACCTTCACTGGTTACACCCAATTCTTCCCTGAGTTATCAAGCAGCAGGATTAGCATCTGCTTCCAACTTGGATTTCTAATACTGCTGTTTTCACACTAGAATGTCTTAAATAGTTTATGGTTTGAAATAATCCTGAAGACAATGTACATCTGTTTGCACAGACAGACTAACAAAGAATGAGAAAACAACACAAGCACCCACATATCAAACACAAGTGATTTAGAAGCAAAGGTATCCAATCTGTGATGCCATATTTAAGAGTTTCCTATCCTTATTTTAGGGACAGTATCCTTAGTAACCTTTTAAGAAGAAAAAATAAACTCTTTTCTGAAATCTTCATTGCCAAAGGAACCCTTGCAAACACAGCAAGGATTTGCTGGCTGAAAGTATTTTTAAGTAGCTCTGCCTCTGCACTAGAGGTATTTCCATGGCAGTAACCACTACATACACCAGGAAAACTCTTCAATCCTCCCAAACAAAAATGAAGGCTTTCGTGATGACTACCAAGGAGTACCCAAGCTAATCAAATCTCCTCCCACCCTTAATTCACAGTAATTTAGAAAACTATTTTCAGAGGAAGAAGGCCCCCAGAGAAACCCTTCGGAGAACGTTAATTAACCAGATGCAACCCACTTCATCTCCTTCCTCTGCTACAGGGGACAAGGCTCACATTGGGACATACAGGGTCCTGAGAGTCTGGGTTAAAAATAATCCACAAGGATGTTTTTCCAGCAGTTTCCTTACCCATTTCGCAAGAGAATACTTGTTTAGGATATACTTGAATGGCTTGTGACCCAGCTCCTGGGTGCAGCTTGTGATGACAGACATCCCTGCCCAGTAAAACAATGGATGTCACCAGGGGTTTCATTAATGTGACCAAGCCTCATTCAGGGTGTCCCCCCCTCGCCCACCTTCCCCAGCCTCCACACATGCAGGATGCCAGCTAGACAACTGCCAGGAGAAACACGATCCTGGCTCCTTTCACACCCAAGCATGAAGTTGCAGATGGAAGAAAAACCTCCCCTTTCTACAGGTTCTTCTGTTACTAATAGTTTTGATTTTATTACGTGGAGGTGAGAAACAAAACCAGACATTTGACTGCACTGAGGGGGAAAAAAAAAAAAGAATAAGGAAAGAAAAAGAGTGCCTTCTGTGGGGGACACATATTTGAATGATTCAACAGGCTACAAAGCCTTGAACAGAGCAGCTGCCAACTTCTTACTTGGAGAAGGAAAGCCATCCAGGTGCAGCAGCACTGTAGACAGAAGCACAAGTAAAGGCTGAGATTGGATGAGTTAAAAGACCTTTCCCAGCTGGTATTTCTCTTGTGAGAGAAACACACAATAACTGCAGAACACCTGTAAAATCACCATGCTGGGGAACCTGAGCTCCCCACAGCTGCCCAACACAAACACACTGGCCACTTGGAGTAATAAGTCCAAGTTGCTGGAGATAATGGCAGTATCTCTGGGCCAGATGCATTTGCACTGGTGGTGCAAGAGCCTCAAGACCATCATGAGTTCATTGGACAGTGGGTGCAAAACAGCTTGAAGGTGAAAGTTAGAAAAGTCTGTCTTATCAATGCTTAGAAAAAATTAAACCATGTTCACTTAATAGAGTAAAGAAGAAAATAATACTTTAGGGTGGCTGGAACTTTAAGAGTTCATATGCACTCATAAAAAAATCTCTAAATTAACACTGTTTTCTCATTATTGAAATACTGAACTCTTAATTCTCTTTCTCGCAAACCCTGTTTTGTATACACAAGGAAGCAGTACTACCATTTGCACTCTCTCCTCTTCTTACATGTTTTTACCCATTGCTCTGGGAAAAAAAAAAAAAAAAAAACACCCTGAAAATGCCACCACACTTGAATCTATCACCAACACTTTAAGGGTCACATAGGACAATCCCAGAAAGCCACTGAGAAGTTCACAGAGCTCCACAACACTTCATATTTTACAGAAAGAGCCTCTCATATAATGAAGGGAGATGAAAACAAAAGTCATTCCTTACATTTTTTTCATAAGGGTAAAAATGCTTCACACATATAATTAAGTTACACATGGAGAGATGTTTTTCTTCAGTACTTTAATTATTCATCAGGTAGAGCATTGTTTTACTGCATGAAATGTTTGATATACAGAAAAGCTTATTCTTTCAGAAGTATAATTTCAGCTTCTGTTCAATTATATTCTTCCTAGCAGTAGCTAAAGAGAGCCTTGCAAATGTTGTTTTCAGGCAGTGAGAAAATTCTGTCTTGCACCTCTCCCCTTTGCTCCCCTCCTGAGCCTTAACTATGTTGTTTTCTTACAATTAATTATTTAGGTGGTTCCAGTAACAATATATGATTACTGCTCTACAGTCACACAGACATGAGCTGAGCAGTGATACAATTCATTGCTATTTGTTTCATCTAGGACTCGTGTGAGAAAAGAAATTTTCCTTCAACTTAAAACTTGCTTAAACTTAGCAATTCAGCATTTCAGCGTTATTTTTTAGGACGTAACCAGCAATAAAAGATTGCTATAAATACATTCTCCCTATATTCGTGCACTGCGTAAATACACTTTAATGGTGGTAATTGCAATTTGAATAGGATGCCAACACCTGAGGCAGACTGACGCGACATTTAATTTATACAATTAAACACGAGGGTGGGGAAGCACTAAACAAACAGTGTTTGTTACTTGTATGTTTCACATGAGACCTGTTTTCTCAGTTTATCTGTCCTGGGTTGGGTTTGGCAGGGTAACATCTTACAGAGCAGAGAGTAAGTCCCTGGCAGGGTCTGGCACAAGGGGAAGAGAGGGATGCTTGCCATGAGCAGGCACCCACCCACCCAGGCATGGGGACCTGGATGCCCAGACAGAGCTCAGGATGGGGAATCATCCCTTCATGGATTCACAGCACAAACCCAACAGCAAAAAGCCATTTTAGACCGTGCAAGTCTGACCACCAGCTCACAAAGTGCATGGCAGAGCATCGATTCCCTGCATCCAATGGGCCCCAGGTCAGACCCTATACAAGTCCTGTTCTTAAAGACTCAAAAAGTACTTTCCTGCCCACATAAATCATAGAATTAAATGTGGAAGAAGCCAGGCATGTAACAAGTCCTACACATAAAATATAACTGAACTGGGGAAACAATTGCAGCATTTCGTAAGTTCTTTTTTCTACCGCAACACATACAAGCAAAGAACAAAGTCAGCCCAAACTTTTCTGGCGGAGAGGGAGACATTACAGCCCCACATGCTAAAGCTGAGCAGATTCAGATCCTCTCATCCCACCAGGAACATCCCCTCTTTAAATAAACTCTTCCTGGTAATCTGTTTAGTCAATGCTTTGAGTTTCTGTCTGCACGCTGATTCATCAGAGCACACCAAAGGATCTCTGCCATATGACAAATGCAGAATACAGAGTGAATAGTGCCCAACTAGAGTGCTTGTCATTATCGAACTCACAACTTCTGCATAAAGGAAATGTGACAAAGAAGAAAAAAATAAAAAAGGCAAGAAAGGAGGAAAAAAGTCTGTTTTCTACATTGTCATGGGTGGAATTCCACCCTTCATATATGTGAGTACAGAGAACTCAGTCAAAGTAAGACAGAGGAGAGGGCATGTGTGCACACACACGTGCACACCAGTGCAAATGCAGATATTAGCAATATAGGATTGTTTTAATGAATACCAAATCACTCAATGAGGGGTTTTTCTCTTTCTGAATCCACACTCTATGGTCCATCAGCATTA
This sequence comes from Sitta carolinensis, assembly GCA_032173965.1. NCBI lineage: Eukaryota > Metazoa > Chordata > Aves > Passeriformes > Sittidae > Sitta > Sitta carolinensis. The sequence goes on from CM063293.1 coordinate 16,891,492, forward strand.
CACTGGCTTTTAATATAACCAGGATTACAAATCAGGTGTCTCCCTGGGTAGTACTGTGACTCTGGAAAAAGCAGGTGCTATTTCCAAGCACACATATGGGCAACCATTACAATATGAAATATGCACGTGGTGATGGGCAAGGTGGAACGGGAGGGGAATGTAATAATCTGAGACAAAACAGGGGCAGAGCTCACGGAACCCAGTTCATACCAACGAGACAAGTTGAACAAACTCTGGGCTTGCCTTGTAAGGTTAAGCAAACCAGTATTAAGACATGAAGAGTGAAAACAGGCAGGTTTTATCAATGCCAAAAGTAAAACTTGCATGACCTTTCCAGGAAGGAGGATTTTGATGGAGGGCTCTTGCAGGACAAGATACAATCTGCAGGTTTGAGGAGATGCTGTGGCCACACACACTACAACTGTGCTGTGTTCCCCTGTATTCTGGTTTATAAGGCCTTTCACAGATGTTAAAATTCAGCCATCTCAAAAACCCGATCTCAGCAAAGCACAATGCTCCAGAGAAAGCACTCTCAAAGCCAGAAGGATTCCTGCCTTCCCAAGAGCACCCCTTCTTGAGGGTTACACATCACCCATCACTCTCCATCATGGGCTGGAGAATCACACCCTCACAGTAAACAAAACCCAGCAGTCCCCATCCATTTGAAGGTGCCTTGCTCCTTCTCCAGAGCATGCTTCCACCTGGTTATCATGAAAGTTCATAGCACAGCTGACCTCACAGAATCAGCATCATCAGTGAGATTCATCTGCAGGCAATAAGCTCAAATAAATTAAACAGAATGAAAATGAAAGGTATCAATTCCAGCCATTATTTTACCACAAAGCATCCTTAATCCACCGTTTTAATTCTACCTCCAGTTGTGCCTTAAATATATATCCACAGCACATTTTTTCTTAGGATTATTGTTGTCTTTGCATCTTTCCTGAAAAATGAAGTCTCATCTTGTTTAATCCTTATCATAGAAATGCATTCAGTTTTTATTACCAATAACTACACTCTAATCCTGTTTGGATAATTTATCAATGCTTCTCGGCTTCAAAAACATAAAAAGGTAACATCTCATTTTTCACTATTAGCATCGTATTTAAAAGATTTTATATTTGATTTTAAAAGCCAATTGACCTGCTTACTTAAAAGAAGCTTGAGATTTTTTCCTTTTACTTTCTTTGCCATAAACTAAAGTAACCATATCCACATGCTAGTGTTGTGTTATTAATCTAAAATACTGATAAACCCCCTCAAAAAAATGCAAGTACTTTATCTTCAAACGTACGTGCTGCCGGACTGAGCCTGTGTTCCAGCAACTTTCTTCAGCTACAACAGAGTCAAAAGCTCCCCACAAACACAGAACAACCAAACTTGAGAAACAGCGTTAAGTTTATTAAACTGGAAGGTAACTGTTGACACATACTTGCTTTCAAGGGGTCCTTGGCAAGAAAGTGGCAGCAGTTGCAACAAATTAACAGCGTACAATAAAAACGCCATAAACATGCTGCATACATAATAAATCCAATCAAGTCTACAAGTCCCACAGATAAAAATGACAAATAGCCACTGTCTGGGAAAATAAAAAAAATATATACATTTCTCAAACACTGCTGTTCATCATTACAACATGTTTTTTCCCCTAAATCTGAAATACAAATTAAGTGATTTTAATATGAACAGCACTGTACATAATATATTTACTTTCCAGCCTCTCCTCTCCTTCCCCCTCCCTTCTTTCCCAACTTGCGAAACCAGGGAAACTCCTTCAGCAAAGCTTTCTTTGGGCTGATTTGCTTTTTAAAGATCTGTGCTGTGTTCCCAGTGTTTATACAGATGTGAGCTGAGTGATGCTCAGCAAAACACAACGAGCATCCCTGAACTGTCAGAACACAAATACCACCACACTTACAGCGGCTGTTGCTCCATAATTTACTGGCTGGCTGCATTAATTTCCTGCATCTAATCTGTTTCTAATTCTAGCTGCTGAGTTTGGGATCTGAAATTTGTAACCAATATGAGGCATTTCAAAGTTTGAGCAGCATGCACAGGATTTCGGCTCGGAAAAAGAGGCCATCCCAAAAGGGAGCAAACAGAGGTGAATCAGGGTCCGTTCAGCATCTGGATATCTTCATTGCCAGATTTAAGAGCCCTTCTTGCTAGCGAGTAGCAACTTGGCAAGGTGCAGTTTGGAAGCCTCTGCCTGCTCTACCTGCATCAATATTCCAAAAGGAGCTGCCACAGTGGGAAGGCTCTCATAGGAGAGGGAAGATTAACAAGCTCTCATGCAAGAACAATTAAAAAACTAAATATATAAAGTGCTTCAACAGCACAAACGCCTCCTTGTTAATCAAAGGGGGGGAAACAAAAGACTTCCTCAAATATCATGTATATGGTAAGTGTAATAACAGAAGTAAATTGTAACAATTACAAGTCATTAAAGAGAGTAATTAAAAATAACTGTTTAGATAACAATTACTTTCTTGAAATCCTCATAACAGGGTCAAGTTTTTAATCACTTTTCTGCAATAACTCACATAACTTCAGAATAATTGCAGATTTTTAATTTTTATATACTGAAAGAGCATAAAAGTGAAACCCATAAATTATATGCTAACTCCAGCTGTTAAATGTTGGCATTTTGTCTTAAAAAAAAAAAAAAAAAAAAAAAAGTTCAAAATCTGTTTCCTTAAACCAAGGAAATGTGGAAAAAGGCCATCCTGCCAGTGGAAACATTCAACAGCAGAAAGCTCACGCTGCGGTTTCTTGCCGAGGCAGCAAACTTCTCTAAAAGGGAAGTTACTGCCAACTCAAATACTGTTTGCTTTCACACCCAAGAACAAACTGTGTGCATGGTGAAGGCTTCCTGAGGGCTCAATGCAGCTGGAGCATGCTGAATAAAGGTAACTAATGTCAAAGCTACTGTAAACTTGTTCTCATTTTTCTATCAGCAAGTTCTCATCAATGAAAACAAGGCTATTATTCCCCCATCCTTCCTTTAAAAAAAAACCAAACAACAAAAAAACAAAACCAAGAGAGAAATGAACTTTTATTTTTATTTACTCTCATTTTATTCCTCCAGTTTATAGTTTAGGGCATTTTCTTGCTGCTGTTTCTAGGTGGACAAACTTGTTTGCAAAACTTTCCCCCCTGCCCTTTCAGAGGACAGGTCAAGCTCAAGTTCATGAGCACAATAAAGATGAATTTCCAGGGCTCAACACAATATGCAACAAGGTTCCTCTCCGTGAGCAGGAAATGCAGAGGGAGGGTTTCAGTGCAACTTGACAAATTAGAGCCAGAAAGCCATGCCAAAGCAAACATCATTACTGGGAGGGCTCTGCTCGAGCACAGATGACAGCTGGACGGGTGTCCTGTCCCGGTGACGGTCACGCTACCGTTACACAAGGCAGGCATGCAGCTCCTCACCCCGTGCCCAGGGAGAGCTGGACAGCAACTGCTTCCTTGGGGCAAGTCCAGGTACTGCCCCTCGTCTGCTCTGGCTGCTGCACGCCCTGTTAGAAGGGCTATCTGTCTCAAAAAACATGCCTAGGAGAGATTTTTCCCTCCTCGAGAGCATGCCTGGAAGTTGAAAGCCCAAACTACTGCATTTAAAGAAAGGGGATTTTTCCCCTTGCTCATCAAAGGAACCTGAGAAAGTGAGGCTATTGTGACAGTGTAAGATAATAGCAGTTTCATCGACGGTTCCACTTTGAAATCAATAGTTATATTATTTTGAAATACAATGAAGGAAGGAATTAAGATTCTTGTAACATCTAAGAAAAAACTAAACATTATCAAATCTTGCCTTCCCTCTTCCAGCCAGCTGGCATACCCAGAATCAAACACAGTTAATCATTTAAAGGAAGAATCCTTTTCAAAGTAGAAAATCACACCGTTTATTCCAGAACTCCTACTCAATACTATTTTTTTCTGTGTACTAGTGCCTAACACAACACACTGAAATGGCATAAGGCATAAATGCATCTTTATGAAAGAAACCATGAGATTGAGTGAGCGGCCGAGTCTACTCAGGAGTCAACTCTCTTCCTTCAGCTGAGCTCAAGAGGGGCTGAGGTGGAGTTACCACCACCCTGACCTTACCCACCTCAATGCACCCACACAGCTGTGCAAAGTTCCAGTCACCTGTCTTCTGATCATTTCACCACAAAAAAAGGCTAAGAAACCAGAGTTATGACACACAGCATTAACCCCACCCTGCACACGGACTGAAAAAGCTAACCTTTCCTTTCGAAGACGGAAAGATAAATATTGGTCAGCCCTCCTCTGACAGCAGAGCTGCAAAACAGAGACGCTTCTCGCCAGGCCCCTGCGATGATTGATGCTGCAGCCTCTCCCTCCTCCATCACTCCCTACCTTGTCTGGTCACTGGTGGAAAAGCAGGCAGCCACGGACACGCAGGCGGATCTTGCACCTTCTCAGGCCGCAATCCTCCCGTGCCAGGCTGCTGCCAATGTCCTTGCAGCCGCCGGAAAACAGGCCACAAGGTTCAAGTTAACTGCAGAGCGTTACTACACTGAACATCTGGTCATGAATGAACGGATTGCCCACTAACTCTCAGCGTTGGGCAGCTGATGAAAAATTCAACATTTTCCTTGTTGGCACAGTTGTTTTGGAGAATTCTCTAGAGCTTCCTGAATTATATTAAGAAAATTTCACTGCAGCAATCTATATCTGTGAGAACAGCTGGTGTTGAAAGGGATCTGCTGCACTCGGTGTGCTGGGGGACCTCCTGTTGGATCATGCTACTCTTACAACATTTGTCCTTGAAAACTTAGCTCCGCCACAAGGGCCTACAGACAGGACTGCTAAACTTAAAAACAAGCCAAAAAAAAAAAAAAAAAAAAAAAAGTTAAATTAGGAAAGGGCATCTGGGTGAGAGAAACAAGCTCTCCAGGTCAGCCAAAGACACTCAGCATCTCCACTTGCTCACAAGGCTTGGCTAAGCCAGGACAGGCTCTATTCTCTAAAACACAATGTTATGATTTCTCACCACTTTCTTCCTCTCCCAGCATTGTTTTAGTTTAGTAACAGAAATCTCCATTCCATAAACTCTGGGTCAGACAGCTGAAATGCCTCAATAAATTTTATAACACAGATTTCCCTCCTGCAAAGTCCCTCGTTACACTGCCACACGCCAGTCACACAGATAAAAACCAGCCCCACACCATGCACTGAACTTGTCTAAAACTCAAACTTGAGAGATCAACCAAAAAAATCAAAGGGGGAAAAAATAAATTCAATCTAGAGTTTAAAAAAAAAAAAAAAAAAAAAAAGTGTGTTTATTTCAGGACAAATAAAATTTGAATTTTAAATCTTATAATATTTTAAAGAAATTAACTTCTTGATAGTGTGATAGTATAATAATAAAACATGTATATCTTTTTTCTTAAGGAAGTGGTAAACTTAAGTCATGCTAAATTTAGGCTATTATCTATGCAGCATAAATTTCACTTCTGTGTATAAATGCTAACTTGCATATTTCTCCATGGTAACTAAACTATGATTAAAACAACAGTGAAACCAGCCTTTAAAGCCACCTGTTTAACTAGGAACAACCTAATTTACAAAAATACTTAAACTTAGAAATTTCATGGGAATCTAGATCACGTTTTTCCCAATAGAAAGCTCACTTTTCCATGATCACATAATTGTAATATACTTGGCAATAATTTTTTTCCTTTTTTTTTAACTAGTCTAATTTTTTCCTGCATTGTTCAGCCTAACACAAGTGGTATTTAAGATTATAAAGAATAAGTCTCTAATAACCCTTTCCGAAAAGGAAGTTATTTTGCTCCTTTGAAGGGATTAATTTACCTAGAAAGTATCTTCATGTTTTACAAAAGGAACAAATGAAAGAAATGAGAAAATCCCAAACTGAAATTCCCATTAGATATGGTAAGACACCTTCAAAACTCATTTCTCTGTTGCGATATCCTTGTAATTTACTAATGAAGAAATGGACTGTTTTTATGGGTCAAATTAAAGAAATAATTATAATACGACCCAGAATAGTAAAAGTGTAGGTACAAGCAATATTTTCTTATTTAATTATAAAGCATAAAAATAGATTTGAATATGAATCATTTTTTAACCATAGAATTAAATTTAGTATTTAAATACTGAAAACCCCTTGAAGTAGAAATATCATCATAATAGGTTTAGTTTGGTGTGAAATACATGACTCATATATTCATGACACATATCTAAAAATGCCTCATATTAAAACTTTATTATAATAAAAAATTGATCACCATTTTTGTCTACTGGTTTTCACATGATGTAATACCTAAGGCCAAATCTCTGGCTTTTAAGTAATGATGAGTGAAGTAGTTTCACAGCAGCACCTCATAAAATGTTCAGAGTCCATTGCATTTACACTTGCCCATCTAATGTCACATACAAATGGATGACGGATGCTAATTAGGTAACAATGGTTTTAACATAATGCCTACAAAAATTGACATTAAAACCTTTCCCTGCTATTAACAGCCCTGAAAGGATGAGAGAATTGCAAGTCCCAAGTCATAACCAACAAAGAGAGAGGAGAAGACCCACAGTGTCTGATCAGACATGAAATAAAGGCCCGGGTCTGCAGAAATTTATGAGCAGGCTGGGCTTTACACTTGGAGATCATGCCATGGAGCTCAACTGGACAAATACTGCACAAGTTAAAGCAAGCTCAGAGATGGGACTTTGGAGTTGCAGCAAACAAGCTGCAGAAATGAGAGTCCAAGAGTCACCGGTCCTTCAAAAAGGAAATCATTTCCAGAGACAAGAGAAACATAAGGGGTACACAAATGGAGATGGGACAGGAGAACCAGGGCAGGTGGTGAATATCCTCCAACCTCTCCTATCAACAGGAAGCTACAGAAGCAACCAGAGAGACCAAGACATCCCTAAAGGCCTCAGTGCTTCCCTATGCACAAGACAAATACTTGGGGAAGGCGGGTCAAGTGATGGATGAACAGGGCTGGTCACAAATAATTGTGCTGGTTCATCTGAAGCCCATTGGGGCCCTGCACTAACGCTGGACATTTTAGTGCTCCAATCTGTTGTTACAGATCTCTTCCACACTCAGAAATCAATCACTTGGAAAGCTGATGTGGCTCTGTTACACTAATTAAACTTTGTTTTGCACCAGAGTCCTGCATTTGCAGTGTGTGTACAGTATGTAAATTATACAAATTACAAGAAAAGTTGATTAGCGTAATTCAAATCTCAGCACAGTTACTAAAATTAACAGTGAATACAAATTATACAGAATCACTTCAGTGCTGCTGAGAAGCTCCTCATACAAAGCATGTTACCAAATTCACAGAAGTGGACACCAAAATAAGGAAAAACAAGCTTGAGAATATTACAGACAACTGTTCCCAGGGAAATTTTGCCCAAAAAGCTAACTCTCCCCAACCTTATTAATTCTTCATGGCTATTATTCAGGGTTGAACATTTCTGTGGTGTCTGCCTTGCTCTGTTTGCAGCTGTGACAGCCCCACTTGCAGCATTTTCTTACCATCTCACATTAGGTGAAATAAGAAAGGTAAATGTTCCATAACAGTGGCAGCAGCCATTATTATTTTTTTTTTTTTTACAAGACTCATGAAGTTGTTGAGATTTGGGGTTTGTCCTGCAGGTCTGGGATACCTCACACCTGGATACATCCACCCACTGCAGAGATAACTGTACAAGAGGGAGCACTTCTGTTCCATTAGGCAGGTCCTGCTGGAGAGCCCAGAATATCCAGATCCCTTTGTCTTGCCTGTGTCGCTCATCCTTTGCCCCCCTGCCCCTTTGAATCCTAGGCCTGAGGAGCCTCCAGCTGTGCTTCTGCAACACCCAGGACACCCATGAGAACACAAAAAGCTACCAAAGATCTTGCACAACACTGCCTTGACCTCCACGTCTTTAAATCAGCAGCTGACTGCCCATGAACCTGAGCATAACCAAAGTCAAGGAGGCAGAAATCACACAGGTAATGAAGAAATATTAGTTGTAGTCTCTTAGACTTCTCTACACTAACCAGTCTGCCTGCCATTGCTCAACTCTGCAAAACAATCCAGAACTGGTATTTCAACTTGATTTCTATCACTAAAATGCCAAGCATGAAGTTTTGACAATGAATCTGTGATGTTTGTAGCAATAAGATTTATTTCTATAGGAGAGAACAGCAAAAAGGGCTTAAAAGAGGACAGAGGTAAAAAAGAAAAAAAAATTAAAAAGGAAAGGCATTTCATTTGAAAGGCAACAACATTCTAATTGTGTTGGGAGCAGGGAAAAAAAACCCCAAACACAAAGGACAGCAGAAAACAAAAATTCATTTGAAAAATGCTTCTATAAAGTCATTAGATTGAATGTGTCCAAACCGGACTTTTGGTTATCCCAGACTCTGAGACAATAGTATTTTTCCTAGCCTGCTAGCAATGATAAAGGTCTGGATTAAACAGGAAGACAGGAAATTCAAAGTTAGCTTAAACTCTATTCATAAAAGGGGATGGGCTTACCAGTTCAGATAAAATAATGATTAAAAAAGTATTAAGAAAAAACTTAGGTCAAAATCTGATGAGAGATTCATTAAAAGGTTACATTATACTTTATTCTATTTTAATATTCTTTTCCAGCTTCCTCTGCTTCAGTGAAAATCAGTATCACAGCAAGCTACAAAACCAGGAAAGTGTCTAACTTAGAGCAGCAGCAGACTCTTCAAATAAAACCAGTTTCATGACATTTCAGCAGAATTCCCAGACCACAAGGCACGTATATAAGAATTTCAGATGCTTATCAGAAGCTGTTTCTCTGAACATTTCTCTTGCTCCCTCCCCACCACCTATCAGCCACCTGCCACGTCAAGCAAGACACAAGACATGTCTAAGCAAGACACAAAGAGACAATGTGAAGTGCAAAGACCCCTGAAATAAATAAGGGCAAAAGAGGCATTGAAGTTATCATTCCATCTCCCCATCTGAACATTGTGACTTTCGTGAGCTTAGATGAGAGTAACAGCTGAGAGCAACAAAAGACAAGGAAGGACGTGGAAGGGGGTCCCAGTAACCTGGTCTAGTGGAATGGTTCACTGCCCATAGTGAAACATGGGCACTATGTCTCACTATGTGAAGTGGATGATCTTTAAGGTCCCTTCCAACCCAAACCATTCCATGATTCTATGCTGTCTTCAGAATTCACCCATCACTATTGATCACTTCACAAATATTAATGTCAACAGCTATCAATAATTAAAATCCAACAGACAAATAGATGCACTTTACAATTTCAGCTGAAGCAAGACCAAAATCAGTCACGCCTCAAAACACATCAGCAGCTGGCATGGACAACTGGGCAGCACAAGGCCCAACACAACGGTGTGAGGAGTTGGAAATTGCTCTGGCAGGCATGAGGTCTTGAGGAGGACATGTGGTGGTGGGAGGTCTACACTGAGAGGTGGTGGGGGGAAGCAGCCAGAGCCACACGACTGCACAACAAGAGATGAACACACGAACAGCCAAGAGACGGCGCTGCCGAGGACCGGGAAAAGCACTGTAACAGCGTTCCCATGGGACAGGGCTGGCCACGGCTCCTTGGTAACACAGCCAAGCTGCTCAGAGCAAAAGTTCAGAGCTACAGAACAAATTATTTCCTCCTTAATTGCCCTTTCTTAGGCTTTGCCCCTCACTTCCCCAGAGCCAGCACATGATGTTAGGGCCACGTTCAGCAGCCGCTCTGTGCACTCTCCTCTGCCTCCACCTGTTTTGGGAGGACATGTGAAGACCAGCCTCTGCAGGGGACACAGGGACCCCACTCCCCAGCTTGACTTTGATGGAGTTATGCTGATTTACACTGATATTCTGCCTGCATGAAAACAATTAACATTCCAGCACACTTGCTTTTGCTGTTGTAAATCACCTCAGTAAACCCTCTTCTTTCTAAGGCCTGAGATCCTTTGACTTAACATGATTTTGAGCTGTTTTCAGAGAGTTTGAGCTTTTCAAGTTATCCACTCCATTTCAGCATAATTATTTCCTTCAAACATCCACTTTAATAGCAAGGGCAATTCTGAACTTTTTATGCTGTTTAAATTCAAACATAAATTTGTACACAACAATAAAACATGCCGCTAATTTGTCATGCTCCTCTGAGCAACTGTGTCACTCACACCAAGAACCACTGACTGTGGTGTTCGGAGCTTTCGTTCCTATTTCACATCACTCAATTGAGCCTTCTCTAGAAAAGCTTTTAACAACCACATCTGGTCTTTAATAAATCACTGCACTTTGTCTTCCTGCCAAAACTCCTCCTTTATCTAACTTACATCTTCATGATGAGATAGGAAATCACACATTATGGTGGTGACAAACAATTGTAATTATGTCATTAGTAGCCATTTAGTCTACAAAGGTTCTCAAAAAGGAAATATAATGCACAATAAGAAATATAGGATAATACATTGATCACAGTTCTAATCCGCTTTTTACTTCCCAAGTGTAAAAAGCTGGCATAATTCATGGGCACAGCAGGCAGTAATAGTATACCACTTTATGAACTATGCAGCTATTTTATTCCCCTATCTACTTAAAAATAAAAAAGCTTTTAATAGCTTGATTTAGACATAAAAGTTATTTATGATGCTTCACTGATTATAATATTTATTTATTTAACTTTCTATGAAAAAGTGATTCTTTCAGAAATGTAAGCATATATTATGGTATTGAAGATCTCAAAGAACCATTACACTAGCAAAGAAAAAGTGAGGAAGAAACTTTGCTATTGGAAAGAATTCAGAAAACTCATCTCTGTACCCTGTATGGCTTGGAAACCAGCACACAACAAATAGAAACAGCTCTTCTACCATTTAGGAATTTTCTAAAAGCAATTAAAATATAAACAAGGGAAGTTTAAGAGTTCATTCAGAACAAAGGTGTCATTTAAACCAGCTCATATGCTGGAATATTCACACGTAAAGAGCGACTGGAGTCTGACTGCACTGACGGGCTCCAATGGTGCCTTCACCAGTTCAGTTCAAATCCAGAGTGCTTTTGGGACAAAGTGCATGAGGCTTCACTTAGTGCACTGTGATTCACATCACAGAGCAGGCACAGCAAACATCAACTGGATTCCTCACCAATGAAACCAGACCAGCTCCAGGAGCACCCCTTTGAGCCCATGCTCAGCACCAAACTCTTAAGCCACAGGACTGGATCAAATCTGGGACGGTGCAAACCTCTGGAAAGCTCCCAGGTCTATGGCACCAGCTGCTTCTCTCCACAGAGCCACTGCTTTTGGCCAGCACTGCTGAACAATGCAGACATAGCCCCAGAAAGCTGTAAACCACCCAAAAACTTGTTTCTATTGCCCATCGTTTTACATTTCTGTAACAATCCAGTAATGAACTTCATTTAGGTTTCCAAAATAACCCTCATTTTGAAGACGTGCTTTAGATTTATTACTCCCTTCATCACTAAGTGAGTTTGTCCCTCACAGAACCTAACACAGATTTGGGTATTTTGCAGAAAGACCTGCATTCCAACACCTTGACATATTTACATATTTTGGTCACCAGCTCTCTGCATCCCTGTGGTGTAAAATAAATATAAGGTTCCTTAAGCCCCATAACACACAAAACCATCATATCAGGAAGAGTTATTGTATTACCCAAAAGAGTGGTTCAATTTCCCTTTCAGATTTGTGAAAACCAGATGCACAAAGGACACCAAAGAACTGCAGGGAACCAACACACACCACCATCATATCAGCTCTTCTACACCAGCCTGAGCTACTGTGCCCCAAATTTATTGCAGGTGCTGTTCTGGAAAGTTTATCTCTCAGTCTCTGAACCTTCTTCTGCCTGGTGTATTCCCCACCCCCTCATCCCACCAAAGGAAAACCATCTCTCAAGATATCCAAACACCCACTCCTGCTTTCATGCTTGGTTTGTTACAGTCTCCACTGTTTCCTGTTAACCATGACTACAAACCTTCCCCTACATTCAGCCCTGTGAGCATCACTCACCTCTGTATCTGGCCAAGGTACCCCCAAGCAAGGTAAAACTCACACTAGAAGGACCAAGTAAGCCAAAGCTTGTCCATAGCATAACCTGGAGGAAGAAAAGTCTCCACCAAAACCACCCCTCAAACAGTGTGGCATTATGCAGCAGAGATGCTATGAATGACTGCAGGTGTGTACCACTTTGAAATGCCTGTTTCTGTACAGGGTGGGAGAGCTACAGCCAGGCCTGAAAACAGCCAAATCAAAAGTCCACCCAAGTAAAATTCCTGTACTTCCAAAAAACCCTGAGTCAGTGCTTTAGGTGATGTACCACCCTTTTTTTTTTTTTTTTTTTTTTTTTTTTTTTTTTTTTTTTTTTTTGTTCACACCAAAAGCTGTGAAGCTGTGTGCAACACATTGAGTGCTGGAATTTTGCAGAGTCCCAGGGAGAACAATGATGCCTCAATCCAAATGAAGAGGAATATGTGACATTGCACTGTGCTTACCTAAACAAAAATAATTACTCTTACTGGGAGAGAAACTTCAATCATGTAAGTTGTATGTTTCCAGCCAAGGGCCCACAAAACTGAGCACCTCTGGCCAGGCACTGTGGGGAAATTTTGGACAAGGGCTATTACAAGGATCTTTTGTGTGAACTTCTTTGTGTGAACAATGGAGACAAGGCTTCGAGTGAAAATTATACACTAACTCCTGGGAAACTCTTCCACACAGAAAACCGCAGAATAAGCCCTTGCCCTTGGGCTTGCTAGCTCGCAGCAGCATGGAACTCAAAGCCAGTCAACTGGGTCACAAGGCTAAAAGCATTTCTACCTTCCCCAGCCAAGAAAACCACTTCCCGGTGGTACCTTTCATCTCAGCCTCACTGCAGCACTCCCCACCCTCCTCCTGCAAACAAACAACATTAACCCTTGCCTCCTAGAGATCCCACCGTCCTGAGGCTCAGCAGTAAGGAATTGGAAGGCTTAGATAAAAGGATTGAGGCAAGATGGGAGAAAAGGGAAAGAGAAATAAAAAAAGAAGAAGAGAGAAATTCACTAGTCTGACATCAGCAGAGCTCATCGCTGTCTACCTGGGAGCAGCACTTAGCTGCAGGGGAGCATCTTATACTTCTGCAGCTCACTCTACCAATGGGTAGATCGTGAAGGTAGGACACATCTTCCATAGGTCTGCAAGAACAATAGAGAAAGGCACACAGGAATTGCTCTTTGAAAGCCTTTCACCTAAACCATGAAGGAAAAAAAAAAAAAAAAAGGAGCGGGGAAAAGCTTCAATGCCATTTTGTCCTTTTTTTTTTGCTCCTTACATTTCTTCCTTTTTTGCAAATGTAAATAAAATTAAGAGAGTATAAGAGCAGGTGAGAATCAGACTGCCTGTTCTGCTCCGAACCACCTACAAACATCTTGTCTGGAAAAATATGAACTAAGCAATCAGTCATTACTGGACAAAACAGGAAGATTTCAAGACAACCAGCTTCAGGTTACTACTAAAGTGGTTAGAATCGTGCCTCCACAGGTACACACACACAGGCTGGATTTTTATCCTTGACAAGGTTGCAGGGACCTTTTGCTTACGTTTAGGCAGTTTCAAAAAGTAAAGAGACAGACTTTCATATGACCCAGTACGACAGCCTGGCTGACCTGGAGTGCAAAGCTGTAGATGTTTTCCAAAAATGCCACAGCCGTCGATTAAAAACACATGCTGCAGCTAAGGAAACCTGATGAAAATTATCCACAGCCCTCAAAAAAAGAAATAATATCTTCATTTCCCTCTACTAATAGTTTAACACTATCCCTTTGAGGAACCATTCTTTCCTTGCTTTTATCTTAGGAACCCAAATACAGACCAGACCTAGAGGGGCTGTACTGCGAGAGGGTATGGAGTGAGGAGCACAGTCAGCTCCATGGTGTTGCTTGGATTGAACTTCAAGCTTCAAATACTTTATCTTGCACACTCTTGTAGAAAGAGAAGGAGAACCACAGTGACCCAGTCTGCTACTGCAAGGCCCTGGAGCTTCTCAAACAGAACTAAATAAAAAAAGTGAAGATTTTCACAGCCCTATAGGAACTCTGGGTTTATTTTAAGAGAAATCTCTACTGAGGCAAACTCCAGAAGGGCCCATCCAAGCTCCAGACTCAAACCTCCAGGAGCCACCTCTTGTTTTCTGCAGACGCAGCCAGGAGAAACACTGACACCCGTAACACTTGCCAGGCTTCGCTGAAGAATTCAAATGAAGGTCTCGTTCTCACACAAAAATCTGTTCTCCGTTTAGCTAGTCCCACCTCGCAACTGAAACTGCCAGTGAACCAGACTGATGGGTCAGATAAACTACATTATGCCCAGGACAGTACCCTCCATGCTTCTTTGAATATCTTATCACCACTGGTTTCCAGTTTACTTGCTGATACAGGTGACTGCTCTGACATTTTTCAACCTTGCATGTGCTGCTTTACCTTCAAAAGGGAACCGAAACCCAAGCACCTTCAAGGCAGCACTTACTTCTTACTTCTTGTTTTGCAACACACCTTTTTCAAGGCTCCTGGACCACCCAGCTTTCCACCCCTTGCCTTGAGAACCACTTTCTGACACATGGATCAAGTCTCCAGGTAGAACAGATTCCTCATAACAAGCCTTGTTTTGCAGTACTCCATAAACACAGTTTTCTGCTTACCAGAAGAGTTTGTGTTGAAAGGAACCCCTTTTGCAGGAAGGAACCTGTAATTTTCATTGCATAAGTGTAATCAAGAAATAAAGACAAGACTATCTCAAGGTTTGCCTGGCTAATCCAATATAATAAATCAAGGACATTCGCTCCTCCAATTAATGCATTTTACAAAAGCCTAAATGAACCAGCAGTTAAGTGACCATGGGGATTGTCTATACTAAGCAGATAAATCACCCACTATAATGCACACACCTACTTAAGAGCCCTCTCTAGCACATATTTTGTCTGAAAGCTGGGAGCAGATTCTCACCCTGACAGCAAAACCAAAATGCAACCACCCCAGGTTTTTTCAGGGAATTCATTACCCAGCAAAGCCTAACACTGTCCCCAAAGAGGTCATGGTGATGTTTAACCAGAGGCAGTCACCACTGCAGCTCAGGAATACTTGGAGCAGGCAGGTGCCATGCAGATCCAAAGCTATCTGGGACTGGAAAATCACACACAGTAAAAAGGCAGAAGGAAACACAAGGACCCATCTGCATCAGCCTGTTTTCTTCACACAATAAACAACACTCCATCACTCAAGGACCATCCAACTGGAGACACTTACTCAATGAAAATGGGAAGGGGGCCCAAGAAAGCAGCAGACCTGCAGAGAGCTCAGGATTTTCTTTGTGGATTTGTGGGGAGGGCAGGGGGCACATCACTACCTTCACTAGGATTTGTAGCAGATGTCTTGCAAGGCTGGCTGTGCCACAGCTGGAAACCTCGCTCTCCTCAAGGAGTGGGACCTGTCCCATGGGATGCAGCCATGGAGGAGGGAGCCACCACCCACAATGCTCACGTGAGCCAACACGGACCTGTCCAGCTGCAGCAACCACCCCACAACAGACCCTCATCCCAGGTGAGCACTCTGCAACCCATGTCCCCCCCGAATTTATCAACACTTTAAACTTCATACAGTAGTCACTGACGCAGCAAAATAACAGCATTGTGAAGTTATGCCATGTGCTATTTAATGCTTTCTGAAGACCAGCATAAGGGACACCAACTCTGAGAAAGAATTGGGCAGGTTTCTCAAAATAAAAGAAGCATTAAGATCCAAAAGGAAGCGTAATTGTTGACTTTTAATATCCAGGCAAAATCCACAGTAAATAACAATAATTTGCTTGAAATATTGTTCCATACAGTGTGTTCACAGAAATCCAGCATACAATTTTCAAGAAACTGCAGGCAAATTAATTGTATACTTTCACCTTCTGTGCTCCACTCACACAAGAAAAAAAGAACATTTTGCCACACATTGAGTAACGCAGACATATTTGAAAGGAATTGTCCTAATCAATAGCATTCATTTAAATTTGAGATTAGATTAAATATGGACAAAGGGATCAGAAAAGCTTCTAACACTGCAGTATTTATCCCAGTTTTGAAACCACTTATGCCAGCAGGTTGTCAACAAGGCAGAGAAGTGGGGGAAATAAAAAAATAAACCAGCGACCACATGCACAACCATGCCAACAAAAAGTTTAGATATCTCTACATAAGAACCTCAGAAACTGATAAACATTCATCTTTCCCCAACCCATCATTATGAATGTTACTGCAAAATTTAACACATGCAGGTAAGACCAAGAGAGGATTTCTCCCCTCATTTTACTCCTACAAATGAAATAACAGATCATCTTACTTGCTAAGGTTTTTAAAAGCAGGTACAACATTCTGTGAGCCAAATTTTGCAGCATTAACCACACAGCACCTTTATTTGTGTTGCCATACACAGCATCAGTCCACGACGTTTGCAATAGACAATTTTTTTTTCCCTTTCCTGGCCACAACTTTAATACAGTGACTCATTACTGCTGTCAGATCATAAACACAGGGGAAACAGCTCCAGAAATAAAAAATATAATAAAGGAAAATCTCCATGCAAGCACTCCCCATTGGCTTTAGTGCTCCATCATGCTGGATAAAGGATTTTGGTTTTCCATAAGCAAAAGTCACCTGCAAGGATTACCTGTATCACTCCACCCTCTTTGTTAAATGCTGTCCCCACTGCCTGTGTGCATCCCATCCCTCATGTCACCCATGATTTAAATTCTGTCCTCAATTTAGTTCACACTCAAACCCCCAAAAACATTTGGTTTCTATATTTCTGTTATCAAGAATGATTTACATGCTCTTCTTTTTCACATCCTTAGTATCCATACCTTCAGAAGAGGAGTGATATACGAAAGATGCACAGTGACTGTATAAGGGGTAAGAAAAAGGAAAAAGAGGTATTTTTCCTCCTGAATTTCCTGGACCTTGTAGCTCCCCAGAGAAGATGATGAGCTCTTCCCCAGTGGAACAACACTGACTGAGAATACATTGGTCTCTGTTGCCAGGCTCTGCCATGGGTTTGTGAATAACTCACTTCATCAAAGCAGCACCTTACTGGCACAGGGGCTTTAGTCTGCCTGGGGAACCACCTGAGGGGTAGGAACCAACTCTTCTTTACCTCTTGGTAAATTTTGTTTGTGCAGGTTTGAGCTGACACACCTGGAGAGGTGCAGGATGGAGGAGCTCTGGTGTGCATCCTCCCAGGAGCAGGGATCCCTCCGTGCACTGCTGCCAGACACAGCAAGGAACAACCCACCCGAGCCCTGGGACAGCAACCAGATAAAAGGATCAGGAGCACAGGGGAGTGCTCAAACCCAGAAATGCTGGAAAAGTGGATTTGATGGCTAAGCTAAACCAAAGCCCTTGCCTACACTAGGCCAGGTTTAAAAGAAAGACCGTGCCTACGTACTTGGGTTACAATCTCCCCTTCATCCCTCTACAGAGACAGCCTACCAAAGCTATCTGTACTGCAGCTATTCTGAAGAATGCCTTGTAGATGACTGTCTCTTCATCAGCTTCTCATGTTGAGCAACCAAAGGAGATACTGTGATTCTTATCACATTTCACATAAGACTTCACATAGTCTTAGAGAAGATAAACAGACAAGCTGCATGTTCTGTAACATTTGCTTTAGAGGTTTCAGTGGTGAAATGTTTGAAGCTGTTTCAAAACTAGACTGATGCATTGTCTGAACATTTTCCTAAAATAACCAAGATGCTCAATGATCATTGCTTTTACTGTAGATACAAGGCCACATACTTCTTTTCCAAGGGGCTCTGCCCTGGCCACAGAATCTGAAATTCTGTCACCACAATTCTTCTCTTGAAGCCACCAAAGACTCTTTAAATGTTAAAACATTCCTTCATGGGATGCATTATTCAGGATGCAGCCTCTCAGCTTTCCAACATACAAAGTCCACAGTCAACTACAAATCTCCAAAAGACAATTCCAGTCAAGCTGTAGGGCTGGCTGATGTGTAATACTTAGGAAAGTGCTACAGAAAATAAGTATATTTGAAAAACACATGGGGCTCATGTTACCAGCCTCATTTACATTACTAAACCACCTAAAGCCATGACATACCAATATTGCTATGTGTCTGTCAGTGATCACACAGATCAGAGGGTCAAATGATTTCCCAACTCCACTACAATCCAGTTTGTGCATACAAACAAGCTCAGCCGAAACCATGCTCTGACAACCAGAGTGAAACAAGTCATTCACAGGAGAAAAATAACCCAGTGAAGTTGTTCACTTCAACGCTGATCTGTGCTTAACATCCCTGTTCTGCTGCAGTGTTATTTTCAGACACGTGACAAATAACAATCAAGGCTATTTTTCCTTGTACAGATTCTTCCACGAAAAACCACTGTCAGTTCTTCATTCAAAAATGCTTTATGTTTTGACATCAACACTAAAGAAAGGTCCTTGAAAACCATTAATAAACTTGTAATCTATTTTTTCTGGGGGATCCAGAGCACTCAGTTCCTGGCCCACTCTATTTTTCAGACCACCCTTTCTCTCAGGTGTTCAGTACCCCACTGCTGTCAGTGCCTGGGAGTGGTTCACCTTAAAGTTTTATGTGCATGTTTTTCCATTCACAAACATTCAGTAATGCAGAAAGACACAGACTGGATCTCCAGGTGTCCTGATGCTCGAGGCATCCTGGGTGCCCACCCTGCAGACAGCTGCTGCCTTCTCCCCCACAATTCAGGATTTCCCATAACTACTGAGTTCACTATTAAGATCTCTGAAATCAGCATCATCCCATTCTGCCCGTGCTGTGTCAGTCCAGGCAGAACTTGACTGAGCTACGAGGGCACCTCCCTCTAGACAGGATGACTCTGTCCCACACTGCTGCCTGGAACTGCCACTGCCCTGTGTTTCTACTGCTGTTCATATCTGAAATATTAATAAATACCACATTTCATTTTTTTTTTCACATTTGAAACTTTTTTCTATTACTGTTTAGGCTTTTGGAGAGGTTGGGGGGAAAATTGGGCACTGTCCACAAGTGAAAGTAATACCCTGTAGTTTCATTATTTACTCATCTGACAACCGCATGGAGTCAGTGAGGCTTTGGCTAACACAACCCCTAAAAAAACCACACTTTACAGGCATTTATTTTGTTTTTTTTGAATCACATTTAGTTAAAACTCTTTAAATCAAAGTTGCGAACTATGTATATTTAATTTTCACTCCTCTTCTCTTCTCAGCAAATAAGAATATTCATGTCAGCACTGCTCTCTAAGGGTGATACAGGTATACTCCAGGCTTTCCAAATCCCTTCCTTATTCCCCTCCTTTTCTTTCTTTCCCTTGACCACAACAAAAAGTTTCTGGCATGAAGGACAGGGTTTCACATTAATAAATACACCAGCAGGAGTGTTTGCAAAGACTCTCCAAATCATACAAAGGCTGTGGAGGAGAAATACAACTCAGTGCACTGTTCCTACTCCCTGCTTCTAGGCAATTTAAAGTACTTTTTATTTATTTAAAGCACGCCTATTAATAAAATAAAAAAAAAAAAAGTCAATTCTCATGACCTTTCCTCCATTTCCACTCATTTTCTACTCAGGTGAGCACCTGCAGATCATGGACATCAGCAGGAATTCTGCCTCATGAATGAGCAAAAATAGGAATTAAAATAAACACCCAGGGTTTGATTCTGTATACATGAATCATGATGATTAAAACCAAGCTTGTTTAAAGAAAAACTTCCTCCACAAGCACTTATTTTGCCACACTGAACATACGTAATAAACTCCTTAGATTTGTTTGTCCCCAGTAAGTGTGAAATTTATTATTTCCATACAGTAACAAGTGTATATAATTAAATCTATAAGATACCCAGCACAGCCAACTTAAGCATTACGAGCCACACCAACTTGTGCACTTCCCTTCACTGTTACTGTTCCAACCACGGCATTTTAGTGAAAATTTAATTTCCTTTTTCTGTTTAGAAAAAGCAAAGGGGGAAAAAAAAAAAAAAAAAAAAAAAAAAAAAAAAAAAAAAAAAAGGAGGCATGTGTTAAAAACATTATTTTTAAACTCCTCAATTAGATTTTGAGTCTCCGCTGTAGGCGGGCGAGCAGCAGGAGGGATGTTGGGGTGAGGGGGGAACACCCAGCTCCTGCTGCAGCGCCCGTCTGGCTCAGGGCAGGGAGCTCCCCTGGGCTCCCCAGCCCACCTCTGCCCCCCTGCAACCACTGCAGCTCACCAGGCAACACAACTGACTTTGCCTGATTATTTTGCAGGACCCCTCGAATTAACAGGATGCAAATGCGAGGCAGGCTCTGAAGTCGGCTAATTTGAAAACAGCATTTCTCATTTCCCCAATTTTCTTCTTTCGCTCAGTTGGTGGGGTATTTTTATTTTTTTCTTAATGAAAATGTTCACTCGGAAAATATCTTAAATTTCTTTCCTGCTTTTTATTATGAAAATCTTGCTCTTCCGAAACTAGAGTTCAGTGTCTCTAAATAGTGGCAAATTAAGTTTTTTAGGCTCCCATTAATATAATTTAATAAATTGTACAAGTGCCACCTTAGGCACAAGCTTCATTGAGAACAGTAAGTCTGATCCAAACACATAAGTCAAAAGAAAATTTTTTCTAGGAAGTTTAGTGGTTTTTGGGTCAGGTATTTTGCATGTCAAACACCAAAGCTGACAAATTTCCGACTCTTTTACTAGGAAATTATCATGGAGAGAAGTTGCTTTCTATATTAAACAACTGAAATAGCGGAATATTTTTAACCAAAAGAACTAGAAAAAACATAAGGTATTTTACAGCAGACCAAGTTCGGAAAATACCAATCCAAGCCATGAATACCCAGCACAAACATAACCATGCAAATAAAACCAGCCAGAACCAGCAGCAATCGCTGTGGCCATGCTGAACAAAAAACAACCTCTGCCAGCTCCTCACCTTTGAAGGTAAAGAAAATTTCTGAAACCACTTCAGCCCTAAGATTTCTAAGGCGACAGCAGTTTTGCTCACCTTAAATCCAAATTTAAAGACATTTTGTGTTGTTACAGGTACCCTAAGGATGATTTTGCATGGTAGTGAGATGAAAGCATATGCACATATTCTCTTAAGCACAAATGGAACACGAAACATGGCAGAGTAAAGGTTAAGTAGCATTTGACTGATTTTTACCTCATGGGAACTATAATTTACACGCCGCATTCATCCAAGGTAAGAGGGTTCAAATGGCACAAATTAAAAGCCTGCAGTTTCCTACTTCTGTTTTTAACATATCATATTGATACACGGCCAGTTTTTAAAGTGATAAAAGGTTTCTATCAAAATACCAACCAGCAAGAAGATGCACTATTTCTACACTGTCAGCATTGCTGTGTTTTACTGCATCCTTCCTCACTCCTTACAGCCACTGTCGATGATTATAAAATAGTAACAGTCCAGATGCAGCCCAAAAGCACAAATTAATCTTCCAGACACCCAGCTCTTACAATCAAATCCTGGACAGAAATTTCCAGGAAGAGAAATAATTAAATTAATGTGGGTAAAAAAAAAAACAACATAACAACAAATAATTAAATTAATGTGGGTAAAAAAAAAAGCAACAAACAAAAAAGGCAGCACAGAGCACCAACTGCTACTCCAGAGAACTGTCTCTATCAAAGATCTTTCTGGAGGCAGGACTAGTATCCTCTTGAAAACATTCCCCAGCATCTTTTAAGCACCCAGCTAGCATTTACTGGGAAAACCCCACAAGTTTTTATATATTATTTTTTAGCAAGTAGTCATCAATGGACTCAGGGCATCACAAAACCAGCTACAGATACTATTGCCAAAAAGCATGAATGATTTTTATCAGCAAGGCAGAGAGATGCTTAGCAGAGCTTTGGCAAAATGCCTGCTTCCCATGGCTACTACCCTCAGGACTCTGCAACCCCTCTCCAACATGCACATCAACGTGCCTGGAGCGCTTTTGGGATTCCAAGCACTGTGCTACCACAAATCCTGACTCTGGCCACCTTTCCTTGACAAGCAAAGCAGGGACCTGCAAAAATTGGGAAATACAGCTTTTTCTGGGTCAGTAAGTCAGTGTTTTTCCCATGTCTGATTGGCTGGGGCAATTCCACTTCAGCGTTAGTGTTGACAGAAAATATGTGCTGAGAATTTCAGAGTTCAGGATGTTCTTTAGTCATTTTGGTGATTTGATGCAGCACAGGAAATATTAGTGCGTATTCTGTATTTTCAGTCACACTCACTTCACCATTCTTATTAAAAAAAAAAGACAACAGAGTCAGATCACTGAGAGTGAAATTATGAGCAATCTGACAAAAGTCAGAGATGGGGGAGGAAGGTGATAAAGACTCAGCCAAATGTTAAACTGAATTTAACATTTCAGTTCATTAAAATATCATTTCAGTCTGATATTTTAATTTCTATTCAGCTTTTATTAAACCTGTCTCCAAATCAGGCAGCTGATGAAGAACAAGCCTTGCAGTGATGCTGCCTGTGCTCCCTGGCCCCTCACCCCACGCCGTGGGTCCTGACTAATCTCAGCACTATTGGTCTTAGAGATTCTTGATACCTTGGCTGTGAATTTAATATAAAACTAGATAAAGATAAGCTACCTTTCACCAGCTAGGACAAATCAAGATTTCACTGCTCCTTTCAGCAGGACTGTAAGTTTTGGACTTGATCAAAGTGTACTTGTAACTAATTATGTACTAAGATCACTGTATCAGCTGCACTGGGCAGTGTTCCCCTCCCCTACTAATCAACACATCTCTGGCATCCTCATCCCAATGCAGAATAAAGCTGCTCTTCCTCTGGCAAAAGCTCCAAAGTACAGCTGTTGCCAGTAGTATATAATTTACACTCCTCTGAACAACCAGAAGGGAACAGAGCAAATCCCAGATGCAGGATCTCCCCCAGCTGATTTCTGCAGTACAAATTACTGAAGATGGGCTTCACTTTTCTTTCTGCTGAACTGGCAGAGTGCTCCACATCCTTAAGTGTCTATTTTTGTTACAGCATGCAAGCCTCCAGATAAAGGAGTTCATCAAAGTCAATATCCGAAAATATCAAAGTTTAGTGCACATCTTCTTTCATTTAACAGAATCACAGGGCAGTTTAGGCTGGAAAGACTTTAAAGATCATCCAGTTCAACCCCCTGCCCTGGGCAGGGACACCTTCCACTATCCCAGGCTGCTCCAAGCCCCATCCAACCCAGCCTGGGACGCTGCCAGGGATGGGGGAGCCACAGCTGCTCTGGGCAGCCTGTGCCAGGGCCTCCCCACTCTCACAGTGTTCAGTTTCTTCCTAACATCAAATTTAAATCTCTCCTTGCATAGTTTAAAACCACTGGCCCTTTCCTATCACTATCTGCCTGTGTAAATAGTTGCCCTCCCTCTTTTCTTAAAGCACCCTTTAAGCACTGAAAGGCCCAATGAGGTCTTATCAGACCCTCCTCTTCTTCAAACAGTACTTTCTTGTAAAGTCTACTAAAATCCAGCACAGGACAGAACAGCATTGTAGGTTTCTCCCAGGAAAGTGTGTTTAAAGAGCATAGAGTTTAAAAAGCAAGATTTCTAATTTTGGCCATAAATAAGGGCAGTGGAAACCCCAAGATCACTGTTTATTTCACAATCTGCTGGCATCTTCTGACAGCCTGTGGAGCACCAGCTCCAGATGGGTGCTCCTGGGTGTGCTACCATCCTCCCATCCCCAGATCTCTTTTTCTTTTAATCCTTAAACTCTGAAACCCAGTCAAACTTACAGACCTCCTGAGAGAGGCTGGCTGGACTCTGCTTCCACCTGCATTGCTCTTCTACCCCTGGGTTTTGTGGGCTCTGCCCTGGGGACGAAGCACTGCTCTCTGCAGGATGCCCAGCTCTAGCTGGCTAACAGAAATAATAGAGAATAATTGGAACAGAAACCCTGGGCACCCACGTATCAAGCCAAGACAGAGCATTTTAATTTTTTCCCCTCGGTTTCTGCATTGCTGTAGGTTAGCCTAATTGATTCGTGTTCTCACCAAATTAAAGACACAGCACGCAGACAGCATGCCAGTGAAAAAATATGGCAACAGCAAAAGTTTACAAATTTAATTTGCAATTGTTTTAGCAAAACAGCTCAGTCCACTCCTTCAGTTTTGGAAAGTAATCAGCTCGTGCTAGAGGAAGTTACCAGCTCCCAAGCAGGAGCACTATAACGCAGACGTATTTCATCAGAGATTAAGACCAGTTTTTCAGTTAAGAAGTGGATTTTGCAAGTGAGGCAACACTGGAAGTTACAATTCTGTGGGCCCAGGATCCCAGAGTAGGGGAACACTTGGAGAGTAGCACCAGGGAAAAGATCTGGTGCCAAATTTCCTTATAACAGCAATGCCAGTGTACATCCCAGCGAAGCCCCAAATTGTCCTTTCGGTGCTAAAAGGATTCCCCAAAGCAGTTCTTTTTCCCAGGCTGCCATCAGAAGGCAAACCCAGGGTTTCCACTGCCTCCAGCGAAAGGGTTAAGCCAAGCTCTCAGTCCCCTGGTTCAAACCGCCCAGCGAGCACTCCCTGCCCAAATTACAGCAGCGCGCACATCCAACAGATGCCGTTCAGACAGGGGCTTTCCTTGCCCTGAGGTACAGTTCAGTTTGTCCATTCTACTGTGCAATTACAGAATCAATAAAACATCCCTTTGAAACTCCCTGGACTAGTGCCGGCACGCAGACAGTAGTCAAGCTGACATTTTTTGCTGTTTCCGTTATTACCACCGTCAAGCCTTCTGAGAAGCAACACATCAAAACCCGGGCGCCGCAAAGCAAAGGAGGAAAAGCAAATGTAGAGCTGAGGTTTTGCTCCTTGTATCGACATCACATTGCTCCCCAGGCAATCACAGGGTTCCGGGCATACCTGCAAACAAAACCTGCTCAAAGCCATCAGAACAAGCAATGGGAAATGCAGCGCTTCCGAGAAGTGCGTGTGCCCCACCCTCCTCCTCTTCCAACACATGAATATCCTTACAATGCAGTTTTCCTGGGGAGAGGAGGGAATTGCTGGTGGTAGATCACCTGCCCTAAATGGGGAAGCTCTGATTTGGGGATGAACTTGTCAGAGAAGCAAATACCAAGTGTCCTGTTGCTTGTATGAGCTCATGAATGCGGCGCGAGATGTGGACTGTATGTGGAAGTTGGGAGGTGGGGTTGAAATCTCGCCATCCATCTGTTTCTGAGCAGTGCCTGAAACACTGAAATAGAAATGGGAAGCTGCAGAGTGCCAGGAGTGGAACCTGGGAAGGAAAAATGCAGGAGAAGGACAACAAAGAGGAGGATATTGAATTAGCATGCTCAGAATGATTCAAAGGACAATTGGACGACCAAGGACAGGCCCAGCACAGATGTATCCACTGTCCATGAAAATGCAACCTTTTCTCCTGTAAGAATTAACAAAATCTACCCAAATAGAAGACAAATGTAAAGCTGAAGGTCTTAGAAGTATTTATCAAAATTACCATCTTCAGATGTTTATTTTCAGTCTCACTATGTAAATCATAAATCATTTTATCATTCATTTTGAGCTTTAAAGCTTGGTGTGGATGACCAGTATCCCACACATATTTACATTTCCAAGGAAAAAAAAATTGGAAAATTCATCTAAAGGACTACTTCTGTACTTGATAAACCATAAAACTTATTACTGAGGCCACAGCATTCCCTCAGTTCTCCTCCTCACCAGGCAGAGCATGGGAAGCAGAGTGACAGACTCTCCCAAACAGACCTGCCACGACGACCACTGATAAGGAAAGCCCACCCTCAGGATAATGAGCCTTTCCAATTTCACAGCAGATTCCTGAATCTCCCTAAAACACAGGCATTACCAACCATACAAGCCTCACACCCAGAAATAACCCATTTGTAAGAGTTTGTCAGTTGAAAAAGCACAGACAAGTTATAGGAATGCTCAGCACCAAGCCTCTGCAATGTGTGATTCTTAAAAACCTTCAGCATTTACAAAGTTTCTTAAAACTGCTTTAACCCTTATTTGAATCAATCTTTGCCACCTCAAAGGTTATGTGCAGATCCAACATATTTCCAGATAGTAATAAAATCACCCCTAACAGAGTGTTAATTCTGAGGGCTCTTCACACACTGACACTCCAGGCCTCCAGACAGAAGGAATATGCTTTCAAGGCAGTGGTGGGGGTAAGGAGCCCTGCACCCATTTCCCAGACCTGAAAAAGGCAGGTTAAATAACCTCCCAGTGCCCTACAAAGCAGCTGAACAAAAACCACAATCCAACTCTCCCAAGTTCAAAGGTTAATTTATAAGATTATATTTCCTCCCAGAGGATGCTCACGTGCCTTCTATACCGACATAGGCCAAATAATAACTCATTTGGAGAGCAGCTTATTTTGAAGAGGTTTCACATTTAGTGATGAGCACAAGGAGGAGAGAGGGAGGATGTCTCACATTCAGACTCTGTCTCAGGATTTATCATATCTTTTTGCCAGACCACTTCTTTTTGTGGTATAAGATCACGGGTGTGTTAACTGTAAAAACTCCTTTTAAAGCCACCGAAGCTGAAGATAATAAGGTTGTGTCATCTGAACAAATACTCTGTACTGGAATGAGCATGCTGGTGCACCAGAGGAAGAGCAGGCTGAACACAAAACAGGCAGAGCAACAGAAACCGAGAAGATCCTCGAGCCTGGCTTGTTAGGAGTGACCTAAAATGGCTCATTTTGACTCACTCCTCTCTACCTCCTCCATCAGAGGATTCAAAGGGAAACTGCAATTCAACCTTCGTGGCTGTAGCACGACTGCAACAAAACTATTTTTTGTCATGAAAGAAAAAACAAGTTGCGGGTGCCTGAATGCTGATAGATCACTTTTGCTTTAAGAGAACATCATGTCAATCAAAACTAAATTCCTTATGCTCATCACAGGAGCTTGCAACCAAGCAATACAAAAATCTCATTCGAGTTCAACCAGTAATGTGTTCAAAGGCTTCCCAATCTGCTCTGTCTCTGGCATCAGCAGCAGACAGAGAAGAGGCAGAAGAGATTGCAAAAAAAAAAAAAAAAAAAAAAAAAAAAATTAAAATTTAAAAAAAAATTTTTAAAAAAATTGCTTGCTGTGCAAAGTAGAAAGGCCTCTAAACCAAAATAAAAATAAGTATTAAATGTGTGTGTTGGACTAAAAGGATATACAGCAGGCTGAAATGTGCTATATCTTCCTCACTGGTGAGGAAATACCTCAATAAACTCACCACGAGCTTTGATCACTCGTGAGCTATCAGCTATTTCTTTGCTGCTTGAGTAAATATAAGTCATTCACAGCTGAAACATAATTTCTCTCTCTTTCCCCTGCCACTATATGTTGTGTGCGAATATGTCTTGTATATAGGCACACTAACACAGCGTGCTGTTCAAATACACATCAGAGTTCACCAGATGGTGGGGATTGCCAGACACTCGTCGTTGCCATGAGCTCGGAGCCATGGTGTAACTCATGAATGATGTGTCTAAGCTGTAAGTGGGTTTTGCATAGTTACATTCCCCTCACCGACACAAGACTCGACATAAAACTCTGTTTTTTTTCTGATTATGTCCAACCTGCAACAGTTTAGAATTGTGAGAAGGCGTAAGGGAGTGTTTGGTATCATGTTGGTTTTTTTTTTTTTTCCTCCTCCCAGAGACACAGCTCTGAAGGAGCTATTTTCATCTGGGGGTTATGATTCACACCCGTACACACAAAATTATACAGTTTAATAAAGCTGTGGCCACAGTCAGTGCCCATGTTTGGGCACAATCTAAAAAACCCAACCTCAGAAAAACAAAGGTGTTTTACCAAAAATAAGCAAGGTTTTAAAAGGCAATCATCTTAATTATGCATAGGAAAAATATATGAGATTGGAGTTTAAGTTTTGTGTACGGGCCTCAGCACGTACTTGGGCATTAAGATATTTGGGCAATAAATTATGTGAGCATAGTCTGGTGAGGATGTGAATGTTGGGTGAATTGGCAATTTCCTAGTCTTTAATTAATGATGGTGTTGAGAAAGAATGTGGCCTTCCTTCTAAATTAACAGTGCTTTCTTAATCAGCAAGTGAATCTGCCTGTTTGAAGCAGTAGGTAGCTCTAGGCTTGCAAAGAAAGGAACAGAAAAGCTGGAAACCTGGCAATGCACACTGGGTCCTACCAGACCCTCTTTACTGCCTCCAGCAGAACCTGTATCTTGTCCAAGGTCTCTAACAGCCAGTGGTAAAATAAAAACCAAGGGAAAAGAAAAAAGCCAAGAGCTAGGAAGAGCTTCCATCTGATTTGGAAGGGTGGGAGATGGACAACTTATGTCTGCTGAGCAGAGCCAAGGAGAAACTCTGACCCAACACCAGGAAGATGCCAGGGCATATCTAACTCCACGGTGGAGAGCCTGTGTCCTTTAGACAGTTCCACCTACAACGCAACCATGGCATGAAGAGAGCTTGTGGATCTCCATCCAGCATGAGGACACAGCATTAAACTATCTGGTAACCCAGTAAAGCACTGTGAAAAACAGTCCTTTTACTATTGCTTTCCTAATTTATTCCAGAAAAACACATTCCACCTATCTAGTTACTGAATATAATTCACCTTTCTTATATTTAGCCCCTCGCAGACTAAAGTCTGTTGAACAAAATCGGTTTCTGTGCCATCAATGCTCAGGAGAGACAATTAATTTTAAAGATCAGGGATGTAATTCTTACCGATGTATTAAATTTTAGAATGGCCTAATGGTTTAAAACATTAAGAAAAAAAAAAAAGTAAGAAAAAAGAGTTACAAGCAGGATTTGTTACTGGATGCCTCCAAGGGTTGGGGCTTCAGCTCCACTTAAGCACACAAGTTCGCTATCCAAAATTTCTTTGAACTAATAAAATCCCTGGAGGTTATCAGATTGGGCTGAATACGGACTACGGTTTCAACTCCTCCCCTTTTATCTGTAAATACCATGAGAGGAGCTCTCTAGCACCCGGAGTCAAATCATTTCCTGTCTTGGCTGGGACCCACTTGGGCAAACACTGGAGGCCATGAAAAGCAGTTGGGTGCAGGCTCTGGGCAGGAGAGGCTGCGTCAGTCACTGCCGCCTCACCCCGGCCCCGTTTCAGGGAGCGTGTTCCAGCATGATGTGGCTGGGTTAAGTACAAACCCTGCACATTTCTGACTCCCAGACAACTTTCTGAGACAACAGGGAACACTGTCTCCCTTCTTACAAGGCAGCATCTTCCCCTGTTGGCCCTGTGGAACGGATATGCCCCTACCACTGCATCCCCTTAAATTCAAGGTGCTGGGTCAACCCTCAGAGAGGCAAACATTTTCCCTCATCCTCACCAAACCATCCTCTCTTCCCCAGGAGTATCACTGAGCACTGAAGAGCCTGAATCCTCTGGATATTTAGTTCCTCTTGTCCAACAACAGACATCTCACCCCCAGCCACAACCTATTCAGATGGAGGAAGAAAACAGGGAATCAAAAAGTTCTCTGTCTGGCACAAATGTTCCTGCTGGGAGCTAAGCACACACTGAATAGCCTGTTCATGGTGTCTGTGCTAAAAGTAAGGACCTGGCTTTATTTCTTTGTTTATGTTGATATAACTTAAGAAGCTGAAATAGTTGAAACTGGGAAATCTTGGGAATAGGGAGGCTTGCACAGGGTGCAAACACATCCCACACACCCCACACCATCCTTACTGTTATTCCTCACTCAAGGAGCAGAGCAGCACTTTGTTCTTTCAAATGGACAGAATTATATGGTGGTGGGGAAGCACAAGTGTACAAAGCAATAATGAAAAAACTATGTTGTGCTCCTGACTGGAGAGACTGGCAGTCTGAAAGGTACACATGTGTGACAGTAAAATAAAAATGCATGTAAGTTCTGCTTGGATATGAAGCCCAAGTTTAATTCAGGCTAGTCACTACTAGTAGCCTCAACCCCTCCCAGAAAAATCTGACTCAATTCAATCAAAATGTCTTTTTTCTTTTTTTTTTTTTTTTTTTGAGGTGAATATTCCTGAATTTTTAGTCTACTTTTTAAACAGGTCTTCCCTAGCTACTGAATGCTCCAAGGCCCTGTATCTCATGGCTTCATGGTCCAGAGAATCGACAGCTCTTTTTCACTAAGAAATTACTTACAATTTTTACACAATACCAAACCACAGCCATCCTTATCACCTTTAAAAAAGCTGATGTTTTCTGCCTTCTGGAGCATCTTAGCCTTTTTTGTTCAGCCAGCTATGAGCAGGATCTTCCACAGTGACATTTTCAGAGCTACTTAAGATGTTTTGATTGCCCAAATTCAAACAGCTCTTAAAAAAAAGGAAAAAAAAAAAAACTCTTTGGCAATTTTGCAAATCTCATCCTAAACCTTAACATATTTCTGCAACAAGAGGCCCTCGTTAGCCTCGGGAACCGATGGTTTTCCGAAAGCTGTGGATGCGTGGGAGTCCTCGATGCCCCGTGTCAAGTCAGCCCTCACCCGCAGCAAGAACCACTTCACAGGAGTGCCAGGCAGCATCCCGCAGCCAGAACAGCCCCACTCGCCTGCAGGTCCAAGCCCACAGGGGAACCAAGGGCAGCCCAACCCCAGGAGGAGGCACAGATCACACCCCGAGGCACGAAAGCTGGGGAGAGGCTGAGGAAAGGCGGCACCGAGCCGGGGAAGGAGGCAGGCTGGCTCCGGCTCAGCTCCCTGGCACAATGGACCTTTGGGGAGCTGGATTCCCGGCTAGGAGCCCTAACAATTCATTAGTTAATGAAATGGTGCTCGCAGAGCACTCCGTGCAGCAGCCCCGCTCCTCAGAGCACCACATGTCCCGGCCATAAAGTTACCCAGGCAGTTGCTTCCTTGCCTGAATGCTGATTACAACCATGGCCTCTGGATGCAAATTACTGGCTTTTATAGGTTCCTAAAAACATTTCACTGTGTCTGCTGAACAATGTGGGAGTTGTAGAAAGGGCCCGATGATGGCAATGGTGTAATTAAAAGCTGTGAGTGGAAAAAAAACCCATCAGATTCCTTCTTCCAGACAGAAAAAACTGGTAAAAAATGTACTTCTTGGAAATAGTTTAAAAGAAAATGTCAAAGTAAATAAATAGAAAAAACAAAACACATATTCACCCCTCCCTGTAATCCCTCAAGTTTCCAATAGCTTCCCCACTCAGTGCCTGTGAAGGAAAGCGTATATAATAGAGCACGTCCCTAAGCCCTGTGCTCTATCTCAGAAAGAAACGAGATAGAGAAACTCTCCCTATCTAATCACCAGCCCCGTCTGGGACTAACAGAAGTTACTATCTCTGCCTGCCTGTCAGGAGCTGCACAAAACCCATCAGTGCTGGGGCTGATATGGGAGCAAGAGGTGTGAGGGCTGTAAAACTGCCCAGGAGCTTTGGGATGGGCACCAAACCCACACCAACATCCCTGGGGAATAGCCTGATCCCAGTGAGCCAGGCTCCATCTCCTGTGCTGGGATGGCAGGAGGACTTCAGATAAACCCTGCTCTTGGGGGTCCTTGGACCAGCATAATGCTTGTTATTTACTGATGAGGAATTTGCCTCCCAAAATGGGGACATCCTGTTACTTCATCTGCTGCAGGGTTCAAGTCTTGATCCACTGTGAGGGTGATGAGGGTCTGGCACAGGCTGCCCAGAGGAGCTGTAGATGACCATCTCTGGAAGTGTGAAAGACCAAGCTGGATGGGGTTTTGAGCAACCTGATCTAGTGGAAGGCGATGCAGCAGGAGGGTTAAAACCTAGATGGTCTTTAAGGTCCCTTCCAACCCAAACCATTCAGTGAGTCCATGATTAAAGCAGAAAAAGAATTAAGAGAACCCCTCATCCAAATGCTAAACTATCCCAAACCTTCTGCACACTGCATTCTCCATTAACATTTAACTGAAGTACTAAAATGTACAGACTAAAATGTCTATACATTTTAGTATAGACAGAGAAGTCTATACTAAAATGTATAGACTTCTGCTATTTCCTCCCTCTCCAAAAACATAAATTTACAGCCACATCAGCTAGCAGTGCTGCTGACATCCAAGTGGGTGGCCTGCATTAGGCATCACTGGCAGCACGGGGACCCACCCAGCCCATTCCCAGTTTAAATGTGGAGGGCCAACACTGGGTTTTGAACACATCTGGGCAGGAGCTAGTCCCAAGCAGCTTCTGTACCTAATACAGGAACTTCCTCCGACAGCACATTACTGCACACTCCAAGTACAGGCATGCTGCACACTGATCCTCCAAGCATTAGCTGTGGCCTCAAACAATCAAGAAGCTTTCTTTTTTAGCCCCCCCTTCCTTTTTTTTTTTTTTTTTTTTTTTTTTGGGAGAAATGATCAAACCGGGGGTGGGGACAGAACATCCTGCGTGAAACCGCATCCTGAACAAGCATCACCACGATTCACTGTAAATAAATACTCTCTCCTTGCAGCACTTCCGTCAACTGTCACTGCCTTGGCTCCAATCACCTTTCAAGTCCAAACAGGAAAGCAGAGAAAAGCGAGTGAGATGGCAGATATGAGGTTTAATTTGCTTTTCACTGCAGTTTTCATTGGTGGTGCGCTTCCAATTCGTCGGCATTGCCAGCTGCCTGGAATCACTCCTGGACCCAGTTTTTTCCTGTTAACCTTCATAATTGTATTATTATGGGCAAGCCCACAAACCGTGCTACAAAAAGCTGTAAAAAGTGCAGCTTCCACCCTTTATTAGATAAGCAGCCGGATCCAAACCCAGCTGCTGCAGACAGAGAGGCAACGCAGATTTACTGAACATGTTTCTTCACCTATGTTTTACATAATGCAAGATGTGCCTGCTAAAAAAAAAAAAAAATAAAGCTGACAGGGGGGTGCAAAGGGATTACAGGAGGAAATAAGTTTGACCTCAATTTTCTTGAAAACTTACAAAAACATATATATATATATATATATAAATTTGGGAAGATCACAGACATGAGGGGATAGCAGTGCTGGGCAGGAGAGGCAAGGCAGGAGCTACCTCACTCTGTGCATGTGAGCTGGGTGAGGAATAGGACAGCTGCACACCCCAGAGGGTTTTATACGAGCTCAGGATGAGGAAGAAGAAGAGGAGGAGCTGCCTCTCGTGCGCACCCCCTCGTGGGCACAGCAACGGGCACCAAGGCTGGAGGGATGGGGAGACTGCACACATGGGCTAGTCCAGGGCACGAAAACTGGAGGAAAACCCTCCTGGATCTCCATCAGAACAAAGCTGAGCGCAGCCCCCTCGCCTTCAGGAGGGTTGCAGAGCCCTTCTGGCAGCCGCATCCCTCCTGGGTGTGCCGGGATGGACGGGATCCCCTCCCTGCTGCACACGCACCCAACGAGCAATTTAATTAATAAAAGTAAAACTGAACTATTACATGTAGCAGCAAAGCATTATTAAAAGCCGTAATGTCTCAAAGGTTCCTATGAAGTCATGTTCTTACAATTCACTCTGAAGAATTTAAAGACAAAATTACATGCTTGGTAATACTCCGGGGAGCACGCTTTTCTATGTGGCCCATTGTTTGTGTATGATGCATGGCTTTGAGAAAGTGGCATTGTTAAAGGGATCATAAATCACAAAGGGGAAGTTTGAGGGTTTTTTAATTTTTTTTTTTTTAAAGAAATCTTATTCCAGACAGGGCTTTCCTCTGCTGTGGAGTTTGCAGCTTATTTCAGCAAATGAACGGACATCAGACCAACACAGGCTGTGGGGGTCTCGAGCTGCTCAAATGAACATCACCTTCTTCCCTACAGTCTCTCCAGAGAAATAAGCATTCCACAGTCAGTATCACAGGATTAGTATACCTGATTCCAAGGGAACGTTTATTTTTCTAAAGATAACTCTCCAAGATAAAATCTAGAATATTAAAGAGCAGCACTAAAACTTCTGCACTGCCTTTTGCAAAGATTTCTTGGTGTGGTTTGCCACCTTCTTCTTCAAGTGATCTCTGGCTTTAGTGTGGTTATTTATTTTTAGATATATTAGTTCTGAATTTGGGGACCAGTGGGCTCGGTGTACTTCAAAAGCCAAGAGCAAATGCCAAAAATCACTCGCTACCCACAGGCACCCACCCCATCCTTCTCTGTGCACATGAATTAGCCAGTAGCCTCCTCCCAAAGCAACCACAATGAAGTTAGTGCTCTGATAAGGCTGATGTACTACACCTCTCACTGGAAATGAAAACGCAGAACAGACTCCATGACACTGCCCAGCCTCAGTTCAAACTCCAGCAACCAACCAAAAAAACAACCCAGATGAAAGCAGACAAGAATTCAAGGGTGTCACCATAAGCCCATCCCAATATTTAGCAGAAACTCCCTGCTAAGAACAAACCACACAAAGCAATTTGCAAGGGAAGAACCAACACATTCAAGAATGAATCAACGGGGATCAGCCAAGCCAGAAAGGCAGGAGTGTCTCCAGGCTCCAGAAGCCCAACCAGGCACCACTGCAGGGTGGTTTTCAGGCACACACAACCATTCACCAAAGCACCTGCTTCTTTAAGTGGGTACTCCAGAGCATAAAGCAACCAGGCATCTTCCTCCCCAGGGGCCAGATCCCAAAACATGGATCACAGGGGTTCACCCCCTGATTAGCTGAAATTGCTCTCTCACACCATCTCTTATGGCCTGCTCCATGTGCCTGTCATTTGTGTTCTGTGTATCTATTTCACATGTCTATTTACACACAGAGGAAAACCTCAAGCAGCATTCCTTCCTACTGTGAAGAAATATTAAACTTTTCAAAGTAAATCTTAAATACTGGCTGTTACCTTTATGGATGCACCAGTACTTCCAGCAGTGCAAGATTTCCAGCTACAAATCATCTCTATAAATCACATTTCCCTGGGACTCAGTCCTACATCTCTGCATCCTACTGTCTGTATAGCTCCTGTTCTACACACAGTGAGCCCTCCTATCCCAATTTTGGCTATTTTCCTGAATGTTTTCCTGTTGCAGTACACAAGAAGCACAAAGTATTTGCTGGGGTTTTTTTCAAACCTAGTCACCAGACAGTACCAGGGTACTCTAAGTGACTCCTGCCTGGCATAAATCAGCACAGCTACAGCAAGTGCAGAAGAACTAAGGAACTGTGTCAGTTTATGCCAGCTAAAAATCTGACCCCATTCATCTGATTTGCCTCGAGATAGTCACTACAGTCAGAATGTAAGAATAAATTAGCATGGATTAAACCTAGGAAAACCTGCTGAGGAAACTTGACTGTGTTCAAATACACAGAACTGGAGTTAACTTCACTCATAATTGTGCAGCTTAAGTCATGTGACCTAAATACCATTAACTAATAGGATCAGTCCACTACTAGTTATCCCTAAATGTAAGGGGAAAAAAATCCCAACCTTTCTATTTAAGGACCAACTGCTCACAAATTTACAATGGTTGACTCAAGAAACACATGGCACCTTCCTCTGCCAAAACATCTGCCTCCTTCAGGAGAGGTGACTTCATCCAGCACTGGTGGAAGGTCTCTGTCTGCATTATTCTTACAGTACTGAGTATTCAGCTGCCAACACTACATGAAGGAACTATTTATGCTCCATAAAAGGCTTGGATGTAGTCTGGAACAGGGGCAGAAATGAGAGCGCTAAATCAAGCTAATTATTTTGAGACCTTCCAACTAGAAACATTACAATAAAATCCACGTGTTTCTTTCAACTTGTGCACCTTGCAAAGGATTTCTACTCTGTGTGTTTAAAAAGGCCATCATATGGAAACAATTACAGCACACAAGCTTAATCTGACTTCTACCAATGCAAGGACCCTTGACCCATCTTTATGGGCATTTTAAATAATTTATGTGCAACTTGAATGCAATCTGCTCTACTTGACATCTCTGACCCAGAGCATATCGAGGTTTATGTTGGGTTTCTTTAACACTGAGACCCTGTCAAGGGAAGATGTGATCTATGCTGTTACAACAGGAGCTCCTCTCCACCAGCCACTGAAGCAGGGCTCTACCAATCCCCATTGCTGCCCCTCTGCCAAACCGTTATGGCAAAAAAAAAATGTTTATTTTGCTCTTCCTTAGGGTTTCCTGCAGGCAAGCTCTCTCTTTTCCTACCTCTCCTGCAGGATGCCCAGAAAAGAACCAGAAAAAGCTGATGAGAAGGGAGAGCTTCACCATGGCCTGTACCAGAGCATGGCCACAGCTCCCATGGAAGAAAGAGTTCACTGCAAGGGACACAGCCCTGCTCCTCCTGGAAGGGAACACAGGTTTTGAGGAAAGGATAAAAGAAGCCTTAATACTTGCTCTGATTAGCCAAAAATACTTCCTGAGAGCTCATGCAGATCAGTGCTTGTGCCATATCCTCTGCAAGGGCCAGGGGAAAAGCCAAGCCCCTGGGGAGAGCAGTAAATCCCTCCAGGAGCAAGCAGGGAGGGCAGAAAGCAGTGGGCATGCTGCCTGCAGGGAGGGGAGGACACAGTGCCCAGGGGAAGGGGCCTGAGCCCCCCTGCTTCCACAAGTGATGGGCTGAGGCCACCCCAGAAGGGGACTCAGCCCACCTCACCTGCCACAACGCCCAGACTCGGATGGATCCTCTGGGAAAGGAGCAAGGGCTGATCACAGGAACCCTGCACGTGCAGTTTTAGCACTTGAGGCCGAGTGAAGGAGGAGGCACTTGGAACCTGGGAATGGTTTGGATAGAAGGGACCTTGAAGACCATCACATCCAACCCCCCTGTCACAGGCAAGTCACCTTCCACCTTGGACTCCCTTTATCTTCAGAGGGCTCTTGTTGGTAACCACAATCTAATCCGCCCCAAGCATGAGCCTGACTCAAATCAAAGTGATTTGAATCACTGATTCTAATCACGGTTTATATCAAAAAGCAGGAAACATGGTTTAAATCATTGATTTCAATCTTGTTTTGCATTTGTACTTTTGTATTTATTTTCCTAAGGAAGCATCAATTCTAACTGGTTAGCAACTTAATAAAATACGGCCTTTTCATTACCTTAATTTTTCTGTCTGCTAAAGATGATAACAGGTTATTTTCACATTCATTTGTATCCCTGAGTTTTAGGCTATGACTATGTTAGAAACTATGACAGTTTTTATTAGCTGGCAATTTTAGGATTCATATCGATCTTCATTTGGTTAAAAAATAAAACTGAAAGAAAATGAAAATAACATTTTTGTTTATTAAATGAAGGTTGTTTAAATATGCTGGATACATAATGAGTTTATTCATTTATGCATGTAAAACATTTACCGAACATGATCTGTTGTAAGAAAATGGAATATATTACAATCACAGCAGTATTAGATCTCAATCTTCCACACCTTTATTTTATTCCTAGGTTGGGAAAGGAGAGCAAGGTCTCCTTTTCTCAGTTTTTACTGAATCATCAAAGGAATTACTGAAACTAATCATTCATGCCTATCTCAATGAACACTGAAACCAAACTTCATCTACAGAAGGTCATCTAAGCTTATCAATATTCACATACTCTAACAAAACTGAAAGAGCCACCTTCAGGTAGGTCTTTGGGCTTTTTTTTTTTTTAATGTAATCAAGAAAATTTATTTTTATTTTTTATTTAATCATTATGCACAATAAATTTGTTTTAAATTTCAGATTTATCTAAAAATACTATTTTAAAACATTTTAAAAATTAAACATTATAAAATTTAAATAAAAGTAATATTTAAAAACTGTCTAAAGCTAAATCATTTTGTCTGCCTCTTTAACTTGCGCTTCTAAATAATGTTAAAATATCTAAACATTAAGCAGGTCACAACTAATACAGTCAATAAAATGAAAAAATCCCTACCAAAACAGAAAAAAACCCAAAGCTCACTTTTCTTTAACTTGAGGTATTCCATTTCAGGAGGTATTAAAAAAAAAATTAAAAAAATAAAAAAGCAAGCTGGTTTATTATCTTGGGTTCAAAGTTCCTGGTTCTCTGCTACCTGGTGACTCTGTAAATATTTTGGCTTTGCTGCTTGAGGTGATGTAACACCCCCAGCCCCATCCTCAGCTCTGAGGAGGCCCCACCATCCTCACAGCCAGGATACCCACACACAGCCCCCTGGAACCAACTCCTTGTATTACAGTCTGCTGCAAAACCCTATTTAAGAAAAAAAAAAAAAAAAAAAAAAAAAAAAAAAAAAAAAAAAAAAAAAAAAGGGGAAAAAAGGCAGCTAGAGGGGGGAAGCGAGGGGGAGGAAGAAAAGAAAAGTCGCTCTATTGAGTACAGCATCTCTACCACACATAATTCAAGGACTATAGCTGGTATGAGTTGGGGGGTAGGGGGGAGAAGGGACCTTTTTTTATCCTTTTCCTACAAAGGAACACATCAGAAATAAACTGCTATTCATTTAGGTAAATCTTCATCACGTTTACTTTCAGCAAACCTAAATAACAATACAAAGTAACCCGAAGTGCCATGAAGGAATGATATATATAACATGTGGTAAATAAAAGTTTAACAAATCCCTGGAGAGTTACCACCAGCAGTGAATGTGGCATTTCTTTCCTCAAGAATTTACAAATCCAAGCTCACAGTAGACGATTTCAAAAATAATAATTACAATCTGCACAGTAACAACTATTTGCGTGTTTCTTTTGGACTTAAAATAAAAACAATTACATATAAATACCACCTAAACATATATGCCATCTCAATCAGGAGGAACTGAAATGGAAGAACACACAGCTTACAGGCAACTAGTTCTGAAAATATAAATGTATGCTGTTCTTTAAATACACCTTTAAATACAAATTCGTAAGTTTAGATTTTATGGCAATTTGAGATCCCATTTTGACAGTCTTGTATGCACCACACACCACCTCCCTATAAAAAACACATATAGAAAGGTATTCGTGCCCTTGGTTAAGGCAGATTAACGCAACAAGCTCTTTTCAAAAAAAAAAAAAAAAAAAAAAAAAAGAATGCAATTTAAAACAGAAAAAAAGGTCTTGTAATAAGAAGGCCTTTTACTGCTTATGTTATAATTCTAAGTGACTGGATGTAGCATAAAGCTATGATAATTTTCCTGTGGTCATAACATATGTGATTTAGAGTATGTTTAGGGAAAACGTGAACTGAGACACAGGGCTGTAAACAGACCCAGAATTTGGGCACAGAAATGCACCCCCCATGCTGACCCACATCCAACCCATGTGTGACTTTATTTACTGCTCAGAGTTCCCTGCAAAGGAGTGGAGCTGTCTCTAATGCCATACAAATTTGGCTATCAGCTGTCCTATGCAAATTTGACTCTAATTACATATGCATTACTGAGCTATGAAATAAGTCAGTGTGTTGTGGTATGTGAATACACATCCCGTTCTTGTTTTTGAGCATAATAGTTTTCAGTGTCTGCAGAGTGTTCATATCCTGTGGACTTGTCTTTTTTTTTTTTCCCTTTTCCTTTCTATCCTGTGGACTTCTCCTCCCCCACTTTTTTTTTTTTTTTTTTAATGAGACACCTTCTTTTCTAATAAAAAATTAAATCAAGACAGAATTCATTTTTTAAACCTGTTCTTAAAACAATATGAATTCCAGCCAGAGAGAGAGATGAAGCAAAAACCAAGGACCGTTATTTTATTTTGTGTAATGAATTAGCTTTAAAAAAGATTGAACAATAAACAAACAACTACCCAAAAGCATTTTTGCGAGCTAATTATGTACTAAGCAAGAAGTAATTTTATCCTTATACCCACATTTTATGTTTTGGGCACTTCTATTTCATGTCCCTTGACACCTTCTCCAATAATCCATCTACTTTATATTGGAAAGCCTCACATGAATAAAACTTTATGGCACTACAGGCATTTAGCCTTCCACTGACATTCCTGGCCTGTTCAATTCTGCAATTCAATCAAAATCAAATCTCAAAATCCTCTTGTCAGCCAGCGCTGCTTTCATATGCCCGAGCCCTGTGTAAGGATAACTGCATCCAATCTTTCCCCCAAGCAGTGCTTATATTGTTTTATTACAGTTCAATGAGTGGAGTTCAAAATTACATGCAGCTGCCTACTACTGTGGTCTGTCTGTGCTACGCATGGACACAAGTATTGCCCACCAGGCTTGAAATCATTCACTTACTGGGCTGGCAAGAGAGACTGCGAGCACTTCACTGTGTGGAGGAACATCCTGCCTGCCAGATCTAAAGAGGGTGATGTTAGCAGATCAGTCCCTTTATAAAGGGATTGCGAAAGCCCTGTGAAATGCAACTCAAACGTGCTCGATGTTAAGCATGTGGCTACTGCACATAAAAGCAAAGATAAACCTCAACATGCACTACTCATTCGCGGAAAGCTTGTGAGGGAAGATAAAGGACTGGGGAATAAAAGGCATCTCACTGAGTTTTTATATGTGTTTTTAAATGACAAAGCTTCATTTAGGCAATTTTTATCTTTTCCTCCCCCCCTCCCCAATCTTCACGCTGAAGCAAAAAGACGAAACAAAGCTAATTAAATACTATTTAATCAGATGAACAATGCAGCCACTTCAGATCCAATAGCTTAAAAACTCCTGCAGCAGCAGCTCCTGTACAGCCTGGCTGGAGGGGGAGAGAGCATTGAAACCAGGCAGGATTTCCACCCCACACTCGCTGGGGGCTGGAGTTAAGAGTGTCAAGAGACAGCCTCCTGTGCTCTGGGAACCAGCAACAGCCATGGAAACAGCTGGACAGGGCTCACCCACAGCCAGCCAGGTACCAGCACGATCCCCCCCACGTCCAGCAGCAGCATTCTCTCAGCACACATGGAATTCCACCGACTCTTTCAGGCTAACTTTTGGCCCAGTGTTTAGTGATCATTTTCACTCAGCTTTCCGTCAGCATTTCACAGTATTACAATACTGACCAAAATGAAAAAAAAAAAAAAAAAAAAAAAAAAAGCCTTTTATCAAAGTCTATTCATCAGATATTGTACCGTGACTAAATTCTGTAAGAGTAGCAAGTGAGAAAACAGAGGCAACACATCGTTAGACATCCTGCAGAGAAAAAGCTCTCTCCGAGATGAACCCCATTACCTTCCAGCACACAGGTCTGAGAACCAAGCTAACCACACAACAAACCACTGACCTATGACAGCAGCACTAAACTGCTCGTCCACGAATCAAGGCTTCATTTCTTTTTCAAAAAAAATAGGGAGAGGAGGAAGAAAAAGCTCGCTCAGCTGCTGCGCAACTGCTCGCGTGTTGATTATGTAGAAGCAAACCCATTCGTGAGGCTTTTGGGCTTTTCACTGCCTTCATTCAAGAGTAGTGTGGATGACTGTGTGTACATCATACATGTGCCTGTTAATCTGCTTCTACATCTATTTGTACAAAGCTTGGACAGGGAAATCTGGAAATGTGACGGCAGTGATCGATCCTGGAGACACCAACTGTGACACTCCAGGACAGAGGCACAGCCCCCAGCTCAGGCTGGGGGATGCAACCCACACAATGCAGCTGCAAGATCCCACCCCTGACAAGGGTTTGTGGCCAGGCAGTCACATCTCCTTCATGTCTAGTTATGGTACAATGACAGATTTGGGAACACTTGTACCAAACCTCAGAGTGCCAGACAGCCGTTTCAGTCATCTCCTTCCCATCTGAAACCACCAACAGCATCTTCCTGTACAAGACTAAAGCTTCTCCACTAGAGATGGACTGGGTTATGGAGCACCAAAGCCCTGGAGGAGTTCCTGCACAGCTCCCCACAGCAGCCCTGTCGCCACACGCCTCACATACTCGGGGCCAACACAGAAAACCCTCAGAGGAAATACAACTTCCCTTTGTTAAAGCTGCTGAGGGCAATGAGGGTCAGGGAAGGAGTGACAAACCCTCCATCAGCCTGCAAACCAGGTTTTGCAGCTCCACACATGGCTGAAACTTTCAGTTTTGGGATGTTCTGTAGCCTGAGTCACAGCTGCCCTGGGTGCTGTACATGTACCATGACAGCACAGGCACGCACATCTCCACCACCCCCAGGACAGGGGCGTACCTGAACCACCCCAGGAACCAAACTTGGCCAGCAAAGCGCTAACAAAACATCAGCAAAACCCTGCTCAGAGGCAGTGGATATGGTCCCTGTCAATACGCGATGACATATCAACATTACAGAATCCAAAATTGGAGGCAACCCACTTGGGCGTGTGCTGGGGCTAAGGAGGGGAAAAACCGTCTCGCTCCACATGCACACTTGTAGGAAGTGACAAAGCATCACGTCTGCCTGCCACCCGAAACATATTTAGCAGCCTATAGATAGCAACCCAAGGAGACGGCTGCGGCGCAGGCGCCCCGGGTGACTCTGCACCTGTGGCTCTGCCCTGAATCCAAAGGGAAGAGGCAAACCAGGAGCTGCAGCTCCCGACCGCCTCCCTTATCACCACCATCACAGTATTTACTGTAACACATGTGACTTAGTGAAGCCCCAGATTAATTAAATGAACTCCTCCATTAATCAATCAATCAATCCAGCACAGAGCAGTTGAAATATTGAATTACTTAAGAGCAGCATCTTTATATAGGACTTTTAAAGGTCTGCTCTGGAGGACCTTATCCCCCATAATTAATTCAGCCTCACAAGCAGAGGAGCATAAGAAACCCAGAGGAGGCCCTGGGGCTGTGAGAGCAGGAGCGTGGGCACGTTCCTGTGTGGGAGGGAAACACCAGCTCCTGCCTTGGGAAACTGCCCCATCCCAGGGGGTCAGTGAGCTTCTCCCAAAACAAACATTCCTCTGAACCTCC
Source organism: Sitta carolinensis (assembly GCA_032173965.1). Taxonomy (NCBI): domain Eukaryota; kingdom Metazoa; phylum Chordata; class Aves; order Passeriformes; family Sittidae; genus Sitta; species Sitta carolinensis. Next base: position 16,934,270 of record CM063293.1, read on the forward strand.
CTTGGAAACAGTCCCCCAGACACTGAGAGTGGGGGCTCCTCCTTGTTCAATCAGGATCACTAATCAATTCAGTAAGAAAACCAAGATCAGGGTTGCCCAATCCTGAGGAACAGCTCACTTCCAGCTGGCAGAGCTGGAACAGGGGGAAGGAAGAGAGCAGAGCCATGTGCTGGTACTCTGGGAATATCTGAATGCATACATAACAGTTGCAAAACCTGTAAAGTCAGTAAAGGTTATCTAATTTTATATATGGTGAAATTCAGGCAGAGAGAGTTGAAACACGTTGTTCTGAGATGTGCAGAGCACCGGTGAGAATGTCAGTAATAAGAACACCAATCTCCAGTCATCCTGAAAGCCAGGCCCACACAAACTGCTAATACGATCAATTTTGTCATCTGTGGGTCCACTTGAACCACTGTATTTGGACATCGAAATAGGAGGAATGAATTCTACACTTCTTTCCATCTTCATTTCAGTCTGGATGAGACTGGTGTAGCTGTGGTTATAAGTGGGGGAAAGGACAACAGGGGGAAAAAAAAAAAATCCTAGTCCATGTATATAATCATTCCAATTACTGAAAAATCCCCATCATCGGAAACTTTTCTCATAACATGCGAATTGCTGTTTCCCTTAGGCAACAAAATTTAAGTTTCACAAGGCTCCCCCTCAAAAAACAGACCTATAACATCTAGGCAAAAATAACTAATCCTGGTATGTCTTCCCCACCCCCAGCAAATATAAGTATTTTAGCTATTTCAGCTGCAAGAGTCTGATTTAAGTGGTTATAACTCCTTTTGTGCTTGCTCTTCTGCTTCCAGCCCTTCCCACCACCACCAGTTATCCTGCCCTGAGCAGGGATCTTGGTGCAGCACATGGACTGCCCTTACTGCTTCTCCCAAACACAAAGAGAACAGAGTAACAGCCTTGAGATCTTGGGATAAGATGCAGGACACAGAATCAAATAAAAATGCAGCAATGTGAACACATACTTCACTGCTCAACAGTCACTATTTTTTTTTGGCAAAGACAATACCAAAAAAATAGAAAAGGCTTATTACAAGCCCTAAATGTAGGATGGCACAGCATGTTAACATATTGCTGTACATCCTTTATAGAATTGCCTCCAAAGCTATATTAAAATAACGTTAAGGTTGCAAAAACTAAGCAACAAAGTTGGCAACATCAACATGCAATCCTGATTTACACCTTTGGAATGAGTATTACAATCAAGCCTTCACTTACACAATCCTTTTTTTTTTTTTCTTTTCTGTGGGACTCCCATCTAATGCACAGTTATTAAACATTGCTTTTCTCTTTATAAAAGCTCTACTCCCAGTGGCACACTACTTATTTAGCACACACTATGCAAATCTAAAATGAATATAGAATTACCAAACTCCTCTGGACCGTGTCTCTAGTTCTTTCATTAGAATACCAGGATGTTAAGAAAAACCTTCTTACCTTCACTTGCAAAGATATTTGAAGGCATCACAACTACCTCAAGGCTGGGAAACCAAGACAAAGCAAAAGGGAGGCTCTTGGTGGCTGCTGGTTTGAGTTACCCAACAACTCGAGGCACCAATAGAGCCCCCCCTGACTCATGGTCTCTATGGGTTCTAACAGCCCTATTTGCTGCAGACAACCCCAACTGGCCTATCTGTGGTTGCCAAGCTCAGATCACTTCTGTAAATTGGCCCCAGGTGTCTCTTAGTGGGCATACAGAAAGGAGGAACAATGAGCCACGTGACAGGTTTGGAGCAACTGGGTTTGGATAATGTGCCAAAGACCAAACAAAGCTCTTTGGGAAGAAAAGAAAAATAAAACAAACTAAACCCCCAAAACTACATGAACATGTCAAGAGTTTCACAGGTCTAACAGCCCAGATGCTTGGTTAAGGCCTGTGCCACCTTAACTCTGCTGTTTCCCAAATCTCATGTGCCAGACTATACCATCTTGAAGGCTGTTTTCACACACACCTGTTTTTTAATGTATAGAATTTCTTTTAGATTTTTTTACTCTGTCTTTAAGAAGTGAGAATTGACAGAGAAGCAAGAAGCAGATACAACCAGAGAGCAGAGTGGCCAAGAGAGGCACACCACCAGCCGCCACCAGAACTAACAGCATAACCAGACACAGCTGGGTGGCACTAGGAGCTGCTGGTAGCAGGGTGAAGGCATCAACCCCTCCTTCTGAGGATCACTCCAACAACCATAAGTGTGAGGCTCCTACAAGGAGCACTCCAACATCCTCAAACAACTTGAATTGCCTTGACAACTCCAGTGACTCCAAAGCAGTGTGAGAAACCAGGAGCTCCCAGTGCTTCTCAGGGTACCCAGTTCCCCCTGACACCTTGAGGCCACAGAACCCTCCATGGAACCACACAGGGAGGATGCTGAGGCACTGGGGGACTCATCCTCCCCCAGGGCACCCGGGCAGGACCCTCCATGCTCAGCAAAGTGCTGTGTGGCTGCCCTGGCTTCCCCTCACCAGTGACAGCTCCTGCACAGAGACACTGAAGCTCTGTTAAAAATACACACATACACATACACCCATACGTTAAAAAAGAACAATTCTTTATATGGCAATGAGCTGTGCTGTCATTCCTGTCCATTATGTGCCCGTTCGGGTTTGCATGGGCAGCTGAAGAGACTTGGTGAGGTCAGTGGGTGCTCTCAGAAGACTTGCTACACTCCCAGCAGATTAATTTCTGGCCCTGTATATGTTCGAGGAAGTCACAGGTGCTGTTCAGAAGTGGCATATCTCAGTTTTGTTCAATACTTACGTGGTGTTATATGCTGGGGAAGGGGCTGCACTAATACACAGAAACTGCCAAGTATCACATTTTTCCCCTCATCTATAGCACTCTCCATCCTCCCCAGTAATTTGCACTTTCTTCTCTTTCAAAGACTCCCATAAAAGCCATTTACAGTCAATACAGTCTTATTAGCGCCCGTCGTACATTCTCCTCTCAAAGTACGTGTTTACTTTGACTTCCCCCTCTCAGGAACAACAGGCGAGCGTTGCCATTTTACATCACAAACTCTCACAGCCCAGGGCACTTCCGAACGCAGATTAACAAAACAAAAATGAAATTTAAATAAATCAGCAGAAAATCAGCGGAGAAAAGCTTGCGCTGCAGTTGCTCTGACTGAAGAGAACAGCGAAAGCCAAAAGGAAGGAGTTAACCTTTGTGGGAGCAGCATCAAACAGTCGCTGCTGCTTCAGTTATCGCTGCACCGGGGCTGGCTGCAGCAAACTGCATCCCTTGGCAAAGCGAGAGCATCACCTGCACACAATTCTCCAAGGGACACAGCCAAAGCACTGCCCTTTCAGTGTGGGGAACAACCAGCATCAGGTACACAAGAAAATCTGGTGGATTGAACAGGAAACTACCGAGAACTATTTCTGAAATGTAAATGAGACTCTGCTACTTTCATTTCATTCTTGCCGTAGCACTGTGCTGAGATGAAGTTTCCATCTGTGATTTTCAGGACAGGATATCAGCCATTTCAGATGGCATCCGTCGGATGCCAGAGAGACACATTATCACAATTTTTTGTTTTATAAAAATATTTAAACTCGATTTGGTCTTTGCCCGGACAGAGCTCATGGGGGATTAATTCAGTGCTTTGGGGAACAACCTCACAGCAAATCCGCAGCTTTACCCCCACCATCCCTTTTTAAAATTACTATTTTTTAAGAACAACTTGTGTAAAGTTACAATTCGAAATGGACATTATATTTTAAAAGAGAGTTTTGATAAGGCCATGCTAAATACTGATCTTTTATTCCTACTTTGACTTCAACAAGTTAAACAGGTTTTGTTATCAAACCTCAAGGTTTTGAACGCGAGAAAACATTTTCCCATCTCTCACTGAAATTCAAGGACTCTTGGACTACCTGTGAAATTTAGTGTCCATATGCAAGAGACAGCACATCCAGCAAAATTATTTCAAACACTTGTTGTTTCTTTTTTCACAACATTTTCACCATCAGTCACACAAATTTATCAGCAAAAAATGCTGAAGTCAATGATGATGCAATTAAGGCTTTGATTACACGATGACAGCAAATCGATTTTAAAGCAGATTATATCAACAGTTGGGCAAAAGGAGAGGCAGACATTATGGAAATCAGACCTTTTAATATCTTTAAGATTCCATAACCCTAGAGAGCATCTTTAATTCACCCTCTTTTATTCCAGATGGTCTCATAAAAACCCCCCTAAGTTATCACATTCTGGTAGCCCATGCTAACACACTTCCTATGACATGATGCTAATACGTGTTAAAAACCAGCATTAAAAAAAAAAAAAAAATTAAAAAATTCCAAATTGCAAGTATTTCCCCACGAAGGTGACATTTGCAACCACGTACATTCTTTAAAGACCCCCAGGATACAACATATCACTTACTTCCAGCGGGCAGGCATGGCAGTGCCTGGTGAAGGCACGCTGAGTTACACATAAGTATTTAAGAGCAGGATTTGGCTTCAGACTCCGCATGAAGGCAGGAATAGGGAACTATTGTGCTGCCTGTTTTCTCACAGCAGATCCCAACTAGCTTTGGCTATGGATCCAGCACCGCCAGCCAATTTCAAGGATAAAAAAAAGAGCCTCCGACCCTTTCCTTTCTCTCCCTTTTTGTAATCTCTTGCAGGCACAGCGGCTCCAGCAAGCAGCTCCCCTACCAGCCCAATATTTACACTAAACCACTAAAGGACTTTCTATTATAATGCTATCTCATTGATACAAGATTACTCCTGAACCACATCAAACCCCTAACACTGTGAAAGGCACAAACGCCGTCTCAAGAAAGAGGCGCAGAGTGGATTATTTTAGTCTCGTTATTTCAACGGCACTTTTTAGATTTATGTAAAAAGTAATGCAATGCTACAGTAAGTGTTTCTCCCCTGGGGGCAACTGAGTGTCTATATGGATTAAATGCACACGCGTAAACACTTGCGATAGTTAATTATATTCCTGAAAGTACCCGATTCTTCCCATCTCTTAATCCTACAAAATAAAAACACTTGAAAAAAAATTAAAAAAAAAAAAAATTCAGATAATCATCAATTTTATCTACTGTCTTTGAAACTCTACAGAGATTTTTCACCTGAGAATCAAAAAGTGTTAAAACTCCTGGCTCTTTTAACTCTCTTTTACAAAAGCTGCATGGATGTAAAAACCCCAACAGAACACAGCACTTGCCGTCTCCTCTGGCTGCACAGAACATGAAAGAGTAACCAGACATTTTTATTCAAATGAAATTATACAAATTTTTTTTTAATCTTTTTTTTTTTTTTTTCCTTCAGCATGCAAAAAACCCCACCCTATAGTGAACACAAGCTTAAAGCAATCTTTTCCAATGGACCATTTTACTTATTCTACAATTTCTTACCCAAATTACACAGGTATAATTATTTTGACACTGTAATGAAAAGAAAATGGGATTTGGGCACTGTGGGTTTATCTAATAACACTATTTCTTGCCAGACTTCACAGCACTGACAATCACAAAGAGCCCTGTCCATTCCAATAGGAAATATTTGATTTTACTGTAGGAACATTATTTATTTTCACCAAGTTGCTATTATCAGAAAGGATATGATAGCTGAATAATAAAAATGAAATCAAGAAATTCTGGTGTTTCAAGGCTTTATTTTTTTCTGCTCTCACTTTTGACATTTTCTTCCCCTGGAGAGACAAGATAAAGTGCTGTCATAAATGGGTGACTTTTCTTGTCAAATGACAGATTTGATTCTCCATGGCAACCACAAATCAAGGTGCTAGTCTGAATTAAAGCTTCTCTTAAAAGGCGTCTTTATGTTTATAAAATGAATTTAAATTAAATGGGTATTAGGTACAGTTTTTTACCTCCATTTATTTATTGACTAAGGAGCTCTGTGCTGCGTGGAGCATATTTGCATTTTAAGGAAAGACAACATATTGTACTGGCAGATGCACAAACAAAGCAAGTTACAAGGTCATGCTACATATACTAGTTTACAGTACTATGAATGGTATACAGATGGACAGCAAGCAGTTAAGAGGTACTTAAATACTGGAAAAAGCACAAAAATTACCTAGAGAGTAACAGATGAAGGAAATCTCTCCTCATTTCATAACACTGCTTTCTTCCACACACAGTTAATAGAGAGTCATGTAATTGTCACAAACAGAATGCCAAAAGGGAAAAAAAATGTAAAAAATCAGATGCTTCCTCCTGTGCCCTTATGCAATCTTACTATAGAGCATGATACGCTCTTACAAATGGTTGTTACCATGACTTTCAAATACCCGAATTTATCCCAGATTTCTAACTTCAACTGCTCTAAAAATTCACTTTCTTGAGGTCACAACACATCTGAATTTCTTTATTCAGAAGATGAGTCAGTGGAGCCTCCTAGTTCCACAATTAACCTCCCTTATTACCTCTTTTTTTTTTTTAAAAACCTGAAACCCAGGGAACCTAAATTGCACTGTAATACTCTCCTCATTCCATTTCCCCAAAGAAATGGGAAAATCTTTGCACAGACATTAGACTTAAATTTTAATATATCGGTAAAGTCAAATATGTATTTTTACACACAAGTAAATACTTTTAAAAATGCAGAGAGCATTATGTAAAAAAAAAAAAAATCAAAATACTGCAGGTTTGTCAGCCAATTCTCTCGGTTACCAGAGTCAAGTGGCTCCATATTCACTGCCCTTGTAAGCTCTGCCAAATTTGATTTTAAGCTTCCTGAAGTTAAAGAAGGTTTATACAGTATTAACACGAGATCTTCTCACACATTTCTCAAGTTATTACACAGCCTTTTATCCAAAATCACAATTTTAAGCGGCGCAGGAAGGCTTCAGTTCAGCTTCAGAGGCAGAGATGGACAGAGGATGTCTTCATCCCGCCGCCGGGCTTTCTGCTCCGCTTCACCGCTGACTCTGCCGCAGAAGGGGCAAGAAAAGGGAGCCAGGAACTCAGAAAATCTCTTCACACCCCAGGCCTGTGCGGGATTTGGCCCCTGCACCAGCAGCCTGGGGACAGCCCCCACTTTGCTGCTGTGGAGCAGCTCGGATGCAGCTTCTGGGATCCCCAGCCTGGAGCCATTCCCCGAGTTTATTGGCACCTGTGTGTAACCCAGAAATGTCCCAGTCTCCTATCGACAGCTTTTCAACCCAAATATCCCATTTTAGGAATTAGGGGGGAATAACAGTCAGGCCTCTCTGAACCAGCGCGTAAACATTGGCTACATAAAAATCAAAGGACACTTTGCTAATGTACTACTGTATAAGTAACAGCCTCATTAAAATATGACTAATCTGCAGCAGAAATGTGCATTTTATGGGGTAAGCAATTGAATTTCTTACATTTTTATAGTGAGAAAAGAAAAAGAAAATGAGTCTACCTATTTCACTCATACTGTAACCTGATCACAATGTTTATACATGCCCATCACAGCGCTATATAAATTAAGTCCCAAGAAAGGGTTTGAGAAAATAAAATATGGTTAACTTCAAACAACACCTCCAGATCAACTCCTGAAAATCCTTGGCACTTCTTGCTGCACACTTCTGGACATTCTTGAGGTTAAGAGCCCGTCTCCTTGAGGTCTAAATAGTGAACTTTTAGGGAAAATTCTCCAAATTACCACCACGCACAGGGCTAACTGCACATGGAACACATTCTGCAGGCTGTTACACAAGCTGGATGCTAGGTACTGGAGTATTGTCTGCTAATTAAAGGGATGGAGAGTGATGTCCACAGCTTGTGCTTAGGTCTTGTCTCCATCAGCAGCATCAGCAGCATCAAACCTGGTTAAGGCTGCTGGCCTGCTGTGTCTCTGCAGAAAACAGGGTGGTTTTCTGGGTCCTTAGAGCCAGCTGAGAGCATGGATTTGCTGAATGAGCTCTGAGCCCTGCAGCTGCTAAAATTGTTTTTCAAATTGTATTTCAGAAAGGGGTAGCCACAGACCCTTGTGCCACGGTGGTGTTTGGGACATGCTGCAGCAAAACCAGCAGCAGCTCCCCACTTCAGCTCCAAGCATCCCAAAAGTTAATATGGCACAGGCAGAAAAAACCATGGAAGTGCACAAGTTTGGGGTTCTTAACCTTTTTTGGGGGTCATGGTAGTGGCTGGGGCTGCACCAAACCACTCGAAAACTGTGATGTTTTCCAGTGTATCGGGAGTGTATCTCCAGTGTATCTGGAGATACAAACACAGATTTGTGACAGCAGTGATGCAAAAGAAGACAACTTGGCTTAAGTGCAGTAGATAAAGATATTTTTTCTTCTTTCTCTTCAAGATCTCAGCCACTTGGTTAGTGGAAATACGGGGCTTTGATTAGCCAACACCTAAAATTTAAAGTGAGGTGAGCTGATGATGTCAAGCCTTCTTTGTGCACTCCGTGAGCATTTCTGAGGTGGCTTTTGGTGATTACATGAAATCCTCTCCTTAATTGTTGTGAAGCAGCACAGCTCACCTTTTGTATTATTTCTAATACATGGCATTTCGTTTTATTGAGCATGAGCTCAGAGCTGGTGATAGTCATAAATTTTACTACTTTAATAGTATATGTTATCTGACATTTCCTAACACTGAGCTTCAGGGTTTGAGACTGACCAGTCTTGACAGAGACAGATACTTAGCATAAGAGTTATAAAGGGAACAGCAGAGGCTTCAGTGATATTTTAAGCAGGGAAACTATGCAACATACTTTAAAAAGTGAAAAGACAACCAGGAAAATCTTTGGTTGGTAATCATAGTCAGGAAATGCCAGCAAATGTTTTGAGATGCAAGCTGAAAATGGGAAAGATGTTTAAAGCCAGCTTTGCTACCTTTAGCAGTGAACTATAAAGCTAATCACATATATTTTTGGGGTCCTTAACATGGACCAGATGGAACTGCACTGCACATAAATAAAAAACATTCTCTGGCTTGTGGGCTGGTTTGAATTTTATTTCATTGGATAAATGTGGAAGACAAAGTCACCAAGTAGGTTTTAGTCTGAGTAAACCGTGAAGCAATTAACAGAGTTCCAAAATGCATTTTCATCCATCAGAATCCCTAGTGCCGTCTAGTTTTCACATGGAAGTTATTTCAAATCAACTTAAGACCTCACCACATCCACACCAACTAGGTTAAAGCAAGTTCAGGTGTAGCAGCTGCTCCTGAGCTCCTGGGTCCATCTTGGGGGACTCCACCTACATCCTACTGAATCCTAAAAAAACCCAAGAGGCATTCTTCTCATCAGTTATTTTGTTAGAAATAATACTAATTAATTTCGGGAAATTTGATAACAAGCTGTGGAAATATTTCATGCAAACCTGCATGAAATAAACTGAGGAGAATAATCTCGAATCTCTTTTTAACTTATAAAATTATTTACTTGTTCTGATCTGAGCAAACATAAAAGAATACCTCTCCCAGGCTCCAGGCATTGTTACCATCAATTAACTAACAATTCCATAAACAATAAAAGTATTACAAAAACAGCAGCACATCCACACCTACACATTAGCACCAGTCAGCAAAAACCCCAACAAAAAACTACAAACAACACTTCCTACTCCTTAATTCCCAAAGGAAACTCCACCCCAGCTGCTGCAATCAAAAATACAGACTTAACAAAGTGCCTGCAAGGTTAAGTGGCAATTTTAGGTGTTACTTGCAACAGAAGTAAAACAATTTCAGACACAAGGGTGAGTGTAAGCTGAGAACTCCTCCAATACAGACTTTTCCCTAAATGACAATTTCTTGCGGAGAATGTGTTCTCAGCTTCAGGATGCTGAAAGGTGAATGGGTCTAGGTGAAAAAAAGAAAAGAAAAAAAACCAACTAGACCATGCATCACCGACTGACCTCAGCAGCAGTAGAGCTTCCTTGCAGCAGCACAGATATTTTTGGGAAAGGGCTAATGACCACTGATCTATCACACATTGGAAGTGGAGGGACAACAGGAAAAAGGGATTCCAGCCTGCTTCCTCCCTGCCTCTTTTCCCTTCTGCAAGTCCACACTTGCCTCCTCCCATTGGTTTCTCAACTGTTCTCAGATTTCTGTGGGTCAACACAGCACTGCCCTGGCACTCACACAACGCCTGTGAAACGCAGGGAGTCGTGCAAACACACCTGAATATGCAACATCTTCTTTTCTGATTCATTATGGATAGGTAGCAGCCATATGAACCAGGATGTTGAACATCTCCATTCTTCACTTTGGAAAGTATTCTTAAAAAGAAACATCATCCTGAGTTGTTGCTGCTCCTCAGCTCTGCCACCAATGGTGCAAAGATCCCTGAGCACAGGCAGACCATCACTGCAGGCAGTCCTTGCTCCTGCCCTGAGCCAGGCAGCCCCTGCAAGGGGACAATGCCAGCAACCTGCAGAAATGCAGGCTGAGATGAATGGTGTAAATATATAACGCATCTGGAAAATGGTGTTTAAAAGTACAGCTTCACTGTTCAGCTGACAGCAACCAGGCCCCCACCTGGTAGTTCTCCTCCTGAGTATCTTCCCTCTGTCAAGTTAGTACTCTTTGACCCCAAAAAAAACATTATGGAAAAATTCAACTGTCCCCTGGGAATTAATGTACATTGTTACACTTAGAGAACCAATTCAGTCTTTAAAACTTGGAAATACAAAGATTTTCATCCTAAGTCTAAGTTTCACTACAAACTTAGCTTTACACCCTCCAAGATTTTTTTACAAGAGCAAGTGATCCAGGGGAGGATTTCCTTCAACATATAAGCAATAACAAAGTTAAAAAGTATTGACTATGACAGAGGAGGGTGATTTATGAAACACAAGTACGGGAAAATAATTATTTACCTTCACACCAAGCAGTTTCTTTTTGGGTTCTTTGTCGTAAATGTAACTTTCTCCCAACAGCAACTTCTTAAAAGATGTTTGTCAACTTCTGTCATTCACAGATACACAACAAAGAAAAATGTATCTTCCTCTAATGAGATGCACAGCCAAGGACGGTTGTCAGCATCATAGCACGGCTGTTGTGACATGTATTTCATTTTATTCAATACATAACGGGGAAGCTTCTAAACCCAGCAGTCCAAGCAACGTTCAAATAAGCATTAATAATGCGGTGAATAACTGATCATCACTAGATGGTTTTCAGCAAGATAAAGGGTTTTCCCTCCCCCTTTTAAAAATACCCTGGGAGTAGGAAAACAAAAGAGGCAGAAGTTAGGACTGTTGCCTGCTACCTCCCACGATGGGCACACATCTGCAAGTGCCAACCTGCTCGTGGCTGAGCCCGTCCGCAGGCACCAGGGATTTCAGCACTGCACCAGGAGATTGCAGGAGCACAGCAGGTGGAGCAGGGGGCTCAGGGACAAGCAACTCGCGTGGATGTGGTTCCCGTTTTTCAAGGTAAATGGCAAATTCAGTGTCACAGACATGTACAAATTCGTGTACAAAACCCACTGCATAATACAAGGACGTCAGTGTTTACCAAAGTAATCATTATTGTTTAATGCGTATTTTTTAGGCCATTTAACAAATAACTTTAGCTCTGATGAACACGGTGATTTTCATGATAGACTTAAAAGGGGAAAAAAAAAAAAAAGTTCACAAGAAATGTGGAGCTGCTAACATGTGCTAAGTATTAGGACAAGAACCACAGATTAAGGGCACTGCTTTGACCTCACGTATTCTCACCCCCTGCACGCTCAGCCAGCACGGTCCAACAGGGAATTGTGGTTTGCTGCCTTGCATCAGAACCTGAAGTCATCCTTGTGCTGCCTCCTGCCCCAAACTTTGTGGACACACGCAACCAGGGAAGGCAGCACCCCATCAGACACCACGAGCAACCGCAGGACTGAAACCCCATTGCTCTGGGACCGACCCCACAGCTGGGCTGCAGCCACCCAGAGCCCCCTGCAGTGGACACACAGGGCTTCAAACCAGCCTCAGCACCCTCAGAGCCACGGGGGGATTCCCATCCTCCACCCTGCTTTACAACTGAACACCATCACCTGTGCCCCACCGCACCTCCCAGCCTTGGGATGGAGCCCAGAGGGAGCAGCATTCCTGACCCTTGGGGCTCCAAGGGGAGCTGGAGGCAGGCAGGGCTGGCAGGCAGGGCTGGGGGAGCTCGGGGGAGGAGTGAGCCCAGCCGAGACCCCGCTACATGTTCACTGATTATAAGATTAGTGTGTTTTTATTTAAAGTATTATCCGTTAACATCCCGTATTACAAAAGTAGCACAACAGTATCGACAGACTGTCAATATTAATAGGAGTGTCTAATGTTTTATCAATACTAATTTAATTTCTGTTATCTGCAGGCTGCAGGGCCTTTCTGAAGAAACAGAGGAGCGAGAATGAGAAAGCCAAAGCAGTGACATAACAGGAAAACGAGCCATTCCTTCAGCTTCTCGATCATTCAGTGGCACCCTGCTGTTAACACAGTTATCCTTGCTGCTTCTTTTGAGTAAAAACACCAAGAACAAAACCCACTGAGGTGTTTTTCTTCCAATATCACCAGAATCTCCACAACTCTCTTTTTCTTTTTGGCCAGAAACCATCTTCGCAGCACAGTATTTTTCCTAACTACGTACACCCAAAATCTGTAAAATAAATGTGTCAGACAACAGCAATTACAGGTTGGATGAACAACTCATCCTTACAACACAGACTTGATTCACAAAGGAGAATTTCTAGACCAGTGAATGACCCAGTCTCATACAATCTTTAAAGAGCCAGATTGAAGATGCATCTTCATTTTACAGGCATATATATATATATATATATATATATATATATATATATATTTAGGATAAAGATATATTTACAAGATAAAACTTCTCAAAGACTTGTATTTTAAAGAGGTTCAAATAAGTGTCCCTAGAAGCCCAGGGCAAGGAGATGTTTTGGCAAGTCTGCCTGGAGAAGTAGGTGCTGTAAGGGGTAAGAATCCCTGCTCCTTCCAGGGAGATGCTCAGCAAGACCCAGATCACAGCCCCACCCCTGCACTTCCCATCACTACTAACGCACTTTAAGAGAGAGAGGAAGACAGGTCCACAATGACAAAATGTCAAACTGAACAAAGTAATTGAGCTAATCATGTAAACATTCATTATTACTAATATTAAAATATCCTGGTTTGCATTTTCTTTTTGTGACAGAACGAGCAGCATCTAAGGACTCAGAATAATCATCTAAGAACTGAGTAAAAGAGGAAACTGTCTAAAATGAAGACACAGTATCAAAGAAGAATTTTTCTCTTGCTTCAGCACATGAATGATCCCAACTGTACTCGCTACAAAGCATTAAGTGGGAATGCAGGGGAAAATATTCTTCTCCTTAAATGTATTTCAAATGGGTGATTTATGGTTTTCAAACTGCGAAGGAGAGAAGTGGAAAAGAAGGTACTGGGGTAGGAAATTGGCTTACCTTGTGATACTCCACGATGTGTGACCAGTTCCCACAAATGGGTGAATCCTCCTTCCCTCATTAATGAGGCTGCAGATTTCCTGGTCCCCTCCTGGCCACCTGCAGCTCCCCCACCCCACCACCAGCCATACCCTGAGGATTTTACATCACCGTGACAAATTTCAAAGAGTAATGATACCCAAAACTCCCCTGAGAATATGTCCAGAGGGTGCTGGGACAGTGACTCCAAGATGCCAGAGATGGGCTGGGTGGGTGACAGACCTGCCCACCATGGTCCCTGATGCTGAGCCACAACACCACAGATGGTGGCATCATCCAAATTACATGTTAGAACAAGAAGAAGCAATGTTTAAAATAGAGATGGGGTGGAAATCAATTTATGTTGCAATCAAAATGCTCACTTCTCTCCCCTAGACTCTGTGCCCTCCCAACAAGTTCTCCTTGAAATTTCCATGCAAAATTCAGCCTTCAAACAGATCCTTGCTGCTACCCACGTTCCCTGCAGTCCCATGGATTAACATCAGCCAGTGGTTGTGAGGAAGGTGTGTCTGCCAGACCCCTTCCCAGAACCACAGAAAAAAGGAGCAAGGCAGAAAACAAGAGAAAACAGTCTGTGGCCTCTGAAAACCAGGGGACTGAGCTGCTCAACAACTCACTTCCAGGCAGATGGGGATGGAGACAGAAAAGTATCTTTGAAAGAAAAAAGATCCAGTGAGGAAGGAACAAGCAAGCAGTGTGAGGGGGGGAAACTGTGCCATAGGGAAACTAATCCAAGAGGAGTACTGTAAGTTGGAAAAGGCTAAGAATCAAAATTAGGAATTATTGGACAAGGATTAGTGGAAGAGAGGCAGTTCCCTACTAGGAAATGTGATGTGAGCACCTCATGCACAGCCCAGCCAAGGACTTCAGAGGAGGCAACAGGAAGAAACTGCAAGGTACAGTGATGTAAGTTAGCCTGAGACTAAGAAAGCAAACTGAAGATGAGCTCCTGGGTCTAAGCACCCACCAGGGCAGCTCGAGGAATCTGCAGAAGAGAACAAATCTCTCCAGCTAGCCCAGGGAGGATTGCCTTTGTGTTTCAAGGTTCCAAACCTGGCTGTTTTGGAGTTACACCTACAGCAGCAGAAACGTCAGCACAGCCATTGGTCCCCATCTCCAGTTCAAGAAAGGGATGTGCCACACTGGAATCCTCCTTGCCAGTTATGTCTCTTACCTCACTCAGCTCTTCCTGCTCACTGCCTCCCTTGTCTACAGCCACCATTTCTGCAGCACTTCTCCCTCCTGTGCCTCTTCCCAAACCTCCAACCCCCTCTCCTCCCTGCACAGGAGGCAGCTCCGAAGGGAGCAGCAGCAGCCACAGCTCATAACTCGCCTAACAAATGCCAGCCAGAAGTGATTTGTAGGCATCAAGTAGATTATTGTTTTTCGAGAGAGTGGAAAAGAAAAAGAGGGGCACGAGCTTAAGGTGTTGTTGATGAGTGAAGATGAAAAGAAGGTTTTAGGGTGAGAAGTGTTTGTCTAGTGTGACCTAAACCGTTCAAACCTCATTTGATAGATGATGGACATTTATTCCCTGCTATGTGTCACTTCAAAGTCTGAGGTTTATATTAAACAAGAAGTCTTCTCCTTCTAAGTTGTTCGTCAGTTTTCCCCTGGAGTTTTATCACACAGCACAATACTTGGGAACCTAATCACATTTTGTTTTTTAATAAAATCATCTGGTCACTAGTAGTACATATTAGAAAATGAATTTTATTGTTTTTCATTATGTAATTGTGTGCTTCATTGCTTTTCATCTGTTTTTCCCTTGCCGTGGGAGGAGGCATGGCCCAACAACACCATTTTTCTGGGGATGATGTTCTATGGGCATAATGAAACCAACACGCCCGTGCTCCCCAGTGCCACTGCCCTTCCCTCCTCTCCACTCCCCACAGGCAAGAACCACATTCCCAATAAAGCTAAGGTACTTTCTGCTCTGAGGTAAGGAAAATCCAGCTTTTCCACCCCACAGGGCCCTACTTGGAGAAGCATCAGCAGCAAATACTTAAAAGTAAGCAATGAACATGAGGCTCAGCTGCAGCTTTAATCACAAAGAAGAGATTTTTGAAGTCTTGCATCCAGGTCGCCCGTGGTACTTTCTCCCATGCCCAGACAAGGATGTCTTTTCTCTGGATCTGAGTTTGCAGTCTTATGGAAGCTGATGTTTGGAAAGAAATTGTCTATATAATGAAATAACTTTCCCCCAAACAGCTAATGGCACTAATGGTTTTGAACAGGGGTTCCTCCTGCTGAAAGACATGAGCATTCCATTATAAATGTTTACATTCCTATGCATTAAAAACAAACAAATTATGCTAATAAATTATGGGAAAACTGTATTTGATGGGACACGTTCCAGTTTAGTATTCACACAAAGCACTGCAGCATTTAACCACAGGGTAAATTTACTCACTTACTACATCTATTCCTTTAAATATGCCCCAAAAGTTGTTTTGGCAGCAGTTGCTCATTAAGATTGCTTTCAGTATCAGTTTTTGAGGCATTCATTTTACTTAGATCCTCTATTAAGAAGAAAACACCATGGATTTACTGAAACCATATTTCTCCACCAGAGTATTGATTCACACAGAAGCAAAAAACATTTCATGCTAGTCCTGGCCCCAAGAAAAAACATCACCTCTTCTCTTTGTCCTACTCAGAAAAAAAAGGCCACTGCCTTTCATTTGAGATGCTCTGGTCTACCACACCCCAAACACAGACATCATATTAGTGCCCTTCCTCTCCCCACCAGCAGCAAATTCCCACTGCAGCCCTGCTAAGCCCTTGAAGAACCTACAATTTGTGCACCCAAGCTCAAAGTCAGAAGTTTGAGTTATGCTCCATCAAGTTGCTCCATCTCACTACCCTTTTAGAGCTTAAAAAAATTATCAGATTCTATTGAATTTCTCTCTACACAGCTGCATCTCTAATGAACCCCCATAAAAGTTAAAACTTATATTCGGTAATCATATGCAATTGAAACATCATAAAATGAGAAGTCAAGGAACTGTATGTGGGCTGCAATGACTTGTCTTATTGTATTCATTCCCTTAATAAATATACCTTAAAAATAACCTCACAGTCACACACTTGCAATATAATATAAAAATATAACACTGGATTCAAATTATTAAACAGGTAATTTAATAGAACAAGAATTGAAATGTAGGACAGTGTGCAACTTTATGCTATAGGAATAAGATGATTTTAGCCAACACAACTATATTTCTTTTTTGCATTATTTCTGCATTTATAATACTACAACATCCACATAACCTTGACACTGTAGTCACCTTAGTAACAAACAAGTGTAACATTCACTTATAATTGAAATCCCAATAGGGTGCTTGATTCAAGTAAAACAAAAATCAGAGGCCCCTACTCTGCTGCTTTTTTCTTAGTCACATAGACATGGGCTAAAAGGCTTTAAAAATAGATATATTTGTACACTATTACATCTACAAAGAAGAACCATTTAATTTTAATTTAACGCTAAATGGAAACAAATATAACACCTTTAAAAGACATGATGCTAAAACGAGAAGCAAATTATTTAAGCTCTGGACCAGCACAGCTTGGAGAATTCACACCAAGTAAAGGCCAGATTTAAACCAGTCTTACAGCCAAGAGAAGGAGCTTTGCTGGGGACATGGGACCAGCAGAACTGGGCGTGTAGAGGACACCCTTCACTGAGCCACCACAGCCCAGAACAGATGGGGATGAGTATCCCCACCATGTCAAGCTTCTGCTTTGCATAGCTGGTTTCATTTAAATGGGGCTGCTTTGCATGAAAGAGGAAGGGCAAAGGCCCCAGCTGTGCCCAGAAAGGCACAGTCACGTGCTTGGTCAGTGCTTGGCAATGGCCAAGACCAGACACTTCTGAGAAAGGTACAAGAAACATCTGAACTGAGAGTTTTTCCCTCTGGAAACAGGACTTTCTGCCTAACCCTTCGTTAGCTTTGTCTTAAAACAAGAGAATTTATACTCTTCCTAACCTGTAAGATTAAATAAAACTGCTCCTACTCAAGGCACCTGCAGATATTTGCAATTACCTATAAACTTAAATTCTCTTACTGTTTCACACCTAGTCCTTCATAGCTAGGATTTACAGTTTTACTGAATGATTATCTGTTTGGGGGAAATAAACAGCCTCTATCCCTTTGCTCGTGTTGGCCTGCTCTTCTCGCAGCCCCAAAGGGAGAAACTTTGTGCTCCTGCAGAAGCTCCAGCCCCATCACCTCTGGAGCACCAGCCCAGCCCAGCCATACACCCCTCTTGTCCAGGGCTGCCATCTGCCAGGGCTCCATCCCACTTTTAAGAAGTTCCTGATGAGTGTGATTCAATTAACATTGCCTGAGAAGCCACTCCACTGCAAATGAGAGGTGACAAGGAGCTGAGAGAGGGGCAGGGGGACAGGCAGGACTGTTCCTGCACGTGGCAAGGTGGAGTTGAGCTGCCTGTGTCCGAGGGGTGATGGGACACCCCAGGGAAGAGAGAATCCGGAGAAGGGAGACTCTTAGGAAGCTCTTCCCACCCTTCTGCTGGGAAGGCAAATTGGAGGCAAACCCATGAGTTTTCCTGGGTTATTCTGTCATCAAGTGCTTTGCCTACACATCACCCAGAGTACACCTGGCAGAGCACCACCTTGCTGGGGGCAGGGGGATGCCCACGGGCCCCACCAGGAGATCTGTGCCCAAAACAGCTGCAGGAGTGGGCTCCTTCTGCCGGTGGAAACAAGGACTAGGCTAAATGTGGAGAGCTACAAGTTTCTGCAACAACATGCAAGTCTCCAACAGTGGCCCGTAACGTAGCTGTTGCCATGGTAAAAAATTCATGTTTAGTGAAAAGTGTTAAATCTTGTATCATAAGTTAAATCAGCTGCCAAGACACATTTTCACAAGTAGGGGAATTTTTGTCTTTTCAGAATGGAATGTTTTTCAGTTGACATTGATTTTTCCCTAAAATAAGTCCCCCAGAAAGGAAGCCAATCACACGTGAGGCAGTCCAAGAGCTGAATTACTCTACTCCTTCTCTGAATCATCAACAAGTATTGTGTGCTAGTGCATGTGTGTGTACAAATGCACTGTAGCTTCATAAATTCCATCCTCTTATACAAATCGGCAGTTATACGATTTATTCAGAATATTAAACTAATGATCCCAGCAAAAACACCAGTACTTCATGTTTTGGGTGATGAGATTTCAACAAGTAACTTTTCTAACCAAAAACCATCTCAAAACTTATGTTCAACTTGCCCCAAACTTTTCACAAATACAAGACTGAGCCTAACTATACAGCTGTTTATGTAGGTCAAGGACAGAAATAGTAAGAGTACATTTATTTGCTTTTATGTTTCTTTCTCAGTATTTCTAAAGAGAAAAACTGGTTTAAATACAATTTCAGAAATAAATTCTGGTTTGAATTACTGCAGAATTAGCAAACAACCACACAACAACAAAAACCCAAACAAACAAAAAAATCCCCAACCCCCCCCCCAAAAAAAAACAACCACAAAAAACTTGTTACTTTTATTCATTTAAAAACTATTGCAAGGAAATCCTGCTGCTACCAGTTCAAGACCATAGGTCCTTCTTGTCCTGAACTATTCAAATTTGGCTCATTCTAGCATTTTATTGTTAATCATCCATATTTACAGCAAAATACATTTCCAGTGGGAGGTTTTGCCACTGACACACGCAGGGAGGACTCAGCCCCAGAGCAGCTCCTGCCCAGGGGTCACTGCCCTGCTGGACAATGCAGACCTCTTGGACAACAAACTGGGTTTTCCTTTCCCACATCTCTCTTCAACAGCCACAAGCTGGATTTCACCTTCATTGTGTCTTCTGCGGCGAGGACTTTGCCCAACAGATTCCTTTCCTTTTTACCTGCTTCCAAGTAGCAACAGCCAGCAGCCAGTCACATCCTTGTTTCTAAGTTAAGAAACACTTCTGATTCCTCCTCCTCTCTCTAATTATTGCTCCGCGATCGATTTGCCGTGCGCCATGCCAAACTCGCACCTTAGCTCCTCACCTCCAGTCAGTAAAACTCAAACTCTCCTCCCATCTTCTCCACAAAAGACATTTTCTAGCAAGCAAGCTCCTGCTGATGCTCTCTTGCCTCACTCTCTCTCTCTCTCTTCTGAAACCAGCTCTTCAGAAAGGCTGGAGCATATTTAGCCCTCCCAGCTCTCTGCTTGTCTCTTTCTTTTATTTTACATGGTTCAGTGTTCACATTCTGCTCTCATTCTGCCTTCTCTCCTTCTTTCTCTGCCCCGATGCTACAAAAAGACATCTTCTGTGACACCTTAAAGAAACAAGGTCCCTGAATTAACGTGACTTGCACTGCGTGGTATTTTCAGACCGCCCATTTGCTAATGTTGCAAACACAATTAGGAAGTCAGGGGAAAGAGCTTGCAGGAGCAGATGAAAGCTGCAGAGATAAATTGGAAAGCTTTTACCTGCCAAGCTCTCAGGTTAGGTTCTAGTTGCCCTCGGATCTAACAAAGCTATAAAAGAGCCATATTAAGGAGATGAACAGTTGCATTACTGTAAATATCAAGCGTGGCTTTCTCCATCCTCCTAAAGAGCTGGATTTTTGCTTCTGCAATTTGCAGGCTGGTAGCCATAGGTGGTTTAAATTCTTAGTATTAAAAAAAGCTCAGAGCATTACTGACAATTAAAAACAGCTTTTACACATGCACAATAACACTTCTCATGCTTTAAAAAAAATAATATGCATATCCATATTACCATCATAATAAGTGCCACGGAGTGACATGATATGATTGAGTATAATGGTTCCTTTGGAGCCATTATGGTCGATCAGTAAATAATACACTTTTGAAATTGTCTAACTACATATTTACACTTGTCAACTCTCATACACTTCAGTGACAGAATTTAAAAGAAACACTGTAAAAAACTGTAAGAACATTAAACCACAAAAACATTATGCTGAAGTAGTATTAAGGTTTGACTTAAACCCATGAACACATGGAAATTTCAGGTTAAGGTGAAATCTCCCAAAATGACACTGTCTTTAGCTCCCAAGCTGTGCCCAAGTGCGTGGAGTGATCCAGGAAAAGCAAGGGATGAGGCAGGAAGGCAGGAGATGATGAGGTCGTGGTGGTCCATGTGAGAATTGAGCCATTGTGGAGGGCTCTGGCCACCAATTTCATGAGAATTCTCCTGGGTGAGAACCAGCCTGCCAGCAGCGATTCAGCTGCTCAGCAGAACAGCATTTCATGATATTTTATATAAACAAAGCCTGAGCCTTTCTCTGTTTATTCAGATGAAATTCCCAATTAAGTTGAGAAAAATTAGTCTTCATTTGTTTCAGAAGAGGCCCCATTGAGACACTGGGAGTTTTCCCTAGCTGAAACACATGGAGAAAAACTTCAGGCTTCAACCCTAAAAAGGCATTGTCAAAAAAATACGTTAAACAAACATGACAGTGGATCATTAATATCCCAAAGATTCACTCCATGTGGGGAAAAAAAACAAGACCGGGAAGGAGGATGTTTTTTCAACAGTAAAATAATGGGCTTGGCGATGTCTTTTTTAATTGATAATTTTGTGTCTCTTGTTCAGCTGTAGCCACTTTTGCTCCGAGCAGTGGTGGCGGCAACTTTATTGGTTCCAGTAGAGGTCTGCTGAAAACAATAAGCATCAAGCTCCCCAGTGCCATCTGTCTTTCTGTGAGGGTCACATCCTGCTGCCCTGGAATCAAGGGGATATTGAATGCTTGGGAGGTGTCAAGAGCAGCCCCAGGCCCACAGCACCTCCTTTGCAACAAAAGGACCCCAAACACTTCAGATTCTCTGCACTGAAATCCTGAACCAGACTTTAAAAAGCAATGATGGATATTTTCCTAGAGCAAAGGTCTTCCTTTCATATATATCTATATCTGTATCTATCTCCTTGCTCAGACTTATCTATTACCTGGCTTGTGAGAACAAAATCCATAAAGGCTTGGCAGGGCAGGATCTTGAAGTTGTTTGAAGACACAACCACCACACCCCTGTCACGAGGGAATTACAGCTCAGTTTTATAGTCAACTCTCCCCTCGACTGGCTGATGACAGAGCAGCCTCCCTCCACGCTCAGCATCTGGGATTTTACAGCCGCTGTATATAAATGGGATTTCCATGACAAACAACTCTATATTCGGTTTCCTTGTATATCTGAACGTGAGAACGATCTCTCAAAGCTCTGCTGGGAAGAAGTATTAATGAAGACAAAGAGCATTTCAGGCTGTTCCCCCCTGGAGCATTATCATGATGACAGTATAAAGACTTTGTCCTACACAAGTACTTTAAGTCCACATCCTCCTTCCCCAAGCAGCAATGCAGGACCCCCCTGTGTGCCTGAGCCCCCTCCTCAGCACCCCACCACCCCACCCCACCTGCAGAGGACAGAATCTGCCATCAGCTCATAGAGCTTTCTCTGGTCTCTCATTTCACAAGGCCTCCCTGGAGATATTTGCTTTTGTCTAAATATTATAAACCAGAGTAAGATGAAGACTTAATAAACCCTGTTGCCTTTTCACTTTGTGCAGCGTCTGTCTCCTCTCACCCAGCCTCGTGGCTCATGCAAATGTCAGAGCCAGAACAGTTTTTACATCTCCTCAGGTCGCCCCACAGTGATACCAGAAAAGGTAAACAAACTACTGAAGTCTGGGTATTTTTATTTCAGATGGCATGTAAATCAGTGGATGAAAGCTGGGAATAAACTGGCAATATGAGGGCAGCTTATTTAAGTTTCCTCCCCCAGCTCAGTGTTCCCTCGATGTAATATAGCTGACATAACCCTACACTAAGGAAAAAATAGGAAAAACCCAAAGAGATATAAATATTTTCTCCAAAGACTCTTCCTTCAAGGTGTTTGGCCAACTCCTACAGAAAGAGAGAAGCATTTCCCTACCAAAGGCAGAAATTTTCACCTGTAGGACATCCACAGGAGACCAGACACCACCTCAAGTGCTCAGGATGGGCACAGGGTTCATTGTGGGACAGTCCAGTGAGGAGCCCAGATACCATGAGTGCTTGGGATGGGCACAAACTCCACATGGGAGCAGCAGAACCTGGGTACAGAAGGTGCTCGCTTCCTGCTGAACCACGTACACCTCTTCTCAAACAATAGCCAGAGTAAGAGCTTCCTCCTGGGACTCGAATCAGAAAAGGACTGTTCCTCTGTAGAGCTGAAAGCCCCTGGAAAGATGTGATTTTAAGAGCAGGAGCTCCAGCTGCCACCTGATTGTCTGATCAGTGGGGGCCCCAAACCCACAAGCTCCTCACACCATTATCTCCTGGCAGAAAGATGTTTCGTGCTCCCACTCTTCCCTCTCTGCCTCCTTCTTTAAAGCTTTCTGGCTGTCGGTGAGGAAATGATTCTGCCTTGCTCCAACTTCCTCTCCATCACCTTTCTGTCTGTGAGGACTGGTGAGAGAATGTTTCCACTGCTCTTACACCTCCACGTCATCCATTTCTGAGGCCCTTATAGGTAAAAAAAAGGCTGTCTGCCTTCTCCTGCTGGTGATAGTTTTATCAGGTAATAGCACAAAGCAGTTATGGTCCTGTAAAGCTGTGACCAATAACCAGAGGTATCTGAATTGCAGCAGTGAGACAGATCATGCCTGCTGCATTCACCCACCAGTGGGCAAAGCCTGAGCAGCATCTAAGGGCCCTGTCTGCTAAAGAGAATATCACTAAGTTAACCTGCCATGACGAGTTGTTTGGCTTCTCTGATTTTCTGCATGTGCATTGTATTTTTCTATATTTTATTTTAAGTTAAATCCTGCTGAAATTTGATAGCTCCAGACACAACAGTGCCAAGGAAAAGAAGCCTCTGGTCCCTGAGAGGGACTTCATTCCATGCTGGCTTGACACATAAAATCTGCTTCCTCAATTATGTCTTTCCTCTTACCTAGATGTGACAGTGTGAAAACATAATAAAAGCTCTCAGAAAAGAAGTTCAAGGAAGCTGATGAAGTATTTTTCAGATCTCATAAATACTTTAATACCAAGATAGCCACTTGCACAGCTCAGCTCTGCCCCTGTGCCACGCTGGTGACTGCAGGCACCCATGCCTTCCCAAAGCACCTCAATCTCCAACAGCCTAAAAATTATCCTGAGCAATAAAAACAAAGCTGCTGCCACACAAAGCTCCAGCCACAAGCCCCACTTTGCTCTGTTAGCACTCTGCATCGAAAGAGGTACAGGTGCTTTACAAGACTTCTGCAAACTCACAACTTCACACGCCCCACAACATCTCTGCTGTGCCACTCCTGGTTCAAAATATCCCTTCAAGCATCTCAGCTATCAAAGAGGCAATTTTAATCATGCATTCACAACCTCTACTGAGCCAGGGCGAAGCCTTGCAGATAAAAGCTCTGCTCAAGACTTTGAGTTCACCACCTTCCCAAAGCAAAATCTTTTCCTGTTATGTGATTTATTGGAATGATAGGTATGATTTTTATGATGAAACAGATTACTTGAAAAACTGTCCCAAGAAATCATTATAGATGTGGAAAAGTCAGCGCTTGCTCTAATAACACAACAAAAATGTTCCATTTGTTTTTTCTAAATATAAAGCAACGAAAAATACCACAAATTCGGTCATGACAGAATTCTGCACTAAAGCCTTCAGTTTAGGTGTGAGAAGATTTTTTCTACTGAGAAGGCGTGAAATTCCCCTTCTCCTGGTGTTGAGAAATGCCCCCTGATGCCCCATCTCCTCCAGGACATAGCCAAAGTCGAAATAATTTTCAAAACTAATATGTACACTGAGTAACATGGTTAACATCATCCAATGAATTTAGATCCACCTACACGGTATAAATATATCTAGATAAACTGTCACCTTCAGCAGAATTCATTAAAATAATGTTGTATCTTCCTTGTTAAATGTAATTTTTTTAATTGAAATTTAATCTTACTGCATTATTTGGTAGATTTTTAATTGACATTTGTAGTAATTAATTGGTAAGCATTACAGCTTTGTCTGAAGAATTTAAAACTAAATTTGACATCGAGATTGGCCAGCCACTGCTGTGAGGTGCCTGCTGGGAGCATTTCATCATCCTCCCAGCCCCTCCTGCTGATCAGAGGTGGGAGATGATGGTCTCTTTCTTACAGTCATGAATTACATTACTAATGTATTCCATTACCACCACGCAAATGTCATGTTAATTCCTGATCATCATCAAGTCATACAATGGTTTCCACGCTGGCACCCAGCCAATTAGCGGTGTGGAAAAATATTCCGCCAATTATATAACTTGAATTAGGTTAAGGACTCAAGAGAAAGCAAAATAAATGCTTTGAAAATACTTCTGAGATAAAATGTAAGTTGACACTGTCTTCATGTGCTATAGCCGATGTTATACAATCTGATAGGCAGCTGCCAACATTCATAACTGTTTATTAAATCTAGCCTCTCTTTATGGTGGCAGCTAAGATCTGTATTTTTACCAATATTAGGTTCATTGTGTTATGAAAAAAGACCAAAATACTTAGGAGTATTCACACCAGCTTATAAAACTTACATTATGTACTTTATTAAATTGTTAAAATTACTTCTTCTCTCCTCCCCTGCCACAGAGAAAGTTCCACGGACAGAAAAGTTTCAGACTAACAAAGTCTTTCTGGAGCCACGAGGAGCACGGGAGATCCTGCACGGACAGAAGTGACATCTCCAGGCTGCTGCCACCTCTCCCTCCGAGCAGCTCAGCCAGGGGATGCCAGGCTGGGCTCCTGGAGCTTCCCCCACCCCTCTGACACACATCTGGGTTGGCACTACCTGGGGGAACCCACTCCTGCCCCACGGACACACCCCTCTGGCTCCTGCTCCCCGGGTGTCACAAGAAGCATCACAGGGCAAATCCAGCCCTTTCTGTAACCAGGAGCCAGAAGGGAGGGCTGAGGGAGGAGAGGGGCACTGTGACAAGGAAAGGTCCCCACAAATCCACGTGGGAAGGGCAGGGACACAGCAGGTCCCTGCCGCGCCGCCTGCTCGGCGTTCAGCGCCGCCAGCAGCACCACCAGGCTTTTAGTACCACCCCATTATTTTGATTTGTTCCCTTCTTAACTCAATTCATCCTACAAGCATGGTTATCTCCAATTTAAAAACGTACACAGCACCAGCTCCTCGACTTTAAAAATTTATAACTAAGAGCAATTTGTTAAAACCTTTTACTGTATCTTTCTCTCTCATTTTCCAAGGTGCTGCAATGAGGCAATTTGCTGTTCTGGCTGCTTACCCCAGATGACCTTTGCCTGCCATAAAATGGTATACAACTAAACGCTCTGCTTTAAATAAAACCCTCGCCTCTTCGAAAGGCCCTGCGTATTCAGTCAACACAATCAGCAGAAAGCACATTTGGTTACTCAATAAGCTGGAAACCTTTAAGGCACGTAAGGCGGTGAATGAATTCCTGCCATCACCAGGGACACTCGAGTGGGGAACAAGAGAGACCGCCGAGAAGTGGCTCTTGCTGCAGCCGGAGAAAGGATCGCTCCTTTAAGCTGAACTCTCAAGGAAAACGAGAACAAAAACTGAATTAGCTCGACACGTACCCTCTGCAGTCAGCACATTGCTAGGCAACTTACCATCTCTTGATAGAATTATGGTGGAGGGCTGGTCGTACATCAGGGTTAAGATGAACACAAGCACCAGTTTGGGCCAACTGCTCCTTTCCAGTGGGAATGCTCAATGCTTGGTCATTTCGTATTATTATTCTGCAATATTTCCTAAGCACCTAGAGAGTCTAATGCATTCAGAAGGTATTTTAAAGCTATTATGTGACATGAAAATTTTAAGATAACTGGAAGTAAGTGAATTTTAGGAAGAATAGCGCGAGTCTTTCTCTTTGTTCAAGCCAGCATTTGGAGGGAGTTAACAATCCTTCTTCTCATTGCTTTTATTTTTTATTAGTGAAGGTATCCAGAGGGCATGTTACTCGAACACTTTGTCTTTACTCCAGATGCTGGATGGCCACAGCTCCACACCTCCATAAATTCAACCTGGTATTTCGAGTGGATGCTTTGAAACACTCTGGTCCTTCTGCTTGCCACCCTGAGACACAAAGTGCCATCAACAAGCAGTGCCACGGGGCTGTCCCAGCACCCAGTGATGGCACACTGCACCACGGCAGCCTTAGTAGGGCCTCAATAACAATACCTGCATATTGAGATTCCAACCCCAGGCATTATTTACATTTACTAAAGAGGCATTAAGCAAATGCGCAGAGTGCTTTAAATCGAGGCATGTACCTTGCATATAACCCCACATTTCCCATGCATACTTTATAGGCACAAAGAAGTAATTAATTACCTAACCACCGTGATTAAAATCAATTGATTCATATGCGACAGAGCAGTGAGAAATTTTTGCATGACTGGAGAAGTCTGGAATTGGTCCCCGTTTGGGGATCTCGGTCATGTCAGTGAGGTTGGTAATTCAGACATGAAGGAAATGGTAAGACTCCCTCTCCTCTATGCACACTTTGAGCTGCCATATGGGTTTATTCAACTGTTTACTATACCAGTCGGTAAAAACTGAACAGCTATTATAATCTTTGCTAAATGACATGGTAATTATGCTACCTCTGGAAAAAAAAAAAGGGAAACTTAAAAAAACTAAAAAAAATCACATTTCACTGATGTAGGAATTTCTTGGTTTTATAATCTTTGAATTGAAATGCACTTTCCAACACACAGAGGGATATTAAATATATAACAGAAACCTGAATTTATTTAAAAAAACAATTTGTGCTCCCAATTCCTACACAATTTAATTATGCAGATTTCCTGGGTTTGAAAGATTTCTTACACAGACTTTCCAGTTTTGCTGCAGAATGAGATGATTCTTGTTTTCCCAAACTAATATTGCCCCTCCTCTCACCCCAGTTATGAAGAGAGGCAATCAGGAGGAGACAGGTAGGAGGAATGGGCATGGAAATCTCCCCATGCCAGGCTCCTGGGGGATGGGGACAGCTGGAAAAGGCACAACCATCCCTTGCATGGCACAAAAGGGACCAGGGGGCTTCTTGGGGGGTTAACCCCAGCAGGAAAGGCAACTTAACATAGGAGGGGTGTCACTCCAGCATCCTCTCGAGCTTCATCACAGCAGGCTGCTCCAGGCTTTGTCCCCATGCCCCCCAGCTGGGCAGGAGCACCAAGGTGAGGCTCTCCTGTGTACCAGTGACACCATTTTGTCACTGGGATGCAAGTGCAGCAAACACTGCAGGTAATTATCTGTTGGCAATGGCTCCTTTGAGAGTCCATCCTGTGACACATGATGGCGAGGAGACCTCTCTGTATCCATATTTAATCACGGCATGAATTGCCCACACAGGCTTGGTTGAGATCCTGTCTATCTGCAAGGCTTCAGTTTTGGGCAGCAGCTTTGCCTGCATGACTGAACTCCAGTTTCACCACCTCACAGTTTATAGGATTTGAGGGGATGAAGAGAAGAAAGAAAGAAAAGGAGTGTTTTTTTCTGTATAGGCAGTATTTGATATTTCTGCTATTTCATGACAATGAAGGTTGCTTTGGGGTTTTTTAAGCATAGTGGTGACTTGCTTTTAAACACAATATAACCTCCCCCCACCATACTAAAAAGGGGAGAAAAAAATGAGGGAAAGATAATTTGTAAGAAAGAATAAGTGAGAGTGATTGCAAACTCAGGCTTGACAACTCACCAGTTTTACTTGCAGGCATCACACATATCCATTCATGACTCAGGGCAAATACAGGAAAGGATTGGAACCCTTCTCATGGCAAATGTGTCTGGAAGCTGGAGTCACTCAGAAAAAATGTTCTCAGGAGACTGAAAGACAAAAACATGTTTTAAAACTTCATTGAGAATCATATCAAAGCCTATCGTTTTCCTTTGAAAGTAAAAGGTGGTTATAAATGCTGGAGCTGGGGGGAGCATTACAGAAGCATGTCTATGTATCAAACTATCACACAGCAGACTCTATTTGGCTTTAAATAAAACCAAACTTACAATATTAAGAAAGGTTTTCAGAGACGAATGCTTATTTCGCATTTGCAACGTGCTCCTCCGACAGGAGAGCTTATGTTCCTTCTAAATACCAAAATGTGTCACCAGCCAAATCCACATTCTGCCTCAAAACACTGTACTGAGCACAAAATCCAGATACTTTAACCTACTTTGCATTATCAAAATATAACACTCTCTGAATTTCTGAACTATTTACTCTCTGTCTTCACTCACTGCATCCTGATAAAACCTTAATAAAACGTAGAATCTCTTGTTAGCATTAATCTTTCCTCTGAGATAAGGAAAAACACATATGAAAACTATTTGATGTTCAGGGTGAAAAGGCAAAATTTGCAAACATCAGTTAAAAAATACCAATTAATATGTTTTTTTTCCCCAGCTATTAGTAACACAGATTGAGCTTAAGCTTAGCTCAGTGGAAGCTGCTCCCTGTACAAATGAAACACCCATTTTACTAAGAGGGTATTTTAAAATAAGATGTATAATAATTCCAATGATAAAGTATCTGCACTGAGTAACAACTCATACTCAGAAATACAACCAGAGGCGTTCCCAGGGCTGTTCTGCATCATACCTATGGAACCACATGGGATTTAAGCAGCAGCTCTGGTGCCTGCCCAAATTGGGGAAGGGCACACTCTGCCCTAATGAATGCACCAGCACCTGGGAGAGCCTCTGCTCCCACGACCTCTGCACGACAGGGACCTGCAGCATAAACCCCAGGGGGCAAAGCAAACTTTGCAATGGAGAAATACACCTAGAAAAACTCGAATTAAAAAAGCTATAAAAGCAAAAATCACCTGTGGTGCTTCTGAGCCCTTCATTCCTCAATCCTCACCCTCAACAGCAGTGGCTGTTCCCAGCCTTCCCACATCCACCAGCGCTCTGACAGGGGCACTAACTGCCATCTCCAAATTAATCTCAGGGAGTTAATTATTTTGGCAGTCCACTGCAGCCTTCCTGGGGAACATCTGGAAGTTTCTGTCTTAGCAACAACTGCATGAAATTTTGTAAGACAAAATCCAGGTACTTCTCTGGCCCTGGGGCTTTCTCCCGTTCTTTGCTGAATGCGCAACGGCTCAAAGATCACAAGGGTTCAGAAATCTAAATATAGAGATTATGTGACCCTATTACAAAACTGTGCTACGCAATAAAAATAGATCCAAAAGGGGGTTTTAAACAGCATTTATGCTAAAAATTACTTCTTTCTCAGAGACTCTGAAATACCTGCAAACCAAAAGTGACCTGCATCTTGCATTGGTTGTATTTTATTCATGAGGGGCAGAGCACTTGAGAGTAGCAAAGGAGCAGTGTCAGAAACACACATCCGAGCCTTGCTTTATTGCTGTGCTTGATGACAGATATGCAGATGGGTTTGTAGCTGAGCAGAAAGCTGCATCTAGATATGTTGGGACAAGATTTCTCCAGGTGACCTGCTGCACCACAGTATTCAACTCATCTTTATCCATTATACATCTGTAGAGCAGGAGAGTATCATTAGCCCTCCTCAGAAGATGAGGAATCGAGGCTCATTTTAGCCAGTGCTTGCTCAAAAAAGTTGCAAAAAAGACTTTTGAAGCAAAATTATTGTCTAAATAATATATATGGTCTGCAGAAGATGAGGGCTACAGTGTACAGAAGCACTGTCCTCACCTGAAGATCACTCCTCACATCCTTCCTCAACATAAGGAATATCTTGGCACCTTTGTGCCAACAAACAGATTTGGAAGCTGAGAGAGCTCCTACCCAAGAAATAAGAAGCAGTTCAGGGAGGAGGCAAACACATTCCATCCAGCTTGGCCTGACCTCTGAGAGTGCACCTGGAAAAACGGATGCTTCTTACGCCATCAAAAACTGACCTCACTCCACAAAACATTTCTTCAGCCAGGTTTCCCAAGGGAACAAAGCCTACATGATCACCATGTACTTTCTGCACCCAGCCCCACCTGCATCTTTTGAATCCCTTGGATTAATGGGAGCAGAGAGCTCCCAAAGACACAGGTTCTCACGGCATTAACTCTGGGGCTTGCCCCACTGGGGGCCTCCAAACCCACTGGATGGGTTCTGCCCCAGAGCCAGCTGGCTCCAGGCACAGCAGCAGCTCCAGGCTGAGGCCAGCACAGCCCAGGGGAACACAGGCAGCTCAGGCACTGCCATGGATCTCAGTGCTGGAGAACCTGGAGAAACAGCCCGTCCTGCTGGGGGGAAGGGTGGAGGAGTGAGAGGAACAGATTATAGATTGGTTCTGATAAACTCAAGCCTTTAATGATCTACCCACACACTCGAGTTCGATCTGGCATTGACAAATTGAAGCTTTTAATGATGTGCCCACACATTTGAGCTGGCCACTCCTCTTCTACAACTTTCACAAAAATAGCATGCTGGGTTAAAGACACAGAAACTCTAATACAGCTGCAGCATGAGCAAAACCCCTGATCAATTTTTGGCAAACCTTCTTCCCCAAGAGATTTTTTGACAGGGCCTCCAATACAGCCCTCTAACACAGACCTTCTGCACTGCCCTGCTTCCATACAGATTCTTCGAAGGCTACAGCTCGATAAGGGGCAATGAGATGCAGAAGCTTTAGCATAACTGAAGTACAAAGTCAATCAAACCTTGAAACAGGAATCTGGGCTTCATTAATTCCAGCAATCACAACGTTTTTATTATCACTGTATTAATCAGAATAGGAAACCTATTAATCTGCCCCCAACAAAAATTAATCTTCGTAATATTGAGCAGATTTGAAAGACAAGTTTTAATATTTCACTATTTAAATCTGAAAGGCAGAGGCACACAGCTCAGACAATTGGGCAGATCACTGTGGACTTCATCTCATCAGCATGAAGTCCCTCACCTTTCCCTCTCTGTGCATCTCCACCCTGGGGTCCACCTGCTCCTGGGGCTTTTGAAGGAACCCAGAGCATCATTTCCTACATTAAACTGTAAAACTGACTGCAGCACCTGATGCACTGAAGAGCTGTCAGGAGTTTATGTTGTAAAGGAACAGCACCACAGCCAGCAGCGCCTGGGTGGCACAGGCTGGAAGAGCCACCCACACCAGGGGCTGCCTGGGAGGGAGCTCTGCAAAGGGCAGGACACACCTGAGAGGCAGCAGAGGCATCCCTGTGTGCACAGGGGAATGAGAAGAGGTGCAGTGGGAGAAAACAGCAAGCAGCTGCAAAACAAGAAAGTGTCTGAAATTCCCGTGCTTCACTGCAGTGAGTCAGGCACTGGTACACAGACCCGTCTGGGTGACCTGCAGCAACCCCCCAAAGCTGCAGAACATCCCCCCAGCCCCACACAGGCCATCAGAACAGAGCCCAGTTCAAAGGGGAAAACAGGTGGCAGAGGAAAAGTCCTTACAAAACGACAGCAAGGAGTGGGACAAGTCAGAAAGGGGCTGAGGAAATAAAGACAAACGTGACTGAAGAAGGAGGAGAACCATCCAAAGCATCTCCAGATACCCCTGCCCTGCCTGGGGAGGGTGACAGGGACAAGCACATGGCTGCAGCTCCTTTTGCTGCTCTTCCATCATCACCCTGCTGCAGCCATTGCTGATGGACAGGTTATTTTGCTCTTTGGCCAAGTTTTCATTACAGCAGCTTTCATCAACACATGAACACACACACACATGCATCGACACACACCTCAGCACTGTACCTGGCACATCCAGGCCTGATCAAAGGCACAACTTCAATCATCTCATGCACGACTCACGTCAGGCTGTTTACTGACTGCACTGGAACCACAGAGCCCTGTTTTAGCTAATGATTTCTCAAAGCCATGTTGCACAAAAGAAAACAGGTTCAACTTGTACATCAGTGCCTAAGAGACTGCTCCAAAACAGACAACTGTATGAAAAGTTGTGCCCATGTATACATATATACAAAACTGTTTTTTAGTGACTGTTTTAAATTAGAATAAATCTGTGTTCCACCAATTAAGCTTTGAATGCACGGCTGATATCGCTCGCTATTTTAAACAAGCGGCATAATAAACGCAAAAATTCAAATATTTTAGAGAAAATACTTGGAGAGTTGAGACATTAATTTTGCCATATACAATCTGTTTCACAGGGATTTAAAAAGCTTTATTGCCACCCTGGGTACATTGGAATAAAGATGAAACACCATCCTTTCCTATTTACATATTAAAAAATACGTGCCTTCTTGGTACAGATTACCAGGCTTGCTGATACATGACTGTTAAAAACAATACAGCCTGTCTAGAAAATCCAAACCCCCAAACTAGATGTGTCCTTGCATTCTAACAGGTTCCAAACGGAAATAAAATGTACTGCTGGCTTGTTTATCCTCCTCTCTGGCGAGTGTCCTGGGGGAGTGAGGCCAGAGGAGCTCCCCAGGGCTCTGCCTAACCAAGGAGCTGTTTATCAGCCACCAGAACCAGCAGCAAAATAAAGGGAGTAAGATCAGACAGAAAAGCCTTGGGATTTCAGGATGTCTATATCCAGGTGGGAAAAAAAAATAAAAAAAAAAATAAAAAAAAAAAAAAAAAAAAAAAAAAAAAAAACAAAAAAAAACCAAAAAACCCCACAACTACCAAAACCCAAGCAAACCAAATATACCCCCAAAAAAACCCCCTAACATCCTTATTCTTATTTCTACCTAATATATTCTGATTGCAGCTTGAGGTGATCAGCTAAAATATTTCAATATAGACAATTTTTTCTCCAAAATAAATAACCTTTTCCCTCCTTTTCCCCTCTTTTTTCTTCCCCTTTAAATAAACTGCATTAGAAACACATGTCCAAAGCATCCCTAAAAAGACCACAAAGTCTGCTTGCAAGGGGAACCTCATTGCACCGAGGAGTAACATTTGTTCTCCCCTTTCAGCTGGGATCCACCTCAACTTTTTGATGTTGGTGGGAGCTTTTATTTGCAAATAGAGCAGAGCTGCTGGGGATGGAGGGCTCCTCCGGAGCATGCCATGTGGCCTGCACAGATGTTCCTTTTATTCCCCTGTCCCACAAGGCTCCGAGGCTCGCCGGTGTTAAACAGATTACGCAAGTAGAACACTTGATTTTGCATGTCCCCCTTTTTTTCCAACAGTTGTCTGATTTACTCAACTCATTCTGCCCCCTCCTTGTCCGTCACAATCGCTATAGAAAACACAGAAAAACGCAGCTGAAGCAAGGGAGTTTCTCCTCCAGGAGCAGAATATACAGGAATGCTCAGCACCCACAAACAAGGCAGAAATGCAGAAGAACAAAACTTAGTGGGACAGTAAAGTAACCAGCTCATTAGTCAGGTTGTGCTAAAGAAACTTCATTATATCCCAGCAGCAGCAGTCGCTACAAGTAGCATAATCTCTCACCCTTATTTATATGTCCAAATGAGAAGTGAACTTTTCCCAAAAAAAGAAAAAAAAAAGAAAATCTAACACCAATTATGGGTGCTAAGCATTCAAAAATCCTTGAAAATCTGGCCTTCACCTCGGTCACAAAGAAAGGGCTTAATTTCCCGGCTGTCAGGCATCCCAATCAACAACTGAAGTCAATGGGATCTACACAGCACCTTATTAAAAAAAAAAAAACCAACAGAGCCTAAGAGGCCCATTAAGGAACTGCAGCTACAGGGAGAGAACCTTGCTGCTGAACCCAGCAGCAATACACAGCTTTGTGCACCAGCCACTTTGCTCTCACGCTTAATTTGATTAATCATTTTGGTATTATCCCCAATTAGAAAAGTGTCTAACAGGAAAAAAAAAATTTTTTTTAATGGTTTAAGCCTAAGGAACGGTAGCTACTGAACAGGCAACGACTTGGGACTTCTGGCATTTACTAAGGATACAAAATTGAAACTAAAAATTGCGGACAAATACAAAGGCATTGGTGTTTCATCCAGACTGCGGATTATGAATTTTTTCTTTTTTAATAAACTGAAACTGAATTCCAGATGTTGAAAGTTGGGAAGTAAAAACTGCTTTAGCTGTAAAAACACAGAAAGGTGAGACAAAAAATTCTGCTGAAATATAATGAATCTTAGGGATGAAAGCGAAGCCCATGCACCACCACCCCCACCAGGAGAGGGATGGGACAGGGATTTTTGCACTCTGTGTGCCAAGCCAGGTAGTGGCACAGGGGTTTGCCCTGAGCTTCCTTTTAATAACGGACAGAGCAGAGCAGGAATCCCCAGGAATTCCTGCAGCAGAAAGGGGGAAAACCCTCCCCTGCAGTTCTGCTCTGTGGAGCTGTGACCGGAGCCCATGGGACCTGCTGGCACCCAGACCTGGCTCCTTGCAACTCCACCTGTGCAGCAGCACCAGCGCAGGGGGCACGTGTGGATGCCATGGACACAAATTAGAACATCCCACAAAGACACACAAACCCACCTTTCCTTCCACCAGAGTCCAAATCTCCCCTGACACAGCAGAGCCGCATCTGAGGCTCCGCAGTCCCTTCTGCATCCAAGCACAATCCAAATTTGGACCTGCATGACTGGTTCTTGGTTTATTTTATGGGCTTGATCACCACCAACACTCAGGGATTTTGAAAGCAGAATTCAAGGCAGTAATTTGAGATCACTGTTTTTTCTCTGTTTCCATCACAGCATCCACGACGCTACAGATGAACACAGAACATTCAGAGTATCCCACAGCATCCCACCAACTCCTTCCCAGAAGTGACTGAGTCTCACCCTAAAATTCAGGAACAGCAGCAAATGTTTGGATTCTGATAAGAAGGGGAATATTCATCAGCATACTTCACTAGTGATGCAGTCACAACTTGCAAACTTAGTCACAGAAATATGACTGAACTTGTCTGCTACCACACAACAAAGTACCGTCTAGTGGTTAAAATCGGAGGACATGATTCAGGAATGCAAGCCTTTTCAAAGAAGAACTAAAACACATGATTAAGTGCTGTTGAAGTCAATAGGCTGATTCAGAGACCAACTTCTGGAGCGATGGATAATACTCCCCACATTGCCATATGGCTCTCAGTCAAACTTCCTAGAAGCATTTGCTAATACCAGGTTCCACCACAGCTTTTGGGAGGCCTGCTTTTCTTTTGCCCTTTCCCCTCCCTCCCCCTTTCTTTTTTTAAATCTATGTCTGGGATAATTTTCACCCACTCTGAAGATTCTCCTGGCTCTCACTGACTGAGAGAGAATGTGCAGCCGTGATTATTGTGGGGTGTTGCAGATTCATGCAACAACTAATAATCTCAAAAGCAAAGTTACCTCTATATATATAAATGAATGCAAGAACGTATTATATAAATATATGCTATATAAAATAATAAATGCAAATCTGTTATAATCCAAGGCACTTTTTGTGGTGTTTAGTGAAAGGCATGCAAGCCTGTTAGAGTGATGAAATCCAGCACAAGCATCTTGGCCAGCCGAGGGATCTTTGTAACCAACCCCAATCCCACCTCAGAACTCTGAACCCGCTTCCTTTACAACTTGCAAATACTTCATTTCTCCTGCCAGCTCCCCGCTCACTGCTGCACTAAAATGTTCTGTGGCAGGTTTGCTACTCTGCTCATCCATATTGTGCACAGCCAGCAGCCCCTTGTCACAGCTTCCTGCAGGGTGGTGACACCAGCACGGCCACCACGGCCGACCCCTCAGGCAGCACTGCTGCCCCACGCCAAGCAAACCCCATCCAGAGGGTCACCCAATTTCCTGGGAACACCATCCAACAGCACCTCCTGGTCCCCTGCCTTCCCCAATCCCACCAACACAAACACGCAGCAAACCAAACCCTGTAGCAGGATAAATGGCTACCCAGCAGTGCTCAAGCTACATTTACAGCAGCTTGATTACAGTTTGCATCTGTATTTATGGGATGGGAAATGAAGGGGAAGACCACTGGCAGAGCCACCCACTGACTTTCATGCCCTCCCCCATGCACACGGTTGAAATAATCCACCAATTTTGCACATTTCCTAATCCTTGAAAAGGTTGAAAACTTACTCTTTACCTTTAGTCACGGAAAAGAAGAAAGAAAGAAAACAAAAGCCTAAGGAATTCTTGCTGGCTTTTTGAAACACTTCACAGATAAGGCGTAACATCATTTTTAAGCAGTTTGAAAACACCCTGTTACTGCCTACAATTAAATAAATGTAATCACAGCCTAAGCTGGCCCTCCCGGCCATCTGTCTTTAAGGCAATGGGGAAAGAAGAGGCGCTACAACGTGCAGTACTTTTTCTGGCTTTTAAAGTGTTTCTCCTTATTCAATATCTAAATTAAATCAAATGGAGTATACTAAGTAAGCCCATAAGACATAGCGCATGATGCAAGAGTCTTAAAATCCTTATCTACTGAGCACTCCAGCTTAAAGGCTGATGTTTTATGTTCCCCTGCAGCGCACGGGGATCCTGCTGGCTTGGCCAGACTAGGAAAATAAGCGTCGAATGACCAAATGCAACTGCAACTCGAAAAGTAGGAACCAAACCAGACACAACAAACCACAGAGCAGCCGCCCCAGCCCGGCCTGGGCTCACCCAGCACGGCCATTCCCTCCCGGCAGCCACCGACTTCACCTTCCCAGGCTGCTGATAAGATGCTCGGGAGCCCAAACCCGTGAGTGGGGCTGTAAATCACGAGGTTTTCAGCCTGGGATGCTCGGGGTGAGGAAGGCAGGAGGCCAGCGTGCGCTGGCGGAGGCACGGATGCACAGAGCTGTGCAAATCTGCTGAATTCCAACGTTATGAATTCCCAGAGTTTAAGCGATTCTGAAGATGCCCGCGAGCCAAAATCCATAGTCCTGTCTGGATGCTCTCTCTCCCTGCAGGTCCTGGGGCAGGGGAACCCACCATGCACCCAGAGGCCCCATGGGCAAGGCATTTTGGGTCATTTTTTTGCCCATGAGCATCCTGCAGACAGCTCACAGGACAGTCTTCTCTGATGCTGTTTCCCCTTTATTCCAGTGTACCCAGGGTGGCAATAATGCTTTTTAAGTCCCTGTGAAACAGACTGTATATGGCAACATTAATGTCTAAACTAACGTCTCAACTCTCCAAGTATTTTCTCTGAAATATTTTAATTTTTGTGTTTATTATGCTGCTTGTTTAAAATAGCAAGCAGTATCAGCTGTGCATTCAAAGCTTAATTGGTGGGACACAGATTTATTCTAATTTAGAACAGCCACTTAAAACCGGTTTTGTATACATGGGCACAACTTTTCCCAACCTCATTGATCCTGGGAAAGAAATGGATATTCCTCCAGGCTCATGCATCTGAATCTACCTCCCATGGCAGAAGCAAGGAGCACCAAGTTCTGCAGGGCCTATAAATACCAACTTACAGCAACATACAAATAAAACCAGAGTTCAAGTCAAACTCCACCATCTATCCTCCAAGTTTGTACTGGTTTCTCTCCTGACTGCGTGTCATCAAAGCATAACTACACGTGAAACATCATTTTACTTCTCCAATAAAAGGAGTATTTATCACAAAAAAGAGTTAAACAGCTCAAATATTAAAATGAGAATAAAACTATTGCTGATATCAATGGTATGAATTAATACTAGCAGTTGATTAAGTCCAGCTGTATTCTCAGACTTTTATTCTAAGACTGAGACCTTTTCATAAAATTTGTGTTACTAAATAATGTAATTTATTTAAGTCCTTAGCTCTTAGATCAATCACTTTAGGTTTTATTGTTAACTCATCTGCCCTACATTTGGCACACCTGCCCACAGAAACAAACCACACATTGTACCTTATTTCCTCCATAGAAAAGCTCTGTAACTTCCACCACATTTACTAAGTATATTTGGAGGTCAAACTTCAGATCTCTTCCTCTGGGCTTTTTTTTTCTCCCCCCTTGTTACATTTCAACTTCTAAGCACCAGAAAACAGTTTCAAAAACAGAGAAAAAAAAAACAAAAACAAAACAAACCCAACACTTTCTGAGCAGAAAAAAGGAAAAAAATTATACTTCCTCTGGACCAGACACTGCAGCTTGAAAAGGAAGAAAGGGAGAGGAAAAGAGAGCGAGCCAGTTCATGCTGCAGAGCAGCCGCTGGGCTGGAGCTGTGACGACAGCACTGGGACATCCTCAAATTCACCCAGCATTCCAACGATGCAAAGCACAGCACTGCCACCAGTGCAGCCAATCCAGGGGCATCCCAGCCCTATGGACAGAAGGCATCTATTTGTGATGAAGAGATAAGATGAATTTAAAACGTTTTGGGTTTTTTTTTAAATCTTCTAAAATCAACAGGAACTCGCACACAGCTCTCCAGCAGCACTTGGAAAAACTGAGTTCACAGCACCGAGGGCACAGGGGGGAAGCCTGGCCTTAGCCAACATCCTCTGGCACGAAGAGATTGCCTGACATCAGCAGAAAGGATCAAACCACGCTCTGAGAAGTTCCTTAGAGACGCAGTATAAAAAACCCAAGTAGTATTAAAATAATAGTGACTGATTCACACTAATAAGGGCTAAGGAGGACAGACAGGGAGGGAAGAAAATAGAAAAAAAGAAAAGAGAGCCTAAAGCAGTAGTAAAAAAAAAAAAAAAAAAGTAATTTCAAGGCCCAAACCAATGGAATTTTTAAAAAATTTAAACAATTTCATAAAACAACACCACCACAAGCCCACCCAAAGCAGCAAGAAGCCATTTCTAACATTTTAATCAAATGCACTAACTTAAAGGATCAAGACAAAATAAGATATGTGGGGCGGCAATCTGAATGCCAAGTTTTACCCATGTGAGTTCAGTTATAAATGCTTGGAAAATGTGATTCCCTAACTCCAAAATAGCAGCTGTAGCATTCAAAGGTACTCCAGTAATTACTGGAATGCTCACTGAAAAACTAGACAGAAGCTAACATCTTACTTACATTAAATACACATTCACCGCAAATTAAAAGAGCCACAGAAAAGGAAAAAAGAAGAACAAAAAATAGCAAAACCAGAAAACAATCAGGATAGCAGATGTTCAAAAAAAGAAGAGGGAAAAATGACAAGAGAGGGCCAGATGCTCATTTCTGGTGATTGCCACAGTGTAATGAAGGTAGCCCACACCACCAGCCTGCCCAAGTCACCGGAGCTCAGCAGCCAAAGGGAGTCAGATTGTCACCCCTACATCTGTAAGTGGCAATTTCATCCCAGATACTGCAATAACAGGCTGCCTTAAAATCTCTGAAATGCTGCCTAGTCATCTGAGACAGGAGTAAAACAAGCAGCAACGCCAAGTGGAGTTGTCTGCTACTGCCTGAGGGACTCCTGGGTTTAGCAGCCGGGCTGGCATAAGGATTGTATTATCGAGGAGTGCCCTGCTCTGCTTTATTAAGTGCCAGTGAAGTGTCTATTGCATTCAGTGCCTGGGAAATACAGTGAGGAACGCCAACCACCAACCACCAAACTACAAATTAAGCTACTTGACCAATCAGCTCATTATCAGCCGCGGGTGCCTGGAAATAAACCGTTGTGGAAGCAAGGGGCTGGTGATGTTCGCAGAGCCGGGGGAGAGAACCTCTCTGCAGCCCCAGGACACGCTGGTAGGAGCAGCGAGTCCACACCCAGGCTCTGGAAGGAGGTACCCGAAGAGAAGTTATCTGCAAAATGTGCATCACACTCTCCTGGCTCTCTTCACACCTCCCCCTTCGCATCCCCACTCCCATGCACCTTCGCGTCTATTCCCACACTTCTCTCGCTACCCACATCCTGAACATATTTATGTTGTAAACATCCATTTGGAAGCACTCCGTGAGCCTGTGGCACACAGAAGGAGGCTGCTCCGAGCTCCAGGAGGCAGCCGGCTCACCATGACCCCTCTCTCCCTCTCACAGCTGCACAGGAGGGGAAAAAGATTACGTGGCCCTCACACTTATCTTTTATCCACTCAGGATCCAGATTATTGCCTAATAAAACTTCACGGCAAAGCTATCAAAAATTAAAGGGATATCTCCCTTCCTACATAATGATTTGTCACAAGCCAGACCTAAATCAGGATTGATGAGGTTCATGGTGCCTTCCTTCTTCTTTTTTTTTTTTTTTAATTTGGCAGAATTTCCTTTTATTTAATTTTTTTTTTTTTTTTAGCCCTTCTCACTTCTTACTGACACAAAATTTCTCCTTCAGTGCTCCAGACCTTACTTCATCAAGATGAAGCAAGAGGCGAAAGGCAGCTGAGCCAGCAGAAATGTTCCCACTGTCCTTCAGGAAACAGAGAAGAGTCCAAGTAGTTGGTATGATTCAGAACTAGTGGTAGAAAAAGGACAAACCAGATTACAGCAACAGAGGACTCCATCCAAAACCTGCATCCAAAGAGACTCCTGCTAACATATGGTGGAAATGTGACTTTTTGCAAATATCCTCCGCAGAAGCCAATTCCTCTCCTCCACCCAAGCCCCATCCAATAGCTCTAGTAGAGCGAGCTGTTACTTACACATATTAGTCAGGATAGGCATCAGCCACGATACCAATTTTAATCCATCTAGCTAATGAGGAATCTGCCATCTAGTTAACGTGCTCAGACCCTCCAGAGAAATTAAAATCCACCTATTCAGGCCCCTCTCTCACTGAGAGACCCATCCCAGAGCACGGTGGCTGCTTTTCCCATCACTGTGTCCCGTGCTCCCTCTGCAGCACCGGCACCGCTCGGCTCCACCAAGACAAAGGAGAAACACCTGAAGCAGAATTGAACTGAAAAGAAAGAACTTGGAAAGAATGCATTAGCAACTTCAATCCAAATATAAAATGCATTTAAAGGTCATAATTTGCATAACTACATCTCATGTTTTTTGTTGTGCGGGGTTTGTTTTTTTTTTTTTTCTTTTTTAAATTGCTCTATCCTGGAAGGTGCCGAGCACCGTTGCTTCTCATTTAAAGTTTTGACAACTCTTAGGGCTGTTCAGTCTGCAAGGCATCCTAGGACCACGCTAACAGGTGCATAGCAGGAACAGAAAAAACCTTTTCAAAACACAGACTAATGGAAGGAGACATACGGCACCGTTATCATGTGAGGACACGGCTGGGCTGACACAGGAGTTCCAATTTCTTGTGATGCAGTCTTGATAGTGGATTCAGAAAAGCAACAAGATGCAACCAGTTGTAACAGGAAAACTTCAAAGTGCCACAAAATGCCCCAACAACTGTTGCAGGCTTTTTTAATCCTTTTGTTCATTTGGATCAACAGCTGCTCCAATCTGCATCCAACAAGAATGCTACACTGATCCCCTAAACCTTCATCTCCAAACCCAGACCCAGTCCCATAAGAAGTGTCATATTTTCCTTGAAAGAATTGTAACTGAAGAGTAGCAGGTATGAGGAATGCCCTCTTCAACCGAAATGAAAATTGGAGAGATGCTGGAACATTCAGCTCTTGCTTCCTGCACGAAATTAATTATAACGTCCAATCTGTGCTGCTGCTTAGTCTGCAGGGGAAAAGATGAAATAGCTAAATTGATATCACGGCAAAGGAAGGGCTCATCTCAGCAATGTCTGAGGCTGAGCTGCAGAAGGGAACTCTAGAGATGGCTGAAAACTGAGGCTACGAGCCTGCAGCTCCCCCAGCTTGTATAAATGTGCTTGCAGAGATCAATGTGCTCAGCGTTGGGTTCAGAGGCTGAATGCAGCTCTATCACCATTAGCACCTGACTGTGGATTGACACAAACCACACACCACCTACAAAGGCACTGCACAGACCCAAGTGTGTGGGAAATGCAGGCTTCCCCAAAGCCCTCTGTAACTTCTCAGATGTTTTCCCACATTTAAAAAAAAACAAAAAACAAAACAAGATCAAGGTTGTGGTATCTGTGTTAAATGTGATCTTTCATTTCCATGGCATCTGCTTGCACTCCTTTTCTAAGTTAAGAAATATTCTGTTTATTCTGGGTTGGGTACAAGATCTTTCTCCCAAAAGCAAGTTACTCCCAGTGTGGGACCCAGCTTTGCCATGTTCACCACTAAACCATGTCCCTGAGCACCACATCCACGCATTTTCTGAACACTTCCAGAGCTGGTGACTCTACCACCTCTCCAGGCAGACTGTTCAGTGCCTCACCACCCGTTCAGGGAAGAAATTTTTCATAGTATCTGAACTACACTTCCCAATTACAACCCGATTCCGCTTGCTCTTGTCCTGATACACTTTTCTTACAACCATCAGCCCTAAAACATGCACCTGGTAAGAACTGCTGCCTTTCCAGAGACGGCTTCATTCAGTGAAGCAACACTGAGAATCAGAGCAGGGACAGTCCAAACTCTCCAGAACATTCTGGCAGGAGCAAATCCACTCACAGCCTCAGGCACAGTGAGGAAAACCCACAGGTTCCCTTCGCTGCAAAGCGTGCTTTGCTGTATGCTCTTGTTTGTTTGTTTTGAAATATTCTGGCAGTGGAAACAGAGTCACTGTTTTGTTTTTCTCCCCCACATATGCTATATAATTTTGTCTCTAGCACTCGCTTCTTGCTTACTCAGTTGCCTATAGTCTGCCTCTCTCAGAGGAACGCTAGCTGTGTTTGTCCCCAAACTGTATCCTGATCCAACTGCTTTGTGTCATCCCACCAGCCCTGCTCAGGGAGCGACGATCAAAATATTTGTGCTAGGATGCAATGCAGAGAGATGGGCATGTAAGTTATTTCGGAGCAAAGCTGACCCACAAGGCTGACGGGTGTGCAGAAGTGTTTTGGCTACTGAACTCAGGAAACACGACATGAAAAGAGGGAGTAGCGCTACAAACAATACCAAGGCTTTGTTTGTGCCAGATACACAGCTAAGAAAATACCACATTTCAGCTACCCACGGCCAGTCCCCCTGCAAATGACTGCACAATATGACCACGCTTCCAGCAACATTTAAATATGGCCAATAAATTAATACAGGACATCCCAACTGGCCACGGGTCACAGTCATCAACAAGTAGGTCAAACTAATTCTGGAAGGCTGTGAGAGGCACATGAAATAGTGTGTGGCAGCAGTCCGAGGCAGGGATGAAGCAATCCCCCACTTCAACTCATCCAGAAGCACTGACACAAGCCCAGGTGCCAAAGGGATGCAGAACGAAGCCATTCCCAGTCTACGCAACTCGCCTGCCATCTCTGCAAGTTACAATTAACTTCCCAGACAAAACGCAAATACATTAAAAAAATACCCAAGCCAATTAAGACACAAGTGTTTAAAGACATGAGTAGTAATTACAAATGTATTATTCATACCTAATTTACAAGATGAACTTCTTTCAGTAAAATATTAAACTGTTTACATGCATTCAGGAAGACAATTTCCCAAGCCTGCGCGTCCTGCTCTGGAGCGGTGACTATTGCTATGCAACAACTCCACAGACTTACAGTGTACACTATGGAGTAATCAGAAAATGTTTGACCTCAGATATCTACTTGACCCCACAGAAATGCAGACTCGCTCGCTATAAAATCCTAAACAATGGGGCAGACAAGGTCAGAGGGTCAAAGCAAGTATTAACAGGTCATTGTGCAACCCACTTGGGAGCAATTACTTCTGGTCACGGCTAAGTGGACACTTGATTGAATACCACTAAGACAGCTCACATCCCACAGATAACAATCCTCACAGCGATTAAGAATTAAAGCCCCCATGATTCAGCCTTTATTACTCAAATGAACCTAACTATTCCATAAAAAACTCTTGGTATATGCATGATGCAAGGTCTAAATTGAAATGCCACCTCATTAAACAATAATATCTAATTTTATCTAAATGAATTTTCATGAAAGTACGCCACACAGCTCAGGAATTTTTAAAATGAATTATCACAAGTGATACATAATTTCACCAAAACTGCTGCAGGAAAAAAAAAATTAGCTTCAGGGATGAAAGGGAAACATCTATGCTGAATGAAAATTGCACTTCTTTCTGCGAGCAGAAAGGGTAAAAGGGGGCTTCAGGGCTTCTGCCAGACAATAGAGGCAGATTTTAATCAAATCAACACCTTTCTGCTATGTCAGGTATGCTCACCCTACCCCAGTTAACAGTAGCACCGAAACACTTGTCAAGAATTACTGCACACACAGGCCACCTTCAGAAATGGGGATGTCACCTGCACACAGCCCCTAAAATTGGGGTTTATTACCATAAACTGTTGAAAGAGCCACCCTTGACTGACTGTTAACTGGCCTCTATTACCTCAGCTGAAAACAGTTTGTACATCCCCTCCTGAGGGTGAAAACCCTGTTCTGATGCCTTTGAGCCATTTAAGAGCTCCTAATTATTTTACAGAAATGAGCAGCACAGGTATGAAGACTGCTTTAAAAGGGTTTCCATCAGGAATCATTGAAAGAAAAAAAAAAAGGTAAGTGGATTTCATTTTTAGCCTATTTAGTTATGGATTCCATGAGCAGCGGTGGCAGGACCCACTGCCATATTGGTAAAAAAGCAAAAAAAAATAAAAAAAACCCACAAAACAATGCCATCACCGAAAGGTGCTCAGAGCCTCATTTCTAAAGTTTCATATGTGACTTTTTCAAAGCCTGGCTCTCCTTCAGACCTCCCTTATCCAGCTATCTCTTGGAATATACTCAGAATATACTCATAAAGCCCCTGCCT
The DNA here is from genome assembly GCA_032173965.1 of Sitta carolinensis. NCBI lineage: Eukaryota > Metazoa > Chordata > Aves > Passeriformes > Sittidae > Sitta > Sitta carolinensis. The sequence continues at coordinate 16,979,241 of CM063293.1, forward strand.
TCTTGCTATGGCTATGCCCTTCATAAGAGAAGAGGACCAAAAAAATCCCAAAAGACAAAAAAACCCTCAATACAAAACACTAAAAATAGACACATTTTCCAAGCTAACAAGCCCAGCATAAACCTGTAGAGAGGAACAGCACAGATGCTGGTGGTTGACCAGAGCCCGTGGAAAGCTGGTTAAGGCCATCAGGGAAGTGATGCTAACACAAATTTGGGCCCTTCTGGGGATGAGCTCCTTTGCCCCTTCCCTGCTCCACCCCAGCAGCAAAGGCAGCGCCTCGGGATATTTAAGAGCACTGCATATGCAGACACTCGGATGTGCAAAATTATGCATGCATGTTTGGAGGCCATTTTAGAGCCCGGCTCATGAGTCATACAGAAAGTAGATCAGGAGAAAAAGAAAAGTTTAAAGATGCATCTTTTTGTATTCTTGCTACTGCAGCATGGCTTTGCTCTTTTCCCCCCTTTTCTTTAATACTGAAACTCTTTGAGTCTTCCTCCTGTAGCTGTTGTAAAATTCTGAGTTAAACCAGGGATCTTTCACATTAGTGTTAATACCATGATAGTCAGCTGATAACATTTCAGATATGCAAAATCCAAGCCTGTCAGGCTGGTGTTGATTATTGCACAGGAACACAAGAGGAATGAAAAGCTGTGTGGCTGCTTCTCCCCTGTCCTGCTGCCAGCGAGGTGTAATAACGCTATTATGAAAAGCAAACAGGGATGAACTCTGCTCAAACGGTGAAGCCTGAGCTGAGAAATCAATTCCTGCATCAGTCGTGGCCCTGCAACAGAGTAATGCTGTCACAAAGTTCATCAAGCCCTCAAGATCCTCACCCTGGTTTACCATACTGTACATATTTCATTGGCACTGAATATTCTTATTGTGGCAGTTTCTGGAGACCAACTAAAGCTGTCACTGTGGGGGAAAAACAGCCCTGGAGTTCAGCCACCAGCTGGAGATTCCATCAGGAGGTCCATGCTTGGTTTTCCTCTTTTCCATGGACTTTCTGCCCAGTTGCACATCCCCTGTACTTGCCCAGCTCTAGGAAAAAGATCTCATACTCTCCTCCTACCCCACAGGGGACAATGTGGGACAGCCCCCAGTGCCCTGTTCCACTGGCAGACAGAGCTGCTGGATGCTATAAAAGCACATTGCAGATGAGAGTCCAAAAATAAGATGTATTCTCTAAGACAGGCCCCTCATACCCAATAGGGCTGTATCTAGGAAACAAAAGTGCTGCCAGCACACAGGGAATATTTGAGCTTTGTGGCACTGATGCACTGAAGAGGTACAGATGACTCTGGGATACAGGAAGGTGGTTAAAATGGGGAAAAAACTGAGGAGAGCTGGGAAAAACTTTGTCTCTGCAAGGCAGAACAAAGCCATGAAGGGATGCAAAAGCAGTCTGAAGTCAGAGTGGTGCTTTGCAGCCCCAAATCCAATGGTTCTTATGATGGAGAAAGCTTTGGAAATAAAGACGCACGTTTCTAAAAAAAAAAAAAAAAAAAGATGAGGCAAGTAGATACAAGAGAACTCACTGTGAGCAGCAGTTGAGTCAGAGAAGGGCAGGATTAAGCAGGGAACACCAACTGGTCTCACCACCTCGGAGTCATGGGGGAATCACTCTCCAGGGCTTCCTTGACCAGGCTGTGCAGTCCCTTCCTATTTCCTAATGCTCTCCAAACCACTTAAACATACCACACATAAAACACAAAGCTGAGAGTTATTACAGCCAGCCAGGCCAAAATCTGTGGGGTGGGTCACTGACTCTCTGACGTGCTTCTGATGAGGAAGGTGAATGAACTGGAGAAGTCACACCTAAGTGAGCAAGGGCAGCACCAGACCATTGCACAGGGGATGGTATCTGATATGAATCTGGGCACAAAGATGATTTGCAGGGCTCTTTCTCTTTTCTATTCGCTGTTGTTTTGTTTGTATGTCCAGGAATTTATTCCTGAATTATTAAGTGTTGGACTATTCCCTGATCTTTTTCTGCATGCTGCACTGTAGGCCGCCTCCTGTCCACCCCATCCTCTCCCCTGCACCATCTCTTGGGCAGGAATTCAGCACCCAGTAAAAATGAAAAAATCAGCAGAACAACCCTGATAAAAGTTTGGAAACTCACTCCCTACCTGGAGTTACTTCTGGGGTAGGGGAGAGCACCGCCCTGCCTGCATGCTTCAGCTGCACTGCCCAATAAAGATCACCTACTGAAACTGGTCTGAACAGCCACATCCATGCACCCTGTGCTGAGCACTGCACCCAAGCTGGACTCTGTGAGCACAGCCCTCCTATCAGATAACTCACATCTGAGTTTTCCAGAGAAAAACTTGACACTTTTGTAGAAGAACCTGTATGATTTTAACCTCCCAAGTAGCAGATCAACACCTGCAAACAAGACATTCATCTGCCAGGGCAGACTTGGAACTCAAGCAACTGGGCACATAGAGGTGACATATGGGTGATGTCCAAATTCACCAGGGGTGAGCAATGACACATTTGTTTGCCTCCCCTTGTTTAGCAACTGGAAAAATCATTGCAAAGGAGGCCCAAGGCTGGAAGTGAAGGATCAGCACAGGACTGCTGCAGGGGAAGGAAATCAAGGAGGAAATGGCTGGGCCAGATAAAATCCCCAGTCCTCCCCTCTTGTCAAACAGGAGGTTTCTGCTTCAGGAACAGATGGGAAGAGAATCCACTGCAGGGCTAAGCCAGAGGAGGTAGAGGAGCCTGAAATAAAGTCCCTTTGACTTCAGCTCTGCCTCTGACAGCCTGACTCAGTCATGGACCCAGCAGATAACAGGCGACCATTCATCAGCTCAGCCAACACACAAAAGCAAGAATTTCCCTTCTTAAAGAGATTTAATGATAGAGCTTTAGAAACTGGTTAAAGGAGAGAGACTGAGAGTGAACACACTAGGGATGAGACCCAGTGAGTTGCTATTAATATTTCCCTGAAGCAGACACTCCAGTTTGCAGCACTGCAAGGACACAATTCCAAGAGCTAGGAGCATTCTTCAAGCAAAACACTGCCCAGCTGCAGAATTAGAGCTGAGTTCAGAGAAAAGTTTTCCACCAATCTAGTCAAATGGACTACTGACATTTTTTTTTTCAATCCCAAACAGAAAAAGCTGACCATGAATGCTTGTCTTCCTTGGTATACTGAAAAAAAAAAAAAAAATATATATATATACAACTAACCAGCTGGCTGGGGATGTCAGCCAATTCTCTGTCCAGGAAAGATTTTTTTTTTCACATCTTCCTTTGAAAATTGAAAATTAAACCATACTCCATAAGGACAGTCAGTCAGAGAGGAAGCCTGCAAGTGCTACCACACTCATCACCCAGAGCTGCATCCTCTTGTGCCAGTGGATCTTTCCAAAACACACCCCACCTCTGCCATCCTGCCCGCAAAGGGCTGCAGATGCTTTGCCTTTTCTAGGGTGAAGCAGTTGGGAGCAGAGAAAAGCAGCTTTCAGCTCTGCGGCTTTTTTCCTGTTCAGCTCCCTGCAACACTTGCCTTCCTTTTTGGTACAGAATACTTCAGTTGCCTGGAGCTATTCTAGTTTATACTGGGCATTCATAGCAGAAGCCCAACATCTCTTGCTATTTTTGCTCATGGCTACCTAGGCAAGCAACTCCTGTGCTACAGAGAAGCACCTTCCTAATGAAGCAACTATGAGATCAATGTTGTATGGCTTCCAAGAGGAAAACAGTTTACAATTAGCTGAAGGTCTGGTATTTGACAGTTTTTTATGGCTCTTTTACAACTGTTTGCAAATCTTTTCTTCCTTTAAATTATTCTGAAAAGTGTTAGGGGGAAGCCAAAAGTTATTTTGTGCAAGCATGTGTCTACTTGCATGAATCCAAAAGTCTTTTTAATTTAAAACCACCATTACAAACGCCTGTATTTACATGATAGTTGTTTATGTAATGCTCTAAAGAAAATCTAAATGGAGCACAGAAGCCAATGCTAATGCAGAAGATGGTGGGAGTTAATGAACATGCTCCTGGGGCAGTCCAGGAGATGGCAAGACTTACAGCCTGTGCCACAGAATTCAAAGACAGACTGCATCTCTGAAAAAACCCTTCTGATACAACCTCCACATGTGCATAACCTATGATTTTTAGGCTCCTCATCTGGATTCCTGCGATGCTCAGGACCTCTGTTCAAGTATTAGTCCAGCATTAAAAAAAAAGTCAGCTTTATGAGGACACCGCCCCCAAAATTCAATCTTTCTCTTGAGATTTGGAGCATTTCAATAAATGAAAGCAAATGCAGAAATTAAACTCAGAAGTCTCTCTTCAAGCAGGCCTTGTCTGACTCCACGCCTCTTTTCCTTTCATTCATGGCATGTGAACCTTTTAGTGCTCCTGAATCCAAGTCGCAAGTCTGGAACAATCTGACTTCCAAAGCAGGGCAGCAGCCCAGGTCTTGGCTCCCAACAGCAGAGCACAGCCCCCCAGCTCCACCTCAAAGCATCACCTACTCCAAGTGAAAGCACCAGAGAAAGCATTCACAGATAAAAAGCACGTTCTAGCCCGAGGCCTGTCAGCATGGCACATGCCTAAAGAGAAAAATGAATCTGCATGATAGAGACTTGAAATGCAGGTGCCTGGATGGCAATGAGGATTTCCAAAAAGAGGCTTATGTATGGTAAAAGAAAAGAAGAAAGGGATGCTCATTTGCAAGAGAAGGCAGGACTAAAACCAAAGCTACACCTGTAAGAAACAAGTTCCTTTGCCAGGTGCAGTAAGAAAGTTGTACCTTCACTTGAGACTCCAGCCAAAAAGATTAAAGCCATTTCCACCCTCACCCAAATCACCAAGGAGACCAAACCTTCTTCAGCTTTTAAATGCACTGAAGTCAGAACTGAGAGAGGATTGCAGAGCACCCTCTCCCAAGCCCCAGATCACTATCACTGTTCCACAGCATCCTCCCTGCTGCCAATGCTCCCTCTGCTCCCTGTCCCAGGGGTGCAGCAGCTCCCAGCCAGCACACCCCACACAGCTGGGGCAGCATCTTGCTGGACAAGGCTCCCTGATGGATGCCAGCTTTCCCCTGAAATTGTTCCCATGGCTTGGCAACACCATGCCCACAATCCAGACTGATGGCATGCAGGATCCTACATCTTCCAGGGGAAGCTGAGCTCCAGCTCAGAAAGTGCCTCCAGCAATGGGGAACTCTACCAAGTTATGTACTCTTATGCAAGTTTGGGGTTTTTTAAACACCTGAAGAAAAAAAGAAGAGAGAAATCAATCCAGTAACCCTTGTTGATTATACTCACAGTAATTATACTTGTGTTATGCCAACAGTGTCTTCAGTCTTGAGATTGCAGATAGCTCAACTGCCTCACAGATGAAACAAAGCCACAGGTTTTAAGCCACTAGAAAAAAGGACAGCAGGTGTGGAAGGTGTTTTGGGGATGCAGGACAAGCAGAGTAGCTGGATGCTGGTGCTGCCTGTAAAATCACTCTGCCCCTACCTGGGCAGAAAGCACAGCCCAAACTCTGCTCAAACAATGCCTTCCACAAAAACAGAGCAGTGGAGGTGCAAGGACACAGCAGACCAGAGCAGGGTCCACAAGTCCGAGACAGGATGGAGAGGACAGCGTGCCAGAATGACCAGAGGAGGCTCTCCCAGAGCTGAGCAGGACAAGGCACTTCCTGCAGGTTCACACCTTTGCTGTGAGGAGCTGCTGTGTCCCCCAGGGCAGCCAGTCCCTCAGAGCCCAGGCAGGTGCCAGGCAGCTGGGACCTGGCTGTGCCTGGCACCACGTGTGCCACCAGTGGGATGGACACAGCCCTGTGCCACCCAGCCCCTCTGCTCCTGCTCCTTCCAAGCTGAGCAAAAAGGTAAGGACAACAAAACTCTCATCCCCACCTACCTCTCTGTGCAGGTGTTGGTAGAGTTAATAAACTTGTAAAATCTTATTTTTTTCCTCCTAGATGAAGGCTTTACATTCACATCAGTAAAGGAAATGCCCAAGGTCTAAAAGGCTTGATCCAAGAGCTACCATCCTCCAGTCCTTACAGGAAGAATGTTCAACTTCCTAGATATTTGAATATATATTTTACAATGTAAGTATATTGTGTGGGATGAGAGAGAACAGTCACCACATCACAGTTTGCTCAGCTGGATCCTGCCCAGCTGTGGGATCACCAGTGAGCAACAGATAAATTTCAGTCCTGTTCTGACATTGGCTCCTCCTGTTGCTTTTGGCGTGTTGCTTAACACCCAGCATGTCCAAGTTTCATCGCTTTATATATACATACATAGATCTATGTATACATACATACTGTAGAAATCATATTTATTCAACCTCCTACAATGTTCAAGAAAGCACTGAATTATGCTAAAGCAGTTGAAAGTGAGGAGCTCTATCAGAGACCGAGATCAGGAGCCTCGAGAGAACAAGCAGTGATTTCACATCAGCCCGCAGAGCTCTGGAGTGAGCAGCCATCACCAGCCTTTGAAAATCAGGACCCTTTTGAGAGAGCTTTTAGACGGGTGAAAAAATACTCAAGAGCTCTGGAGGAAAAAAAAAACAATTACATATATATATATATGATCAGAAGACACCACAGCCAACCCAAAGCACTTATGGGCAAACCACTGATTTGCAATTCCAAACCACTTTTCCGCCCGAATCCTCCACTTACTATCTTATCTGATCTTCTCTGAGGGAATCCCCCAAACCATCCCAGCTTCAGAAAGGACCTCTCAAGCTGTGATCTGAGCACTTCTTAGCACCGAAGGTTTGTGTAAAATGCTGACAAACTAACAGCACTTTTATGCACTGTCGCCTTTTTTTGTAGGATTTTTTTTTTTTTTGTTCTGGCAAGATTATCCTTATCAGGCAACCAGGCTCTGCTCTCTTAAAGCTTGCCATACCCCACACAGACACACACTTTTATTGGCCACATGTTAATATTAGCATAAAATAAATTTTAAGGTGGATGTGATCTGTATGAACACCGTAACAAAAAAAAAAGCTGCTTTACTGACGTTCAATAAATGTTTTTAAGTCAGCAGCCAAGGGCAATTCTGCTTGGTGGCTCAAAACCAGGCATGTTCTGCTACAGTGATAAAAAATGCTCCTAAGAAACACCTCAGCCCCACTGCATCACACCAACAGACAGGTCACGTTGAAGCAGACTGAAGACATTGATCCTTTTTATTAGCAAAACGCCCTACATTAGATGACCTCAGCATTTCACAAGCATTATATTTAAATCCTCCAGCAGTCTCTTAACATGGCAACCTTTTCCCATTCCCACTTTGTGGACAGGAGCACAAAGACATGGAGGACATGGTGAAGCAAGTTATGAAATAACAAAGTCTCAAATTTCTGGCAGAAAATTTAAATTTGCAGGCTTCACATTAATGCCCTTTGTCCAAAAATCTTTTTGCTGAAATTGTTAGGAAAGTAAGAAGGCTCTCTCCTTCTCCCTTTGCTATTCTGTCATCTTGAAGGAAAAAAAAAAATCAGAATATACTCTCAATTTGGAATCAAAATCCTTCCAGCAAAAATTTTTCGAGGAACACTGCATGGAAACACACCTGTTTTAACTGGGGATGTCAAAAGCCCCCAAAAAAATGTCACAGAATAATGATGCTTTTTTTGAACAATCAGTATCAGTCTGTTCCTGGCATTAATTTTGGAAATGGTATAGCTAATATGACAGCTATGATTTGGAGCCTTCAAAAGGCATAAGCTATTGGCATTTTAAATACATTACACACAAACACGCACGCACCCCTACACCCACACTAACTCTGCAGATTTGTTCTGCTCCTGTCTGCTGGCTCCACAACAGATTGTTTCCTTCCCTCATCCCAGTTTTTTCCTAAGGGGGCTTTACATCAGGCACCCAAATAAAAAGGGTTCAAAGAGACCCTGCATCACCACAGCACACAGCAGAAGGGATCCTCTGCGACTCAGTGGACACAATCAAGCCTTCCAATTAAACTATTACCCAAAAAGGTGCGGGTGGCTTATTACCAAAGACAGCATTTACTTTAAAAAATGGAGAGTACCATTAGAAACACCTAATATAACTCTTATTAACTTATTTGAATCTAGTTGTGAGCACATTGGGTTTGTAAGTGTCTGCTAACATAGCATTCTGTTTGCCTAATTAAGTTTTCAGTAGGGGAAGCTATAGCTCTCACATTAATATAGGGAACTGAAAAAAAATCACATATAAACCAATGCTGAGCTTGATTTACCTTTACTGTGTAAGGATTTGCTACGGGCTTTCCAACAACTGCTAACTAATTTTCCATCAAAAAGCACAATTGCTGTACAAATTCCCATTCCAGCCCAAGCGATGGGGATGAGGGACTCACCCCAAATTATAGACCCTCCAGGCAATCCCTACAGCACTCCCAGGCCCTCTGGTTTTCCTCATCACTTTTTCCCTTGGCTAGTCCACGTTCTGAACCTTGAGCTTATTCCCCCAGCCGTGCTGCTAAGCAGTAACGCTCTAGCTGGGGAGCATCAAGCAGAGGAAAATTACCATTAGCCAAAAAAAAATTAATCTTAAGAGGCTTAAAAGAAATCTCAGGGAATCAACTCCGATCTCCATGACAAATAATTAGCAAAATAAAGATAAAATACTGAAGCATCTCAGCTTTCCGCTACATTCCAAAGCAGCTTATTTCCTCCCTAAATTTTACTCTTGCTGCATTTAAAATGCTCGCTTGCAACTTCCAAAAAAAGAAGAGGGGGGGGGAAAAAAACCAAAGAGCAAACAAAGACAGAGTGTTTTGCCTGAAAAGACAAGATCTCTGCCTGGCCAGCCCCCGGACCCAGCCCTGCTCCAAGCAGGGCCCCCAACCCACGCCCCACAGGACCTGCTCAAGGGGTGAGCACTCCTGGAACAGGCCCACATTACAGCATTAATATCATTTACAAAATGGTTAAAAATCAGAATGTTTTTCCTTCTTGAAAAATAACACACTTAATGCTTTTCATCTGGCACATAAAATTTACAATACCTCCAGGAACATTTTCTTTGGTTAAATCAACACTATTGGTACTTTTTTAGCCCATAAGCATATTACAGCCCCAGCTTTTTACGGCTTTTTTTGGTTGTTGTTTTCACCCATTGTAATAAACTTTTCAGAACCAGAAACGATCAACAATAAAAAGCATTCCCATGTCAAACAATTTAACTACTGCTTTTAAAACAATAATAAAAAAGGCGGGGTTGGGGAGGGAGGAGGACTGGCTGCAAACCTGCCTCGTACAGTAACTATCTCGCTGCAATTAATACAAAGTAATCGTCAGCGCGGCCAAACTTGAGCGCTCTCCGCAGAATTGTTTCCACGCCGCTTGCAGCAGGCAGCCGCAGCAGATGTTGGCTGTTAAAGGGCGCAGACGACAACAGTTCACGGCTCCTCGGGGGCGGCAGCGCCGCAGCTGCGGCCGAGCGCGGCTGGCGGGGCGAGCAGAGCCGGGCCGAGCCGGGCCGAGCCGAGCCGAGCAGAGCCAAGCCTCTTCTCTGCCGGGGCTAAAAATAGAGGAGGTGTGTGCTCGCTGCGGGCCGGGCAGCGCCGCTGGAGCGGAGCATCCCGGGCGCACGGCGAGCGGCAGGCGCTGCCGCCGAGCGCCGCTCCGCACGCCCGCTCCTCATTAACTGGGCGGCGATCCAAGTTCATCTGGGCCCCAGAGAAAGGCAATGCTTGTGTTTAGACCGCACAATACTGACATAACATTAACAGATTTACATATGCAAAACTGTGAAGCAACAGGCATTCCCCCTCAATTGACCCACAGCTTGTAGTGGCTGCCGAGTTATTCCCTGCTTAGGCTCCGTAACCAAGTGGGCGTCATGCGACTACCATCTGGGTACCACTTATTTAAAGCTGGCAGTCTCTCTGTAATAGGCAAGCTGGCAATAAGCAGGAAGGGAATAAATTGCATCATTTAGTTAACATCCACTTGCTTTGCGGCTGTTAAAAACCCATGACTGAATAATAATTTGGTTATTTCTTTTGCCAGACAATGCTGTCAGCCAAAAGCGTACTACGCATGCTGCAAAACGTCAGCTTGCAAAATTTCCACTTTAAAAATAAATTAAAGAAATTTGCAGTATAATGCGAGCTAAGAAGTTTTTCTAATGCTAGCAACTCAAAAGCAATCGAGCTCTAAAAATAAACATGCACTACTGTAGTCACCAGATTCTGCTTTTTCCCTAAAATCTTCTTTGTTTTTATCAGCCACCCACCCCAATCCATTAAATTCACCAAATATCACCAACCTGGCCCGTTAAAAGCACAGAACTGGGATTTTGCTCGCAGGAATGCTCGTTAGATCCCAACACTTCTCCATTTCATGCTGCCCACTGCCCTTCTCATCCTTTGCCTTAATTCGTAGATTTTATCATTTCCTTCTGTCTGACAATTGCTTTCACACAAATCGGTATCAAAGAAAGTGGCTGAAACTGGAGACCACTGAAATACAGCTAGAACGTAGCCTTTGTTAAAAAAACAAAAAAGGAGGAAACAAAAGAGCTTTTGAAGTCGGTTTCTCTTTGGGGCTCTTTACTTTGCAGAAAATTAAGTTACCAATAGTAATCAATTTTTTTTTTGTCCCAATTTGCTCGAAATACGGCCTATGCACACATATCTCAACATCCATCTCTCCTCAGGACTAAAGGAAAAGCCCATGCAGAGTGCACTTTTATACTGCAGAGATAACAAGGCTTTGCATTATACAGTGGGAAAAGTCAGAAGAAACGTTTCCATTGGGATTAACAGCAAGGACGAGCCCAGAGCACAGTCCACAGGTAAGAGCATCTCAGCATCTCTGCCTCCCACAAAACCAGGCTCGCTCCTCCCTCGTTACATTTTGAAGGGGCATCAGGGACTCTGAAGTGCAGAAACAAGACAACCACCAGTAAGTGGAAAGCTGAGTTCATTAGGAACTCGCTTCCAGTGTCAGTGATGGAGAAGAGGACGGGGAGCAGAGCCAGGCTCAGACTCTCCCGCCCCTGCAGCGATGCTGCCAGCACCCAGGCTGGGTATGGCACAGAAACCCCACCCAGCTGGGCACAGAGACACCAAAGGCACACGGGAGACAGCTGTGCTGCCTCATGGGGCACGAGGGCAGAGCCCAACAGGTACAGGTGCCAGTGTCCACACCGTGCCACGCTGCTGCTGGCAGGTACACCCAAGAGCACGTGTGGATTCGGGACAGGCAATCCCCTTCACAACCCAGCAGCCACACAGCACAGCCCTGGGGCCACAGGACCTTCAGCACTCAAAATCCTTCCTGAGCTAACACATCCAACAATTGTTCACTTCAAGAAAAGAATCATTTGGAAAAAAGAGCTTTTAACAGATTTCCACAGCACTGTGCAGCTCTTGCTGCTCCACCTGGGATGCTGAGCCAGCCTGAGGCAGGCAGGGGAACACAGACCCGCCACCCACAGCACTCCACAGGTGGGACCACCACTCTGGAATACTACAGACCTAAGGGCCATTGCAACAGCTTGCAGGCTTTACAAACAGGAACAAAAGTAAGATGGAAAAAGAGGATTTTAGTTGGCACCAACCTGACAAGAACAGTGTCCAATGCAGGGTGAGAGTAAAAAAGGGAACAGAAACCGAGGGCAGAGAAAAATCTGTCAGAGGAAGTGTGATGCCAGAAATGTTCCAGGACCCCATGGCTGGATGCCAACTCAAAGCCTCCAAAAAAAATAAGACTACAGAGCCCCTAAAACCTTCCCGATTAAAAAAATCTGTGCAGGCTGAGGTTTGTCAAGTCATACTTGTGCTTGCTGTGCCTGCTCCACCACCCTCACCCAGAGGTCTCAGCTTGGAATACTTCTCTGGAGAGGAGACCCAAGGCATTCAGTAACTTTGGCAAGGAGAGACGTGCATCCCCTAAAGCATTTGTGTAACTCAGAGAGTGTTTGAAAAGCTCTGCAGTACTAAGCCTTAACACTGTTAATTGTATATACCATGTCCAAGATCATCAACCCAGTAATGTTGTCACCCATGTGGTACATTACTGTATGGTCAATCTCCCTAATTATTCTTGAGTTATTTTTTCCAGTAGATCTACAAAATTATCAGCATAAATCTCAAAACATTTACCAGTCAACAAACTCAGCACAACAGACACAAGCTTGGCCCTGACAAATAAAAAGACTAAGGAAAATGTATTTATTTGTAGCAAATGTCCTTTCCAATAACCGTCAAATAGATTACAACTGCATTTCTTTCCTCGCACTGCACCCTGGGATCCAGGCATTTAACTAGCACACACTACAGTGCTGGATTAATCATAAATAGAATATATTTTTAAGTGCATTAATTATGTAACAGATGCTTCCAGGATTCCAATGGAGGTAATTTTTAAAATCCCAGTGTACAGTTTTATGAATCTGTGCCGTTTCAAGGTTGTTTTTAATTTGCACTCAATACTACACTTATTTAAAACCAAGAGGTAATCAACCACTGCCTAATTATTTTTTTTTTTTTTCAGTTCAAGCTGGAAGACATATCCTACATTGTTGCTGTTGGACACCCCAGTTGGTGACAGAGGTTCCTCCCATTTCTTTGCCATGATGAGTGGTCTGAACAACGAGCTGTGTGAATGCAAGAATTCTTCATTTGCCTTCTATTAATTTCTCCTCCTCAGACTCATTTCTGCCACTCAGAAGTCGGGGTCTCCTCCTGCAATTCCCACTCACACAGCACACATGGAGGCCCCAGCAGGGACAGTGGGGCACAGACAGGATGCTCAGGGTTTCCAAGCAGCCCTTCATTTATTGATGGGGCACCATGAACAGTTGGACTCAATGACCTTATAGGTCTTTTCCAGCTATAATGATCCTGATTCTACAAAATAACTCTCATTGCTTTGAAAAATGGAATTAAATTGAGCTCACTTAAGAGTTCTGCCGTACTAGAGAAAAATGGGGTTTACCTTTCTTACCTTGATAATAACAAAAATGGCATAGCCAGCTCCTGGCTACGGCACTGCAGTGACAGGGACAGGGACACAGGTGGGACCACAGAGATCTCAGCAGCCTTTGGATGGCTGCACTGGAGCACCCCGGGGCACAAGCACCACAGCCTCCATGTGTTGGATGAGAAGTTTGCTTTCCTTTCCATCTTTGCACATCTCACAGCTCTTGGATCAAGTCACACATCTCCTCACAGAGCTTCATCTCTGCAGCTGTCTGCAGCGCTTAATTCGTCATGACTTGGAGGGGCATTTTTCCAGGCACTCGCTGCATGTGCAGCCTGGGAAGTGCCAGAGCCCATACCCTGGCAACACTGGTTTGGATCCTCCCTGCAACAAACCCTCCCTCTGGACCAGGAGGTGAGGGGAAAATACAGGAGCACACAGAGCAATTAAGGTTCCAATCAGATGTGGTGTTGACACATACGAGTGAACAGTGAATAACCCAAATGCAAGGTGAGGGTTACTTAGGAGCATGCAGTAATTGCACGTGCAACCTCAGCACATGGTGAAGAGAGGGGGAGAGGACAGGAGGGGTTCAGGACCACAGCTCTGCTCACCTGCACATCAGCCACCCCCAGGGATATCCACACCTCAGGTCAGGCACAAACGAAGCAGGAACGAAAGGTGAGTAACAAGAATTTCATTCCTACTAAATACTTTATTCTGGCTGCTACTCCTTCCAAAAATAAAGGTAGTAATTAAAAGTGAGGGTTAACACCTTGTTGCCTCGCCTCACAGACTGCACATTCCAATTCCTCAACAAGGCAATGCAAAACCAGGCAGTGAACAAGCTGAAGTCAGTTGGAGAAGGAGGATGACTGTGCAACACCAGGGAGACCCCGGGCAGGTAACTGTGTGCTGGGCTGGGTCTCACCTCCCCAGGCACATCACAGTCTCCACCAGTGCCCAAGGACTCCACTGACAGTGAAAGCCCCGTGGGTGAGCCCTGGCCAGTGGGCACCCGGCCTCTCCTCACACCACTGAGGACTCTCCTCGCTCCAGCCTCCCCCAAAACTATCCACTGGCTGTGAGAGGGCGTGGGGAATGCTCACCTCACCTCACCACCAGACATTGGTCACAGAGCAAGGCTTGGGGGCAGTCAGGGACACCCTGCAATGCTGCTCTGTGGTGCCAGCCCCTCCAGAAACACTCTGCTGATCCACCTGCATCGGAGCAGAGGGACAGCAAAGGAAGAGAAGCTCTCAGGGGCAAGAAGGTGCCTCTACGAGGGGAGGGAGATGAACCCTGAGCACACAGCAGGGTAGAGTGATCAGGTCCCTGCCAAACTGCAGCACGCCCTCGCCCCCATAACGCCTGTGACACGGGAATGCCAACACCATGCCAGGTTATCACAAGGTGAGAAGACTTGTGGGCTGTAGGGCTGTACCTGCTTGGCATGGCTTGAGCAAGGCTCCCTCGGGCTCCTCTGCCTTCACTGCCTGTCAACACGCACCTGCACCCATATCAGAAGCAGTAAAAGCATAAGCTGTACTCAAAGCTTTGCTCAAAGCCCCACTGGAAGCCTGGGCTGATGCTGGTGCACACCAACACCTGGGCTGCTCCCCAACAGCCCTGCCAGGGACGCTGTCCCTGCACTGGAGTCACCCCAGACACCCCTCTGCCACACACACCCAGCACACCCTTCCTGCACAGCACCCAGGGAGCACAGGGAGAAAAGGGACAGACTCTTTTTGGGGTGAACCTGCTCCTGAGCTCTTTCCTTATCAGCCTGGCTCTCTAACTCCACAGGCGGACAGCAGGCTGGGCACAGCTTTATCTGAGTTTTATGTGCAGCAGCATTTGCTTATCACACAGATAGATAAGTTATTACAAAAACAAGAAGAAACAACAGCAGCAGTAACCTGGGTATCTCAGTGCCCTCATCAGAAATTCCCAGCCTCTGCACCAGCTACAGGGAGAAGGAAACCCAAATACTCAACGCCAGGACATGCACAGTAGCAACTTCAGTACCTGGCACTAAGGGAGCAGCCTCAAAATAAAAAATAAAGGAAACCCCACACTTGGCAGCTTTGGCAGGGTGGTCCCATCAGGAGGCACTGCTGGGAGCATGCCCCAGAGCAGCTGGGCAACGAAGGATCCTCTGCCCAGACTGAGAAGAGCACATCCAAACACAAAGCCTCTGGCAGGGGTCTCATATTACAGCAAAGGCAATCAAGAGGCCAAGGGGCTGGCCCTGACCCCTTCAGACCCTCCTCTAATCTCCAGAATCCAATGAGGATGTTCAACTGGCAGAAAACGTTTTCTTCCTGCTTAAGCTAGTTTCTTGCTGGTCCAGCTTCCTGTGCAGTCTCACCCTCTGGTCAGCTGTGCAATGGGAAGCACACCCAGGGACAAGCTGAGATCTGAACCTACTGAAATGCAAAGTGAACCAAGCCCTCCCTCTACATGGCACTGTCAAATACTCAAACAGAAAATAGCTTCCACCTGAGAAAAAACAAAGGAGGCAAAGGCTTTTCGAGGAAACAATTCTCACTGGAGGCATGTCATAAAGTTGTGAGCACACCTGAGTCACGGCACACGTGTGGACCATTGTGATGTGCTCGCAGAGCAATGTGTCCTCCTCCTCACTCTGCTGGGAGCAGCCACCAGGCAGAGGTTGAACATGCGGAGGTGATTTAATGCCGAGGAACAGAAACGCTAAGACATGCTGTTCTTAACACAGGGGCCATGCCTGACACCACTTTCGTTTACTCAGTAAAGTTCCCTGCTCTGTATGACCTTCCCTTGCCAATTTACCCACGTGTTAAACAGAATCTCCACCCCACACTGGATGGCTCACTATAATCTGACAAGGAGATAGTACTTCTAGTACGGGCAGACTTTTTTTTTTCTTTTGGACCGGTGAGAAATATAAGCTGAAAACTTGAATATTACTTGTTACTTGACAAAGCATTATGCTTTCTTTGTGCTTATGGCATCAAGCAGAAAAAAGAAAAAAACAAATAAATGGAAGGGGAAGAAAATCTTCCTAGCAGAATGTAAATATTGTGCATAGCAAGAACAAAGTATTTCCATAAAGCTTTCAATAAAGGATAACTGCTGGCCAAATTTTACTCGTAGATACAGGCACGTAACTCCAGCTACAGTTACTCAGAGCTGCCCAAGTTTCTGAGAGGCCAACTCCAAACAGTGTTCATGTCCAGAAGGACTGTGAGCTCAGGAGCTGAGGCCACATTCCCAGCTCTTTTGAGAGAGGCAGACGAGATCTGCTTCAAATCACTGAAGAACTCCAGAGATGAGTCAAACCTGCAGGATTTGCTGCAATACTCGCTGCAAAAGAGGATGTGAGAAGTGGCAAGTACGCTGTGTTTACTCACTGTGTCATCTAATTCGGGAAACTCGAGCTGAGATTCAGCATTTGAGCACGACTCCAAGGGGTGGTGGGAAGATCCTGGCCCCATTACAAAGCCACTCGTTGGGCTAAACTGGTGATATCTGCTCAAACAGGACCAGGGGCTGACCCAGACAGGGGTTCTGCAGCTGGCAAGAGAAGTCTCCTCAGGGCAGAGGCTGCACCGCATGTGCCTCCAGCCCAGGGACGAGCCTCCGCAGGCACCGGCGCACACGAGGAACAGAGATGCTCTAAAAATCACGCACTGCTTCAGTTAATGACACAGATTTACTCTGGGTGTTAGCCTGTTTTGCTAAAAAAAGCCAACCAGATTTTTTTTTTTCTTTTTTCCTGGTGCAAACTGTCCTTTATAGAGACTATTAATATCCCTCTTCCTTCAGTTTAAGCTCTACTTCTCTTCCATGTTCTCCCACTGACTTAAAAGATAAGTTGCAAAACGAGATCTAATTTATCTCTCTCTTTTGTCCTCATCCCTTCCCTCCTGTCACTGCCTGGACAGGCAGATTGTTCTGTAGGGAATCGCTGCATGGAGCACAGAGTTTATATTTGCTGCAATACTCACATTTTTAAGCAGAAAATGAAGGATTTTACCTAGCTTATACTAAACAGAACCCCTTTGGTTCTGGCCTCATGTAATTAATTCTGCACAAAGTAATAACTTAGATAAAATACCTTGCTGTAAGCAGCCACCTCAAACAGCTGCAAATATTCCTCACTACCAGACACCAGTGAAGACAACAGCAGTGGATGGTGGCTGCCAGGAGGCTATGCTGAAACAAATGCATTTTTATTTTTCCCTTTAAATTACAAAAGATTATCATTTTACTCAGCAATGCCCCTTATTAAATTGAAACTCTCCACATCAGAATTAAATACATCCTATCTACTCAAAATGAAGTGTATTATTTATCAGTAATATTTAATGACAAAAACCTGATAACTTTCTCCGATTATACCACTGATTTCCTCCAGTCATGCATCATTGGCTCTGCTGGTCATTAGCATTATCACAGTGCATAAACTCTGGCTTAGGCAGCAAGTTTGATAACAGAGCCAGACACCTATAGCTACCATTTTTCAGTTTGTTCAGATTTACTAGTTTACCTCTCCATGAGCGTGCCTCTATCTAATGGCATCGATTAAAATCCCTAAAAATCCTAGACAGTAAATTTCCATTTCCATGCAGCACGCTTCTGCACACTCAGAACTCCTCAGTAAATATAAAGCACTTGCTGAAAAATCAGATTTCCCCTTCAACTGGCTGAGGACCCTTTTCCTGAAAGACTATACTCCAGCCAATCTGAAAAATAAATAGGAAATATTTAGCCTTCTCTGACTGTTTAATGCCAGGAATAAGCTGGATAGGCTTAAGATATTTTAGTTTACATCACAGGCAATGTTCCATTTTAACTTTTATGAAATAGTATTTTTGAATGCTGCAGATACCGCTTTTATAGAAGTGAAGAAAAAAAAATTATAACATATATACATGGTACAAAATCATCTAAAATATACCAAGATGGGTCTCTCCCATTCTCAGTTAAATCCTGTAAATAAAATGATGGATTAGAAAGGTTTCCTGAGGAAGACCATCGTTCCTCACACTACTGGACTTCAGAAAACTCCAATGGGTTAAGCCAGAGAAAAACTTTAAAATACTTGTACAAACAGTAATTTTGCTGCATACTTCTGACATTCCTCTTTCAAAGCCTTTTAGGTATCAAGTAATTTATCACTGAAAAATACATTTTCTCTTTTCCAAACCTACAACTCAGGAGCTTTACAAACCCTAATATATATATCTGAACACACATGCACAGATATACCATTAAAAACTAACACAAACAATTTAGTGCGAGCTGTTTCAGAGCCACCTTCTCCCAGTACTCATTTAATTCAATGAGAGCAGGATAGGGCCCCTGACAACTCTCTGATTAAAATTAATTACTAAAGCTGTTAAGACATTATTACTATTGCAAAACTTACTGAGAAAAATCTCTTCTAAATCTGCTAATGCAGGTACAGACCACGATGTTCTGCATAAACATCCAGAGAGATTCTTTTATGTCACACACATTAATATTCTGAGACTTTATTATCTAGTCAAACTGATTTTCTTTTAATATTTTTTTTTTTTTTTTTAACTCAGTCCATCCAAGGAAGCTCCCATGATTTCAACAGGGGTATTTAGGCCACATAACTGAAGCTAAATCTGCTTGTCTTATGGAAATACAACTATTTATGAAATTCACCTGAGGGGAGGAATAATTTACAGTACACTGATCAACAGAGTTTGCATGGTACTGTCTGAAGGAGCCCTGTTTGGGAAGGAGAGCTGTTATAAAAGCAGAAAGTATCAATACTAACACAATTGATGCCACAGGGTTACGCTATTTGCCAGGCAGAATCCATCTCTTTCTCAGAAAATTCCAGTTTGGGTGCAGTTTCAGTATCTCTAACTGCAGTATTACAAGTTGGGACCATTATACAAGAAACAGCAGTGATTTGATGAGGTCAATGCCAAATTCTGTGATTTGCTGAGGCAAAAAACGGATCGAACCCTGGCAGCGAGCTTGGGAGCACGGGATACAGAGCCACTAACACAGCCCCCTGCTCCTCTCACCCAGGGGCTTCAATGTGACCCTTCAAACATGAAACAGGGGGAAATACTGTCATTGTTCTCCTCTGCCTGCCTGCTGCTCCAGCTGCACGTGCATCGTCCCCAAAACACGCTTTTGACCTGACTGAGCACCAGCCAACATCCAAACCCTGGCCAGGCACCTCCTCCCCCGGACTGCCAGCCCTTCCCAGCCAAACCCAGCTTCAACACGCTCCAAACCCAGTGTTTGGAGCTCCCCACGATGCCCCACAGCCCCCTGCACTGTGGTGCTTTTAAAGGGATTTCTGCCACAGGAGGAAAAGGAGGATTTACAAGACTGATTTTAATGGAATTTTTCTCTCCAGCACAAGTATAAAACGTGGGAACTGGGCTGGACGAGCTGCCTGAGCGGCTAACAGAGATTTTTCATGAGGTTCATGGAAGACAGAGTTCGTGACTCACTGTCAGTGAGCTCACTATTACAACATAAAAACTATTATTAAAAATAAAAATTCAAGCACCAAAAGGAACACTTCATGAAGGTTTTAACTTCTTAATCCCAAACAGAATACCCTTAAAATGAGGCTCGCAGCAGGCCCACCGGAAAAAGTCCATAAAAGACAACCTTGTTATCAAAAATCTATTGGAACAGCACATTTTAGTTGAACACCCCCTCCCTATTTCTGCTCCCTTGGTATTCCCAGAAGTTTCTTAGGAAGAGGTGTCTCACTCACGCTCATGTCCCAGCTTTCCATCAGCTGAAAAGCATACACTCCACATTTGCTGTGCGATACCAGGAAGATGCTTTTTTAAACTGACATGGGTTCCTAAAGAAATATCAGTTAATTACTTAATCCTCCTTAATGGAATGATCAACATCCTTTTAGCAAACAAGGCTGTGATGATTTAATGTTTTACTGCACTAGGAGAATTAACCCCACTCCACTCCTGTCTGCTGCGACTGCTCGTTTCTTTAGAATCAGTTCCATTTTTCACTTCTGCAGAGCAGCCCCTGCACCCAGGCGAGAAAAAACACCAATAGACAAAAATCAGCCTCAGTGTTATTCTGCCAAGGCCTGACCTCCAGACTGACAGAAAGGCAGGGCACTCGGGAAATCAAGGTATGAGGCAGCACAGAGCAATGAGCCCCAGCGTGAGCCTGGAACAACTTCACCAGCATCCCAGGACCACCACTTCAAAAGGAACCAGGGAGGGATGTTTGAATCCCAGCTCAGACAGCTCCTGAATCCCTCCCTGAGAACCCCCAGCCATGGTTCTGGCAAGAACAAAAGTCCTTTCAGGGTTCCACTGCTCGCTGCAACCAGACCCAGGCTCAGACAGAATTCTGCAGGCAAGTGTTGCGCAGGAAAGGGAATTCAGCATTGATTTTTGTGATCAGATGTTTAGTGGCTGCTCTGAACACTCCAGCAATCCCCCCTCACCATTTTATCTTCCTTTATCACAAGCTTTTTAATAGAGACATGACATTCTGCTTACTGCTGGGCTCTCTCTATTTATCTCTCTCTTAACAACACTTTGGCATCATCGGCTCCGCTATCTAAATCAGCAACAGTGCATGTCCGGTCACATAAAACCGGAGAGGGCTTCCCGAGATGCCTTGGGAAGTCTGACTACTCCAGTTTACTGATGTGTTAATATGCCCCATCCACTAATTAATGAACAAACAGCTTAGCCAGGGAGCTGGGGGAGGGACACCAACACGAAGACTGCGGAGAGCCCAAGGAAAGACACTTGACCCTAATTGTTAGCAACAAGATGACAAGACTGATCGGGAAGTACAGCTAAAACTCAGATCCAACATGAAAGGAAATGTCTGGCGAAGAGGGGAAAACTAACGATGCCATTGGAGGCTGCTGCCAACCTGCCGCACTGTGCCACCTTCTGTCGGCGCTCAGTGCCCAGCACCTGGCCTGGGCTCCTCAGCACCACGCTCCCAACACATCCCTCTCTCCATGCCCAAATCCTCATTCTCTTCCTGTGACCCTGCAGCTCCAGGGTGTGCACTCCAGCCTGGAAAAAAACAGGAGTTTGCTCCAGCCCATGACAGGGCAGTGAGAAAGCGTGGCTCACGCTGCGCCTTCCCAGCAAAAGCACACACAGAATTCCAGCCAGTGGGTTTTAAGAAGGGTCGAAGTTTGGCTGATGTTTCAGATGGACCCAGTTTTACCTGGGGCAAAACATTCTTCATCTTAAAAACAGCCTGGACCATGTACCCACAACAGATCTGCCTGCAGGTGCACGAGCAAGAGGGTGCTGCCCTGCGTGCGCTTTGGGAAACACTTCCACAGAGAGTTCAAACCCCTGGAAAAAAGGCTGTAAGCTCTTTCTGCCTGAAAAATCAATACAACTGAGAGTCACAGCCGTGCAGGAGATGCTGCAGGACCGTGCTCTGGGACACACACCCAGGAGAAAGTTGACTCAGAGATGGCACATCCAGTGCAGACACACCGCAAACACTGCAGAGCCCCAGTTTTCAATGCCAGTTTTTTAATTTCAGTGCCCAGTTTTTTGGTTCAGTGCCTCTGAATTAAACTAACTTAGTGAGGAAACAGGTTCTCCTAATAAAAACACACCAGTGACAAGCATTGTACAGACAGCACCATTAGCAGTAAACAATACACGGGAGAATCATCCAAATAAAACATTCTGGGTATTTATTTGTGCTGCTTTCCGAGACCATTGCAACTGAACAGGAAACTGGAAAGGAAAAAAGCCCACAATTAGTTTCAGAATAGCACTCCCAGAAACACTGTAGCCTATCAGATCTATGTAAATATTTTACGATATGAGTTCCATTTCAGTAGATCTGTCAAGATATTTACAGGGCTTGACAGTATTTCTGCCTTTAATTAAATTTTCACACACATACTTTAATGTAATTTAAATAGATTATTAGTTGTCAGAATATAGTATAAATTTTGTTTACGATTTAGTTACTTTAAGTACTCACATTGAGGAAACTCATTTAACCCCCTGACTGAGGAGCATTAAGTGTTGAGATGAGACTTCTAAAGAGCTTCTACTGCCCTTTGCACTCTTGCAATAATCTTAAATTACTACAACTTAATTGCAATTTCAAGGCACTAAAATAGAGATGTTTTAAAAACAGCACCAGGAGGGTCAATGAGAGGAGAAAAATTATTTAGTCCTCCTCAGGTACCAGACGCCTCTTGGGGAGAAACTGATTTTGCCCATGCTCTTCTCTTTGCCCGTTTTCCATAGAATCCCGTCTTCATTTGCAGAATGACGCGGAACAAAAAGTCATCAAGATTATTCTGGATACTTGCCACATCCAAACAGCCATTAGACATAAGCCTGCTCACTTGCATGCATGGAAGAGACCCGTGCCAGGAGAACAGAAAGACAAAACCCTAGAGCACATTTGCAGAGAAGGCTGCACACGAACAGAGCCAGCAGCTTCTCTGACTTGGGAGCTCCAGTGCTGGAGTAAGGAAAAAGAGCACGTGTTAAAGCACTCTAGAAATCCCAACCAACAAATATCTGATCTCCATCAAACAGTACAACCGATTCCTCCACAGCACAAAATACATCTTTTTTAAAGTAAAAGACTACAGAGATCCCACAATTAAGTTTCTCCTCTAACGACTGCGTGATTAATTCCATGCTGGCTTTTTTCCCCGTCTCGCTGCACCGGCATCACCTTGTTACCTGCAGGAGCTGCGATTCCCAGCGCAGCGAGCCGCGGGAAGCGAACCGCGCAGTGAGCAGGCTGCGAGCGGCGCTTCTGCCAGCGCAAAACCAACCACTTCTAGCAACCACAAGATCTTCTCTGTTTCTTCTTGCAACGAGGCATTTCACAAGGATCTGGCCAACAGAAAAACAATCAGACTCACGATTTGAACACCGCCGTGCCTCAGCACGGCCGGCGCTGACGCACGTCCTCGGCGGCACGACGTTAAGGGCTCCCAGCCTGGCCATACCTTTCGAAGCACTGGAATAAAGTTTGCTTGCCAGGACCTCTAAGAACGGTCTCAAAGATGCTGCTGATCTCTAGTGCACAGCATCTCTAAATTCCACCTAGCAAATGCTTTCTGGCTTCTCCTGCATGTCACATCTCTGCTGAGGCGCTCGCCGGGTGTGAAAACACGCTACTATACGTGGAGGGAGGGGGAGAAAAAGTTTCAGTGATACGAGTTAGTGGCAGAGACCAAAAGCCAAAGGCAGCGACATCAGCAGAAGCCCCAGTTGATGCCAGCACACTCTGGATCAGCCCAGGGCAGCCAACTGCACACTGAGTTCACCCCTGGGGACATGGGGACCATGCCATCCATGCCCACAGGTCACGTTCAGAGCAGGGTGCCACCGTGTCCCCACACTGCTGGCCACCCCCTGGGCTTCCCCTCCAGCCACCAGCCCCTTCCCACCTGCTTCTCCAACAGAGGCTCACAAGGAAAAGCTCTGGGAAGCAACCTGACAGCAAGGCTCACTTGAGGAATAACGAAAATGCACTATTTAATTCAGCTTAAATACGGACAGCAAACAAAACCCTCGTGCACCCCAGCTCTGCAGGGCCTGATCCCGCACCCCCCACAGTGGGAATCCCCGGGAAAGCTCCCTCCCAGGTGCCCTGTCCCTGCACACACTATGCTGGGATGTGCTGGGGAGGGCAGGAGAGGCCTGAACAAACCCTGCACCTCCAAAAGACACCCAGCTACCTGCAAAAACCCCACCGAGCCTTCTTCAGCCCGGGCTCAGCTGCGTAAAAATATTTCAGCTCAGTGCCTTGAAGTTGCAATTAAACTGTAGTAATTTAAGATTATCACAAGAGCAAAGGGCAGCAGCAGCTCTTCAGCAGACTCCTCTCACCACTTAATGCTCCTCAGTCTTGGGGTTAAATGAGCTTCTTTAGTATAAGTACCTTAAAGCAAGTGAATCGTAAACAAAATTTATACTATTTTCTGACAGCATATAATCTATTTAAATTTATTAAAGCTTCTCGGAGAAAATTTAAGATGACAGAAGTATCATTATGCCCCATAAATAACTGGACAGCCTTGCCGAAATAACTGCATTTTACATACATATCCCACATATGCGTGTGCATATGTTATTTCATTTGATACACAAATACACGCTCAACAGATATTTCACAAAAGGAATTGTGTTATCCAGTTCAATCTCTCAATTTAAATGACCACAAGAGGTACGAATACTAAACAGTGGATACATTCCATATATTTGCCTTTTTACAACCAGCCTTTTTCCTAATTTTTACAGTGCTATGAAACAGGAGTAATCCAGGAGCTACAAATGTTTACAGTATATCACATCAAGGATGATAATGCAAGTTTTAGCTGTGAAAAAAGGTGATCCACTCCATGAGAAAGGCATACTGCAGCATAAGCTGCACACTAATGTCCGACGCACAATTCCCTGCACAACTTCCCTGCTCCTTCTCCTACCAGGGCAAAACCCAGCTGTGTTACTGTTACTGGTGGAACTGATTTAAGCAGAAAATGTTTATAGATGTTAAAAAACATTACACATTACGCAAAATGGCTTAATGGCATACATGTGCATGTTAAATGCACATACTTTTTATTGTCTAATTAAAATATACACCATAAAAAGCTACAGGCTTTAGAGTAAGTTATGCAGGACAGTTATGAAACCATACCTTACAGAAAGTATAAAGTACTTATTGTGAGATCTGCAGTGCTAATTGAAAAAATGCTTATGCAAAAAGATTTGGGATTTCTTAACTCTTCAGCAGATGTGCACTCGGTCTGCCTCCTGATTAATATACATTAGGGTAACAGCCTCTTACTTGGATTTTTTTTAAATAGATATTTCCATTGCTTTAGAATACTTTAAAGAAATGAAAGAGACACATTTATAAAGTTTGCAATAAAGTGCTGGAATACAAACATCAAACTGACACACAACAAAACTAACCCCACTCCCCTGGTTCATTTCGATTAGTACCTAAATTCTAACTGTTTATTGAAGTAAAATCAAGTGTCTATTAATACTCTTCACTGGTATCATGCACTAAAAAACTACACAATAACAGTCCCTCTGATAAAGCCATGAAGACACATTACACACAGTCTTATAAAAATCCTGGCATATCAAAACCAAGGTCCATCCTGACTGCTTGGCAACACGTTTAAAGGAAATATATTACAAGTTTTCCAAACTCTAGGAATGCAGTCATCCAACATACAGTGCTTAATCACAACCAAACTCCTCTATTATACAACAATACAGAACTTACACACAGAGAGAAAAAAAACAAATCCACGTTTCCTTACAATTCAGCGATCCAGAAATAAAAGCTGAATTCCACAGAACTTTTATGTTTTTCTGCACTGCACTACTGTAACGCCTTCTTCTCTGCAGCTCTAGACGGCGTAAACAAAATCAAATCCTAAGTCCCTCAAAGTGTAAAAATGCACTTCAAATCATCATCACTTTTTTTTTAAAAAAAAAAAAAACAACAAAAAACAAACCCCAGCCCATGCACAAAAAACTAACTTTGCAATCAAAATCGTAAGCAACAGAAAGCCTTGTTTGAAATAGTAGTTATTTTTCTCAGAGTTATCCTTTGGTTTCACAACAAAGATCAGCATTTGTAATGGTCCATTTCTGCATAAGTGAACATATAGCCTTGCTGCCTGATCGAATAGTCCAGAGCTTTCAGTGAGGCAGCTCCTGACAACAGCCCAGCAGCAGCTTTGTTTGATCTCTCCTGCCTTCCTTAATCTGGGTTGTCAAGGTTCACTTGTTGGAGGCTGTTTACTTTACTTTTTCCAGAAAAAAAAAAAAAAAAAAGTGATTTTTTTTTCCTGTCTCTCATACAATGACTAATCCAAAGACTAAGGGGGAAGAATGCTGCCAATGCAAGATGTTAAAGCTACAATACCTTTTTGCAATGAGATTTTAGCCGACACCTTTTGAATGGTAACTAGTGGAGAGCTTCCTCCCCCAGTGCCCTGGTCCATTCAATATGGTTGGGAGACAGTTCAAATAAAATGTGCAGGGGAAAGGCTTCAGAGAAGAGAAGTTGAAACGAGGAGCCCCGATTTCCCTGTCTTTCCCCAAATCTAGCTGCCGAGATGCACGGTACCTCTTTGCTCACACTCGCTTCTCAGGGAACTTGAGTTATTTCAGGCTCTCTCAAACTTACAAAACGTAAGGGCTTCTCAGCAGTAACAGAAACTGTAAAAATAATACTAAACTGAGCAAAACGCCTGTTTTCCAAAATATTAAAGTAAGCCACGGATTAACAGCACAGGCAAAAAGTTTATTTGATGACACATTAGCAACTTTGTCTAATTAAGCAGCTGTCACTAGTGACATCAACATTTGGTCAAATCAGGTAAAATCCAAGTTAAGAAAAACTGTACGGAAAGGAAACACAGTTTAGAGAACTGTTTTAATATTTAGAACCATCCAGCACCCCAGAAATCAGCAGGCTATATGGTGGAGACGACACGCTACGAGCAGTACACATCCATTACTCACTCCGAGAACAGTAACTAAAAATGAAACCTTAAACTTCTGAGCACAGAAGTTGGGCTCCAGCTCCTCTACAGAAGCGGCTCAGAGAGCGCTCGCAGGCGGCAGATGCCTCGGGTAGGGACGGGAGGGCTGCGCGCCGCCGCCGCTGCCAGGCTCGGGGGAACCGGGGGGAAAAGAACGGAGGGGAAAAAAAAAAAAAAAAAAGAAAAACAAAAAAAAAAAAAAGTAATCTCGCTCGGTTTGGGTTTCCCACTCAAAGCAAAAACAGGCAATTAAAATCATTACAGCGAAGTGGCAGCAGAAGACTGGCGGAAAGCGCGGCGCTCCGCAGCCCGCCCGGCGATGCTCTCCGCGCCGGGGCCGCCCGCTCGGCAAGAGTTGCCGGGTGCTGCGGAGGGCGCTGCGCCCCGCCGAGCCCGGCCCGCGCCCCGCTCCGTTTTGGGGTTGTCGATTTTTTAATTTATTTTTTTTTTTTTTTTTTTTTCCAGGAAAGAAAGAAACCCACAGACCGGCGGGGCGGGGGTGGGGAGGAGGGAGGCGCGGACACGCCGCTCGGCCGCCGGCAGCGCGCACCCCTGCGCTGCCCGGGGCCGCGGCCGCGCAGCGCGGGCCGGCAGGTGCGCGGGGCGGCCCTACTTACCGGGCACCGGCGGCGGCTCCGCGGCGCGCAGCGAGCCGCGGCTCCGTCCCGAGGCTCCGCACCGCGGGGCT
The DNA here is from genome assembly GCA_032173965.1 of Sitta carolinensis. Lineage (NCBI taxonomy): Eukaryota > Metazoa > Chordata > Aves > Passeriformes > Sittidae > Sitta > Sitta carolinensis. The sequence goes on from CM063293.1 coordinate 17,006,419, forward strand.
GCGCGGGAGGGGGACGTGCGCACACACACACAGACGCGCAGGAAGGATGCGCGGTCCGCACCCGCGCAGCGAGAAGTTGCGCCGGGCTGAGCTGAGGAGGCGCGGGTGTTTATTCAAACACTTGGTTTAAAAAAAAAAAAAAAAAAAAAAAAAAAAAAAAAAAAAGAAAGAAAAAAAAAAAGAATGGGGGGGATGGGCTCAACGCGTCCCGGGGACCCGCGGTGGGGGTGGATGCGCGGCGCGGGGCTCCGCGCCTGCGGAAGGAGCTGCGCGGGCGGAAAGCCGCAACAGGTGCCCGGGGAAGGGGGAACGAGCAGCCGGGCACGGCGCGGGGTGTGGGGGAGGTGGGGGCGCGGCCCCACCGCAACTTCTTGCCCCGAGTGCCGAAGTTGGGGCGTACGCGCCCCTTGCGCGGCGGCGCGGAGGGACCCGGCGGAAAACACGCGGAAAGCACGAGCGGGGATGGGAGGGGGGCGGGACGCGCCGCATCCCACCACGGCGGGGAGTGCGCGCAGCGCGGGGCGGGGGGGAAGTTTCCAAAGTGGGCGGGGAGGGGGTGCGGGCGGCCCCGCAGCCTGGGGAGGGGGCTCCGCATCCGCGCACCGCCGCCCCACATCCCCCCACGCCCCCCCCCCCCTCCGGTACCGCGGCGGCGGTCGGGGAGGGGCGGCCGGGCACGTGGGGCCGGCGGGGGGAAAAGTGCAACAGCCCCGGAGGAGCGGGGAAAGTGTCGGGGGGCGCCGGACTCACCCGCAGGACTCGGCCCTGCCGCTGCCCAGCACGGCGCGGCCGCGGCGCGGGCGGGCGGCGGCGCGGAGCGGCGCGGGCTGCCTCCGTCCCGTCCCTCCCTCCCGTCCCTCCGGCACGCCGAGCCCGGGCGGCGCGGCGGCGTGCTCCGCCGCTCGGTAAATAACAATAGAGCCCTCCGCCCGGCGCCGCGCCCGCGGGCCCCGCACGCCGCCCCGCCGCGCCCCCGCCCCGCGCCGCCCCGCGCCCCCTCCCCGCCCCGCGCAGCCCCGCGCGGGCGGGCCGGGGCGGCCCGCGACACCCCCGCGGAGGGAGATGTTGTTATTTTTTGCTGTTGTCAGTCTCTGACGTCACATCCACCTGCTGGGTAAACAAGGCTCGGCGCAAGGGAAAAATAATAATAAAAAAAAAAAATAAAATAATAGAAGCGGGGGGTGAAGCGCGCAGGGGGTGAAGGGCGAGGGCCCCGCAGGCGCGGAGCTCCGCGGAGGGCGGCCGGGGGGGCGGGGGGGCCGGGCCGGGGGAGGCGGGGCGGCCCCACGGGGAAGCGAAAGTGGCGGTGGAGCGCGGTGCGCAGCGCTGCGCATCCCTGCGCACCCCGAGGGGCAGCTCAGCGCCCGGGCCGGGGCGGGCGCGCAGCGCTGCGCGCCCCTACCAACTTTTCGGCAGCCGCGCGGGGGGCAGCGGGGCATCAGGCCAGCGAGCTGGGGGATGCGGGGGGACCTCGGAGTGTCTTCCGCGGGTACCCGCGGAGCCGCCTTACCTGCGCGGAGCGGCGAGGCGGGCGCTGCCCGCGATCCCCCAGCAGCGCTCGCCGCTGTGGCGCAAACACCGCTTAGACACACTGCGCGGGTGCGCAGCGGCGCGCACCGGCCGCCGAGCGGGACTGACCGTCCCGAGGGCCGGGCCGGGTGCGGAGCCGCTCCGCGGGGGTGGGTCCGCATCCCGGCGGGTGCGCGGAGCGGCAGCGCTCCCCGCCGCGCCCTCGGGGCTCCCGAGGAGAGAGGGGTGGCAGCGCCCGCGGGGAGAGGGAGAGAGGGGCAGAGTCGGGACCACCCGGCTGCCCCAGCCCTGCGGCTCCGGCACTCGCGCACCGCGAATTTTAACAGCACCGACAGCCCTAGCGCGGGTTTGGAGCCTCCGGCGGCGCGGGGGCTCCCTCGGCGGCGGCCGGAGCGGGCGAGGGGAGCGGCCCCGCCGGGCGGCCCCTCGCCCTGCCCGGGACCCCGGCCCGCTGCCGGCAGCACCGCGGCGCCGCGGGCACGGGGCTCGGTCGTCGGCGCCCCGCGGGGATGGAGCGCGTCCCGCCCGTCGCTGCGGGCGGGAGTCAGCGGGCGGCCGCGAAGTTACCGAGCGACTGACTCGTTCGGGGGAAAAAAACTCTTTCCTTGACCCGCCCGGTTTTCTTCCCTCCCTTTGTTTTTTGGGGCGATCGCGTGTTGCAGCCCGCAGGACTGACCCGGGGGCGGTGGTCTCAGACTCTGTCGGGAGCGGTACCGCGGGGCCAGGCGCGCCCGCGGAGCCGTGCGCGGAGCCCGGCCGCTCCCCGGGGCCGGTCCCGGTCCCGTCCCCGCCCGGCCCCGGCAGCAGCGCCGGGCCCGCGGCGCCACCTCCCGGCGGAACGGCGGGAGCCGCTCCGGCTGCAATTAAGACCTGGAATTACCCTAATAGCGAGGTACTTAATGCCTAATTCATTATATTTTAAATAATTAAGAGCGGAAAATCGCTGCAAATAAATATTTGCGGAGGTGAAGCTCGCGCCGCTGCCGGAGCGGTGCGCTCAAACCGGCGCGGAGCGCTCGGGGCCGGCAGCGGGCGAGAGCCGGGAGCGGAGCGTTCAGCATCCCGCTTCTCCAGCCCCGGTACCGCAGGAGACGCCGGGGTGTGTGTGACCGGCGGGACCACCAGCTTTAAAAGCAAACATCATTTTCAGCGTGTCTTGTTATGTTTTTTAGTTCGTCTGTTTCTTCAGTAGGAAGAAAAAGGAGCTAAATCTGTTAAAAGAGCATTTTTAAAACACTCTCCCCTGTACAGCTAAAAAAAAAAAAAAATAATGTTTTATATTTCATCCTCGAATAAACGCTTATTGGCTACTTCTTAATCTCCTGTTTTTAACTTCACACATCCAAACCAGTATATCAACTCTGTAAAACATGATTAATTCCACAGACAGTACCAGCGGTGGGACTTCTCCCTCCCCCTCTGCCGATGTAGCTGCTAATTGTACTTGAATTGTTTACTGCTGTATTGTTTTACAAGTGCCTGGAGAAAGATGCTTGATATTCTCACCACCGGCAGAACCATCCCAAGAGCAAATGCTTGGCAGATTTTGGCAGGGATGCACACCGGCTTCAACTACAGCTTGTTAGTTAAAAAAAAACTAAAAAATTATGAAGGTGATGACGCCTCTGTAATTATAGGTGTTACTTGTTATAAAGTCAGAATGTTTTCCAAGCTACTGTAATGCCACACCTCCAGTGTCCCAGGAGCCAGGCCTTGGAGTCCTTTCCGCCTTAGTCACTGGTTTATGAGGCTTTGCAGAGCACATCACCGGGCTGCATGGCGGGTTCCTGGCCCACTTGGCACTCCTGTGTAGGTGCAAAGCCCATGTGGATACTCAGCTGTTATTTTACCTTTTACATCAGACATGAAAAGATGAGATACACGCTATGTACTGCCCCAAAAAGTTGGCAGACATGAAGAGAAACGTGCATTGGATTTACAGCCTGGGTTTATGATTATCTGACTTTGTTTCAGAGTACCCTCGTACTGCATCTTGAAGCAAAAGCCCTTCTTGGCAAGAGGGTGGTTGCTGTTTTCCACATTTCCTTGGTTTTGGTGTAGTCAGGGCAAGTCATATCAGTCTGGCAACAAATAACCTTCAAAAAAAACAGAAAATGCAGCTCTGCCCATCACATGCTACATGCGCAATGTAAAACAACTGCACTTTTCTTTTGCTCAGAGAACTTTAAGGGCAGGAAAGGTCAACTTGCCTATGAGGGGGAATTTTAAAAGGTGTGATCATCAGCTTAGAGACTAAGCCTAATGCTCTTGGCAACACTTGCACCAGCTTTAGTGGTAGCAGGATCTGTTATCCAACTAGGGAAGTCCCACAAAGAGATAATGTGACACAGCTAAGGTCTCAAGTTGGCTTGTCTGACAGAATGAAGAGTGTAAATTCTCCCAAATGAGAGCTATAACCAACCCCGGATATTTTTTTAAATGAAATGTTGCTGGGGAGGGGTGTTTCCAGCATCCCAAATGCTGATCCCTCAGTTGCAAACACATTTGCATCCTTCATCTGCTTTTGCTATTATACTTTCCCAGTTTCCCTGGCCACAGCAGAAGCCATGTCCTGGCCTGTGCTGGGAGGACAAGCTGGAGCAGAACTGAGCTTCCATGTGCCAGGAGGTGCCTGGCAGGACAGGGCTGCCCTGCAGCCACCCCGAGGGCTGGTGCTGGGCTGGCTGTGGCAGGGCAGGCAGCGAGCAGCACAGCCAGCTTAGTGCTGCTTGTAAGGGAAAGAAATGGCTGTGCTGCCCCGCAGCACCACAATCCAGGCAGAGCAGGCTGGAGCCTGGCTCCACACACAGGGCAGCGGGAGTCAGGCACTGATAAATGACATTTTGCTCTGTTGTGAGTCCAGAGGAGCTCCACTGCAGAGTTGGTTTGGATTTGCATGGGCAGTGCAGAGACATGAGTCTTGGATTCACCCCAGACTCCTCTGGGTTCCTAGTGGATGGGAAAGGCTCCTCACGTCTGTACCCACACTAATCCTCTTTACTCCTGGAGGTGTCCCTCCAGCCGCCACTGTACCAGAAGCCACCCAGAGATAACTTTTCTATAGCACATTTCCATTTGTCCTGAGCTGCCAGCCAATACATATTTCCTTTTCCTGTGGGGGCAATGAATAGCCATTGTATTTGCGCTGGACTATTAATCTGCCTGAATTTGGTCGAGATTCTTAAATGAATATTCATGGGAATTAATGTCATTTAATTCCTATTGCTTCCTGAATATAATTACGTGCCGTACGTGAATTGGCAAACACCACAAGACATCCAATCTTGCTGAAAGTCTATGACCGATTAAACACCACGAGCTGGACACTCGTGCAGTACTGAAGATGCAAAAAGCACTGCCAGGATGCAGCTTGACTTCAGGAGAGGAAGCCAATAAAAGAGGGAAGATGTACATCGTAGGAAGAAACACCACCTTGAGGGATAGAAAATATGATTAAAAAGGTGTGTTGATACAAGCTCTTCCCCAGGTATTTGTCTACATGTAGGGACTACATTAAATATTTATATTATTTGAAAAAAGCTTTACTTCTTCCACTTTCTCACCCACAGAAAAATGTCTTTCAGGGCCTCCCATCCTGGCCTCTTCTGAGACAGCATCCCTTGGAAGACCTTCAGCACATCCTACAAATAAGAAGTGCCCAAGTGCAATCCTCCTTCTCCCAGCAGCCCGCCTGCCAGAGTTCTCGCTGTTCCCTGAATAATAAAGCATAATCAGCTCCATATTAAAGCAAAACCCATCCCCAGCATCAGTGCTACCAACCCCTGTCGTAACATAACAAGGACTCTTCCCAAAATATTTGGGCTTGCCCTGTCACAGTGAGAGGCGTTCAAGTTCAGCACTCTGTCAACAATGCCAGGTGTCTCCTGAACCTCCGGCGCCCGAGCCAAGAGAGAGAGCTCAGAAGCACAGGAATAATCATTATTCACATTACTAAAATGTAACGGAATGTTTAAACAGATAATGTAACACAATCCCTCACAGCTGAAAAAAAAAAATACTGTTTATTATTTATCCCTGTCAGATAGAAAATGAACTCAATCTCCTGGAAAGCAAAAGCAAGGCTCCTTTTTTTTTTTTTTCTTTACTTCCCTTCTTTCTGCAACTGACAGCCATGAAAAAAATATTCTATTGTGGCAGCTGCGCCCCTTCGGAGGGGCTGATGTTCACTGTGGTTCTTGATAAACCAACTGGCAAATTTTGGGGGTGAAAAAGAAGTGACTTGGAGCCAAACACATCTATAAAAAAAAAAAAAAAGCCTTGTGAAATCAGAAATCCAAGAACAATTTCATGTTGAGTCAATCCGAAGATTTCATTTCAATTCTGATTTTTTTGGGGGAATAAGAAAAAAGACACACACCCCCTTGCTTGAAAATAAAATTAAAGGACATTTTGAACACAAAGTAGTTTCAAAATGAAAAATCAAAGTGTTTCATGTCAGAAGTGTCAAAACTAACAGCTTCAGCATTTGTCAGAGCTTTTTTGAGTTTTTATAAATGACAAGTTTGGCATGTGTGCACAGACCGTTTTGGTGCTGCTGAATCTGCATTTTTGCATGGAAAAAAAAAAAAAAATTGGTCGGGTGAAATTTTCTGCGGAGAAACTGTTTGCCATTCCCTTTGTGTGGAGACCAGCAGCTCTCTCCGCTATGGCTGGGCTGTGCAGGAGCCTCACTGACACCTCCAGCTACTCTTTGGCTTATTAATATTTTACCCTTCAGTTTGCAGGACTCCACAGGCCTGGTCTTTTCCAGAAGCAGCTCCCTGGTTAGCGGGAGGAGGTACAAAGGTTAGGAGAGACCGACTGTGCGTCTCCAGCTTGATGTGCTGCTGTGTGACAGGCAGCCACGGACTTACCCTAAGGTGACATTAGGTAATTTATTAGCTTGGTTCATTACTGCTAAGCTCCCTTTCACTGGCTCACTGCCTTCCCAAAGCGGGGGTTTTCCAAAAAATGTTTTATCCCAAGAAGTTGGGAGAGGTTACAGTCCGGTTTACACCTAATGAGGCAGGAGAGCAAGGGTGGAAAGTGAGGTATGTAGCACCTGAATTAAGACATTTAAGTTAAAACGCTAAATTACATAAAAATCTTAAGTTACATAAATGCTATTGCTATAAAAATGTACCACCAAGCATTTACAATATTAGCAACTGAATACATTCTTGCTAGGAAAGCAGCAGCCACCCAGATTTTGCAGGTCTGCTTCCAGCCTAGCTGACTTTGCTGCAGGTTTGGGACAGTGCCTAGTCCCCTGGGAAGGCAGCAAATAAGATCTTCTGCAGATAGCAGACACCTACCTGCCTTTTGCTACCCAATTTCTGTAACACTTTCTACATCTCTCTGATGACAGCAACACTTCTTGCTGTATCTTGACAACTTCTAATTAACCCAATCTCAGCATCTCTGAAGCTTTCAGAGAAAACCAGCGTACTTCTCTAGAGCAAGAGACCAAATCCCAAACATCATCTCCTCCTCTGCCCTCCAGCACAGCCTATACTCCATGGGGGACACAAACCCCAGGTCATGTAGTGTGACTCTGCTGAAAGACAGATCAGCTCCTTCCCTGCCTTCCTGGAAGGCAGCATTGGAAGCCAGCAGAGATGGAAACAGATTTCTAACATCTTGTTGGCATTTCTGGGTCTGCTTAAACTCCTGCTGCAGGAGCACATGCAGAAATCTCCACGAGGACATGCCACACTTTCAGCTTCCAGTGGAACAAGCAGTTTCATCTCAGGGAATTGATCTCCTCACTCCCTGCTCTGCTCTCCCCACAAGTTCAGCCTTGCCTGTGAAGGAGATGCAGTAATTGCAGCTTTCCCTGTGAAGGATTTTCTGTTGCTGCTGTCTCCAAAGTGTTCTATGCTGAAGTATTATTTCATCTTAACATTTTCCACTATTATGACTATTTTTTAATCCAAAAGTCCAACATCAACAAAGATTAAAGCTTTTAGGCTAGTTACATATCTATGAAAACAACAGTCTCCTGTGTCTTGGGAGATAAACACTACCAGATGCTCTGGTAAACATCAGAAAGGGGAGAGAAGGGGGGAAAAAAAGAGAGTGGCCAGGAGAAGGAAAGAGCTGAAAATAAGTTAGAAATAGCTGAACAGGGAACCAGGAAAGTAAATTCCTGCTGTTTCTGGCTCTGTGGCAGCGAAGAGGTTAAACCCCAGTACACTGCCAACTCTAGACAGAACTAGTTGTTATTGCATTGATAAAACCCTGGGTTGTGTTTTCCTTGTCCATTTTGACCCGTATCTGACGTTAGCATTGCAAATGATGTCTGTTGCCATTCAACTACTCAGAGTGAGCAGACAGAAACAAGACAGAGAGCTTAGCAAAGACGATACTAATGGAAGGGGTGGGGAAAAGTCTGATTTACATGTAATTAATTATTATTTATGTAAAAACCATATCGTTGTGGTGGTTCTTGACATCATTTAAAGCCTCTTTTCAAAAGAGGAGTCTCCCCTGTTAGTGCACTAATTTTTCCTGTGCTGCCAAGATGAACTGTGACAACTGATGGCAGCCACGCTGGCCCATCACCACCATTTGCAGGGTTCTCATCAACTGCCCAAAGGAGAGAAAGACAAGAATCCTGCCTCCTTCTGAACAGGTGACTTTGCATTACCAGAGCCATGGAATGCTAGCAAATCACTCAGTGGGAAACCATCTGACCCGAGGCCAACACCACGCAGAAAAAGACAGAGTTATGCATTGCTATTGTGAAGAAGTTTCAGATTAAATAAATGTATTTTCTTCTGAACTTGTAAAATGATTAACTTATTTATTTGATTTCAGTATCTAATCACAAAATAATTACCTAACCCAGCCCCAAGGTATCTTGGCAATGTTGTTTGAGACACACTCCAGCACAGACAAAAGCTCCCGCGGGAAGACATCAATCATCTTCCCATACAAATGAAACTGGTCCACAAAAATGAACGGCACGGCTCCACCCCAGCTCTTTCAAAATTCAGCTGTCTCAGCCAGAGCTCCAGTCCAGCTCCCAGACACATCCCTGCCCACTGGTTTGCACAGGAGCTAGGTCAAACCTCAAGTGCATGGATTACATATGGCAGCATGACCCAATTTATTCAGGCTCTGCTGGACAAAATCTATACAGTGGGAAGTTTATTGACAGTGTCTCACTGGTTCTCTCTAATTTGCCACAGAGGCTGCTGGGCAGGAAACTCTGTTAACCTCAATCATGGTAGGGACAGATTAAAGAGAGCTCGACTTAAAAACATGCAGGTCTCGAGCCACCTGCTTAATAAAGAAAAAAACTCCGCAGCACTAATTGGAGCAATTGGACAGGGTGGGGACTTTGGCCGGAGCCTGGGGGCGGAGGCTGGACCGGATGGGATGGACAGCGCTCGCCGGAGGCAGGGATGGCCCCTGCACTCACCGTCCCACTCGGGAATTGCCCTCTCCGCTCAACCCGGGTGTCCCAGCACATCTCCCCACCCTCCCTCTCCCCCACACCCACCTCCAGAGCATTTCTGCACACAGCGCTGCCTCTGCCCATGCTGCCAGCTCCGGGGGACACACAGTGACACTGGGGGCTGCTGAGACCTCAGCCCGGTGCTGCCCAGCTTCCTGAGGACACACAGGGCAATCCAGGTTTGCCTGCCACGGGCCAGGTGTACCAAACCAGAAGCACTGCAGGCAGAAACCTGCCTGAAGGTTCCCACCTACCCTCCTGCTTTTAGACAACAGCACAACACATGGTGTTCTCCCATTGTCACTTCCTTGTCAACTGCCGTGAGCACCAAAGCATAGCTAATCCCACCTGAGAAAGGGTGGAAATCTTCCCTTAAACATGTATTTTTATCCCGAGTGAATAGTTCTTTTCCAAACAGCACAAACCAGTATTTCCTTCAACCCTTGCACATCCCAGCTGTGGTAGGATTTTCGTCCTGGCTGAAATGGCTTGTCCAGCCTTGTCCCGTTTGTGAGTGGGCACAGATACCAGGAACCTCATATCAGAAGAAAAAAAGAAAAAAGAAATTGCCCTAACAGAGAACCATCTTCCCCATTGCATTATTTGTTTTGTCAAAAGCAGCAAAAGCTGCTGTCATCAGCTTGAGACCGAGCAAACTCAGCTCATGCAGAGCATGCATGGCATGAGGAAATGTTTTTGTTTCTTGAAGCAGGCTCTGAGAAGGTCAGCTTGTCTTGCCTGCCACTCCATTTCAGGCTTAAATGTTTTTTATTCTGTTTTTGCAATATTTTTGCCTATGTCATCATCAAAACATTCAAATTTTTGCCTGCTTTATTTATTTGTTTCATTGGAGTTTTTTTTTAAGTCATCTTTACCATAGGGACAAATAGGCCAATATCTGTGTATTCCAACCTTCAAACTTGCACAACTGAATGAGGTCAGTGCAGGGACTGTTTTTCGTAGTGAAATTAGCACAATCATAGGGCAGAAATGTTTTCAGGGCTACTGAAAACTCTTTATCTGGTCAGTCTAGATACCACATGTTTTCCTACAAATTCTTAGCCCTTTTTGGTTCACAACTGTTCTGTGTTGTCCTTGCACATCAAACATCTGCAGAGCCAAGACAGTGTTTTGAATCTCAGAAAAAATTCAGGCTTTCAGGAGGGTTATTTTTTATGCTGTGGGGTTTTTTTTCAGAGAGAAGATATTGTTTTAATAGGAAACCTCACACCCAAGAACCTTGTGGCTGGCTGTTTGTTCCTACCCACGATAATTCTCTGGCCAACACATTACAGCTTCCACCCTGATACTGTCAGAGTCAGAGGCACATTTCCTTCAACCCTCTGACTTGGTTAATCACATCAAGTAATTTGTTTATGAAGTTCAATTCTACAAAGCCCAACTTGGAAGCAGGTATTCATCCTCCCAGATACAAGCACTTCTGCTGTAATTTCTTTTAAAGTCAGAGCTGATCTTTATCTACAAAAGGCCGGAGCAATAAGTATTTGGTGTGTTTAGAAAACATGTCTCTTTCACCACACCTGCAGCCCGGCTGCCAACTTTCAGCCCTGTGGACTCTCCACTACTCTGGGAGACTCTGGTGTAAACAAAGTAGTTTTCTCTAGATTCCCATGTTCCAGCTACCTCTCCCAAATGCTTCATGTACTTATGCCCTAAAGGTTTTCACGCAGATCCTGTTTCCACAGCCTATCCAAGGGTTTGGTGGGAGTGGGAGGTGATGGTAGCTGGGTTTTCTTCCACTCCTCCTCTAGACTGTCCTATTACTGACTTTACAAGAGATGCAGAAGAGCTTTCACTCTTGAACAAGAACAGGAACCATTTCAGAAGTTACTCCTAAGATTTTTTTCCCCCACCCTTGATGTAAAAGACAAATGAGATCCCATCTTTTCAGCCTTCTGCTGAAAAATTGTTACAGCACCCAAATCTGCAGCTGTCTCTCACAAGCTGCTTCTACCTGACGCAAGGTAATGTCCCATAAGCCTCTCCCTTGGCATCACTGGTGCTCATGTGGGTCATAGCAATGCCAGTGGCACTGAACAAACAAACTTCAAAGTAAAAAGGAATGCCAGAGCCAGGGAGACATGCCTGGGGGTGAGAGAACTGGGATAATAAACTCACAGCATCACCCTGGTTCCAGCAACCCAGTACTTTTTGTGCCTCTCATTTATGCAGTTTCTTGGAATGGTTTCCTAAGCCACCATTTCAATTGGGAAATGAAAGGAACAGGCAAGGGTTAAATTGGAGCCGCCATCCCCCACCCCAGTCTATTCACTGCAGAAGGAAATCTGTCTCTCTCCCACCCCTCAGCATCCTGTCTCTGCTGCCTTGGAAAACACACAAGTCCCTCCCGGCTTCCTGAGGGGCAGAGACCTCAGTCTGCTCCCAGCCCTCCTCCGCCCCGTGCACCCTGCAGCATCCTGGTTTTCCCATGGCAGAGCACCCTTCCTGGAGGGCTCCAGCCACAGCAGCTTCTTCTCTCCCAGCTGGCCTGGCCAGAGGAGCTGCTTTAGCAGCAACATCTGTCTCCTGGGTTTTATCCCAGCAGCTGCTCCAACTTGGCCTTGGGTACTGCAGGTATCCCACAGCAACCACAGCTTTTCTGTCACCAGGGGCTGATTAATTCCTAAGTGGCTTTTTCTCCCCCTTGTACCCCTTTACCAGGTATACCCTACTGGCTCATTTTCTTTTTTTTTTTTTTTTTTCCTTTGCTGTTGATGGGGACAGCCAAAAGGAACTTCAAACTGCTCCGTCAGGGACATCCCATCCTCATCCAGTGTGCTCCCCACTGGGTGCCAAAGAGTTTTCCCCTCCCTGTGACTCCAAGGAACCATGCTCAGAGCAATCTGAAGGTTGGGAATCCACAGGCAAGTTCCAATGTTAAACCAAGTCACCCAAACCCCACAAAGCCACCCAGGGGTCACACAGGGGTCACTGCTTTCCCTACAGGGCCCTTGGCTGAGCACATTTGCTTTTACTGCCTGGAAAGGTCGGCTCCAGAGCCTCAAGTCCTCAGCAACAGAAAATGGACCAGTTCAATTTCCCCTTCAGATACAGGGGATGGGTGCTCGGAGGAGGAGAAGCCAGCCCTGGGCACCTGAGGAGGCTCAGCATCACCTGGAGCACCCAGAGGTGCACCCACTACATCACAGAGCCCAGCACAGCTGGGAGGTGCTCAACACCCCTCAATATCACCTCAGAGATGTGTCCATGCCAGGAAAAGTGCAGTTTGCAGCACAGAACAGCCCTGCTGCCTTCAGTCCTGAGCTGGAGCAGCCTGGTGTGAGCTCTGGGGCTGGAAATTACAGAGACATGCCCTGAGAGTGCTTCCAAAGGGCAGGTACTGCACACTCTGCATCCCCATGGAGAATCTGTGCAACCCAAATAGGGCACTGTGAATTCACACCCTGGCTCTCTGGGCTGGAGCTTGTCCATGGAGATGAGCCCCACTGGCTCCTTCCAACACTCCTGGTCCTAGGGAGCAGCACAGAGAACTACAGCATTGCCAAATCTAAACATTGAAAATCATGAGTCATAGTTTCCGAAAATTATCCCCGTGGTTTTTAAAAAACAAAACAAAACATACAAACAAACAAAACAAAAGCAAATCAAAACAAATGTAATGAATTCCATTTTCATCTCTCAGATGACACCCAGAAGTTCCTCCACAGTTCTCAGTGCTAAAAACTCAAGGGAAAACAAACACATGACAGAAAGCAGGAGTAGAGATTTTCATGCATTCTCATGATTCCAGAAGCTGGAGTTTTAAAGAAAAAGAAATAAACAACAAAAGGCTTATGATATAAAGATTATACTTTGGCTAGCAGCAGAAGTAAAACCTCATGGTTTATGTGACAAACCTCAACTGAACAACTCAGCTCAAAAACTTGGAAAAAGAAGGTGAAACATTCCAGTATCATTTTGGCTGCCAAAAAACCAGAAACAATTGTGCAAAATTTCAACGCAAGGAGGAAAAAAAAAAAATCAATGAGATTTTTTCCACTCTCATGAATTCAGACACAAACAGATGTTGACAAAAAGATGTTGCAAATAGCTCTTGCTGTTGTTCAGCTGAGCCTGAGTTGCAATGCCAGTGCATCTCGTTCATTAAGTCATCACTCTTGCTCACACACAGCAGCCAGTGCAGTGTCTCTGCTCCCTTGGTGTTCCTTTGCAACTTCTACCAGCACAACAGGGGCAACTTCAGCCCCTTGTACCATGGTAACAGTCAGAATGAATTATTCTCATTTCTTCTGCAAGAACATACCTGTACTGCCCTAAGAGAAAGGGGCATAGACCCTGTTGCGGAGATATGAAAAATCCCTGCTCTTTGGTAACATCTGCACTTTCTAATATGATTCTACAGTTTGGACTACAAGTATCAAAGGGCCCAGCTGGCTCCTGCCTGTCCTTCTTCAGCTGGGAAGCAGCCTTTAATTGTATTTACTCTGGATTAGACCTGTAGGACCCAGCCTAAATCATACCAAGATCCAAGAGGTGTTCTCCTGGAAAAAGCCTCCCGAAATGGATCCCATGTCCAAATTGCAGATGACGCCATCACTGGTTTCATTTCAAGGCAATCCAGATGTTCAGTAAAGTGATTAGGAAGTGGTGTGTATCAAATATAAGATACTCCACATTGAATTAATGCATTTATTTGCTCTGAATGGTTTTCCAGGTCAGGACAGCACTTTGCCTGTCACAAGTAAAGTGGTTTGATAGAACGCATGGACATTTCTGCTGCTTAAACTGAGCCAGCAAACAGAATGGCCAGCAACTCCCAAGTCTCAGAAGAGTCCAAAGAAGTACTGTCTCTCTGATATATTTATTTCCTGGCCCACTAAATGCATGAATTCAGGTCCCATTTGTCAGCATCCTTCATAGGAACAGCCATTTGAAAGGAAGCAAATAAACATTAACAACATTATGGTGGGGTCATTGAGTTTCCAGCCTATTACTGGCTAGCAGGTGTGCAGAGTATCACTCAAATCAGCTAATATGGCCCTTTGCTTTGAAGAATGAAAGCCAAGAACTTGTCTTGTCTCTCTGTGGTGCAGCACCTCTACCCAGACAGACTTGGTTGTTCCAGAGTTGTCCCCAGGCCAGAGGTCCATGCTTGGGGCACAGGGCTCTGGTACATAACCTGGCCTCGGCTCTGTAACTGGGACAGGGTCAGCAAAACCTGCCCAGGACTAGCAAGAGCTGCTAAAGCCCTGTCTCAAACTACTGCAGAGTGTAAGTGCCTCTTACCTCTCCCACAGGGACCTAATGGGGTTTTTTCATTCCCTTCAAAGAGGGGGAATGAGGATGAAGAACAGCTGAGACCATAACACGGGTGGATCCTGTGTTTTACTTCCATATTTAGCAGTCTAAGAGGATGAGTAACCCCCTTCCTCCTCCCTGCCAGAGAAGCATTGTGGATGTGTTGACTATTATCCTATCTGCCACTTTTTTCTAGGGAGAATTACAGAAAGTTTGTTCTCAGGCAATCATAAAAACACTTAATCCAGAGGCATCACATCCTCTGCTAATGGAAAGCATCCCTGGATATGTGCAGGATCTCCAGTGTTGGGGTCCCTTCTGACTTCAGGCCTGTGTCTCTTTTCCTCACTTGGGTTTCTCCTTACACTTTCTGCTTGTGAACAGCGGACAACTCACAGGCACATGGGGGGAAAAAAATCCAGATAAGAGAATGCAGCTGGGTTGTAATTTGTAGTTTCACAGTCCTTTGTGGATAAGCCCCAACACAATACATCCATTTGCCTGCAAATTCCGAATTGTGTTAAACCCACAGTAGTTCAAATGTAACAATATCTTCATGCTGAGCAACTTGAAGACTGCTGAGAAATACAGCACTTAAGCAGAACAAAAAGCAAATTCCCAGCAGCACCTTCCACCCACATGTTTTTATTGAGTTTTAGTAGAAAAAATTTCAAAAATACAGAGGGCCTGCAGACCAGAGTAGGCATTGTCTGCACTAATTTGGGGTTTACATTACTTTCAGCTGATACTCAGATGAAAAATTAACCCAGCATTCCTCCATGGTGTAGGATTTTGTGAACAAGTTTTATAGGCACATCTCTGCTCCCTGGACCCAGAGATCCCAATGATTTCCACTAACATGGGCACACAGGAAAAGGAGGAACAGCTCTCTGTGTTATGTATGTTTGTTTGCAAACCAGTGTCCCAGATGAAAAGGAGGAACATGAAGAACAGTATCAGCTCTGATCCTAGAGCTCTGGAAGGGGTCATGGTAAAGTGGTTTTTCACTACCTTAGTGACATAAGAATCTGGCAACCAAGATACCCTATCTTTTGCCATACTAAGACAAATACCATAAACTGATTTAAGTGGCATCAAGATTTTTCATTAGTGCCTGAAGCAGGTGGAACTCCCATCTTTCTGCTCATGAAGAGGTGTTGGGTTCCTCAGTGTTAGCTGTTTCTTTAAGTTTTTATCTCAAGCTTATCCCTTAAGGCAAAAATAAAAGTTTTTCAGGTTATAAAAGTGCTGGGCTTCCAGCTGCACTTACCCATTATGAAAATTTAATTCTTGAAATATATAACTTCATCGTTGTCATTTCATTAGGTTATGTAGGATGCAAACCAGAGAATTGCATTTATAAAGATTCCTCAATGTAATATTTACAGTTCCTAGTTTATTTCTGATGGAAGCTAAGTTTTTAGCAGCCACACATAAACTCAAAACACCTGAGGCCTTCCCTCATACTTGAGGGAATATAAATACATATATTACCTAAGTTATTATATTATATATTATTATTATATATTATTATGTAAGTTTTGAGGTTACAAACTTGAGCCACTTGTAAGAACCTCCAGGACTAGCCAACTTTTTCCATACAGGGGAATAATAAGCAAAAGCTCCATCTAGGAATGAGCATGAGGAAATCCACGATTGTGGGAGGATAACAGAGCACCAACACACCCCAGCTGAACAGAGCACATTTTGAGAGCTCCATCCAGACACCTTCAGCAGCAATCCCAGCTGCTCCACCATCCTGGAAGGATCCTGCAACACCACTGCAGTGCTGCCACCTCTCAGGGAAAGGCTGGTGGCCCTCTCCAGTAACATCACCAGCTCCAGGGAAATACCACCACGAACCTCACCGAGTCCCACTGTTAATGACCGTGGCCTACCACAGCACACACAGCACTCCTGCCTCCACCAGAACTGCTTCTCTCCCAGTTTTTCATGAGAGCCCCCTCCCAGCAGCCAGCAACCCCCCCGAGCAGAGCCCAAGGAGAACACCTACCTCCCCACAGCAGCACACGAGCTTCCCTCTCTCCTGTGGCTTCATTCCAGCCAGCCTTGATCCGTGACTGGCAGAGAGCTGAAATGCATGGCAGCCCCTTCTCAAGGGCCATAGTTCCCTTATCCCTTCCAAACCACCTCGTTGGAGGGAACTTACCTTCCTTGTGGGCTCCTATAGCCTGAGGGAGCTCTGGGAGAACAGCTTGTGCAGATGGAGCAGGTCAGGCCCATTCCCCTCACTGTCTGCTCACAGGTGTAGGCGTTTTCCTCTCCTGAGCAGAGCTGGAGGTTGCACAAACACAGTGTGAAGCATCTCCCTGCTCTGCTTCCTTGGGTGGGATGGCTGGCAGGGAAAAAAGAGACCTCAGCTCCAGGATTTCTCGTCTGGATACCTTCCACTTAAAGGAGCTGGACCCTCTAGCTTTAAAGGAGTGAAAGGAGTTTATATGAGACAGAGTGGCAAAATTAGGATTAAAGCGGCTCAAACATTAGGTTTTCAAAAATTACAGTAAGAATAACATTAACAGTTGTAAGTGATTGGCAGGAATTAACATGGGCATCCTCACTGCAGCAAGGTCTACAAGCTGTAGCAGAGAAATATGGGCATTTCTATCAGGAATTGCTTTATATACACCCTGCAAAGGCAAATCATTGGGTGGGAAGTGAAAATCAAGAAGGAGAAATATATATGTTTCTGATTATTCTATCCCTAAAGTTGTGTTCTGTCATTATGGCAGATTGCTTAATTGTGCTGCTGATTACTTTTCCTGAATTCTTCCTACAGCTGTAGTTTTCTCAGTGCTGAGGAAACACTAATTAGCAGGAGGAATGTTGCCTTAAATTTTTTTACAACATATATACATGTTAAAAAAGAGAATTCCTTAGCATTTACCTATTTAGTCCTGGCTCTCTTGTTTATTTAAACCTTCTCACTCCTTGTTGATCCACTCCTGCTGTACACGTGGCTGGTCTGAAGTGGGGAGGTTGCACGGAGACAAGTTTAATTTCCAGCTGAAGGCAGCTGTAATCCCAGGCAGGAGCAGCTCAGCTCAGTCCCCCTCACCCCTCAAAATTCACCTTACAACCCAAATGTGTGTTCACTGTGGGATGGGTTGGTCTTTGTGTGCATTTGCTACTAGGAATTAACTCTATACTTTGCAATATGTAAAATAAGTCACTGGTATAGGAGCATCTGCACGATGCTGTAATTTTACCACACATTTAGACTCCACATCCTTAATGATCCATCACAGGGATGATTTGATGTTGTTTAACTCTTGTTTCGCTGTGGCATGCATTTGCCCTGTTTGTCCTGTCGTATATTCCTGCAATATATACACTCAATAAGGACAGAAGCTTCTTTTTTTGTGTAAATTAATGCTGCGACACTAAACTTTTAAATTTTTTGTCCTTCAGTATTAGCTGCTTGTTCACACAACCTTCCTCTTCCTCCTTCTCATCATCCCCTCTTCAGCAGATGCAATGAAGAGAGTGCAGTTGCTCACTAAAAGCATGTGTGGAGCTCTCACACAAGTTATTTTAAGAGGGGTCAGAGGGGATCCCAGTCTTACACTTCTGTAAACCCACCAGTATAGGATTGTTGGGATTAACAGAAAAAAATGAGGGGGAGTAAGCAACACATGGCTGCTGTTTGTAGGTTTTACCTCTCTCTGAAGTGACTGATGCATTGACCCCATCTAGCACAGCATTTTTTCTGTTACTCTTGCACATTTAACCATGGTCTGAGCCAGCACCTCGACTGTGACCCAGGGCCAGCCAGCTCTGTGTGATCAGCAGTTTAAGCCTCCAGCACAGGAGGTTTTTGCTGGGGTGCTTGAGGCTACAGCTATTCCGTCAGCTCAGTTTGGGTTTGACTCTCTGGGAGCTCACACAGCCCACGCAGCCCAGCACAGCCACCCTGCTTCCCAGGAAAGGAAACTTGGGTGGGATGAGAAACCTCTTCAGGCGCCCTCGCTGCCCCGCGGCGTGGCTGACTCATGAGCGGTGCCCGCAGGGCTGCCACCTGTCACTGTGAAATTTTCGGTGGCTTCAGTGACTTCCCCAGTCAGCCCTGCCCTTGACACGAGAGATGGGTGTTTCAGTTCGCCAGCAGCACCAAAAAGTCAAGACAAAGCAAACCAAAAGCAGGTTGGGCTGAGCTGTTTAACAGACTGAAACCCAAGGTGAGGAACAGCTCGACTCAGCAACTGTGGTGGGTGAGAAGCACCCAAAACTCACTGAAATGGGGTTTGACTACCTGAAAGCTGGGAAGGAAATTAATGAGAAATCTGGATAAAGTCAAGGGTAGCTCATAAAGTTCCATTTGTAAGGAAAAAGCCAACTTCGGGGCTTAGAGCAAGTTGAGGAACAGTGGCTACACACTGACAGATCTGTCAGAGTTGCCTTCATGCTTTACATACATTCACAAAGTCCACAGGCTCCTTCCTGCATGTTTTCCCACCACTATATTTCTCCTGAACCTCAAATGACTTGAACAAATAGTGCTGCCCACTGGGACAAGGACTTCAGGATGCATCCCAGCAACTGAAGCTGGCTGTGCTGCTGGGATGGGCTGCAGACAGAATCCCTGGCATCTCCTGGGCTTCCTTCACACTCTTCAAAGAGCCAGACACCACGTGCATGGCCAACCCGTGGTGCTGGAGGCACTGGGCTTGCTGTCAGCCTGCAGTGAAAGAGCTTGTGCATGCTTAGCAGGCGAGGTCAGCATCTCTGGACATCTGGCAGCTCCCAACAGGCTGCCAGACATTGGGAAATCTGAGACAAGCACAACAAAAAGCCTCCAAATCTGCCTGTAAACAATGTTCAGGTGGGAAACCAGCATGTACAGTAACTCTGGAGTCTGTTTGGCTTTAGCCATAACTGGAATGTAACCAGCTCTAGGTTTTGTGGAGTCAAAATTGGGACCTTCATCCCTGAGCCCACTCCAAAGCCAAGTTCACTAAGGTATTTAAGTACAGACTTCACTGAACTGCTGAATCCCATTCATTTCACTGGACCTCTGTTCACAGGGAGCAGCTCCTACCCAAAAGAGCTTGCAGATGAGGGGCAGCAAAGTCAGGTAGTACAGACTGTTAAAAACCAACAGCAGACACTGTTTGCAGACTACTAACCCAGTCTCTCCTCCAGGAGAAAAGCCATTTTATCTGCCTGTTCAGAAAGAGGTTTCATGGTCACCATAAGTATTAGGATTGAATAATGTTTGTCTATATTAATCTGAAGGACATAGCAGGGAATAAGATAATTTTTCCATCTTTCTGATTATATGTAAAAATTTTATATGAGCTTTTTGTGGATTTGATTGTAGCAACTTGGGATGTTTCCCAATTTGTTCTTCTCCCAGGACAGTTTTTCTGGATCAGCTGCTAACGATCCCTGGTAGAACACACAATTAAAATATTTGTTGCTTTAACATTTCAAACAACCTAGAGAGGAGGACACACTCTCCTGGCCCATGTGCAGTGCCTTTGCTGTCTCAGAGGCCCTCTGTTAGTACCTGCTGCAGCCAAGCAGCGAGGAGTGGGATGGTCCCACAGCAGGGGGTCAGCTCACAGTGACACATGTGCAAACCAAAATCCATGCTTTCCTGCTCCAGCACCTCCAGGTGACAACTTTCAGTTTGTTTAAGGCAAGGACATGTTGGCTAAGAATGTCCTCACCCACCCTCTGAATGGCAGCACACAGAAATCACTGCTACTTAAAAGTCTGTATTTCTTTATTAAAGGAGATGCTGCAAAGTGCTTGAAAATAATGTTGGATGCTGTGAACTGTGGTGCCCAATCAGTGACAGACATGACAGTCAATTACCCCTCCACTTACTGATTATTCCCAGCAATCAGCCTGGATCAATAGCTTCAATCTCAATTGATAGCAGATATCAAATCTGAAATATTTCAGTGCTTTGGAAGTACTGTTGGAGGGAGGTTGTGGAGTGGCCACCACGTTTATTTAATCATTCATTTCACTTCCACCTGCTCCAATCGGCCAAGGGACAGGCTCTCCCACTGGCTCATGCCCATCCTCTTGTCAGGAGTGCCTGGCCAGCATCAGTGAGGGGGCAGCTGGACCATAGCTCAGTGCCCCAGGGCACCTTCAGTGCAGAGAGAGCCTGTGGCAGAGAATAAGGAAACAAAGTTCAGTCCAATGCAACAGGACAAAGCAGGAAAATAAGGAGGGAAACTTGGATACTGAAGCAAGTAAGGTGCTGCTCTGTGGCAGCAGCATGTAAGCAGCGCACCTGGAGATGGGCTGCAGTGCAGCCACCACAGCCCTGCTGTTGTCCCAGGGTCATCTTCATCCATTGCCACCCCTCATGTCACACAGTCACCATTCAAGCAGTGACATTCTCTCCATATACTCTGGCAGAGCACTCAGCTTCACAGAAGGGAGGGTGGTGAGGAGCAGGAGGTTGTGCCTGTCTTTGTTACAGGAGACTTAACAAAGCTTCCAAATATTTGAAGAAGAACTGTGCCAGGAGCTCTTTCAGAGTTTCCTTCAAAGATGCCAGTTCGAACAGGCTTTTGTAATTGAGAGGATCATTTGCATTTGTAATGGTTTAAACACAAACCCATGCACACCCGTGTGGGTGAGGCAGCAGGGACAAGGCTGGTTGGGATGGAAATGGTCTGGCCCTCCCATTCAAAAGCACAGTGGGCTTTGATTTTGGCATCCCTTCGACCACGGACTGCATGACACCTCCCTGCCATTGGCACCTAAGGGAGCCTGGCCTCTCACCATGTCAGACCTGTCCTTTTGGTGGCCCTTCAACACCTGTCCTTTGCACAGCAGTATAGGCTCCTCCACGGGATGACCATAGCAGCCAAAAATTCCCATGTCAACTTCTGGATCAGTGCTTCCAGGTACATGCAGACAACTGGACTGTGAAGTCAGAGGTCTTTTGCCTGCACCAGTTTCTCCCCACAGGTGAATCCCAACCCCATGATTTGTCACCATGGTGCTGCCAGCTCCTGCAGGCTTCACTGCAGGGAACTGGCTCCTTAAAACACCATATCCTAGGGTCAGACAGCCAAGGTGCTTGGCTTTCCCTTAAAAATACTTGGGGAGGTAGTAAAAATAGGAGGGGTACCTGCTGCATCCTTGGAATCATGGAGAAAAAGCTGGGAAACTTGAACTCAAGAGCTCAGGATATAACCAGCATAAAACATGCCCTCTTAAAAATGGTTTACTGTTGGGGTTGGCTGGTAATGTCGTTTCAATGTCCACATGTGGCAGAGGCAGGAAAGCAGCTGAAAGATAACGGAGATAAAACATCATTCTTAGGATCACAGTATGGCCAGGAGCCAAGGCATTCCCCTTTTTTAATACACAATCCTTGTCATAAGATTGAATATCCATTTGGGGGCAGAATTCCCCTACTTTACTCTGCACACTCCCCTCTGAAAGCATTGTAATGCTTTACTTATTGGCATCTTATTTTGATGGATAGTATGCAATTGGTGCAAAAAATCTCCTGAATGGCTTTAGGAGACTCAGGCATGTGATCGTTGGCCCATTTGTACTAAGTACCATCACTCAAAGTCTGTATTACTCACAGGATGCTTAAGCCAGCGTATTTTCCTAACAGGCACAGTCCTCTGAGGGCGCAGCTAATCGTGCCGGGGACTTCTTTGAAGTAACATAAAGGATAATTATTCCCCAAAGTCCCATTTAAAAAACACCCTTAAAAACTAAGTTTTGTGCCTTTGGAGAAAAAAAAAAAAAAAAACAACCCCAAGAACGGCGGTGCCGGGAGGAGTGGCTGCCTGCTGGGCACGGGAAGAAGACATGACCCGTCTCCTCTCCTTGTCTGGACTGAAATACAGATATTGGGGATAAAAATAGGGAAGAAAAAAGAGACCTCGGAGAAATGTGGGTCAAGTATGAGCAGCTGCCTTTTTTTTTTTAATGTAATGGGCAGGAATAACACAGATCATGGTGCCTGGGAAAAGCAGACCTCAATCAGCAGTGGCAGTGGTGAAGTTTCTGAGCTCAGGTGGATTTCTGCAACTTGTTACAGCCCTGAAGGAGCTTCTCTGATGACAAGCTGGCCCCAATAACAGACTACTTCTTACCAAAACTCTTCTCCTCTCAGGAGCACAGGAAAATGCAGGTCCCTGGGGTGGTTTAACACATGAACAAGGAAAAAATCCCCCAATCCCCCTGCTGGTCCCAGTTACCAATCCCTCCTCGTGCTGCGGGGCAGGAAAGGAGGAAACACCACCCCAGCCCATTCTCCTTGGATGGCCTTTGCCCTTTCCTTCAGAATTGTTTCTGACCTGGTCAGCACTGTAGGGAAGCTATGGAGATGCAGCCCCCTCTGACTTTCTGAGTGCAGAAATGCATCTGATGAGCTGCATTCACTCTCCAAGAGCCAGACCTGGACAAGGTCTGAGCACCAAAAGAGCTCATTCCTAGGTGAGGAGAAGAGAGAGAAAGGCAGATACTCTATTTAGCTCATGGGGAGAAGCCACTCACAGCATATAGAGGTTCCCTCCGTCTTGAAGTATTTCTAATCACAATTAAGTAGAAGTTGTAGCATGCTCCATCCCATGCTTTCTGCCCGGCTTTTAACAAAATGGTTGGCAAAACATTTTTTCAAGTTTCATTTATGTTTCAGTGTTTTATTTATGGTGTCAGAGATGTCACCTGACGCCACCAGTGTTGCCTGGCCCTTTGTAAGGAGCATGCTGCTTTGCCCCACTATGGACATAAAGTGCTTTTCCTATGTCCTACCAGGAGTTCAGAGCCCTGGGTAGAGATGCCATCCCTAAGGAGAAATACCAGGGCAGCACAGCCAGCCCCACTCCAGCTGCAAACCTGCCCAGCCATGACAGCTTCTCCCTGTTCCTACAGTTTGTTTTAAACTTTTTGTATGCTCAAAGAAAGGGAGAAACACACAAGTACAGAAAAAAAGTTATACCATGAACTCTTTTTAGCATGCAGTTGTGTTCAGAAAACCACCAGAAATCAGACTTTCTGTATTCGCCAGCAACAGTTAAAGAAAATCTATTTCCTTACTGCTGTTCATAATTTAACCACCCTCCCCTCTTATTTGCACTGTTTATACATGAATTCCTACAGCATTATGTGCTTTGTATAAGCAGGAAAAGTCCAGTCCAGACACGGCTCCATGACAGCTCCTCCTGACTAATAGCAGAATTATCCTTACATAAGTCCTTTCTCTTCCTTGGCATTTTTTCTCCCTCCAGGAAGGTACTTCCCCTACACCAGGCAGGATGGAGCGGCTCGGTTCCATGCCTGATGTTGCAGTGCCATCTCATGGCAGCTCCAGTGCCAGCCTTTCACAGGACATTCCCTTGCTTTCAGCTCTTTGCAGGTGTTTTATTCTTGAGCTGTTGAGGCCTTAAATTCATAAACTCGCAAAAAGAAAACAAAACCCAAAAAACTTGAAAAGACTAAATGAGAGTTTTTGGTAATTACTTAAAAACTTTAGAAACTTAAGAGCCTTCCAGGGAAGCATAAAGAGGGAGAAGAATCAGCAGAGATAACTTCTTTCCTAAGAAGCAGGAAGGATGGAGATGAGGGCAATGAAGATGCTCACATCACTTTTGTAGTTAGCTTGACTCCAGAGGGAGAAACATTAGCCTGATTGCTTCTGAAAACATGGAGAGGGCTGTCCTGTGTTCCTGTGGTCAGATGTCCTGCTGGGAGAAACTCCAGGAAAGTCACCTGCTGACCCTCACCGCACAGTCACAGCAAGGGCGTGAGACACAATGCCAGAAGAGTGGCACTGCTGCTGCTGCTGCAGGGTGTAGATGTAGGGAAATCCTGAACAAACCCCCCCCCCCCCCAAAATTATTGCAAAGTGGAAAAAAAAAAGCCATCAAGCTTTCTGTGCAGACTGTGCCTGTGCCACAATGCAGGATCATTTCCTGGTTAACCTGGCAGGCCACCCTGTCCTTCCACAGGCAAGTATTATTTTGAAAGGTTGCTAAGAGCCAGCAATGCTAATGCATTTGGGTCAGGATTTTCCTACTCCAGACCCCCTGTTTTGTTACCAAAGACATGCAGGAAAAATCCCTCTACCTTTGATGGGATTTACAAAACAATCCACGCCATGGCTGTGACAGCTCCAGCAGGGAGGCAGGGGTGCCAGGCTGGGTGCTCCTCCGGTGGGAGGCCATGGAATATGACTACCCAGGAAGGGCACATGATGGCACAGGATTACATGCACCATCCATCATTTGCTGACTGGGTTGTTTTCTCTTTTCCCACTTGTATGGAAATGTAACTACAAAACATTCCTCTGAGCTGTCCACTGATGTGCAAATATAGCTTTAAATGACTTCTCTAGGAAAGAATCCTCACTATTTTATACAAATTGTCTTGCATGTTTATTACACAGAATCATGATCCAAAAAGAAGGGGATCCATCCCATGCCTGTTCATAACTCTGTTACACATTAAGAGCTGAACATACTCCAGGCCCCTCATATGATGAATGATACCTACTTCTCTTCCAGCCTGCTCCCATGTGCTTGTTTATTTATGGAGCCTCATTGCTGATGGATATGCTCCCAGTTCCTCCACGAGACAGAGCACATCACAGGCACTGGGCTTGCAATGGGCAATTTGGAGAGGGAGCAGTAAAAACTGAAACTGCTCCTGGCCTCACCACTGTGCAGGAACACCCCAGGACTGCTCCAGAACTGCTGCACTTCCTGCTGACATTGTTCCCAACAGTTGGCAGTTTCTCCACCACATTTAAAGCCCTTTTTCCTGCCCCTTGACTAGGAGCAGAGCAGCTGGCCGGACCCACGAGCCATGCAGGCGCGTGGATGCCCACCCGCCCGCTCCAGGAATGCTGTGCCTGGGAGGTACCCAGGGGATGTCTCCTGCTGTATTTAGCTTGGCTGGCTCGGCCAGCCCATTCCACTGTCTGCACAGCCTCGGGGGGAGTGGAAGGAAACAATGTACTGCCCAGCCAAGCAAAACACGGGAGGTCAAAAGCTGCCGCAACGCTTCTTGGAGGGAGACACGCTCCCGAGGCAGGTCCAATTGTCTCCGGGCACGGGAGCATCCTGCAGAGCCCTGCACTAACACCACGCTCCCAACCCTGCCCCCTGCACACACCACCTCCCTCCCAGGGATGAGACCTGGTGACCTGGATGGCAGGAAGGTGCTGTGCTGGGGAGTCCCCGTGCAGAGCACAGCCCCCATTCCCCTGCGCTGTGGTGCATGTGGCTTCAGAAAGAACCCAGTGTTCATTACCGTGTCACATTAAGAAATCGAGAGCTGTCAAAGTGTAGCAAAGATTGGAGGTGGCTTTTATATTAAACTGTGGAATCTCCCACTGTTTGTCTAATCTAATTTCCTCATCTTCGTTGTCCTAAGAGAATCATTACAAGACAGGGAAAAATAGAGAGATGAAGACAGGAACAATTTCCAACTGAAGGCACCTCCCTCTTCCATGTGTGTGTGTGCAGATGAGAGGGTTTATGCAAGCTGTGTGGGATCAATAATTTCCCTCTGTCAGGTTTATATTTTAAGACAACTCAGATTTCATCCCCTCTGGTTAATCTGCCACAGAAAGAACATAAAAATAAAATAAAAAAAAAAATTATTTTGTCTGGTGGCAAACACTCACTGTCTTCCAGTGCTGGCTTTTAAGAAGGCAGTGCTAGAGAGAGCAACATGTGGCACATCTCAAGCCCCTTCAGCTGAGATAAAGCCCTAGAGGAACCAGCTGCTGTGACAGCAGAGGGTGAACAGGCTGTCCAACAACAGCAGCAAACCCAAATAAATTAATAGTCAACACAGTCTCTGCTGGGGAAGGAAAGGTTAAAACCATGCCAGCAACTGGTTGGGGACAGGCTTTTGAGGCAAAGCTGCCGTTCCTTGCCTGCTAATTGTTATGTTTTCCAAAGATTTCATCAACTAAGTTGTGTTCAACAAACTGCTATTTAATTACTAGAGTAAAATCCTGTTAATTAGCCGGCCCCGGAAGACATCCCTTCATCCCTGTTAAGTGAAATTCCCAACTAATCCCTCCAGCAGCCATTATGTTGCAGCCTGGAGAGCTCCAGAGAGCAATTAGATGGCCACAAAGGTGGGGGGAGCCCCAGAGCTCGGCCCCCACCTGCTGCCAGTGGCTGTGCTCAGCCCTGGGAGGGTGCACACCAGCACAAGTGTAACACTCACAAGCAGAGAACTGTTCATTCCTCTCACCAGGCCACGGCTCTCCTTCCTGGCTCCAGTTGCCCAGGTGGCTTCAACCACAGCCTGGCCAGCATCTCCTCTTGCCCTGTGCTCCCCCGGGCTCCATCCCCTTCCGCCTTCCCCTGTGCAGCCCACGCAAGAGGCCGGCAGTGCCCCTTCAGCTCCTCACCGCCCTCCAGCGCAGCATCCGAGCCTTCCCCAGGAGGATGCAGAGAGCACTTTAACAAGGTGCTACAGCACTTCAAAACACGCCCAGAACTCTCCTCTTAGCTCTCATCTCACCCGGCTTCCCAGGTGTATCAGGCGTATGAAGTCTCCACAAAATTCACAGATCAGCCTAGATAAAAGTGACAAGTGTTCCAGTTACAGAAAAAGCTTCAGCCTTTCTGGAGAGTGCCCGAGGGCACCATTCCAGTGTGGGAGAGATCAGCCAGGGCTTGTTCCCACCCCAAGAGGGAAGCAGGTTTCTTTCATTCAGCTAGTCTGGAGTTTCTTTGCAGTCTGTCACCATGGACCTTAAATGTTTTAATATTACATTGAAATGCCAGCAGAAATTAATTTTGATAGGAAGTTGTAGGTACTTCTCTGAAATCCATTTAAACAATTTAGAAGATTTTGAAGTACTAGGGGGCTCATTTAATCAAGTTCAATAAAGCAAATCTCCAGGTGAAAATAATGAATATTTAGGAGTATAAAAATTAACGGTTCAACATCATTTGGTATAAATGCATCCCTATAGATGTAGGGATGAAAGGACAGTTCAAAAATTCTACTAAGTATGAAAATCAATGGTTGCAAATTTCCAATATGCAATTTGTCATGTTCCTGTGAACTTGCACTGCCCAGTTTGATCCAAGCCCTATCCTGGATTGTGGCATAAGACACACTGAATTCTAGTTGAGAAAATATTTATCAACCCTTATTCTAAGTAATACTAACAACTACTATCAGAATTAAGGCATATGGAAAAAAAAAAAACCTGATTTTATAGACTAGGAACTTAGAAGAATGAAAAATTTAAAACAATTTGAAATATGGACCTTGATATTTGAAATCATATGAAATATGACCAGCCTGCAGCTACCCGACCCTACAGCCAGAATGATGTCTCTAAGTCTTTACCCAATGTTGAAGCACAGAGGTCTTTAATATAAAAGAGGCACACAAGGCAACAACATGAAAATATTTGCCTGCAGTTGGATGAATAAAGCAATACCTTAAACTGGAAAGTTCCAGTGACATCACCAGATCAGCCCCTTCTGCCAGCAGCCCCAACTCTACCGGAATCAACATCCATCCTGAAAACAAACCTGGGGAAGAAATAAGAGGCTGTGGCTTATTTCCAAAATTAAAAGGAAGCATAGGGAGAGGTGCATGATTAATCCTCCATTAGTATTCCACTTAGATTTCCTCCAAAGACAGGGAAATATTTCAAGTGAGAAATCATGCTCATCAAGCAGTTGAAAACATTTCTCCTCACTGTGTTCTAACCCTCACTTCTCTGAAGTCACTTTTCCCCTCCATCACACAGGCCTGGAGACTGTCCAGGTACATCCGTGCAAGTATCCACTGGTACTTCACACTTCTTCACTGAAAAAAAATTTAATCTAAGAACAAAACAGACAGCTTTTAAGAGAGTAAGTTTTAATGTAAAATGCATTGGTTTGAAAAAGCAGGACCAGTAACATTTCATCCCAGAAAGCAATTACAGAAGCAAGACTCTTGGATTTTAGAAAATGTGTTTAATTAATAATGCTCATTAACTACACAGTTTTAGTCCATAAATACAAGTTAAAGTTGTAAGTACAAGATAAAGTTGTAAAAATAAAAATCTCAAATGTGTGATACTTATTTTTAAATTTATTTGATTTTTATGGCTGCCTCTTAATATACTAAAGATGTGGAAATCAGTGCAACTTGAAGAGCTGCCAGACAAAAACCTCTAAAGGATGAAGAAGTGCTCAGCAGAGGGTATGTTAATCTCTACCTTGCAGCTTCTTGTAAAAGGAACCACATCAATCTTTGGTAGTATATTAAGACACCTCATATAGTTAATACAGACAAACATTTAAAGGTTAACATTGTTTATATTCCTATTCAAGCTGCAACACGATTTTTTTCTGTGTTTTTTTGTTTATTATATAAAGGACACTTAGGAAGTTTTGAGGGCTTGAAAGTACAGACAATGGGATCTCTTCCTTTGCACTGAAATCAGCAGCAATTCTGACACTGTGGGTGCAGAGATGGGCCTGACATACTTAAGGATGTGGGAGGGATGGATCCAGTTTGTACAATTCATTAGGAATTATTCATGACACTTCTTCATGGAAGTACAAAAAGGTACTGTAAGAGAGCATACAATATAAAACCATAAATACCCTATCACCCTTAAATAAGAGGAGTTGAGTTTGCAGGGTTTTCTACTGAGAATTTTCTGATTCTAACCTGAACCAGTGCTCTTTGGAAATCAATTCAATTAAAAGACATTAACATCATCCTACACAGGGTTAGTCTCAATATAAATGTGTTCTCTTTAATTGCTCATTTAAGGTACCCTTTTCTATTTACATTTACAGTATGTGCTGTTGTCAGTGCAAGACCAGATTACACCGAACATTAGAATAAATGCAGTGCAATTTCTTTCCCTCTTGGGACAAAACCAATGAGTAAATTTTAACACGATAGGAATGTTTCAAAGTGAAAATTGAAAACACATTTCCCCAAGCCAGGATTCCTCTATGTACAGCACATCTTGGAAAAGCAGCATAGCATCTCTGCATGCTTGCTTTTCATTAAGTACAGCACAGAAGAAAAAGCCAACGATCTTAAAGAAATGGAAACAAATATAATTACGTTGAACAAACAAGTGGCCAAAATACTTTTTAAAAATAAACTACTAAGAACTAAAAACACCAGCTCAACATGAAGCAATGAATCACATATTTAGTGGTCAAGGCAACTGTTTGGGGTTCTTTCATTTTCAGTAGCAATAGGCCAGTTTGAAATGTCAGAAACTCAAAAGGGTCAACCCCATGCAGCACTTCTGCAGGGCTTCCACCATCTTCCTCCTTGTCCAGACCAGCTCAAAACACCAAATAAGAACAAATTATCTTGGCATACAAAGCACTCAATGCTTTCCACATCAGCCTTCAAAAGCATGATGCTCTCTGTGGGCTAGGGAAGAGAGAAGGAAAAGAAAGGAATAGAAGAATATGTAAACTCTGTCAAGGAGTTAAAAAGATTAAAAAAAGAGAAGATAAAAATGTATAAATCAGTCAAGGGAGAACACAACGTGCCAACAAGGGATCTTTGAGAATACACTGTTTGATAATGCATTTATAGGGAGCCTAAAATATGACATTCCTTAAAATCCTGATTGCAAATGGTACCTCTAAATTAATACTTAAATTGGACACTATGTAGCCTTGAGAGTTATTAAGAGATTTGTTTGGTTTGTGAATCGGGCACATTAAACATGAAACAAAACAGATTGTACAACGAAATTAAAATTATCTTTTGAATGATAGCTAACTTCTACATTGATGGGACATAATTTTAATGCAATGACAGATGCTACATTCCTAAGTGATTAATGATGAACCAGGCAGGAATTCCCATAGAAATACCCTACCAGCATCTTGTTTTTCTAGCGAAGGTAGAAATGAACAGTGCAAAATACTTACATTTATAAAAGACCGCTTTAAAAGACGTGTGTGGGAGAAGTTTATGAATCTTTTCTAAAACTTTTGCTTCACTTGCTGAAGAGGAATTCATGTTCCAGACTTGCACAACATCTTCACGGTCACGAACACTGACACTAACCCCTATGACTTCATCATCTGCACAGAAGGGAAAGAACCATTAAGGAATACTTTAAAAGTGAGACATGTCTAATTTGCTACTTATGTACTGTGAAACAGTGCCCAAAAGCTGGAAAAAAATAAAGATGTGAAAAAAAGAGCAATCTCCAGTGAGGAAAATACCAATGTTCAAACCAGACAAAGCAGTTACCAGAAAAAAACCCACTCTGTTTTTAGAAGCTATTGGAAATATTACCTCATGGTGTTTTTTATGAAGTGCCATAGGATTATTCATCTTTGCTATTAGCACTCTTAGATTTGATTAGAAGGGAATCACAAGACTCTGTCCAGTAAGGTCAGCAATATGAACCACTATAGACAATTTACCTACAGTGATGTTTACAAGCAGAAATGGGAGGATGAGGGTGAAACATCTAAAACCCCAGGAACAGTACCTGGTGGAGATCAGACATCAGCTTTTCCATACTTTGCTCTCTTTTTCCTTTACATTTTGTCAAGGCAGCAACAGAGAAAAAAGAAAACAAAATTAATGGAATTAATACAGCCCCAGTCAGGAGGCTGCTGCTGCCAGTGCAGGTAACTCAGTGCTGCAGTGGCTGCTCCAGCTGTGAGCTCCATACCACATCTGCTCTGTGCATCCCAAGGAAAGAGTCACTAACAACGACAAAAAGGTGGTGTCAGAAGCACGTGGCCAAGGGCAAGAACCACCTCTGCAGGCAGCAGAATTCATGTATTTGCTTAAAGGGACCCCAAGACAACCCTATCAGTGTACAAAGGGTGTGAGAGACCATTTGAAAGGTTATTTCTGAACTGCTCTATAAACTTGAGAAATGCCATTATTTTTCGTGGAATGACAGCCAGTGAAAGACAACTCCTAACAGGATATTCACTGTCACTGTAACAGCCGCTTTTATCAGATAGTCATGCTTTGAAGAGAAGCAAATATGGTGAAAAGACATAATGGAGAAATGTCTCAATCATTACCTGCTGCACAACAACCTGTAAACTGCTCTCCAATAGTTGCTAGCAGTAGCTCTTTCCAAACTGCAGCCTAAGGAGGAAGAAAAATGTTACATTCACATTGTTATTTCTTAAATTAAAAGTTAGGTTTCGTAGCTCAGTTTTGAGTGTCTTCTCTTTCTGAGGTTGCCTAGACAAAAACGAGTATTTACTGTAAGTGCATGCTGTGTTTTATAATTAATTGTTGGGTCTGTACAAGATGGCTCATCTTAGCCAAGGAGATGCTGTGCCCATGTGTGATGAAGAATGAAGCCACAAAAATGAGAAACAGGCATAAAGGTGTTACTTAGGCTATTTACAAAGCACTGAAAGCTGACTGAAGTTCACCTTCAAGCAAACCTTTCCGAAGTGACTGAGGCCATGTGATGCTTAGTTTGAGAGATCAAAAGTACCTTCGTGTCAAAAAGGGGCTGCCTCTGAAAAACAAGGCCTCTGGGGTCCCTAAATTCACTGCCCAGTAATTCAGGCTCTCCAAACCACTTGTCACTTCTGACAATCTTCACACCTTGCATTATAGGAGGAAAAAGACAATTTCAATTTCAGTCTTTTGTGACCACTTGAGACTGTGGGGGAGGAAAGCTGCAACTCACATACAAGGAAAAAGCCCACAGGCAAAAATCAATTAACTTTAGGCTGAAAGTTTGAGTACCATCTTTCAGCATTTAATGCCTTCTGCAAGGCTGTCACTCTTCTCTGACACTTCGCTTTTTCTGTTTAAAGGCCTGATCCAGAGCACGCTTACACACATAAACACCATGTGTGAAGAGGTCAAATCTCCTTTCTGTGGCAGTTCACAGAAGTTACTCACATGCAATTGATTAGAGGCAGAGAGAAACACAGTTATTTCATTAGAGCTCAAGGATATGCCTGAATAGACTTCATCTTTCGCACTTTTAAATGAAAAAAATCTATAATTTAGCATAGATTACCAGGAAAAGGTCTTTCTATTTTACTTTGTATGCCTATAAGCAAACAGTCTTGAGAACAAAGGTGATTATAAATGACCATGTTTCCAAATTGAAACACTGTAGCTTTCATTTGTTTTATAATACATTGCCACATGTTATCTGAAGCAAGAGATATGGAATTATTGGGGAAAAAAACTTCTGCTCATTGTCTTTAAAAGGTTATGGAAGTTAAAGTAGTGTTTGGTTGTTGTGTTGGGTGATGTAAGAAGTAAAAACCTTTACAACAGCTTTATCAAACAGTTTAAAGAAACTCCCTTACTAAACAAGGTCTGAATAAGAGTCAATGTCACATACCGTGCTTTCTTTAGGGACCTTCATTTTCCATATACCTCCTTTGGCATTGCTTTCTTCTTCCCTGTTATGGGAAATAGATCAGTGAAAACAAACATTCAAATCCACATCTAGATAACCCTATGTTTGTGGTTTAATTTTCCCAGAAAAATCCCATCTGAAATGCAATTACTAACTCCAGGGAGCATGACTCTGACTTCTGACATCAGAGATAATTCTTTCATTGTTCATATGAAGTGTATCTCTCAACACCTAATCCTTCTCCTAGGTTTTGTGTGTTGGAAAACACTTGTATTTTCCCTGACTACAGACCATTTTTGAAGTGGCTGCACACTGTATGGGAACAAGCCACAAAACAATTTTACCTTTTACTATGGTAACCTTTAATTTTGGAAAATCTCTGGCATATTTTCACAGAAGCAGCTTTTTACTCTTCCGTTTATTCAGTTTAATAAAAGAACATGAGCACACTTCATTTCAGTTTTTTGACAGCTAGAAATTAATTGCCCTTATTAAAAAGAGACTGGAGCTGCCCCAGGTCAGGGCAGATGTAACCATTAAACTGCCTTGTAATGACAAAGGCACAATGCACTAACCTGTGAGCTTCTCAAGTTTATTCTGTCACAATTCTTTTTCTAATACTTTAAATTAGGGCTTCTAGAGTCCTGTTAAAACTCTGTGAAAGCCAAATTAAAGGAATAACCTAAAATTTCATCTTCAGAATATCTAAGCCCAGTGTGACACCTGCAGAGATTCCTCAGGATCAATGGTCTCCCACCAATCCTGACAGATGCTGGGGAAAAGAGAGGGGAACTTTGGGAGGACATCTTCAAAAATTTGCATCCTCAATTCTTATTTCAGGATTCCTCTTTCTTTCTAAAAGAAAAAAATATAAAATGCTGAAATTGGCCAGTGGACTGTAATGGTAATCTGAGAAAAGCTTCTTGTCAGTAATTATTGAAAAGTTAGCAAATTACTGATGATGAGATCAATCCCTTGCAATCCCTTTCCTAATATGCAAAATTACTTCAATAGGCTTAAAAAAATGTTTAATTTTCAGAAATGATCTTTGCATTTTACACCTCTAGGAGTCGCTTAACAAATGAAAACTAAAAATAGGAAAAACAACCCCAAAAATTCAACCCCTCTCATTCATCCTTACAAAGATATGCAGGCCTGCACTATGGCCCAGATGATTTATACAAACACCAATGGTTTTTCATACCCACTTTAGCTACCCTGACCAGTCACAGTATTTTCAGAAAAATAACAGAGACCTTCAGATGCATTTCACTTTAGAAAATTTACATGTCCTGTAGATTAGGACAGAAATCTCCTGTAGTAAGCCACCACAAAGTTAGACAACTATGATCAAGTTAAAGAACCTGAATACAATCACAATGTACACAAATGATGCCAAAAAGATCAAAACTCTTCAAAAAGTGCTGAGGTTCTCTGAGATGTGACCAAACTGCAACAGGAAGAACGGATGCAAACTTTGATTTCTGAAAGGAAAACACCAATTATTTATACTTTATTCCATTACTATCCTACAATCAAGTAGGAATTTGCTGCAATGCATCACCTCATGTCTTAAATTACTTTTGATCCAAGGTGTATGGGCATGTATAGGCAAATGAAGCCTGTACTTCACCTGTACTTTTGCACAGGTGAAAAGGAGTGAAGAACCATCAGTTGTTTGCATCATTATTCCATCAGCTTCAGTGGAAAGAAAATAATGTGCAAGATAAAAAATTCAAATAGAAGTACCTTATCCTGTGTATTCCTGAATTGAGATTCAGAGTAATATTCTAGTTTCTTAGCATCTGTTTCATAATCTATTTTTGTACATTTGCATCTAGAGGTGGGCAATGAAATTACAGCCTGTCTTTTTAAAAAAGACTCTTTGGTACAAGTCACTTTTAAGCTGAACAAGAACCTCGGGGTATTTCTTTCATTTTTTTTTGAGTTCAGGTGTTGGCAGCCAACAGAAACAAGACCCTCCTGTCCCACACCCATCACTCCTTCAAGTTATTCCCAGAAACTGGGAATGCCCATTCCCACAAATGCCTGATGACAACACACGTACCAAAGCGGGCGCCTTTCTCCCCGCATTAAATGGTAGCTACATCTCAGAGGCAAGTTTGTCACGGGAGGAATGTTGTTGTAGACACTCCAGAAATCCTTGAAAAGGAGAAATATTAGTTGCATTAACACAAGAGAGTGTTTCATGCAGATTTATTTCCTTGCTAATTTTCTCTGGTTCAATTACACATCATTCTCCTGGAGAACGGGCACCTTCTATGTTATAATGAAATGCTCCAAACACACTTCTTACAGAATCATTTCTGCTTTTAATTTTTTTAGATGCCAATCCTGCATACGTGAAGGTGGAAAAAAGGGAAGCAGTCCAAATGCAGATTATCCTTTTGAATACAGAGGGGGGAAAAATCATCAAAACCATTTACACTGCGTATGTCAGAACAAACCAGTACCTAAAACTTCCTTAGCACATAAAAAAGATATATTTATATCCAATATCCATCTTGCTTCACTTAAGACTAGCCTAAGCGTCATTATGATTATCCTGAGTTAGAAAAACACCACAAACAATTATTCTGGTGAACTAAACGTCTAACCAGCAACCCAACTAGTTTGTCTGAGTGAAAGGTTTCAATCAGATGCAAAGAACCTGAGATGCACGTGTTAATAGAGGAGTGGGGGAGAAATTCAAAGATTCAAGTTACCAGGAACCATTGGATTACTTCCCATGTTTCTGCTGGTAAAAGCAGAAGCTGTCAGGCAGGTTTGGGGTGGATAAAAAGCCACCCAAAAGCAGCAGTGAGCAACAGGGAGGGATGATTGAAAAGATCCCAATCTCTTCTCTCTTTATCCAACAGCTGGGAGTAGAAAGGATTTTTAAAGACTTAAGTTGCATCAACATGTGGTGATGCAATATTAATCATTAGTGCAACTCATTATGTTTTATCTAGACATAATATTTAAGTATTATCTAATACATTAAATAATATCTAATACTTAATCACTAGTACAACTTTAGAAACAAGGATTGCAACATTATGTGATAAAGTTTTGTGGCCCTTGGCAACTCTGCCTAACAGTCATTACCTTTACCCAGCCACAAGAAGAAATTGAAGAGTACTGAAAACATAAAAACTTGATATAAACACCCATTTCAGCTATGATCTTACTCTTAAATGGTTGTGTGCCCAAACCCTAAAGCTACTTGCAGAAGAAGGGCAGAGATACATGGGTAGATGGCTGTGGAAACATTTGAGAGCTCTTTTTTCCTGAACCAGGGACATAGTTTGGAAGGTTCTGTGTTTGGAAATCTCATGCAATGTACAAAGTGTGCAGACCTTCGTGAGAAAACCTTATTTAAAACTTCAGTGCCACAGGTGTGCTTCTCAAAGAGAAGGGTCTGGCATTGCCCTAAAATTTCAGAGATTTAGTGAAATAGTCAGCTTAGCACTACGGTGAGACAAATACCAATTTGCTACACACTTCATGGGAATTGTGGTATTAAAACAGAAATACCATTTTTCTTGCAAGAGATTACTACTAGGCAATGGCAGATGACACAGACATGCAGAATTTCTCACTGCTGCAAGTGAGATCACACAGTTTAAGAGGCCTTTAATTCAGTTTGCTAGATCTTCTTTTTAGCTATTTAAAATACACCAAATATAGTAATTCAATGTACTCGTGGAAACTCGTGAAGGTTTAAGAATCCAGCGTGCCCAATCCAATATGCCTCCTCCTTTCCCCATCCGGAAAGCCAAAGGGAATTCAAACAGTGACTCAGTAACACAAACACACAACACCAGTACCACTCACGTTTCACACCTCAGGTAAGCAAAGCCACAGGTGTGACTCATCCTAAGAGGAAAAATGAAACTTGAGGTGTGAAGTTACATTAATAACATGTGGCAGCTCCTGCAGCACAGCCAGACGCCTTACCTGCACTGTTTGTACTGTATAAATCTTCTTCAAGTTTAATGCACATTCAGCTGCTGTTGTACCAGGAAGTGACCTTGAAGACAAAGCACGAAGACAAAGCACTGATTAATTAAAATATTTATTTTATCAAGGAGGCGGAGCAGGGAGATGGAGAGGGAACGTGAAAGGCATGAGCGTGAAGTTGAAATGTTCACATGTCAAAGGGGAAGTGCAACTCCAAATCATCACGCATCATTTAAAGATAGGAGCTAAAGCTCTTCTACACTTGCGAATAAATAAATATTTGCCAGGTAATTCGTAAACTAAACAGAAGTATCAGGAGTTTTAGCCAAGCAGCACAGCGCTGCTCTCAGAGCTACCACACACCGTCAAAGCTCTGCTGCTCACAGGCGATGGGCTACCAGAAGGGCACCGCATGATCCTACCCCAGAATTCTTTTTAATCGCATTTAATACACCCCAGCCCGCGGTTTTAGCGTTTTAAGGCGCTTCACATTTTCAAAAAGGAGCTCCCCCGCACAGCCGGCGGGCCGGCCCTCGCCGGGCCCTCAGCGCGCGCCGCTAGGTGGCGCAGGCGCACAGCGGCGGCACGGCAGCGGCACGCAGCGGCACGGCGGCGGCACGGCAGCGGCACGGCAGCGGGCACGGCAGCGGGCACGCGGCGGGCACGGCGGCGGGCACGCGGGGAAGCGGGCACGGCAGCGGGCACGGGAGCGGCACGGCGGGGAAAGCGGCACGGCGGCACGGCAGCGGCACGGCAGCGGCACGGCAGCGGCACGGCGGCGGGCACGCAGCGGCACGGCAGCGGGCACGGCGGCGGGACGGCGGCGGCACGCGGCGGGCACGGCGGCGGGCACGCGGGAAGGCGGCAGGCAGCGGCACGGCAGCGGGCGCGGCAGCGCGCACGGCGGGAAGCGGGCACGGCAGCGGGCACGGCAGCGGGCACGGCAGCGGCACGGCGGGGAAGGCGGGCACGGCAGCGGGCACGGCGGCGGGCACGGCAGCGGGCACGGCGGGGGAAAGCGGGCAGGGCAGCGGGCATGGCGGGGGCAGCGGGCACGGCGGGGCGGTGGGCACGGCCGCACCTTCTCTCAGCCCCGCACCGCCCTCTCCAGTTCGGCCACCCTCGCCACGAGCTCCTCGCTGCCCCCGAAGGGCGGGACGCGCACACGGGCTGGGGAGAAGCCCAAGCCGCACGGGTCGGGCTCCGGCACTCAGGGAACCTGCAGGACTCCAGGCGTTTCTGCCCCCGCCGGCACTGATGCCTTGGAGCCACATCGAGCACCAGCACGCCCCGTAAAGCACAGAGACCCTCGGCTGGTCTCACACTGGCCATCACCAGCTCCCACCCGGAGCTGCTTCCCTCCCTCAGGGGAAGCCATGAGACGAGTGCCTGAGGTCACTTGGTCTGTTCAGCCCGGAGGAGACTGAGGAGAGACATCGCTCCAGTCTACAAGTTCCTCCAGAGGGGAACCGGAGGGGCAGGCACTCATCTCTGGTGACCTCTGACTGCACCCAAGGGAATGGCTGGAGGTTTAGGCTGGATATCTGCCTATTTCCTGTATGGAAAAGGTTCTTCCCCCAGAGGGTGGCCAGGCACTGAACAGGCTCCCCAGGGAATGGTCACAGTCCCACGGCTGCCAGAACTCGAGGAGCTCTTGGACAATGTTCTCGAGCACAGGGTGTGACCCTTGGGGATGGTCCTGTGCAGGACTTGATCCTCATGGGTGCCTTCCAGCTCAGGATATTCTGTGAGTCTTTAGGCAAACGCAGCCCCAGATGCATCCCATCATCTGAAAGGTCTTTTCCAACCTAAATGGTTCTATTTATAATCTTTTTCCTTACTCTTCAGTGTGCGAGACATTGGACGGTGCATCCACACCCCCAGACATCCCTGTGTTCCTGTCACTGCACTAACATCCTAACACCCACCTTAAAATTCCCAGCCCACAATCCCACAGGCACAATTTTGGGGGAATGAGGTCAAAATTGCTAAGGCACATTCAATTTCTTAGAACTAGAAACATTTTTCTTTCCCTTGAGAAGCTGAAGTAGGATTTCTAAAGAAAAGCGAAGATCAAAGACAAAAGCAACCTCCCATTGTGTCTCAGAAGAGGAAACAAAAATGTGTAAAATTACTAAATCTGGAAACAGAAGAAAGAGAGCAGGTTTAAGGAAACAGAAGAAAACGCAGCTGTTGCTCGGGTACCAGCTGAAGGAAGGATAAAAGCAAACCAGATCTCAGCATCCCTCCCTGATACATCTGATCAGCATGAAATATGTCCAGGGAAACACTGAAGTTACTCTCAGTTGTTACAGATATAATTGAAGCCCTGGGTAAACCCTAGATATTCATGTAAAGGAAGAAATTTAATATGCAAAACTACTGAAGCAGCATCACATCTTCAAAAGTCTAATAATAGCTGTAAGGTTTTTTCAAGGCTCCTATTAAAATAAGCTGCTTTAAAAATACATACAAAACCAGCAGAAAAATACCTCCCAACCTTTTCAGTATAAAACAGGCAACCTAACATCTGCTTTACTATTTGCCTGTTAATGACCAGAACTAAGAGCAGACTACAATGGTGGAACTGGCAGGAAACAAAGAAAAAAAGCAACAACAAATCACCATGGCACAGCTTGTAGTCCAGTGGCTTATGAACCATGAGAGCTCCCATGAAAAAATTGATAACTTAAAACCAGCAACAAAAAATGTGTCATCAACGGGATAAAAGGAATTATCATTCCTTTTATAGTAAGGTTTGGATGTCTGGGGTTTTGTGTGTGTGTTTTTGGCATTTTTTATGTACACTTTACACTCAGCATTAAAGAGCAAAAAGAGAATATCACAGTATTTTACAGAAACAGAGCCAGCCAGATTACTTTTGAAAACACAAAAACCAAACAGGCTTTAAAACTTATCAAGTGATTTAACTATTTGTCAGTTCAGAGTAGTGGATTCACAACCAACTACCCCTTGTTCTTGCTAACCATACTAGCACATCTCTACTAACATTTTGTTCCATGTAGAATGGAACACAAACAGGTAAAACCTGGGATAAATTTTGCCTCTTTTTGTCTCACCCCACTGCCCAAGAAATTACTTCTCTTTCTGCCACCGGTGGCTTAGCAGTCACCAAGGCATCTGGCGTTACATATGTTGTACAACAGATACTATCCTCACATGATACCCTCGTGCTGATACTGCCACTGAGTTGCTAAAATAGTAAGGTCTACTCAAATAAAAGATTAAAATGTATTCTCTAGCCATAGCCTTCAAAGGTTACCTAGATCATCATGGTAGCCATTTAGCAAATTTAATGTCATTTTAAAGAGCAGCTAAGACAGGTAGACAGAATATACCACTCCAAGGTTATAAAATGGTTCATTTTGATAGTTGCAAATAACATTTTCCAGAGAAACTGTGATCAGCTGGCAGAAAGCATCGACCAACCAGCAAATTACCTATTTTAAAAGTTATGGTGAGTGACCATTTATTCCTAGTAGCCTGCCTGGTAAGTGCTCCAGGCCCACCAAATTACAGTGTGATTTCAGCCTTTCACTCAGCTCTGGAAAATGTCAGTCATTTATGGATATGAGCATGAACACCCAAATGTTTTCATCGGAAAAATAAACAATCAAACAAAACCAAAATCCTACTAAAAACTGTAATTGAGAAAATGATGATGCATCAATTTAAAAGTTCAGGATCATTTGCTCCAGAATTTACACCTGCACAAATTTGGTTTAATGCATGAGTATAGGCAGAGACTAGTAAAATACTACTAGTATTTTAATCAGACAGACAGAAGAAAAAAAACCTTGAATTTCCTGCGAAATTCCAGACTGCTGACAAATCTGAACCATAGTTTCTGTTTCACCCAGAAACTCACGGAGACAACCACTGAGGAGTTTTGTGCCTTGAAACCCGTGAAATTGGGATTTATTTTCTTTTTAGTTGAGTACACATTTTAAGTTAAGTTTAAATTAAGTTAGCAGAAATGACAGATGATTTTCAGGTGAAATAATCTGTAAAAATTCCTATTTCTGTAACTCTCCAGCAAAAACTTGCACTATAAGGTAGGAGTAGTGAGGCAGTTGTGTACTTTACTAAAAACCTCTACACGTGGTACAACAAAACAAGACCCTGCAAATATTGACCCTCAAAATGATGCCATTTTCAGTATCCTGAAATCTGCATCTTCAGAACCTTTATAGGAGAGAATTTAGTGCAGTATGAGGACTAACTGAGTTGCCTAATCAGGCCAGACCACAGCATCTCATGGTGAATCACACGGGAATGTGGAAACAGGAATAATCTCCACAACATGAATCCTAATGCTAGCTTTCTTTGCTACTCCTTCATTATTCCAGCACGAATAAAGAACAAAGGATACAAAGATAAATTCCATTGTTTTATCCATGAATAAACCTCCAGGTGGTTGTGTTTATGTTAATTTCTGATGCTGAACTGTAGCTTTTCTGTTTTTCTGCAAAGAATTAAGTATAGAAGTTGTTTCATATGTGCTCACACTGGCCTTTGTTTCCCAGTGGGAATCTCATCACAGCTTTAGCAGAAGCTTTAAAAGCTGCCAAGCAGTTTTGAAAATACCCCTGTAAGTGCTTAGCCACAACTGCTTTTTGGTATAAATAAGGAAAATATTTACTTACAAAGCATAAAGTCAAAAACATGCTGTGGCAACTAAATAAATCTGGTAATCCATTCTGAATACAAAGACTCATTTCAAGCCATCAAAGCCTGTCAAAATGCACTTACTGGATTGAACATTCTTATAATATTAACTATAATTTTTCATTGTAAGCCACCTACTCACAAGCTATAATAGATGAAATAGATGATCCTAGATAAATAAATTTTGCTATAGGGAAGAGAGGAAATTATTAAGTTTAGTTTCAAAGATCTGATGTGTTCAGTTAGGAATATTAACACATTATTAAAATGGTTCAGTTATCAAAATGTATCTACTCAGCATTATATAGAACTCATCTACAACATACAGAGAGAAAAATCAGCGCGTAAGGGTAATACCTTATGTAAGAATATTTTGTTTTTCCTGGAGTAGACAAACAACACTGCTTATTTGACAATGTTTGTAAGCACATACTTCCCCTCACAAAGATACCGAAGAGTTAAACTATTCTTGCGAGAGAATTAAGATTATCTAAAGGGCATTGTTCAAAGTCAGGCGAGAAAACAGGGCGAGCAGGCCATGATCCTGCAAAGTGATGGGGAACTGGGAGGAGACACGGCCAGGACAGCTGACCCCAGCTGACCCAAGGGACATTCCAGACCATCTGACATTGTACTCAGTACACGAAGTGGGGGAAGGAGGGGGAAGGAGGGATGTTTGGAGTGACAGTGTTTGTCTTCCCAAGTCACGCAGGATGGAGCCCTGCTCTCCTGGAGGTGGTTGCACACCTGCTTGCCCATGGGAAGCAGTGAATTAATTCCTTGTTTTGCTTTGACTGCATGTGAAGCTTTTGCTTTCCCTATTAAACCGTCATTATCTCAGCCCACGACTTTTCCAGCTTTTACCCTTCCAGTTCTCTCCCCAGTTCCGCTGGTGGGGGAGCGAGCATCTGTGTGGTGCTTGGCTTTTGTCTGAGGTTAAACCACACTGTGTGATACCCAGGCTAAGGTGCAGTTGGGATTTGCCAAGTTTTTTAAGAAGGATATTTACATCATGTCCACTTGTACATCAAAAATTATAACCATCTTCAAAGCTTTGTATTTACACAAATATCACACCCAGCTCCACAGCCCCAAATCCCATTAAGGGATGGTTTCAAGGGCATCAGGTGGCTTGTTATCCAGGATAGCCCAGGCTTTGATGGTCTTGTCACTTGACTTTTCATTTTGTGCAATTCTTGTGTTGAATGTGCTTCACAATATAGTGGCCAAACTGGTAATGCTCATATTTTATTGTTATATTCACTGATGCATATTGACACTTCATTGTAAAAAAGAACTGAAAGACTACACAATGTAGCGAAACCTGAGAAGGCAATCTTTCCTTTCAGAGCCAGAAGCCACTACAAGCAGAACCAGAGTCTTCCTGAGATAAGCACAAGTATAAAGAACCACCAGCATGAATCAGCTTCCCAGGGTGGCACCACAAACCCCTGCAAGCCTTGCTGAAATTCCCCTGCTCCCTATCACTGCAGGCAAAAATCCTACCAAAGAGACTTGTGGCTATGAACTTGGAAATCTGTAGAATGGACAAAATAAACAGCAGATCTAAACTCCTGTTTTCCAAACTTCTAGGACTTGACCTTGGAACATTTTAACAGTCAAAATGGAAATCTCATTTGTCGTAAGAGGAGAACACCTGACAGCTTCTCTGCACCTTCTTTGGAGCTGCTGACCTGCAAGCATTTCAAGATCACAGATAGGATCTTTTTTGTCAAACTGGTGAATAATATTCCCCCAAAGCTTTCATCATGCTCATTTTCCTAAGGCCTTTACAGGGTAAGATAGCAGAGAGCACTATCAGATTGTTGCTATTTCAGACACAGATACCAAGAAAGGCTTAGCACTAATGGGAAATGCAGATGCCCTGTGACATGTGTGGGATGATGGCAATGAACCAGGACCTGGCCACAGGATGCCAGCCCCCAGATGTTCAGCCTGTGCCACGGCATTCACAGAAACAAGTGCTGATGCAGATAAAATAAGGGCATTTACTTCTAAAGCAGATGGATCCAGTGCTGCTATGATAAAAGCAAGGCCATGAACCCCAAGGGTAGCACATCACTAGTTGCTACAGAAAGTACCACTTAGCTGATGGATATATATTTTAACAGCATGACTTAATGAAAAGATATGTTTTAGAGATCTTAAAATTGTATGTCATGGATCTCTCTCACAGTAATTTAATAGAAAGAGATAACTACATATCCATCTCAACATCTGTTTATCCTTAAGTGTCACTTCCTGCTTTTCTCTGCAAGTACAGGGTAAATTGTAGCAGCAGTCAAAAATCAATACCATCTCCTGAGGAAACAGCATTGCTCCACACTAGGTGCTACTGAAGTCAGTTAAAAAAGTGCCCACGGTTATCTTCTACAGAAAGTCCAACTTTTACAAGCCTAAGCCTCCATCAAGTCTCTGTGGATGTACCAATAAATGTCCCAGCCACTTCTGTGGGGCTCTGCACAGAGACGTGAACTTCCACACACAGTAATCAATTAAGATCACAGCTATATTTCTTGTGTGCTTTTTAATGATTTAAATGATTTTTGAGTGTATAAAATATGTCTTGTTTGCTGTCATTCTTGTTTCCTGTCATTATTCTATCCCTGATACTGATAAACTAAACACAGGTTTGTATATTTATGGTCCCACTTTTTTTTTTTTTTCTTTTTTTCCTTATATATACATACTCTTGGATTTAAAGTTAAGAAACAACAGTACTAATTAAATGCATTTACATGTGATCTGAAAAGCAAAAAAAAAAAAAAAAAAAAAAATCTAGAGAATAACTGAATTTTAAGAGTCTAAAGCATTGTGGAAGTAAGACTTAAGAGAAAAAAAAAAAAAAAAAGAAAAAAAAGACAGGACTCAGGAACCAAAAATGGATTTTAATTCCTGACACTGATTATAAAAAATAGACAGGCTTGCCTCCACATGGCTTATATAAACAAACAGACCTGGTTGGTCACTTGATTAAACACCAGTTCAAATGATGCTTTTTATAAACAAAGAAGTAAAAATACAACTTGGATCCCAAACCTGACCATAACTGCATCACAACTGCAAAAGGAGCAATCAGAAATAATTGGTGGGTTTATTTATTAGATTTGATTTGCTGGACCTGAGTTTTCCACAGGTACATGTTATTTCTCTGTCATGAGTTGGAAAGTTACCAGAAAAATAGCTATAGAGGAGAATTTTACCAATAGAATGGGGCAGTATGTTCAGTGGCAGAAAGCTGATAAACTTGCCTTCTGGAGTAGGGAGAGAGGAGAGAGAAATACACCAAAAAATTGAGAAAAGGAAGCTGTAGATTAAATAACAAGATGCAAGAAAATACATGCTAGGAAAACAACATCAAATGCTGGTAAGAAACTTTCAGTTTTGACTTTGGCACTTCTCCCCTATGCCTCGCAGTGTGCACCACAGGGGTGAGCTCCCTTGGCAGCCCCTTTCCATGGCATTAGAGGCTCAAACTTGAAGCAAACGAAGTGCAACAAGAACCTGCAGGTAATTAATAAATTTTAGCTAATCCTTCAAAACGTATCAATCTGATTTTAAGAAGTGATCACCTGCGGGAGCCAAACCTGATATTAAAGAGTTTTAAATTCGGCATGTCACGATCGGTGGGAGCGGGTCCATCTGGGGCAGCAGGGATGCACAAACCACAGCAGCAAAGCACAAC
This sequence comes from Sitta carolinensis, assembly GCA_032173965.1. Classification (NCBI taxonomy): domain Eukaryota; kingdom Metazoa; phylum Chordata; class Aves; order Passeriformes; family Sittidae; genus Sitta; species Sitta carolinensis. The sequence continues at coordinate 17,051,380 of CM063293.1, forward strand.
CTTCACCCTTCCATTCCCGGGGCTGGCGAGCGTCATCTCTACATTTAGAGCTCAAACCTGCACCGACCGTGCCTGGACCAATGTGCGACCGCTGAACTACAGAACCGAAAGCGTTTCCAAAGCAGTTTCACTCCGTGGAACCGCTCCCGCCGCCCGGGATGGGGACGGCGCCGGGACAGTCGCTCGCTCCAGCACCTTTCCCATACACAGAACAGCATCCCGGATCCAGTCTTTGGACGAGCGAACCGCTAACCCCAGAGATGCGCATCCCTTCCTAGACGGATCTGGGGGGTTTGCCCGGCTCCCGGCGCCCCCCAGCCCCACTCACTTGTCCAGCCAGAAGGTCCAGGGCGAGTGCAGCGGCAGCTCGGGGGGGCTGAGCGCCATCAGCCCGGGCGGGCGGGGGGCGAGGGGCGGGACGGGCGGGGAGGGACAAGGGACGCGGCGAGGAGGGACCCGGGAGGGGGCGAGCGGGACTCGGGCTCGGACGAGAGACAGGGCAGGGACAGAGAGACGGGCACAATCTGCGATGGGAAGGACAGACAGACAGGAAAGGGCAGGGTGATGACAGAGATGGACGTGGCCAAGGGACCACTGGGGAGCATGGGTGGCTCCCCAAAGGCGCACAGGCGCTCGCTCCATCCCGTCAGTGCCTCTCCTGCCGGGCACGGCTGAAGAGAACGGCTGATCTTCTTCCTGAGACCTTTACAACAGCCCACGGCCAGGCGTTGGGGCACACGGGGCAGCCGGTGCCACCACCCGCTCCGCGGCGCTGCTGGCAGCCCCTTCTCTGCACCACACAGGTCACACCGCAGACCTGGGGCTCTGGGGCTGCCCTACTGAGCAAAAAATAACCCTTGTGCTCAGTTTGGCTTGGCAGTGCTGACCAAACCACTGACTCTTTCAAAAACCCCAAGTTTTAAGCCAAAACATTTTCTACATTCACACAATGAAGGGATGGCTACTGTGCAGACTGACCATGGATGGAGACAGTGCAACATCAAACCTTCCCAGACTTAGGGCATAATAATTCCTCTGTTTTCCCATCTTCTCTACAGCCCATTTAATTTACATGCCTGATTTTACAGGGAGATGTTCCTCACAATCGAACACGGTCATGTGCAAAACCCCTCACATTATTTTTAGAATAGTACTTTTTAAATTAAGATTCTCCACATTGGGACTGTGCACAGTAGTAAAGTTAAACACCCACATAAGTGATAACAGGATCAAAGACCATGAATCACATAGATTTCTTTGCAAGCACATTTAGTAGGATGAATAATTTTATATATACTTCATCCTAAAAAGAAAAATCAATAAAGACACACTCCTTTAAAGAAATAAAAGTCTAACAGTAAGAAAGGCAGAGTTCACCCATAAAAAGCAGTCTCCACAGCGACAATGAAGAAACAAAAAAAGTTAATGATTATGTTGTACAGATGGAAAATGCAAACAGCTAGTCCAAATTAAATAAGATCTGCAAAACCAGTTGCACCATCTCTTGCATTTTAATTTATTCCTCTTTAAATAGAAAGCAAGATAATGACCATTTGGGAGAGTCTGGAATCTAAAAATTCATTGGTATGCCCACTCTGAGCGTTTTCTCTCTATTTTAATGATGAGCCCACCAAAAATGTTAATCCTGAAAAAAACCCTACACTTAATGGCTGTATCTAGGAACAGATTTTCTCAGAAGAGCTGGAGAAGACAGGAGGAGAGGAGGAGAGTGTTCATTTCTTACGACCCAAAAGGGCCACATCTTGCCTCTGTGGCTGCCAATGACACTCCACACCTAACACATTTCTGGTGTCCTCTGCTGAAGTTGCCAACACAGTATTAAATTCTGGATATGCAGCAGCATCACTCTGGAAATAAGGCCAACCCCATCAGACTGTATTACAAAAACTAACTTTGAATCCAGCACCTGCCTCTGATGGAACCACACGCTTCAGTGAAAACCTCCTGATTCCATTAAGAGGGAACTGCTCATCAGTTAAAACATTACAGCTCATGCTGAAAACAAATCATTCTGTTATAAACAACCTGGGCTGCAAGGAACGCTATAGAAATAAAACCCCCACACCTCTGAGACACAGAGTGAGAGCCAGGAGGCACAGCCTGTATCATTATTCCAAATGAGATATGTAAAGCCTCCGTTTATTCCTTATTTACATCGGTAAATACCAGGCTTCACAGCGGCACAAGGAACGTTGTGGGAATCTCAACTAACAGTAAATTAATTTGGTTGTGGAGGAAGGGCAATCACAGGATGCATCAAATTAACGCATCCTTTGCCTACAGAGATTTCTAAGAAGTCGTGACACAGAGGAAAAAAAGAGTCTCCCGAGATGAATCTCACAAGGAAAAATGATCATGAGCACAGCATCCTGATTCTCCTCAGCTACCTCATGCTGCCAGCACACCTTGAGTGAAATCATTTCAGAGATTAAAAATCCCAGGAAGTTATTACCGCTTTCAGAGAGGTATTTATAGGACTTGAATTAAAAATGTATTTTATCGGTGTTTGCTACATATTTGGAAGGCTTCTTTTTAAGGAAACCCTGGTGATGCCTCCTGTGCTCTTGTACCTTCTCAAGCAGCTTTTACCAGAAGCAAACTGTGCTGTGGTGCAGCCCTGTGCTACAAGATGGTGCAGAGATGAGTTGCTTAAAGCTCACCAGCACAGAAGGGGCTCGTGGCCCCACTCCTCACACCTCCTCCCAGCCACATCTTCCTCTCCCTTGCAGGGCTCTCCAGGTAAGCTGCTAATTTTCTGCTAAGGCCTTACAAAGCAGGACTGTGAGGTGGAGAGCAGGACTCAGCTGGTAGAATAGCTCAGCTCATTTCCAATGGCTAGCTGAAATTTTCCCAGGTAACAACTGGGGAGAAAAAAAACCCCAACAAACAGGACTGGGGAATACTGCTCTGCCCCATATTACGTGCTCCTAGCACTGCCTGTCTGCACCCAGTTTCAGGAACCTGAACCTTTTTTTGCCACACAAAGGCCCAAGCTGGGGTGAATTAGAACTGAAAAAGGCACATTATAGCCAGAAGAAACAATAAGTACTTCATACTTCTTTCCACGGTTTTATTTGAGATTTAAATTCCTACCCTTATAATCCTTGCTGATCCCAAAATCTTGACAGCAATGGGTACATTACATGTGTTTGAAACATTATTTGCCTGTTCCAGTAGATTTTGCTGTAGTCCCTGCTCCCAGCTGGTGCAGGAAATCCCCCTGCTACAATACAATGGTGTTTTGAGGATGCAGAATGCCTCTTAAAACCATCAGGACCTTCCTTTCTCCTGCTGACAGTTGTGCACCATCACTGTGGCAACTGCAATGCCTGCATACATAAGAAATATTAGGCAAGCATTAGGCTTATTTTAGCAATATTCTAATAGTGTAGCACCTGGAAGGGAGGAACAAGCACCATATGAGCAGTCACAGTGCTTTTCCACCCTGCAAGTGTTCCACAGCTGTCTGAGCCGACAGGTACCACACCTTAAAAAACATCTAACAGACAACCTGGCTTTGTTCAGTGCCGCTGACAAAAAACGAATGGTGTGAAAACTCAGCCAGACCTCTCTCCAGCTGAAGATCCTCTTTTTCACTCTGAGGCAGAACTGGCTGGAACATAAACCTTCCTGGACTTGAGGGCTGCCTGGAGCACAAGCCCTGGCTGCTGTGCCCAGCTGCTGCTGCTGCTGCCTCACAGCCTGAGCCAACAGCCATGAAATGTAATTTCTCTACCAAATGCTGGTGTCACGATCACTTGCTCTTGAAACACTGCCTGGGACTTCAGAAGCATATTAAGTAACACAGGAGCTGCTTCTGAGAGGTTCCCAGGAAGATAAACTGATCAACCAAGAGCTGAAGCAGAGGTGAGGATGAAGGGATTTTAGTTGATATTTGCTTCCAGAGGCTTAAATAAATGTTTTTTTAAACCCTAAAACACAATATTAAAGTGTTGAATCCCAATGCTTTTGGCAAAAGCTCCCTCATCTAGGAATGATTTCATATCAGCCAAGCTGTTAAGCAGAGGTTGTCATGGAAACAAGTTTTATTCAAATGATATGGCCAGAGATATACTGTATTTAGTGAGTTCTTCATTTGCTGCATATTGGGAACATGTCAGAACTAAATGATATTGCATAACTTTGTTTTCTTAAAAACAACCTGGCTCACTGCCCCTGGTTTTCTGACAGGTTTGTGTCCAGTCCTGCCTGGGACAGAAGGTTTTCCACACAGTACCTGCTCTGCAGAGGAGGCTCCTCAAGCAGCTGGTGCCTGCAAGCTCCCAGAGAAGGTTTCCTTCAAATATATGAACCTGCTCAAGTCAACCAAGCAGAGGAACCTTTCCTCAGCTTCTATAACTGACATAGCCATTTACTAGTCCAAAAAGAAGTGCAGTTCAACCAGATCCTTTCCTCCCTTACTAAAAAAGTTCCTACAGATGCATTTGTAAAATCTAAAAAACAATCTATAACATTACATAAAAGTAAAGCCAGTCCACGTGGTGGTAAGTGTCCTTGTAAACACAAGAATCCTATTAACTTATTTTGATGGCAGAACAAATCTCAGAAAGGACATGTGCATACTAAATTTGTACCTCTGCATTTTTAGCTGTGAAAAAGTACAGGAATTTTGTCCACATCCTAGGAGTAAATGCATATATTTTTTTAATATAACCAAAAATAAATGGAATAGTTCTTGCTCAAGTTACAAACTAATATCAAGTCAGCTTTGGTCAGGACACTGTGTAGAACCTTTATCCTGAAGAGTGAAAACAAAATTGAAATACGAAATTTGCTCCAAAATCACTCTTATGGAAACCACTGTGCAGATTTATGGAGTTGCATCCAAAGGAAGGTGGTTTAACATCTCCCTAGGGACCAAGATTCCTGATTGCCCAATAGAAGCTGACCATTAAGTAAAAGGCAAACAAAAGTAAAACCTTCATCTTAAAGTTGTTACATAACTGATCATTCTGTAAAATGTTTCATGGGAAGGAGTTGGCATCTCCTGCCCTCCTGTGAAAATGGAACAGGAGCTTGCTAACTTCTGGGGCAGGTGATCCCAGAGTTCTCCAGGCTTTCTAATTACAGTTAATAAAGGAAAAAATGGACCAAATAGTTCTTTTGCTACATTAAAAGCAAATCACAGGATGGAATTCTGCCAGATATGAGCATGAAGAAGGCAGTACCTACCTCAAGTTAGTGTACAAGTTGGAAAGACATCAGTCTTTCCAGGATCCTTGATGCATTCCAGAATCACAGCTCTCTCTGGTTACCACCACTTGTGAAGGAAGGCTGAGCCTCATCCAAAACCTCTTACAGTTAAATAAGGGCATAGATTGACTCATCATGCTTCAGATTAGATCTTCATTTCTTTACCTAGCCTTTGGGGGAGCTGAACTGACTTAACTCAGCATCCAATCCAAGCATCAGGTATTAAGAGACTGGAATTTCTTACTTAGCTTTGGATAGTGGGCTTCTGCTTTCATCCTTCCCTGTTCCCCAAGTACTGGGTCTCTGAGGTGCTAAAGAGATACCCAGCCAAGGTGAGGTCAGGAGCATAAATGCAAGAAACCTGACAGATCTCAAAGTTATATGTTGGAAACAAACTCCAAACATCTTGTTTTTCCTGATTTTCCAGTAAAATATCTGCAGTGTTTCACTTAGATATTGCTTCCCCAAACATGAGGATCCCAAAATAGCACTGTCCTCAATGCTATTCTGTGTCATAATGTTATTGGCACCACATCTGGCACTGGCTTTGATGTGGAACACGAGCTTAAATACTGATTTTTTTTTTTTTTTTTTTTTTACAGGCTTCCCAGTGTACAGCTGAAGGAAACTGTGCAAGAGTCACATCCTACACACTGCACAAACCATATCAGCCTGGACTGCAGAGTGAGTCTGGGATGGAAACCCCCCACTGCTATGAATATTGTAAAAAATAAGTACGTTCTAACAGATAAAAATTATAGGTCATAATATTTTTATACAAGGGATTTTCTCTATGGTTCAGCTCACAGGGGTCATTCCACTTTCTGCATCACAGCAGCACATTTGGTACCTGTCCAAGCCAGCAAAGCAAAGGCCCCCTCTGGAAATAAACCACTAGAGGGAGACTGACTTCAGCAATGGAACACCCACAGGGAGAAAATCCTGCACACACATTGAAAAAAAAACAAGATTTGGGTCAAAATTGCTCTTTGTGTTTCTTCTTCACACATAAAAGTGGCTGAAATTAAAGGGTCAAGTTTGGATTCATCAAGGTAAACTAAGGGAGCATCATGTAAATGGCAGTCACGTGTTCTTCTACTGTTTGTAAGAGAGGTTAGACCAACTCTATTAAAAAAAAAAAAACAACAAACCCACACCAAAAAATAACCCAGCCACTGAAAATACTAATAGCTGTATCCTAGCAACATCACGGATTCCATGTGGACTTTGTTCTGGAGTCTACAGTCCTATTTCATCAAAATTATTGACTTTCTCAAAGTCTCTAAACGACCATCAAAAAAACTGTTAGTGCTTAAAAAATACAAACATTTAATTAGTCACATTAATAAGAAAAAACGAAGAGCAGCATTGCGTGCTAGTGCTCCCTTTTCATGGAGCTCAATTTAGCTTCCTTTGAAATCAGTGTCAAAATTCCCACTTTATTCATTGGTAGCAGAGCAGGAGAAAAGCTGGAAATGGCCCTACAGAAGTTGGCAGATGAGGTTTGTTTCCCAGGCTGAGCTCACGCGTTGCACGGGTAGAATGCGTACAGCTCTCCGTGATCCTCCCAGTCATCATATCCCCATTGCAAAGGTAAATCAATTGACATGCCAGTGGCATCCAGAGGCTTTCTACAAGGCCTTTGTGCTGTGCAGATAACCAGTGTCCTTTTTCTCCCCCTAAGCTTTGTTTTTGTTTAACCCCAAAAAGCTTTTTCAAGACCTCAAAAAATGTGGAATCCTGCTGGATTTTCCCAAAAGCCCAGGCCCTGCTTATCTCAGGTATGAAGACTTCAGGTTTAACACAGCTCTGGGAGGTTTTTCCTCATCAGTCCTGCATCACTGAACTGAACTTTGTTACATAAAATGCAAAGGCAAAAGGCCAAATAAATAGAAAATGAAATTACCCAGCCCTTCTAAAGAAAAACCCTTTGCACAAAAAGAATGCCTAAGAATAAGCCCAAGCCCAAACAAATAAGCTCTTACCCTTATCAACTTACTCAAGGAATCCTGGGGCATTTTGGCATATAACTCAGGGTTTGGGCAGACTCAAGATTTTGGTCACAATTTTCACTCAGATCCAAAGTACATCACAGCTTTTCTGACAGTTTTCATCTGTTATTCCAAGCTCTGCTTCAACAAGTTAGCAAGACCTTTTACCAGAGAGAAAGTACTATTAAAAGAATAGTTTCCTTTTCATCATCCAACCTTAAAAGCTCAATTGATAGCATAGTCTGGTGAAAAATGTTCCTCACACTTTACTTAGCCCACAAAGTTGGTTGAGACCCACCAACACTTTAAAACTGCAAAACCTTTCAATGTGCTATTCCTATAGTTCAAAGTTAAATGACAAAAGAACGCCTTTGTTGAAGTGATTTAAATACAGAAGGGTCAGTTAGTGACTTTCAGCCCATGAGCACGAATCTGGTGATGGCTGGATTTGAATTCCAGGCATGGCACTGAACTGTCTGTGCTGCTCCAGCAGTGGTGGTGGAGAGCCCGGAGCTGATCTCACGGGAACGCTGCCGGATCATCAACCCCTCCAACGCCCCAGCAAGGGCATTATCCCCACAGACAGCACCCGTGGAACTATGAATTTAGCATTCCAGCAGTGTTCATGGACTCTCTGCTGCACTTAAATCTCACAGTTTTAGTCACACCAAGGGTTTTACATTGCTCATCCTTTCGTTTCCACCAGCTGTGGGGAGAAGGGGACATAGGCGAGGAGAGGATATCCATTTGCACAGACTGCTGAAATAAGGGAGTTGTTCTGGCTTCATCTAAGCTGTGCGCAGTGTAAACCAACAGGAAAGGTAACATTGAAGGACAACGGAGCAGCAAAGAAATCAGATTTCAGGTTTTATCTACTCAAATTAAAAGATGGTATCAGAAGGTACTTCCAGCACCTCCAATAACTCTCCCTGATGACTAGATTAATTCCAAAACTGCTCCAACAAGAGCAACTGAATAAAAATTTGAGAGTTGCATACCAAATTCTGCTCCTAGTTATGCCTTGAAAGAGAGCTGTTTGGCTACTTTATACCTGGGTAAAAGGGGAGTAAAAAAGTAAAATACACAATAAGGATGGAGATGCTTTGTCTAGCCAAGCAGATTTGAAGGCTCTCTCTAGCATTCATTAGAGTAGCAGCCTCAGCCTGTTGGCCAGTTGAAATGGGATTGCTTTTGATGGTAGACACTGCAAACAACAAGTGGAGAACAGCAAAGGGCTGAATTCTTACAAAGAAAATAAAAACTTGCTTCACAGTGGCTTTGCAAGTGAACTTTCAGTTGTGTGTTACCTCCATTTTTTTTTATCCAGCGAATTTTCTAGACAGACATTCACAGTAGGTCTATCCAAGAGCAAAGAGAGGATAGCTACAGAAATAATTTGGCTCATGACCAACATAGCCACCTTTTGTTCTGGAGCTGCCCGCACTGCCCATGGGGAATTTCCTGCTGAGTGCCAAAGGCCATTTCGCTGTGATGAGGGTGGTGATGGATTCATCCTGTACTGATGAGACAGCCTCGGTGCAGGGAATGTGCTTTGTGAGGGTTGAAGTCACACACAGGGAGATGTGCCAACAGTGTGTAAAGCCTGGTGTTGCCTGCTTGTGCCACTGCCTGGTTTTACCTCACCCTGTGGAGATGGCTGCAGCACGCACATGTACACAAGGAATCAGGAACACACTTACTTCAAGACTTTTCAGCCCTTCCTGAGAAGCACTGCAGTAGCAGAGCCAAGGGCTGGCAGTGCTCCTAAAGGCAATAAGCTGCTTATCTCTGGCCTAAGGAGTTTATAGCACCCATGTATCCCCAAAAGCTCATTAGCTCTTCAGAAAGCAGCTGAGACATTACATGCACAAGCAGAACAGCAGTGGCTTGAGTTTGCTACAGCACAGATAAAACTTCTGGGCTTGGCTAGTCTGCAGCAGGCTGGTTCAATAGCTTGAAGCAATCCCACTTATGTATAAACTGGAGAAAGCCTGATCTTGTGAAATGCTCCTTAGTGTCTGGCTTTGCTGGTAGGAGTGTGTGTAGATAAAACTCAGCCCTGCCACAAAGCTGCACCCACCTCCCTGGTACCCACCAAGAGCCAGAACCAGCATCTGGCAGCATCCCCTGCCATGGCAGCAGAGGAAGCCACGTGCCCTGACACAGCCTCACATTGCATCTGCTTCTCGCCTGCCCTGCACTCCTCCATCACTCACTGCCTCTGGGGAGGGGTGGGAATGCAACCCAAGCAGCTGGCCTGCATCCCATGGAAGACAACTATGGATACAGGAAGAGAGGGACAGGAAAACCTGTGCCTGGGAAGGTTTTAAAGGAATGGCTTTTCGTAACTATCTCAGCACGTCCACGGGACTGGATAGCAGCTAGGAGCTCCTGTAGAAAGCCATCATGTCAGGGATATTTCCTGTCTCACAGCAGCTATTCCCCGTGTCACAGGGGAGGTCTTCTACAAAGGAGCTGCTTCTGAAGAACAGTGTGTCACCAACAATTCAGCAGGTTAAGTTTAGCAGAGACAGTGATAGAAGTGAGCAGGAAGAAGCTATTCTTCCCCTCTGCTTTTCTTCCCTCTCCATTGAGCAAAGCCTTTAAAGACCAGGTCCCTTTGCAGAAGGCTACAGAACTTTTAGCAAGTGGCATGCATGGAGGCTTTCACAGCCATGATACCTGTGTCTGGTTATTTCCAGTCAAAATAATCTCCTACTCAATTATGGAGAAGAATAGAGAAGCTCAGCCTGACTCACAATCACATGGGGGAAAAATGAGAGGAGTTGTTCAAGTTCAAAACGTTCATCTTGCTGTGGAGGAGGATTAGTACTGCTGTGGAAGGAGGCTTTCTCTCCCCCTGCAACAGCACAGCACTAAGGGATGGAAAAGACCCGAGTCCACTTCCCTGCTGTGCCAAATATACTCCTCCGTTCTTCCCTCCTCCCTCCCCAAGAGAGCATATGAAGTATTAACCAGCCAGGAATAAGCCCTTGAGAAATGTGATCGCTAGCTGTCAGAGAGCCCTCTGTCACAGAGAGGCAGCTCTGGGACTGCTCGCCTGCAGATCCTCCGCTGCCATCCAGGAAATCAGGATTCAACAGTGACATTAACAGTCCCATCCACTCCGGTGTCATCTGTACATTTTGCACTACTGTGCTAATAATTATGGGAACAAAACCACATCCAAAATCCTTCATTAGTGTTTTGCTGCCCTTCCCAGCCTGATGGCAGTGCCCAGTCCTCCATCTCCAACCTGACATCTGGATCCTCTGCAAGCAAGAGGCAGGGTGGAGGTTTTCCAGCATTGTTTAAATCTGCCTTCATTTTGCTGGCAAGTACCACGGCTGTGCCCTGGTTACACAGGGCAAGCATGGCTCCTGTGCAGAGCAGTTATTTTGGGTAGTACTGTAAATTTTGCAGATTTTAATCTTCTCACGCTGTTTTCACATTACCCAGTGCCCAAACATTACCTTAATGTGTCATCTTCTGTTCTGTCATTGCCACAAAGTATTATCATGATCCTTGTAAACACCCACAAACCTGCCTCATTAGCTCCTGACACTCCCTCCTCCCCTTCCAGGGATGACTGATAGCCACCCTTATGCCAATGCCATTCCCTAGGCTGCAACCTCGTGGTTTGCTCATTCTCCCCCTGCTCTAGGGTTCATATCAGCTCTCTCTCCCATTGCACTGTTGGATTTTAAGTTTCCTTGGCAAAAGGACAGCTTTCTGTTTTGCTTGTGTAGCACCCTGGTCCCTGACTCACTCCACTAGGTGCAAAGATAACACAAATAATGAGTGTCATCCAGAGAGCTTTCTGGGAATTACAGAAAGCTGGGAAGAAGGACCTTTAATCTTTTTGTGCCAGATCCAACTCAAGTCTCTGTTATCCGTTTTTGCTCCAGACTGACCTTTCCAACTCCTTGATTGCAAAGCCTGAAAACTTTTCCTTGCCTGAATTATCTGTGACAGCAAAATTGCTTTAGCTGACTGCTCTCACCTGTCCTGCTTCCCTGTGGCGTGTCAGCCATGGTGGAGCTCAGGGATTGTCCTTCAGGAATGTCCAGACATTTCCTTATTCTTCCCTTACATCACACCAGGGACAACACTGATTTCTACTACATTATTACAGAGGCACAGGACACTTCTCTTTCCAGAGAGAAATGTTATGCAGAGCTCCCAACCACAGGAACACAAATAAAACCACTAATAATAAATAGGTAAGGATTCAGGAAGCACACCAGTGACTGATAGAAGGAAGGCAATATGCCACAGTATTTGCTGTAAGAGTCCCTATTTCAGCTGTCTTTCCTGCTCAAGGCACTGAGAGGAGAACATGAAGAGGCAGCCAAATCAAGTAAAGCACACTGAAAGGTCAGAGGAATCCATCTAGCTTGTGCAGCACCATTTTGTAAGCAGAGAATAGCTCTTCATTAAACTCGTTTTGTGCAAGTGATTGAAGGGAGAAAGGAAAATAGCTTAACGCTCTCATTACAATCTCTGGGAATTACTTGTTCCCCACCACTGCTGTGATGGCTCTGGCTTTTGTCCAGCTGTGCCCAAATCAATGGATATACTGTGTTTCCAGCCCACGCCAGGGCACTGGAGGAAGGAGCTCTGTGTTTCAGTGTCCAGGGCACACCCACAGACAGAGGTGTCCTTGCTTGGCTGGGGGCTGCACGCCAGGAAGACCAAGCAGCTCCAAAGATGAAGGCTTTGCCATGTGGATACAGCAGTCCCTGCTGCTCCTTTTGTCCCTCAGTGGCTGACACTTCCACAGGCACGGCAGGCCCTGCAGGTGGGAAGAGCTCCTTGAGCACCTCTGCAACAGCAAACGGATTACAAAATACCCCATTTCTATTTTTTAGTTCAGTGCTGTAAGTCTGGCACTAATGTCCAAGCTGAGACTGAGTCTGGACGAGGAACCTGTTTGAAGTTGATGGGTCTGATGCAACAAGACATGGAGCAGCCTGAATTGGTGTTGGCTTGCCTGTATGGGATCACCCAGGTGGGGCAGGAGGGCTCTTCTCCTGGCAGGGTGTAACTACCAGGCAGAGTTATCCTGGTGGGTTTAATGCCAGGTCAGCCCCTTTGGGAGGCAAGAAACCTGCTCATATAAAGACTGTTAACCCCCTGCCTGCCCCTTATTTTCTCCATTCCTTCTGGCTGTCCCTTCAGTGTCACATCTCTCAGTCAGCCAAATTCGAGGCTCACACCTCCTATAGCACTATGTAACAGCCTCATCAGGGAAGCAGCCCTGGGAAAATGGATGAAACACCATTCCCTGCCGGCTCTCTTCTCGCTACAGGTGGAAGAAAGATGAGCTAGCAATTTGCTGCTGGCCTGGCAAGATAGCAATGAATTACGGCAGCTCCTGAGCCAGCTCAGCTGCGCTGGCGAGCGTTCAGGGAGAGGAGAAACCCTTCCCGCAGGAGCGGAGGAGGGAAGCAGGTGTGTTATTCCCTTTTGTTCACTTGATGGCAGAGATCACAGAGCTAACACGGGCCAGAAGGGCTCCTCTGAAAAGCCACGTGCCCCCAAGGACAGTCGATCCTCGTACTCATGTTTGGCAGAGCACACTGGCTCCTGGCAGCCTGCCGTGGCAGAGCCTGTTCCTGTTGTATTGGTGACACACGCTGTGTCCCTCCACGAAGGCACCGCTCCTGACAGAGGCGCCAGGGCTGCCGAGGGGACACCGCGAACCCGGCACTCGAGTCACTGCAGGAAAGCGAGAAACGCCTGGAAAATTGCACAAAGCACTGAACAACCCGTGGGCAATTCTCTGTCACAGGAAAACTTCGGTGCAAATGAGAAACCTAACAACTGAAAACAGCTCAGATGCACTGGTAGGAAGCAAAAAGCAGCCTCAATTATCTACCACCTATTTTTATTTATTTTTCTTTTCCCTCTCAGGATTTCTTTGGTTTCCTAGCACTGCAATAAATAACGGACACAAACCAGATCCAGGGGCAAAAGAAGTCCTGTGTGATACAGATCAGCCTCGACATATCTTTGGGCCAAAGTCTGGCTTCGGTTCACCACCATTAAAACACCAGGAGCTCAGCAGAGCTACTCTGGATGTCTGGTGGCATGATCAGGGTCAGAGCCTGGTGCCTGCTACATGCAGGGAGACTTTCTGAAACCAGCCAGAAAGATCCACTCAAAAGATGCTCCACCAAGCTTTGCTTTTGGGGCTGATGCAGAAGATTTAATTGCTACAGTTTCTGGAAAAATGCTGAATTTACTGATGGCTTTTAATAGAATGCTCAAAAAGGATTTCAGACGTGTCCTTCACAAGAGGCCATGAAGGAAACTCAGTAATAGTACGATAATTGCATTAGCATCTCCAGTGAGCCCAGGGCCGTGCGTTGGTGCGTGCCTTACAAGGCACACAGAGAGGCCTTGCCCTACATACACAAGGATGGCAAAGTGGGAGAGAGAGGACAAGGATCTGCGTCTCACTGGCCTACATTAAACTGCCCATTATAAACCTGCACCAAAGCACAGGTGCATCAGCAGATGCTCTGTGCTAGTCGGGTCAAATGTGGTTTATCCAGCTCACAAAACCTCCATGGGTCCTGTATAACTAAGCCTGGGAGTTGGTAAGCCCCTGAACAACACAGAAACATGGAGAGCATCCTGTTTGACCTTCTTAAGAACCCTAGGCAGATCCCAAATGATGGGTTCCACTAGGAACCCAAAGACTTGCAGAGGCACCTTTTCCTTGATGTTCACACTGAAACATTTGCCCTGTAAGCTTGCTGCAAGCCTCCTTCCCCTCCAAAAATGCCCCTGCCAAGCAAGGGACAGCACACGCAGATGCTGCACTGCAACAGGTGCTGCTGGACTTGCCTTGCTTCTGAGCAGGGAGTTAAATGGCCATTTAGTATGGCCACATCTAGCAGAAGCGCACTGGTGACTGTGACGCTGGTGTATCACTGAGGTGTGGCTATATGAACCAATATATATGCCATAGATACCGGCAGGTGTGTATATGAGCACATACACACCTGTCTTACACCCAGACACACAGTCTCTATCGGATGCGAATGGCATCACGCCCCCCCTGCTCCTCCGGAAGGGGATGCAGGGGATCCCCGCTACGGCCACGGGGGCCGGGCACCGCACCGCACCGCAACCCGCGGCCGCGCCCGACCCCATCCCGGCACTCGCCCCGGCAGGAGAAGGGCGGGGGCTGGGGGTCCGGCTGCGGGCGGCTCCGCTCCGCCCAGCCCGGCCCCGCTCCCATCTCCATCCCCGCTGCGGCAGCGGGACCTCCGCGCCGCTCCGCGCCGCTGCGCGCCGGGCTCAGCCCCGCGCTCCGCAGGGGCCGGGCTGCGCGGGGGGCGGAGGCGTGGGCGGAGGGACGGAGGAGCAGCAGGAGGAGGAGGGAAGGGAAAAAGGAGGGAGAGAGGGAGGGGGATTTACCCCATTGTCCTCGGCGGGAGCTGGGCAGAGCCGCCGCCGCCGCTGTGCGCAGGCTCGCCCGGCCCCTCGCCCGGCGCGGAGGAGCAGCTGCCGGCGGTAAGGGGAGGCTCCGCTGCGCTCCGCGCTCCCCCCCCCCCCCCCAATCCCCCCCAGCGCATCCCCGATGCCCCCGGGGCGGCGGCGGCGGCGGGCGCGGAGCTAGCGCGGGAGCCGCATGGCCCGCGGGGAGCGCGGCGGCAGCGCCCCGCCTCGCCGGGGGCGGGCCGGGGCAGCGGGCGGCGGCTGCGGGCATGGGGGCGCCGGGCGGCGCGGCCCTCGGCCCCGGCGCGCTGCCGCGGCGCTGAGCCCCCGGCGCTGAGCCCCCGGCCCTGCCCGCGCGGAGGAGGAGGAGAGGAGGAGGAGGAGGAGGAGGAGGAGGAGGAAGGACCCGATGGCGAACAGCAGCGAGCTGGGGAGCAGCAGCAGCCCGCACCTGCCCAGCGCCGGCGGCCTGCTGAGCGCCTCCGGGCTGAAGCTCGCCACGCTGGGGCTGATCCTCTGCGTCAGCCTGGCCGGCAACGTGCTCTTCGCCTGGCTCATCCTCAAGGACCGGCACCTGCACCGCGCGCCCTACTACCTGCTGCTGGACCTCTGCCTGGCCGACGGGCTCCGCTCGCTCGCCTGCTTCCCCTTCGTCATGCTGTCGGTGCGCAGCGGGGCCGCCTGGCCCCACGGGCCCCTCAGCTGCAAGGTGCTGGCCTTCCTGGCCGTGCTCTTCTGCTTCCACGCCGCCTTCCTGCTCTTCTGCGTGGGGGTCACACGCTACATGGCCATCGCCCACCACCGCTTCTACGCCAAGCGCATGACGGGCTGGACCTGCCTGGCTGTGGTGTGCATGGTGTGGACCCTCTCCATGGCCATGGCCTTTCCCCCCGTCTTTGACGTGGGCACCTACAAGTTCATCCGGGAGGAGGAACAGTGCATCTTCGAGCACCGCTACGTCAAGGCCAATGACACGCTGGGCTTCATGCTCATGCTGGCGGCCGTCATCGCCGCCACCCACCTGGTCTACATCAAGCTGCTCTTCTTCATCCATGGCCACCGCAAGATGAAGCCGGCCCAGCTGGTTCCGGCCATCAGCCAGAACTGGACCTTCCACGGGCCGGGCGCCACCGGCCAAGCGGCTGCGAACTGGACGGCTGGCTTTGGCAGGGGGCCCACGCCGCCCACCCTGGTGGGCATAAGGCAGGCCACCCACAGCCAGATCAAGAGGCTGCTGGTGCTGGAGGAGTTTAAGATGGAGAAAAGGCTCTGCAAGATGTTCTACATGATCACCTTGCTCTTCCTGCTGCTCTGGTCCCCCTACATTGTGGCCTGCTACCTGCGGGTCTTCATTAAGGCCAGCTCCATCCCCCAGGTGTACCTGACCACCTCCGTCTGGATGACGTTTGCCCAGGCAGGGGTCAACCCGATCCTCTGCTTCATCTTCAACAAGGAGCTCAGGGTGTGTCTCCGAGCCCACTTCCCATGCTGCCAAAGCATCCAGAGCACCCAGGGCACCATCCTTTGCGATCTCAAGAGCTTTGGGATGTAGGGGGGCTTTTCTCTTTCTAAAAAAGAAAGATGGATATAAATTTCCATGTTTCTGCATATGAGCTCAAGAGAGTGTGACCTGTGGGGGACATACTAAACCACCACCCAGCACCCAAACCTTAGGCTGTAAGAAGCTATTTTATTTATTTTTCTATATTTTGTGTATGCTCTCTTCAGAACATAACAGGTTGCTGTCTATGGGAACAGGTACTTGAGCAGAACACCCCCAAACCTTAGGCAGTAAGAAGCTGTTTTTTTCTTTGTGATTGTGTGGTTTTTAAAAACAAAACAGGGCTCCGAGTTTCTGGTCTTGCTTCTAACGTTTCTAAACATGATTCCAACAGATACGGATTAAGGCCATGACATTTTTTTTTTGTTTCCCTATTCCTGTCTGTTTTGATAAAGGCTTAACAATTTTACTCATGTAATATTTGATAAGGGCCAAGACAATTTTATACTAAAGTTATTTTTGATGACCTCAAGGGGTGTTGTTTTATTATTATTTGATTTTAAGTGAAGAACATGAAGAGGACGTTGCTAATGTGGTCAGAAGTCAGTTTTGGTGGGAGCTGTTGGGTTCATTCATTCTCAAATGGTTTGAGTATTTGAAGCCGTTAGTTATAACTTTTGCTTGACATGCAAACAGTGTAGAACTAATTTCAATTTTTCTTGTTGCACTATTCATTTGGTAATATTTCAGAACTATTTGTGAAACGTGATTTTAAAATACCAACTTTAAAAATAAGCAACTATAGCAGTTTTTAAAACCTAGATTGAAATTCATATTTTACTGCCTTTATAGGAAGTTATCTACAAACCTGGGTAATACTTGTACATTTTGACTGTTTTCTTTAATAAAATATTGAAAACCTTTACTGTATGTAATTGTTTCAGAATGGCAGCATTCTGCTTTGCTGACAAATAACTTGTGTATGTGGAAGGTTGTATGTCTTGTGTCTGAGTAGATTTCACAGCTAAGGTTATTATGGACAAGCACAATCCTTATTTGCTGTTAGATCTCAATTTAGGTGTTTATACCAATAAAAGTGACTAAAGCTATTTTTAAGAAGACTTAAATTCATGATGGGCAACAGGTTTAAATAGCACAATTCTTTGTGTCTGCTGAAACCAAATTTCTGTTGTAGCTAATTGCTTCTCTGTTAATGATAGGAAAGAGTGTGTAATTGTGGATGGTTAATTTCAGTTGGCAAAGCAGTTTTTTAACACTGTGGCTTGGTCAATACCGTACTCATTTATAATGGGAAGCTTACATTTATTAAGCATGGCATTTTAACCCGCTCCATTGTTCTACAAAATCTTCTCTGGAAGTATTTTAACCAGTAACCTGATGGCAGGATCCTTGCCCAACTTCCTAGAGGAAGCTGTCCCTGAGGTGCTTCCCTCTCTGATGGATCATGTAACATTTGACAAACCTGTGCTGGAGCAAGTCTCACACAAAATGGCAGGGATACAACCTCAGTGAAGAAATCTGCACTCGCTGAGTATTTCTGTAGAGAGTAGTCCAGAACTGGTAGACATCCACTGAGAAATAAGTCACTGTCCTCTGGCTATGAAGGGAGCACAAAAAAGATCAGAAGAGGGCGAAGGTGGCAGCTTCAGATTGAGGCAGGGAATGAAATGAGGTGGAACTCCTGGTTTGGTTTAAGTCTTGTTTTCCACCCCCAGCTGGAATTTGGAAACCAGAAATGGCAGCATTTCCTGCAGTGCATAAGGGGGACATTGCAATTTGAGTTCTTTGGTACAGTTGCAGTACCAATGCTGCCAGAACTGGGCTCAGAAATATGACTGTGGATGGGGTATCTTTGAAACAAAGAGAGACTTAATGATCACTTCTAAAGCTTCTAAAGCATTTTGAAAATGCACCTGGGTACAGAAGGAAAGCTTTCACATACTTCAGATCACAGCAGCAGCTGGTTATCAGTGCTAATTATATTTTCAGGCTGGAATATGAGGTGATAGCTTACAGAGTCTTGGAGAGTAATGGGGTAGAGCTGTGCTACAAAGACTGTGGAGCAAGGCATGGATGCTGTTGCTGGGAATTGTGCTCCAAGTATACTTTACATCCCCAATTTACTTTTAGATCTTTTCTGCAGGGTTCCAACTTTTGGAACTTTTCTCATGTATTTCCCTCAGAAGCTGCCTACATAGTAGGGGCCTAGAACTGTGATCTGTAACTCAGATCTTGCCATTTTTTTCCTATCCTGCTGGTAACCAAGCCAATATTTCCTTTCTCTTTACTCTATTAAAAATGTCTGATATTTTAGCATCCTCTCTCTCTTCCAGGCTATAAGTAGTATGGTTATGATTCTATTTAAACCACAGAGATGGGAAAATAGTTATTTTAAAACCTCCTTAAAAGCTGCAAGGACCAGATTTTCCACTTGTAGAAAAAAATGAGCACAAGTTGTAGAGTCGGTCTTATATGCGGGGAATGAAAACTCACCTTTGGGTAACCTGATGGTTTTATTTAGGCTTGGCTTATCAAGCAGTGCTGCTGTATTGAATGCCAGCCTCTGTGCAGTGGCATCCCCAGGCTCAGTGATGCCCTCACAAGATGGGTGAGTTGGTTCTTATCTGGTGAAGATAACGGGTGTTTTACTATCACCCATCAGTGGCAGCCAGACCCAGCCTTGCTACAGCACAAGCATAAGAAAAAAAAAATTATCTGTATACCATGCCTTTTGCTTGCACACAGCTTCCAGGGCTGTCTCAGGACTCCTGATATACTCTGAGGGCAAAATCAGTGCTGTTTGAAGTTAATGTTTGAAGTTAATTTTATATTTTAGGTACTTGTGATGTCAGTCAGATTATGATCCTGGCTGTGGTAGTACAAAAGAGAAGGAACTGCAGTTGCTTTAATTCAGGGTTTAGATGGTGTTGTACAATAGGGCTTAATTCTAAAAGATGGGAAACTAAATATCAAAGGCAAGTCAGAAAATGAAGGCGTATTCAGTGCCAGCACACCAACAAACACCACTGGCTGAGAGTGCACCAAGAAAGTAAAGAAAACCAGAAAGGGCTGGAGAATCACCAGATGATAAATATTCCTTCTGAAATCTGAGAAAATATAAGAAATTTGGAAAAAAAAAAAAAGGCACTTCCAAAGCACAGCATTCATTCATCATAGCAGCCTTTTAGTCTGCATATGGGGAAAGTGGGTCACAGAGATTAAATGCTTTGACCAAGATCAGAGAAGGGGTGTCGGGGAGGATGAAAACCTGCTCTGGATTAAAAAAACAAAAAGAGAAATAATGTTGGGAAGAGTGGAATGAGCCCAGGGAGAGATGGTTGCTGCTGTTGGGACTGAGATGTGGCTGTAAATCCTCCATCCCACAAAACCCAGAGTGCTCTCAGTCTCACTCAGAAGTGCCAATGGCTGAGACTCAGTGGGAGCTAGGTGTTAATAATTACTCCCACGTGAGAAGCCATTGCTGCTTGTACAAGTCTGGGACTCTCTTGCTAAACCTCAGATGGTTTAAACCCCTCTCCCCATCCCCACTGACCAAAACACAAAGTACTCAGAAGGTTTGGTAGCCTGCAGCTCTCCCATGGCCCCTGTGCTTCACCAGAATGTTCATTCAGTCTTCACCCCTCCAGGCAGCTGCATGATAGTTTCCCATATTCTGGGCACCACAAGTGCTGAGTACCACAGGAAATACCAATATCATCTCCCCCAGAGATTCTTCACAGTCTGGCTCAGAGGTCACAGCATGCTGCTTC
This sequence comes from Sitta carolinensis, assembly GCA_032173965.1. Lineage (NCBI taxonomy): Eukaryota > Metazoa > Chordata > Aves > Passeriformes > Sittidae > Sitta > Sitta carolinensis. The sequence goes on from CM063293.1 coordinate 17,071,350, forward strand.
TGCATATCTGTGGTGAGGGATTCCAGTTGTGCTGAGAGCTGCTTCAGAAAAATCTTGATTGCTGCTGGCATCTTCCCTCACTCACCAGGTATTTAACACATTCCTTACAAGCGTTTCCAGTGAAAATCTTGAAGTCAGTGGAGGTTTCTGGTATAGACTTAAATGTCAGGCCAGCTTGAAAAATGACACTGGTCTGAAATCCCAGTCAGCAGCTAAGATGATCTCTGATTTACAGCACTCAGTGCCTGCAGTACTCTGGGGTGCTTGTTGCTCTGCTGTTAGATTTGGAAAGGGTTTGCTAGGAGAGGAGCTGAAGCATTTGGCCTCAGCCAAATTATGTTGTTAGGTAAAGGTCTCATCCCATGGTCGTGCTAGAGGTGGAGGATGAGCAGGGGATGCATAGCCTTGCAAGCTGTCATCATTTGCCTTTCCAATACCAGGTCTGCACAGAGGAGGAAAAGCCGCCTCCCAAAATGGTGTGAAGCCAGTAGCCTGGAGGAAAAGGGCAGGAATTTGGCTTAGTCTGACAGCAACAGTTCTTTCCTGAGGCTCTACCTGGATGTGGTACAGCTACATCTTCAGAAGGCTGCTCTGCCATATGCTGTGGGACTGCCCTGGGACACACTGTGCAGAGCTCAGGGGAGAGCAAAACTGGCATTTTCCCTCTCTTCCCAGAAAAGGATGTGGCTGGACCTCTGCCACTCACCCCACATGGTTAAGCACATTCACCTTGCTCTTCGGAGGCACCTGCACTTGCTCAGAATTGCCAACTGCCCTGAGGGAAGTGGCTCCAGACAGAGTAACAGACACATATTGGCAGAAAGCAATGCTAAGTATCACTTCATTAGCTCAGGCTGCAGATTGGATCATTCCACACAGTATCAGAATACCCCAGAAACCTTATTAGATCGTTATGCTGCTAATCAAAAAATTATTAGAAACATGGCAGGGGGGCTGTTTTCTAATAGATGTTTCCTAAAGTCATCATTTTTAGCACAGCTTCCTTTGTAGTTGCTCAAAACACTGCACAGGCTATAATTAACTCTATTGTGATAGGAACCAGGAAGCACTTCCCATGCTATGATGTTCTTATGCTTCAGATTATTAAAAATAATGACATGTTGAAGAAATGCAGCCATCTGAGAAAGACCATCCATGAAGATGGTCTCCTAAGAGCTGGTGCCAAGACATGCTGTGTTGGGGCTGTGTCTATGGATATCTTACCCCAAACCTCCTTTTATGCTGGTGACCTCTGATGCCATGTCATTCCTGAAGCATTTTGTGGGGTAAATCCTTACTCATCCATCAGCTGTAGAACTGGTGACCGGGAGCTGATTTCCCAACTTGACATCTGTGGCACTCTGACTTTGCCTAGAGCTGCTGATGCTGAGCATCTCTGAGCCTGCTTTCACTTGGTACAGGTCATTAACTGCCCCACACCTCGATGCTTTATCCCAAGAATGATTAGTTATTCACCTTTCTAACGCAGAGAACCACTGAAGGCAAGAGCATTATCACGGGTGAACAATCGCTGACTACACAAGCTTTCATCACTTTAAAGTCAAGCTCAGCCTTTCATGCAAGCTGTTGCATTTCTGTATTTCTATTCATGTTTAATGACCTCAGCACTTGCACTCTGTCTTTGATCTCGAGTCATGCATGGCTGTACTGTGGATGTATTTATCGCAAGGCCACTGTCTTCAGTGCCACATTTTTCTCGTCTGCCATGACCAGGTTGATAGCACAAAGCGCTTTGTGTAGGAGGCTTTCAAGTTCAAAGCTAGTCTTGCAAGGGCACAGGGAAGCTGTGAAGTCACAGCTAATTTTAGGCAGTCATCATGACATTCATAGAATAGGCAGAAATCAAGAGATTGCCCGGTGGCGAGAAAGCCCATCTGAAAGTTTCTGAATGTTGTTTACTGGTATGTCATTAAAAAAAATAATCCTGTGTTTGTGTGAGGATGATTAACCATTGGAACAAATCATCCAGAGAAAAAAAATGCATCTTCCATCTGTGAGACGTGCAGTGTGAGCCTGCGCGCCTGCCCACGGCACACCTGCCCGGAGCCTGCTGCCTGCCCAGCCAGGGTACCTGCACCAGGGCCTGGGGCTCAGCCCCAGCACACAGGCAAGAAAAAAGAAATCAGAAGCACCAGCAAACAGCACCAGAACCCTCTCTGTCTCAGGGTGATTCACTCCTTCCTTTTGCTAACTGTTTTACAACACCCTTTTTATCACAGCATATAAACAGCAGTGCTCGCTTCTCTCAGAAATTGTAGCAGAGGTAGACCTAAAATGGCTTTGTCATTAAAGAGGGAAACACAGGAAGATTCAGAGGAGAGGCAGAAGTCTGGGTGCCTTCTGACAGTGAGAGAAAGAGGAATGATTTAGTGGAATATTACCTCACTGCATCGAACCACTCAATCTGTCCCCATCTGTCACTGAGCACTTGCAGGAGGGTGCTGGAAAGGAAACCGTTGAGTAGCTTGATAGTCGAGTAAATCAGCCGGGCTTTTCCCTTTTCTTTTCCCTCCCTCATTAGCTTTGCACACTCACCCTACACAGCAGCTCCTGTGTGTGCTGTGCCAAGGGCAGGGCACAGCCCCTGGGTGCCACAGGGCTGCAGTGGTCCTGGGGCACAGGGACCAGCTCTGGGTGCCCACGGGACCGAGCCGCCCCCGGGGCCACTTCCAGCAGAGCCCCAGGGGACACCTGGGGGTGCAGGAAGGTGGATGAAGAGGGAATATGTTCAGCCAAGCTGCAGTGACCACAGGGAGAGAACGTGGGCGCCTGAGCCAAGGAATCAGCAGCATCACAGGCAGAGGTAAAGCTGGAGTTGTGGTGTGAAAGCAAGGAGGGACATGTTTGGGCTGAGCATCACCAAAGTATGCCCAGCAGGGTGATGAGGGAGGCTGCAGAAACCGGGCTCTGCAGGACCTGCCAGTGGGGACAGAGGGCTTGGCAAAGATTTTGAGTAGATCTTAAACTCTCAGCAGGACAGACGTTTTCTTACTGTTTGTGCAATATCTGTCTGAGCCTTAGCGCTGGTGTAAACCAAATCCAAATAGTTGAAGACTGTTGTAATGTGTGAAAGGTTTGTTAGCAACTTTGGGGAGTTTAATGAAAGGGTGGGGAAGGGAGCTGGAATCATGACACCACCACAGTCAGGAAATTTTGCTATTGGATTTGAAGGGGTGGGGGACCTTTCTGTCAATGTTTCATCCGTGTGAGAAAAAAAAACTGGGGAGGAAAAAATTACAAACCTACTAATTTGACAGGATGAGGTGAAATTAAGAGTGAGAATGTTGGCAGCTGCCTCACCAATGCCTTTGCCTGAGCTGACCCTTCTGGTCCTATGAGAGAGGTCAGAGGTGTGCTGTGCTGCCTGGAGGAGTAAATAAAGGGTGAATCCTGGAATTAATATCAGCTTTGCTGGTTTGCAAACTCCTTGCAGCAAGAGCCACATGTGCCCATTTGCGGTGAAAGAGCCCACAAATCTCTGTGTGAAATTAAATGAGTGTACTCACATGTGCAAGAGAAAAAGTAAATAAAGAAGATCTGACCCTGCTTGCTGGGCTGGAACCAGGCCATATTTTTAGTCTGCTTCTGCACTGCGTTACTGCCTTGGGATTTACAAAGCCACATTATGCTTTAAAAGCAGATTTAATCCTTTCCATGTGTTACGATGCTGTGGCAGAGGCACGGCACCAGAGTTTGGGAGACCTGGTGGAATTCCCAGCCCAGGAAGAGAGACACTGCCCAAGCAGTGCAGTGCAGAGCCCCCTGGCCCATCCTTCCTGTACCATGTGCTGGGATGCAGGGCAAGGACAGCATTGCATCCCAGGCTGGCTCCGGCTGCAGCAATGCAGGTGCACACTCAGTACAGCACAGGCTCTTGCTTTATAGGGTCTGTGAGGTTTGTAAACTTCTGGGGACAGGGACATGCCTGTAACACACTGATACCTGGTGCCACGGTACAATGGGGCATCAGTCTGGAGCGCTCTGGGCACTCCTGGCACACAATCCACATGCACAGAGTTTCCCAGGTTTTGCAGAGGATGCTTTCTGTCCTTTTGACATTGTGCTTGCCTTCATTTTCTGCCCCACTAAGGTGCTCACACTCAGATTTTTGGGAAACCCCTGCCAGAGGGCGGTTTACACCTGTCCTCTGTGGTTATGCTGCTCTTTCCTCCTCGCCTGCACACTTTGCTGTCACCCTGCATTGTACTCCTTGTCACAAAACAAGCTGCCATCCAGCCTCCTCCCTTCAGTGCACCAGCATTACTCAACTTCAGCCTTTCCCAGCCCTGGTGGCCTGACAGAGTGACCCAAAGGCTGCCACCACCCTCCAAGGCAGACATGTCACACGGGGGAGCCTGCCCTGCCCAATCACTGGAATGTGTTCTACTGCACTGGGCTGGGTCTGCCTGCACTCAAGGCTCTCCTTGAGAAACCACAGGTGATTTGCTGATGTGCATTAAACTCATCTCTATTCCTGTGCTCAGAATTATTGATCAGTCTAACGACTGTACCCCTGCTGGTTTGCCATTTCATATCTATGTAGCAGAGAAAGGCACATTGATTTTGCTGTTATCAAAATCCTCTTGCATTTGCACATTCTATTCTCTTCCTGCAATTTTCTAATTCCTTCTGGAAAACACGTTACACATTGTCAAGATCAAACTCCTGAGACATCTTGTTTAAATCAAGGGGTTCTTAGCACCTTCTGTTTCTTTTGAATATCCATCTGTGCAGAAACAACAAATCCCGGAGCTACTGGGGCGGGGGAGGCACTGGCAAGGACCTTAGTCTGGGGTCACACTTGCTGGTACCATCCTTTGGTGGATTGTGCTGATGAGGAAAATTAGCAAAGTACCTCTTGACAAGAAATGCTGTGTGATCAACAAACACACTAGAGCTTTGGGGTCACAACAAGTGTTTCCCACAACACTACAAACTAACAATAGCAACAATAATCACTTTTCTTACCTTAAAGTGTTCTCTATAGAGGTATGCATTATTCCCTTTTATCTTTTCAAACACCATAATAACCTTCAGGCCATTAATCTCTTTTCATTTACTAGTTCCTTAAAACCAGTATTTGGTTAGGGTGACCTCTCTCTTCTGTATGGACCCATTCAGATTTGAGTCCCCCCTTGCCACGCAACCAAAATAATTTACTTTTGTGTCACCTCCTCCCTCAAAGACTTGTAACACTGGTTTTTTGAAGTGGCAAAATTTTCCAGGGGTGAATTATGGGCAGGAGAATGCAGATGAAGCTGAGTTTCAGCTGGGCTTGCTGGTGCTGAGCAGCAGAGCCCTCCCTGCAGTCCCCCAGGCTCACACGTGTGTGCTGGCTCAGCCAGCTGTGCACCCTCAAACCCCACACACCTTGCTTCCCCTTTCCTAATAAGCATGTAATCAAATTAAGACAGCAACTCATTATATGTGGTGGTGCCCTTTCCTGCAAGGCTTCTCTGCTAGTCCAAAACCTGGCAATAAACATGGAAAAGCCTCCAGTGTGGTGGGATATCAACATTATTCTATAGCATATCTGTAATATCAATATTCATATAATATTAAAAATTAATGCACACATTTCTATTAATAATGAAATTACTGCAATATTAATAAAGTTAAAACACACAGCACAGATCTAAGTGCAGTGAATAAAGGGAAGGGTTTAAATCAGCCTCTCCCTTCACAGCTGTGGAGGATGAGACTTTTCCCCTGCACCAAGGAGGTTCCAGGGCTGCACAAATTCTGTTCTATTTTCTCATCTGATTCCTCCTGCACGGGTATGTCCCCTTCCCTTCCTTCAAGGCAGGTGAGGAAGCTGTCCCTGGCCTGGGATAAATTCCAGAGTGATTTTGGAGCAAATTGAGCAGCACAGGAGCTGCAGAAAACTTTTTGTGGCAGGGTTGGCTCGAGGCTGGCCAACCTTCTCTATGGGTCAAGAGTCATTTGCTGTGCTCCTCTAGACAAAGGCTGGCTCCAGGGAAAAGCAGAGGGGACTGCATGGCCATTCACATTTGGAATACTTGTGGCCACTGGTTTGCCTATTGTCAGTGTAAAGCAAAGGTAAAAGGTGCCCTCCCCGCCCTTCCACTGCAGACAGAAATTAAAGGCACTTTGCAGGTGTGCTTGGGAGAGGAAATCTCCCCTAGGATGGGAGAAAAGATAATTGATTAGGGCAGAGTTTAGGAAATAATGGGGATGCAAAAGCTTAATCTTCCTTCCAGAATGATTCTCTCAAATCAACTAACCTCCATTGTGAGTGTCAATTAATGGAAATTAAATTACTAAAAGGGGAATCGTAATAATTATTGCCAAGTGATAATAGTGGGGATGTAGGACAGTGAGGTTTTACCTTTATCTCTCCTACATCAGCAGGGAAGAAGCCCCTCAAGGTTGGGTATGGGATAATGCCTCTCTCAAAGCTGCACCATCCAAATACCCTGTCCAGGAGTGTCTGCAGCACACAGGAACTTCCACCTGCTGTGGATGGTGTGAACTTTGAACTCGTGTAATTGGGGCTGCTCTCATTACCCAGATAAATGCTTAATCCCACAAGTTAATTGGGACAAATTACAACTACAAAGTTGCTCTGCTCTTGTCTGATGAACTCTCCTAGGATTTCAGTTTGGCAGGTCTGAGGCAGTCTGTAGGTGTAACTGCCCACATCATTTACAATGATATAAACCAGGGTTACTGCCTTCAGTGGAGTCCCTGGTGAGTTATGCCAGCAGGACATGAGGAGCAGGGCCACTGTTTCCTGCTACAGCTCATTTTTTGTGCTCTGATTTTAAAAAAAATGGAGCAAGAGATGGGACACAGGCACATTTGGACTGCTCCTATTTTTCCTCTTGATTTTGTGTAAATGGAAATCCATGGCATTGAGCTTATTTTACGGGGACAGACACAAACAGAAAAGCAACCCCCACACTTCCAGTGTGTTCCTCCTCTGCAAACCCAGCCTTTGTGGGTGCACAGGGTGTTTGGGGAGCCCCCTTATTTAGTGACAATGGTAAAATCAGGCTTGGGTTTGGTTTTAAATACGGATTATGGGAATTTCTGCAATGCTGGCATGTCACTTTGAACTCAATAAATGACTTGCCCTTTCACCAGCCCTCAGGGTTAGTGCTGAGCCCCTCTGAGACTTCAGATCTAATACAGGCACTTTGTACCTGATCACATTAATGCAAACCAGATGTAAAATTACCCTTCAGGGGCACCTCAGTCCTTTATTTTTTTCTGTCACCGCTTGCACAGCTGCAGTATCACCACTGCAAAGGGGGAGACAAAATACAGAGGCACTGGAGTGGGAACCCTGGGGATGGGCTATCTTCAGCCAGGAGGATACAATCTCTTCCAAGACTTTTATTTCCCTAACATATGCAGAATCCATGAGGATCTGGCAATAACTAATCCATTTATTCTTTCCTCCTCCCAGGGAAGGTTATGGAGCCCAGTAGAAGGTACCTGGTAACTCACAGGGATGTTTCTCCTCTAAGTTTCACAGGTCAGGCCTTGGTACAGTGTGCTCACTTCTCCAACCCCCCCATCTCCACCAGTAGCAAAGCAGTGATTGTTGAAAGATGAATGACTTCACTTTTCCAGTTCCAGCATATGTTTGCATGTCTGAGAGGAAGAAACATGTGAATCTCACACAAACTATTGGAATTCCTGCTCTGGGGACTGACAAGTAAACAAGAAGTCACACAGAATTTCATAGAAAACCCACAAATCTTATGTTTGCTGGGCTAAAGTTGATCCTTTGAGGCATGAGCCAAGAAAAACCTCTCATATTATTTACACCAGGATTCCTCCAAATTCTGAAACTGCAGCTTGATTGAGGAATTCATGCCTTGTAAACTCCAAGTTTCCCAAGAAGCAGCCAGAGGCACATAATCTTTTGCTAAGCTACCCATAAAGAGCTCTGCTAGCTTGGGTGAATCAAGTGTGGGATAACAGATAACACAGAATAAAAATGAAAAACCGCAATGACAAAATAATGTTATTATATTAAAATTAATCAAATAATACACTGCCATTATTCTGATACAGAATTTTTGCACAGCAAATTTGATACATATACAAGAAGTCAGGCAGCCCATTACAATAAACTTAAGGGTTCCTTTTTCTTTAATATAAACTACATCTTAATACATAGTTTGAGATGATCAGGTAGTTTTACACCAAGTCAAGTAACAACAACTTCTCATCTTAGAATACTAAAATAACAAAATCTTTTAATGCTCTGAATACTGAAATGCTTTGGTTCCACCGGCCACTTTTTAAAAGTGTAAAAACTACATCTATTGGTTAAACCTTTACCCTAGAGGTGCGCCTAACTTACAAATAAAATTATATTAATAAAGGTACGAAATGTAATGTAAATACAGTTCTTTTGGCAATTGTCATATGCGTCACACTATGCATTATCCAACTCTCAGTTCAATTCGTGTATTCCAGAGTGTAAAGATGTGGCCAAATTTTTCCAAAACTTGGCAAGAAACTTGTATTTCTTTCATTCTGGGGTTAAACTAGAACCATGAAGCCACAAAATGATTCAGGAACAGTCAAGCCCCTGCCCTCAGAAAGACTTTTGCTCTAGTAGACCTTGTTTGGCTACCCCAAAATGACAGCATCCTCCACTGCGAGTCCCTCCTGAAAACCTTGGCCACGGCAGCAGTGTCTCATCTCCAGCTGGTGCTGCTGAGGCAGGGAAGTGTGGTGAAGGGTTTCCCCTGGCAGGAACCGTTTTTCTTTGTGTCACAACAGCGAGAGAACGAAAATACTGAGGTGGCTCTTCCTGGCACAGAACAGTTCCTGCTAAAAAAAGGCGTCTTCTTTCCTGAAGTCGGGCAGACACCTGAACCTGCTGTGAGGAGTGCGCAGGCAGGCCAGCCCCGGCAGGCACGGGCAGGTGTGGTGCATCCGCCGCCCCGGGAAGGGCACCTGGGGACACAGCAGAGACATCAGTGACACACACAGCCATGGAGCTGGCCGCTGGAGGCACGAATTGGGAGCAATAACGGGGATATGGGGAGTGCTGCTCAGTTCTCTCCCTTCACAGCCAGAGTTCCAGCCATGGTTAAGAGCAGGATGTTAGCAGTCATGCTGCTGTGTAAATCTACATCTGGGGCACATGTTCTCCATTTGCTCCCGTTTCATAAAGGAGCTTGTTGTGAAACTGCGCTGGCCTTTAGCATCACGTTTTGTGGTGCCACTGGGCAGGGCTTTCTGCATGTCCCGAGTCCTGCCTTGTGACACAGCACAGGGCAGGACCTGGGAGCCTTGGCATCATGTGCTAACCAGGCTGAAGGTCACCTTGCCTGACCTCCCTTTGGGCAGGATCCTTTTCACCACAGGGCAGAGGTTTCTCATTTCATCCCACCCTCCTGCAGCCACATTGTGCTGCAGGGAGCACATATGGAGAACATTAGACAAATTTAATTGTGCCATGACATGCACACGCACTGACAATCTTCAACAACTTGGTCACAAGCTCTGTCTCTTGCAGGAGCCAAGCAGGACAGCCCAGTGGGAAATGTCTGGGATCTGCAGTGCTGCCAGCTGGCAGCACACACCGAGCATTCCCTGGATGCAGCAAAGGAGGCCCAGTGGTACAAAGCCACTGCTACCAGCCAGGCAGGCAGCCCTAATTCCTTTGTTTCCAGATTTCTGTATGGTTGAAGCCTAAAATTTTAATATTCCCAGACTTTCTTGTGTCAGTGTACAAATTTTGTCTTTAACAAAGTCCCACACAGTCCACTGTGCCTCCACAGTGATGCCCTGCTGGGTGCAGGGGTGGGCAGAGGGCTCACAGCCCCTACAGGGCCCTGGGCCAGCACCAGCCTCCTGCCCAGCACCATCTGAGGAGCAGCCCCAGGGCAAGGGATGCTGTGGGTTTCTCCCTGTCACCCACCACAGCCCCTCTGCTCCACTGTGAGCAGAGAGGCAACAGCCACACGTGCTGGGGTTTTCCCATGGGACTGACCCCTTTGGGTGCTCACACACAGCCCTGCAGCAAAACCCAGCACCTGAGCTCTCAGCCTTCTGACTGCTCAGGGAATTTGTTCAAAACATTCCCAAGGAAATGTTCCTTTCAGTGTGGGGACTCCCACGCTGTCAAACCTCACCTGCCTGGCCCTGCCTGCAAACCCTGCCTCAGACCCAGCCTGGAAATTCCAGCTGGGACTGCTAATGGCATTAGTGCATCACCATCTAGCTGTTGAGAAGGAAACTAGAAGGTGGAACCCCAACTGCTCCTCTGGATGTCCTCCAGGTGCCATGGCTCTGGTGGTGCCTGCTTTTGACCTATCCTGCAGGTAAATGCAAGGTTTTGGTGGTCAGGGCACCCAGCTGCTCCCTACACAAGTATTTACAATTATTTACCACTGAGCAAACCCTCCATCCTTAAAATAGCCTCATTTCACTTTCTCCAGTAAATCAATTTGCTTTGTGTTTCTCAGGAAGATCAATGGGGTGGGGAATCAAAAATCTGAAATTAAGCTCATAAAGCTTATAAACATCAATGACTAAGTCAGGGGTGGACAGGCATCTTCTCTGATTGTAATTATACAGGCAATCAACTTGAAATATATTGGACAGTTTAAATTATTGCCCAATAACAATAAGCTCATAAAATCCTCTAGAAGACAATTTCTCTTGTCCTAATTCCTGGTAATGGAAAAAGACCTTACAAGAAAAACCTGCTACTTTATGTAGTAAAAATGGCAATTTGGTCCCCAATATCATAGCAGAAGTTCTGAAAACTTAACTGCAATAAAATAGAGCCTTAAACTTCCTAAAACTGAGAAAATAAACTGTAGATACTGAGCTGAGAAGCCAGGCCTTGGACAAAGCAGTGAGAGAGGCAGCTAACTAGCTGCACATTTATGATCTGAATTTATTGCCTTATATCTTCCACTTGTGATGACTTGGGCTGTGCTCTTCCCTGAGGATGGATCTGAAGACCGCCAGGTTCTCAAGCTCCCTGGTAACACCCCATTCAGTCTTTTGTGTTTTAAATAAGCAGCTTTTTCTATTCTGCATAACAAATACATAATTACATAGCCTTAAATAAATGCACTTGTTAAAATCATTGTATTAATAATACAGTGTGTGTGTGTGTATATACACACATATATATATTTATATTTGAAGTTAATAGGTAGAATAGAAACAAAGAGAGCCTGTGGGGACTTTTCTCAAGTCCAAATGTGTGTCAACACCTTCTCAATGCACCAGGTGTCCCAACACCAACTGGTGGCATTTTTATGCTTGTGAGGGTCCTGTGCACTGCCATAGGGGCGGTGGCTCTTGCCGTGCTCCTGCTCACCCCAGGAGGGATTGGCAGGGCTGGGCTCGGGAAGTGCTAGCGCTGTTTCGGATCATGTAGCAAAACAAAGCAGCAACAGAAAACTAATAAGAAAACAATCTGGGAAGCGTGTAGTGCTTTCATCTTCTGGTTCTCTTCAGCATAATTCTGACAGTAATGCACTTCCTTGCCTAGCTGCCTTCATTGCTGATCCCATACAGATGCAGAGGGCTGGCTGCCGTAAGGAATGGGAAGCTCCCCTGCCTTTCCACCATGTACAGGTTTCATGCCGGGTGATGTGCAGCTCAGGACATTGCTCCAGCCCCACAGCCCCCCGGGGAGGTACTCACTCTGTGGCTCAGGGGGTGACAGTCGTCTCCCAGGTTTCCCATGGGGGTGCACATCCTGAGGCTGCGGATCCAGAGGCTGACGGCGCAGCACATCCCGCCTCCGCACTGCTGGTCTCGGTCACAGGCCTGGAGTTCAACACAGCAGCAAGCAAATTAAATGAATAATAGATGCAGTCCAGAAATAGGGTAGATCAGGTGCTCAGGAGCTGCCTCTGGCACCCCTAAGTTATCATGGCTCATTAAGGCTGAATAGTAAGATTTAAGGTTGATTTGCAAGATTGTGTCTCCCATGGATTGGAACGTGCAGGCTCCTGGCACATTTTGGAGTTTGAGACCAGGTTGTTTAAGCCAGGACCACACACGGAGCTGCTCTGGGGCAAACCCAGGACTGTCAGTGATTTACAGTCCCAACTTGTGAGCATTGATAGACCATGGCATGTGCCACTCGCTCTCCCAGCTCCCAGATCAGGGCCTGAGTTAGCTCAGGCAGGAGTAAGGACCAACCACACTAAACTTGTCACCAAAAGAGTCACCAAACCAGTCTTATGGAGGAGCTAAGATACCAAATCATCCATTAATTTAATGACTTTTAGGTAACTATTCCTTCTAACTTCATATCATAATATCATGGTTGTGAGTGCCCTTGCAAGACTGCATGAGAGTTTTGTTAGAGAAGTCCAAGTGGAAGTAGCTAAAATAGAAGTTTAAGTATGGATTCTGTGGCTTTTATCTAGAATTACATGTAGCTAAAAGAGGTCTTCAGAAAAGCTTTGCATAAGTGTCCACATCCAAAAAAAAAATGCTGCTGTGGTAGCATTCCCCTTCGTGGGAGGAAAAAAAATATTTTAGCCACTTAGCCAATACAGCTTAGATAAGCAAAAAACCAAAATGCAAACTAGTGGGTATGTTTTAAAACCCACAAACCATGAAGAGCAATTGACATATTAGGGTTTGAAAACAAGTTACTGTGCATCTTTCAGTCACTTTTTAATCAAAAGCTTATATGGATTTAATGCAAAACCAAGTCTCCTTGTTCCAGTGAGAAATGCCATCAGTTAAAGGTTCTGATTGCACCCTGAATTAATTGTGAGTAACTCACTGCTCTGGGTGTCTGACAGCAGCAGTGAGAGACCAAAGGCACTACGTAAATGGGGAACTCATAAAAACGTACGTAAATGATGATAACAGCTCTGGGGAAGGCACTTATCAGAGTAAACATTCCCTTGAGGGAAAAACTCACTGATTTTACCTTGGGATTTACATGATAAATGATACTCACTGGGTAAATATTGCACTGACCAGCAGAAGCCAGATCAAAAAACATGTTTAAAGATCAGTCAGTAGTTTAGGAAGAAGCTGTTGCTTTAGGATCACTATTAAATAGTGTGAGTGACCCAAACAGCTCCTGAACACAGAGCTCTGTGCTGCAGGTAAGCCCAAACACAGAGCATTTGCTTATAAGACTAATATGGCCATAAAACTACAACTGCAGCTTGCCAAATAGATAACATTCACTTTCTGACGTCTCTCTTAAAAAAAAAAAAAAAAAAAAAAAAAAGTAATCTAATGATATTATTTTGCCCTAGCCACAAATAAAAATGCAGGTCCAGTGATTTTGGTTCACAGTGGTGTCCACTGCTCAGCTGGAGTCACAGGTTCTGCTGTTTCTCACCTGCCAGCTCCTGACTCCCTTTTTTTTTTCTCAGTTATATCTCTCAAACTCCACTCAGGTCTGTGGGACTGGTCATGGGGTGAAATACCACTCAGCTGAAAAGCCCACCTGAGTATGTTCTACCAAGCAAGGGTCCTGAATGTCCGGGCTAAACAATTTCTTTCCTAAACTCACGTGCACATATTTACATCTGGCAGAGCTTTTAAGGCTCCCTTTCAAAAAATGTATGACAAGTTTTGAAAATATTCAAGCCAAGCGTTCCTGCCCACACCTTATCTGTGTGTAATGTGTAATTCCTTCTGCTACTCCTAAACTTCCCCAAACACCATATAAGCACCTCATTTAAACACAGTTTTCTGGAAAATCAGCCCAAGAGTATGTCCCAGGTGAAATGCCAGCTGCAAAAGCAACAGGTGTCAGCACAAGAAGCATCACTGAAGTGAGGAAAGTTTGCAAAAAGTCCTTAAATTCCAAAGGAAGAAGACCTTGCAGGCTCAAAGGTTGGGGAACACCTACATCAGCTCTCATCTGAGATTTGCCCATTCATCAAAAGCCAAAAATGCATCAAAGTAGCTTAAGCAGAAATGCTCTGCAATATTTAATAAAATAACATTTTCTAGTCCTAATCTAGTTTTACTTTCAAAATCTGCCTTATCCTTGATCTATTATTCAGTGCCTCACAATTATCTTTGTTTAATGGATTAATTATGCTTTAAAGGTGTAGCCACAACTCTAATAACAGATAAACTGCTCCTCTGTTGCTGGGAATGTTTCTACTTAAAAGAAACTTGAAATCCTCAAATATTAAAAAATTCCTTCACATTCTCTACTCTTAAAAAATAATCAGTCCTGGGAACTGATCTGACTTCCAGAGGAATGCCCATGAGCTGTTTCAGGGACTTCAGGGGTCCAGACAGGGAGCCTGGACAGCCACAGAGAAATCCACTGCTGTGTGTGCAACTTCTGATGGTTACAAAAGACATGTAAGCTCTCAAAGGAATGCAAAGTGCTGAGTTATTAATCCAAAGCAAGCACTTAAAAAATCATTTTACTTAAAAGTGATGCAACGCTTTGGGTTAAATAACATCTTTAGGAAAAGAAGATTTTCACAACTGGAGTAAATCTTGAGCCTAAAAACAACAACAACAGAGACTTGTTTGCAAGGGATGGCTATTGAGAGGGGAAAGCGGCACAGTCATAGACAAAGGGAAAAAAAAAAAAAAAAAAAAAAAAAAAAAAAAAAAAAAAAAAAGTAAGGAAAACAGTTCTTTCCGAGGATTGTAATTCTGCCGTGTACACGGAGAGGCTGGAGGAACTTGGGGCGGACAGTGGGCAGTGCAATGCCCTTAGCCAGACTCTCTCAGAGCAGGTTTGGGGAGAGCTGGGGCTGAATGGGGGAGATGGGAGACAGCTCCAGCCCCGGAAAAGCAGCAGGAAGCTCTGCACGCTGCCGGACCAGACTGGAGACAATCCCCCGAGTCCAGATATTCCTCAGCCCAAAGGAGCAGACCCCACGTTGTGGCAGCCCCTCATCTCAGAGACCCACGAGCCCTGGCATTTCCCACGGCAGAGACTGACATCCTGGCATTTCCCACCTCAGAGAGAGCCCCAGGCTCCGATAACTCTAAACCCAGAGCGAACCGCAGCTTCGGGCATCCCTCATCCCCAGAGAGATGCCACGTCTGGTATCACATCCCAGACGGACCCTCAAGCCCTGTCACCCCTCATCACCGGGCACCGCTTTCCCTCTCAGGTTCTCGTTATCACTTAGCCCAGCTCCGGCCATCCGCCACCGCACTCGACGCCGCTCCGTCCCGGCATCGCCGGTGGCGGACAGACCCCGAGTCTCGGCAGTGCTTGCGCAGAGAGACCAGCCCCGGCACCTCGCACTCAGAGCGCTCCCCTCTTCCCGGCACCCCGCACTCACAGCGCTCCCCTCTGCCCGGGACCCGAGCTCAGAGCGCTCCCCTCTGCCCGGCACCCCGCACTCAGAGCGCTCCCCTCTGCCCGGGCACCCCGCACTCAGAGCGCTCCCCTCTGCCCGGGCACCCCGCACTCAGAGCGCTCCCCTCTGCCCGGGCACCCCGCACTCAGAGCGCTCCCCTCTCTTCGGGTACCCCGCACTCACAGCGCTCCCCTCTGCCGGGAATCCCCGCACTCACAGCGCTCCCCTCTCTCGGGTACCCCGCACTCATAGCGCTCCCCTCTGCCCGGGCACCCCGCACTCAAACGCCGCTACCCCCTCTGCCCGGGCACCCCGCACTCACAGCGCTCCCCTCTGCCCTCTGCCCCTTTTCCCGGGAGGATCCCCCAGTCCCGCTGTCCCTCCCCGCGAACAAACCCGTCCCGGTCCCCGCTGCCGCGGCCGAGCCCTCTCTCCCCCGCAGCCCCGGCCCGCCCCAGCCCTCCCGGTGCCGGAGCCGCGTCCCGTCGGTGCCGTCGGTGCCGAGCGGCGGCGCTCACCCCGGTGATGACGGCGCCGTGTCCCGCGGCCAGCAGCAGCACCAGCAGCAGCAGTACGAGCAGCAGCAGCGCCGGCGGGGCTCCGCGCAGGCTCCGCATGGTGCGGTGCCGGGCCCGGCGCTCCCCGCGGGCGCGGTGCGGCGCAGCGGAGCCGGGCTCGGATTTTTAAAGCCGGGGCTGAGTCACCCCCGCCCGGCAGCGCCGCGGCCGCGCACACACACCGCGCCCAGGTACGCGGCTGCGGGCACGGGGGCGGGCGCGCAGGGATGGGGACAGCTCAGGGCTGGATGTGGGAGCATCCCGCAGTAGGCTGGGGACATCCCGCATCAGCTCTGGGGCAGCTGGGCTTAGGGGTAGCATCCCACGGCAGTTATGGGGGAGCATCCCAGGGCATGGGGGAACATCCCAGAGCATGGCTGAAGGATTTCCCACAGCAGGAGTGGTGGGGTCGTCCCAGGGCTGACTGGGGTACACCCTGTAGCAGATATGAGGATGTCCCACAGCAGGTCTGTGGGTTCACCCCAAGGCTGGCTGTGGACATCCCCCAGCAGATCAGGAAGCCATCCAACAGCAGGCTAGGGGGGAAACACCCCACAACAGACGGGGAACATCACACAGCAAGTCAGGGGCAGGACACAGCAGGTCCTGAAGAGATCCTGCAGCAGCATGTGGGGATTCATGGGTCAGAGAACATCGCACAGTGGGGCAGTGGGAGCCCACAGCACTGGAGCCAGCACGGACCGCTGTGCTCCCTGGCCAGCAGCAGACCCAGACCCAGTATTGCCCCTGCTCCCTCTGTGAACAGAAACCACCTGTAGCTCTCGACCCAACCTCTGCTGACCCCTCCAGAGCTGTGGGCATGGCCATGGGGGACATGCAGGCTGTGATCATCTTATCTGGGGCAGATCGGCATCAAATGTACCCCACAGTCCGAGTAAGAACTGGACCAATCCCAGTTTCTGGTGTAAACCCTTTGAATTCCTGTCCTGCTGTGGTTCTCCCCTCCTTGCCACAGGCAGTCCCTGCCTCAGCTGAAGCCCTTCCAGCCCCCATGGCATCCAGGAGCACAAGAGGAAAACATCTCTCCTCTTCAGCAGGGCTGGCTCCCACCAAAGCTCCATGGGAAGACAGTGAGAAGAAGGAGCACTGGGAGCAGAGAGCCCCATTCCAGAAGCAGTGCCCCACTGGCTCCTTCCAGCACAAATGCCAGGCCATGGTCTCATGGTTTCAGTGAGCATCTGTTTCTACATGCACACCTCTGAAATTCAGCACAAACCAAGGTCTAACCTCTAATGGTGGCACCTTTGGGCACCTCCATCCCCTGTGGGAGGAGGACGTCACCAAAACACATGCAGTATTTCCTTCTCTTCTCCTCTCACTCTTTTTATCCTCTATTTTCCTTACTTTCCCAACTCTTTATGCTTCTTTTTGCCTTTCTTCTTCCTCCTAACTCCCTTTTGTCCCCTTTCCTGCCTCTCTGTTCCTACTTCCATCCATCTGGATGCCCTTTGTTCTACCCCCCTCCTCCACCGTGTCCCGTTCTCACAAGCGGGTCCCTTTTTCCCCAGGTTTTTCAGTTTATAAATTGTGAAGCAGAGCCTTTGCGGAGCCCAGGTTCCGCCGAGCCCTCGCACAGCCTCGTTGCTTTGCGAGGCGAGGCTGAGCGCGGCTGGAGGGGAGCAGGAGCGCCCCGAGCGCCGGGCGCGCCCCCGCTCCGTTCAGTCCCGCTCGGGAGCTGTCGGATCCAGTCCTCGGTGGCCTCCACTCCGGGGGTCACTCTGTCTGGAGGTGTTTTCATTACAAACGTGGCCTTTTTTGGGTGCTCAGGTATATTTCATACAAGTGCACTCAAGACAAATATGGGCTGGGTAAGTAGAGCTTTACTCCGAGGATGCTTTAAAAGCAAATTGGGATAAGCCAATTTTGACGTGAAAGGGGTAAAAATAACTGGGATGTATCCTTAGCTGTTGTGAACTCATGCTGTTGCCTGAAGCACTGGCAGTTTAAAACCAGGTGAAGGGATTAGCTTGGTTTAAATTCTGTTTGTATCCTAGAAACTAAAAATGAACATAAGCCAGGTATGATTATTCTCACAATCTCCAGGTGCCCAGAACTTTCAGAAACAAATAATTATTTTCAGCTCTAAACCTCCTGATCCTCTAAAAACACTATAGAATTGAGGAGAAATAATAAGGGGGAAGGGAAGAATTTTGTGCAGGTTTGTGTGGACTCAGTCATTTTTTGTAAAAGCCATTTGACAAAAAAAGTATCATTTATGAAAAGTAATCAGACCTGAGCTGGGAAGGGCAGCATTGTACATTACAATGGGGATGTTACAGACTTACTAGAAGCCACTCTAATGTCACTACTCTTGCCACCAACTTGTACTAAAACTGATTTGCTCTCAGAAGAGACCTTTCACATCTCTATGGCCTTTAGGTGATTACAAAACTGTAATGAAATTTTAATTAATTCCAATTAAATAATTCCTGTTCTTAAAGAAAAGGTGAAAGTTGAGGAGATGCCTTTCTGAATTTCAGTGTTGTTACAAATGTTTTACTGCAAAAGTAGTAAAAAATCCACAACTTGTCTTATAATTATTTCAAGTGATAATGCACTACAGAGTTTACAGAATTTTGAAGACTAAGAATGTGAATACATCAGCTATCTAAAAAGATAATTTTCTCATAAAAGAAATTAGAAAAAGCATGTAATGCAAGACAGGACAATTATCTTTTTGCCCTTAAAACTCTCTTAATAATGGCAGTATCTAATTTGTTTAATCTTTCACACCATATATCCAAAAATGGTCTTGATTCAGCAAAATGGTGAAAGTTTACTGACTCTTGTAGAGGAAGAATGTATTTATTTATATCAGATATATATAAATGTATAGTCTAGGTGTAAAGTTCACCCAAGGTAGGAAAGACCTCAAATCAGTTGCCTGTAGTGCCTGAAATAACCCAAACACACAAGTCATTCAAGAATAAATATCTAAGCTGTACCCTGAGTAGTCCTTATTTCATCCAACAATCCTGCTTTAGGTCAATAATTAATGTTCAGTGGAGGTTGATAGACAAACAGCCAGGACTCTTCTCAATCATTTGTCTTCTCTCTTGGAGTCTGTACAAGGCAGAATAGACCATTTCTGCTGACATTAGTTTGGGCCCCCCAGCATTTACTCATCCACCATTTCTGGGTTTTTCGAGTTGCAAATATTTTCGTAAACGACTTCTAAGTTTCCTGCCTCTCTCTCTGATGTGGCTGGAGTTGGCCAGTGCCTTCTCAAGTTACCAGCAGCAGTCTGGCAGAGAAGTGGAGGCCTCATACCTGCAGCTCTCCCTGAGACTGTAAAAGCCAGCTGGGATCCGAGGAGAGAGCGGCTTGGCAAGTCTGGGCACCCCAGGTGTGATGCTGGATCACACAGACAGCAGTCTGCATCATGTGGAGAAAAGGAGAGGTAATTCAGGCCGTGAGACACAATTCTCACAGGTGGGATTGCCTTTGGAGATGTCCATGGGGCTGCTGCTTGTGGGAACTTGTAGGATGGGCTGAGAGGTCAGCACGTTTCTGCCCCGGGATGGGGTGCAGGCGAGGAGAGCAGCAGCATCCACGCACCTCATGCTCATGCCTGGCCTCTTCTGACGTCAAATAAACTAATTTCTAAGAAGTCTAAACACAAATGCTGATTTTGGGATTAGAAAAGCTGCTGTTGTCTGAATTGCTACCAAATCAATCCATAAATTTCATTAGTGAACCCAAAATGTAGAGATAAATTGGGTTTTAAACCAACACGTATCTCAAGAGGGAACAAGCACTGACTTACAAGAATGAAGACAACTTCCCTCAGCAAACTACTCCAAACTACTCTTAAAACCTCATTTCCTGTTTGAATTTCAGTGATCTGGACCAGCATATGATATTAAGCCCTCTAATATCAGGAATTTTCACCTTCTATGTGTAATAAGCTGGAACAAATTCCACAATACCTGTTTCACTACACAGCAACATTTTGTCCCCAACAAGTGATTCTGGTAGCTCATCTCCATGACCTTTCCAACAGATAAACAAACTTGGCAAAGTCTCTGGCATGACTCCAGGAATATTGTCATCCCCTGGGAATAGCCACCCTGTTCTATTCTTAGTTATATAATCTTGCAGACCAAGTCAACAATCAGGGTATAAACAGGAATACACTAAGAAAAATGAAACAGACTGCCAAAGGACTTCATCAATAAAAGTCATCCATAAGTGATTTTATTCTGAGGTTAGACAAGAAATAGTTGTAATGAGCTGCTGTTGTGATCTGTTCCCAACGCTCCTGGTGTATCATTACTCTGCTTTTCAACACTGCTGTTGTCATAGCAGTCCCTGAAGAACCTTATGTAAGGAATAAGATGATGGTTCTGCAGTATGTTAAAAAAGAGCATTTAACAGATAAGTGCTAATGTTCTAGATTAGGGATTCTCACTCCCTTACTCTGCACTGGCTCATGTAATTGCATGAATCACTTTGATTGCGAAGTACACACTCTCCCAACAGCTTAGAGGGACTGAAGTGGAATATTACAGAGTCTGCTCAGGAAACAGTGCTAGAAAAAGAAAAAGCTGCAAACATACCACAATAAAAATTTCTAGTTACTCATGAAATTTACTCCTTTGATTTGCACACAGATTTTTTTTAGATTTTTGTGCAGACGTGACTGCGTTGGCAAAGTCCAGAGCAGCACAATTCCAAGTGATTCAGCAGGAACTGTGGATTTATGTGATGGGCAGGGACTCAATGCCTTTCTGTAATTTTCAGATATGTCTTTTAAAAAATGTAGAATTCCTGCCAAGAAGATACAGAATTGGTTTGGGGAGTTTGCTGGACTTTGGGAAAACATCCTTTCAGCCTGTTTTCTTCTTGCTGATTGCTTTTGGTGGGAAACAACTTTCCCCTACACACCAAAATGGGTCAGGAGCTTTGAGCTGTGGACAGAGGATCCTGTGGTGCAGCCAGGGTCTCTCCCTGCACACCTAACCAAGAGAATGAGGTCATTTTTCACTGAAATGGGACTTACTGGGCCATGGGGGAGGGAGGTGGGAAGGCTTCCATGGCCACAGGAATCTACCAGACCAAAGAACTGGAGAGGAGTTATTCAGGAGGGCATCATTGTAGATTTGCTCCCATCACGGACAGGCTTATAAATCACAATTTATCCTGTGCCTCAATGGCATCTGGTGAGACCAAAGCCAAGCAGGTTTTGTAGGCTCCTGTTCAATAAACAAACCAGCCCACCTTTCCTCCCCACCAGGCCCCTCATGGGTCCCCCTGGTCCCTTCCAGTTCTGCCTCCCCACCTCCCCAGGCACCACACAAGTCTCCTCTGTGTCCCTCACCATGGAAACCTCTGGGAGCACTAAGAATGCTGCTAATCCCTGCCTTGCCACTGTCTCCAGAGGGACCAAGAAGAGGTCACTTGTTCAGTTTTTATTTACTGTACTGGTGCCACATGGCTTCCTTACATTGCCTGCAGGGAGCAGGGTTTTTTCCTCCTTAACACACAGTTTAGTTTCTGTTTTGGTTTTGTTTCTTTGCTTTTCCAGTCCTTGCCTGGAATGTGGTGGTGGCCAACGAGAGGATACAGGGCAGGTTGTGCTCCTGCCCCTATTAGCATATTAGATCTGGAAAGAATTATCCAGCAAGGCAATGCCCAGAGAGAAGAGTCAGTTCTGCAAATTGCCAGAATTTCACCACTAAAAATCCCTCTTCTGCGCCTCTGTTCTGTCCCACTGTCTTCCCAAGGCCAGTGGCAGCTGTAGCTGTTCTCCTGTTCATGTGGGGGGTCTATGGTAGGGTGTGGGGTGTCATCTGCAGGGAAGGAAGTAGAGGCAGCTGGGAGCACACCTCTGTCCATCCCACTGGATGGGGCATTCCCCACTGCATCTCCACGGCTCTCCAGCCTTTCCTGACGCTCTGAACGTTGGCCATCCAAGGCAGAAACAGGGAGGACACATACACAGAGCATCTCACCCACTTACCCATCTGCTTTGGCTTTCAGGCCCCCCAGGAGATTTTTTAAATTTTAATTTCTCTCCCAGTTTTCTTGTTTCTGACTTTTTCCTCTCATCCCTGTACTTTGCACTGCTTCATCTGTCACTGCCTTGGGAAGGCGGGTATTCCCAGCAGAGCCCATCTGAGGTGCCTCCAGGGCCTGGAGTACCACTGAGTTCCTTTCTCTCCTTTTCATCCGTATGCAAGATTGCTCAGAAGGGTGAAAATTCCAGTGAAATGGCATGTTAGCAAAAAGCATGCATTAACAACCCTGTGGGGATGGCTGCAAAATGCTTTCCCATCACCAGAGCCACCTCCAACAGGGAAACTTCACTTACTGCTCCCTTAAGGATGAGCTTAGAAAATTGCAATGTCTCTCCAGACAGTAATATTTCTAAGAATCCCCAAGCACTTAGTAAATTACATTTCTTCAGCTGTGACTGGGGTATAACCAGAACTGGGGTGACAACTGGCAAGTGTTTAACTTCACATGCCCTTATTAAAAATGAACTTTGGCTACAAGAGAGGAGGAACCCCGCCACTGGCTTGGTAGTGGTGCAGCCTGTGGTTCTCTCTTAGGATGCAGAAAATAAAGTGCTAATGTGGAGTTTAGGACCGTTTGAGCTATTCTCAGAAAATTACACGGAGTTTTAAGCGTCAGAAGAGATCAACATTTTGGGTTTACCTTTTAGCTGGGTACAGCTGACAGAGAGCCATCAGGAGGGTGAGTCCTGCACAAGTGGGGGCACTGCCGGGGGCTGCAGCCCTGAAGTCCCTAAAGCGTGGCTTGGCTGGGTCTGAGCAGAGGTGCCCAAGCCCCAGCAGGGCAGGGGCAGCGGCTGCGGGCAGGAGGCAGCAGGGAAGCCCCGGCTTTCGAGGGAAGAGCGAGACCTACAGCGTCATCTCCTGAAAACGACCTGCTACAAAGGGCAAACTATCCACCTCATCCTCCCACTTCCACTCTGTTCTCCTGCCAGCTCGCTCTTCAAGAGCCACTAGAGCAAAGGGCAGCTAATTATTCCAGGAATTCAAATTGGTTTCTTTTATGGCAAAGATCAAACAAAAGCAAACCCCCAGCAATGCGGGCTGGCTTTGGCTGCCTGCCTTAGCCGCCAGCCCAGTGCTGGGAAGATCTGTCTCATCCTCCCAACAGCTCATTATCTGGGCAGAAATTGCCAGAAAACAGATGGGGAGGAACGGAGGCACAGGAGGATGAGGATGGCACAAGGTGGAGGAAAAGGAAGCAGCAAGAGGAGTGTGGTTAAAATGTGACGGGTGAAAGGTGTGACAGAGGCTGTCCATGCTAGACCACACAGCCCAGCAGCAGCTCTGCTGTCTCAAAACCACTTGACTGGGTGCTGGTATTGTCTCAACTCCAAGCCCAGGGTGACTTTGCAGCCTGGCAGGGGTTTTTGGGCCATGCACACCCAGGTGGGCTCATCTCTTTCCTCCACAGACCTGCCCCACTGGCCAATGTCCCCATGCTGAGGACATGGACCTGCACCACCTCTTCTGCTGCCCGGGTTCCCAAAGGGCATTTTACCATTCTGCCAACTCCACCAAAACAGCGTGGCCAGCTCAGGCACATGTGGCAGTGACATCTTCCATTCCCCCCCGAGCCAATATCTCCTGTTGCCTCCCTCCTGTGACCAGGGTGCCACCAAAACAGCTTTGCCTGAGGGTGACACAGTTATGGGGAATGGCTGAATAAGACCATAGCACTGTTTCTTGTTGCCTTGACAATACACTGAAGCTCAAGAGATCCATTTTAACCCTGTGCTGGGGTACTACCAGCTGATGAAATGCTGCTAAAAACAAAGCAAGCAACTACACTCACAAAACCAAGTTCTCATGCACGCGTAGGAAATCAGGATAAGTGGGGTTTTGCCTCTGGAGAGGGTCTGGCTCTTTGCCTGGGAAGAATCTGCAGTCTCTCCCTCTAAAGGCTGAATTTTCAAGTACTATATAGCAAATCCCTTTCCAGTAGTCTACTGGTATTTTTAAATACAAAAGTAATCCCAAATGTCCAAAACACTCATGTTCTTTAGCTAAAGCCTCCTACAAAATCTGCTGAGTTTAAGATGACCCACAGCCAACATCCATGGGCTTAGGGGGGTTTAACCAACAGGCTGCTGCTCACAGAGGAATAGAATTCCTATTTTCCAGAACACCATTTCCTTTACATTGCTATTAATTCTAATCATGGCACAACTGATTTAGGAATTCCTCAGTGATCCATGCACTTCAGTGCCATGACAGGAGCGTGCAGCAGTGAGAAAACAGTTAAAAGTGGCTGCCTAAACTCAGCCCATTACTTGGCCTCTGGGGAACAGCACCATTTCCTAGTGACTCCTCCCTGCGTCACTCCGTGTAGGAACTCCATAAATAAATAAGAAATAGGCTTTCTTAGGAGGGTCATCAACCAGGCAGGATCATCCTGCAGTGCTGGAGGTTCAGGAGTCCCTTTTCTGAGGAGCACTGAGGTCCCACAATGTGTGCTTGCATGAACAGCTGACTGCACTCAGACCTGTTGGAAGCATCGAGAGCGGAACAGGCAGGTACTGCTCCAGCTCTTTCCAAATCCAGCTCTTTCTAAACACAGTTTCTCAACTTCCTGCAGCAAGACAGAGCAATTACACTCCAGATGATGAAATATTTCCTTCAGTTTACCCTAAATTCCAGCGAGTGATGTAACCAGTCATCCTTTATTTTTGCATCACCTAACACAGTAAAGAGCACGAACAAATCAATTCTCAGTGTATCACTCTGGTATTTAAATCCCCCAATAAAACCTTCTCTGTTTTACCTTATTCAGATCCCTTTCACATCTGCCATCAGGGTGTCCTTACACACCTCATCCTGCCAAGGTTAATAGTCAGAGCTGGGATGGTTCCAGCTCATTTCATCGTCTTGTTTGAGATGACATTTTAAGCAGCAAGTGCTTTGTGTCTGACTGGCATAAAGTCAAGTGTCTTACCTCTCATAGCCAGTGCTGACAGTGCTCAGTTAGAAGTCTGCTAAATGGCTGGTTTCTGTAATTACACTAATTGCCTGGGAGAAAGGAGAGAGGAGTGTATCCTTCATTGAAAAAAAAACACGTGTTAGTCTATGCTGACCTTTTCCTGCTGTTTCCTTCTCTCTGAATGAACATTATTAGCTGAAACTTCCCCGTGTTTGCTCCTTGTTCTGCCCTTCCTGGTTACAGCTTGGGGTGCCCAGAAATCTGCATGGGTTTTTTGAAAGAGCAGGTACAGTTTTCATGGGCATGGATTTCCCTTTTTCGGAACAGCATAAACAGGATCCTCTGTTGAAAATAAGGTGAAATGGAGCAATATTCAACTATGTGTGTAATTTTCTTCAACTGAATAGTCCTACTTGCTTAATATTAAGCATGAACTGATGGGAAAATAAAGGCAAGTGTGTGGTTTCAATAAATCAGGAACTTAAAGAAATCCCTCTGTGCATTATCATCTTTATCGGCATCTTAAACAATTTCCTCTACCAGAAAACTGCCCAGAATGTGGACAGAAGAGTGAACTTTGCCACAGACAAATCCTAGCTCAAGTTCAACCAACAGCACCCAGGATTTAACTCCTCCTGTCCTGGGACCTGTGGCTTTCCTTTGCCCTGGGGATGGCAATGGTTGTTTACGCTTTTGCCTCCAATCCAACATAAGCTGGAGAATCTCGAGGTTTCTATTTGTGAGGACAAATTCATCCTGGCTGTCTCAGTGGCAGGACAGGGATCCCCCTGCATCAGAAACACAGCTCCCTTGGTCTTGGCAGCCCCAGTGCAGCTCCCAGCACACTGGGAGTTCCTGACCCTGGCTGGTATCTACCACCCCACTCTCTGCTGCACCCTGACAGCTCTCATTTAAACAGCTGGAGCCCCACAGACTTCCCTCATATCCACAGGCCATCAAGAGACCCCTAAATAGGCAGCAGCAGGCAAAAGCCCTGGGTGCAGTGTGGGCAAGCCTTTGAAGCTGACATCACTTGGGTTGGAGGTGTTTTGAACTGCAGAGAGAAAGCTCTATGAAAAGAAAAGGCTTTTATTCTGACAGTCAAGCTTAAGCCTGCCATGACTGTATGTAAAGTGCAAACTCGGAACTTAAAGAGGGAAAAATAAAAGGGCTGGATTCAGCGGACAGTCGGGTTTGACTCCAGCTCAGCTGTCAGAGGAATAAAGCCTTTGAAAAAGAACAAACCAAATCCTCAGTTCTTTTCCCCAGCATCAGCGCTGACTGTTGCAGCTTCAAAGGCTGGGCTCTGCCATGGGGGTCCCACGGGGAGAGCGGGGCCGCCCCCGCAGCTGCTGGAGCCCTTTGCATGCATGGCCACAGCACAGCTCTGCTCAGCACCCTGGCTGCCCCGGGCTGCCCTGGGCAGGCTGCTGCCCACCCACACCTCCAGAGCAAGGGACTCTCATTCCCTGGCTCCGGTGTTTCTTCACTTTGGGGTTACTCTCATGGCAGCACTGAGTTTGGGTCAGTGCCACCTCTCAGAAGCTCCTTTAGGAAATGAGTTGGTAATTGCCAACTCTGCTTTGAGCCTTCAGCATCTGCTCCCACACCTCCGGATACACACTGGTGCCCCAGCACGGGGGTGGCCTCAGTGTCAGAGCTCCCTGGTGATCCAAAGGCAAAGGTGTGCTCACAAAATATGCATGTGGAGACAGCAAACCCAAAGGGCAGAGCTGGATGTCAAGGCAGAAACGAAAGGAGCTCATAATCACTGGGGTTGTATTTGCCTTTCCAAAGGGCATAACATTTTATGTGATTCATTAAGATTAGAGCCCTGAGTGTATTCATCAGGGCCTTGTTGGTATGGAAATTAATCATTTTAGGGCGCATGGCTGAGCTTTGCTGGTGGCTCCCCTGAGGCTGTGCAGGCTGGCCCTGGGGTGGCACGAGGTGCCTGTGCTCAGCACAGCCTGGCCAGCTCCAGCCTGGGGCAGGGCTCCAGGGCTGGTGAGATAGCCAAGGGCTCTGGAATCCTGACCACAATCCCGGCTTGCTGGGGCAGGAGGAGGGACAGCAGCCACCTCAGCACACACTCCATGGCTCAGCACCAGGAATGAGCAATCCCGAGGCATTAGTGTGCTCCCACCTCGGCCCTTGTGGTGTTTTAATTGTGGCCAAAGCAGTTAAATTAAAGGGAGACCATTCAGCCACTGCTACTGCTGCCATAATCTTCCACTCTGGTATTTGTGGCTAGTGCCTCTCCACTGAGGGTAGCAAGTGGGGTGGTCTGGCTGGATGAGTGGCAGAGATCAGGTATTGAGGCTGCTGGTCCTTCTGCAGGGGCACAGCAGCAGGAATAGCTTCTCCTTTGGGACTGGGTGTGGGATGCTGCACACTGGGTGTGGTACATGCACATTTCTGCACCTCAAACCCCTTACTGCCCCTTCCTGATGTGGTATTTAGTCATAACTGAGAGAAACTAATCCCCATTTTCAGTCCTCTGGAAATGAAAAATAACTAAATAAAAAATCTGAAACGGGTAATTTTAATATTTCTTTATGATAAAATCATAGATTTATTACTCTTATAATTCTGCATATCTGCAAAATTTGTGAGTTATTACAGCTTTACAGCCTCCTGACCCTTCTAGTGTTTCTATTTCCCGTTGCATCCTTATCCCTGATAAGACATAACGGCACTTGTCTGCAAAACGCCCTGGGTAAGACAAGATCATCAGGAAAATGGCAAAAAGCAAGACGCGTGTTCCATGTTGCACTGACTTCCCTGTCACTTCTGCTCAGTTTATTAGCAGAAAACACACTTTTACTGCACTCCTGCCTTCAGATTCAATCTACTGCAGGAGGTGCACAGCCACAGAGGGGGTTTTTTCCCTTTTTTCTTGGTGATACGGATCACTCTGAAGAAAGCCTCGCCTCTTTGTCGGCTCGTTGGCAGCAGCGATTCTGCCCCGGTGACGCAGGGACAGAGAACTGCTGCGTGTTCCCAGCTCTCCAGCCTGACCTAATCCACTGGCTGACTGAGCATCCAGGGGACGCCGTTTCTTTTGGCGTGAAGAAAATCTCTGGCAAGTTCGCTCAGCGAGACCTCGCAGACTTTCCACAAACATCTTCCTGACGTAGCAGGAGTCGGGAGACAACGCCAAAGACCTTCACAAAGGTGGCATTGGCTTTGTTCTTTCACGCTGAAATTGAGCTTTCCTACAAACTTCAGCACTTTGTTTTTTACCAAAACCATCCCACCCTGGTTTTTTCTGGCACAACCATCTCTCTCCAACACTAAATCTCATTATGAGTTGAAAAGGATGACGGAAACCACGAGGCTGTAAAAGGAGGAAGTGCTAAGGTCGTTGCTTCTGTTTCCAAAGCATGAAATAAGGTATTGAATAATGAGTTTTTCCTTTCAGTGCTTGAGCTCTTTGGGGATATTGCTACAGCTAATTCGTGGTCATGTATTTAACAAACTTACAAGCGAGGTCACTTGGTCACATGTCAGGT
Source organism: Sitta carolinensis (assembly GCA_032173965.1). Taxonomy (NCBI): domain Eukaryota; kingdom Metazoa; phylum Chordata; class Aves; order Passeriformes; family Sittidae; genus Sitta; species Sitta carolinensis. Next base: position 17,099,673 of record CM063293.1, read on the forward strand.
ATGGGAACCCCGTGAGCCCTGTGGGCAAAGAGAATTAGAGGCAAAAAGCACAAGATCTCTGAGTTCATCAGAAACCCAGACAGAAAAAACCTGTGGAATAAATGCTGTAATCCCTCATCTCTCAGGGATGGCTGACCCAGGGCACTGCTGCTCTAACAGCATTACCTTGGGGACATTTTGGGCTTGTTTGCCCAGAGATTGCATGTGGTCTGCCAAAGAAACTGTTTCTCTCAAAGCTCAAATGGTCATCCACAGACGCCCCATAGGAGGAAATAATAACCACAAACTTTCTCTGCTTGTCACCACAGGGCTGGCCACGTTACGAATGAACTTTTCCCATTCATACTTGGATTTCACCACATGAAGAAGAAAGAGAAGAAACACTGCAAAGAGGGGGAGGCTGGAAAGAAAGAGCTGAGCAAATAACAGTCATTATAAACAGTGATTCAGGAGATCCTTCCCAAAAGTAACACAAGCAGCTCACTTAACATCCTACATCATAAATGGTGATTCCACGTCTGGTATGCAGGAATAAGGATCATTAAGTATTAATAACATTTGCAAATATTAAACAAAACATCTCTCTGCTGTTTCATGGATAAGTGAACTAACAGGCTGACATTACATTTCTTAGAATCACAGAAAGGCTGGGGTTGGAAGGGATCTTAAAGACCATCCAGTTCCAACCCTCGTCTTAACTGTAATTATTATGAAGCATTTTGAAAGCACATTATTAAACTCATACCATGACACAACCCCCCTTCAGGAAACTGTGATAGTGCTAAAAAAGCTGGTGGAATCAGGAAAACTGTTAAAGCTCTCTGTGCTCTGGAAGGGTCTCACAAGTGGTCCCCATTCCAACTCCAGCTGCAGCTGGGTGGCCAGCACGGGCTCCTGTACCCCAGCATGTGATAAGATTTGATGAATAAAAGCAAAAATAATGTTGCCATTCCCCAGGTCCCTCATTTCAGCCCTGAGCAGGATGAGTGCTGTCAGGGACGTGGAGCAGGGTGGATGTAAACCTCCCTCAGCTTGCACCTACTTGTCTGCCAGGAGCAGGATGGGGAGCAGAGCCTGGAAAGAGACAGGAACTCTGAATGTTTTTATTTTGCTGTTTAAATGTTTTTTTTCCTTCCTTTAAAGCCTTGAGTCCGTTACTCACTCCATGTCTGAAATTGAAATTATGGGGGGAAAAAATTCTTCCATCCATTTACTTGGATTCATTATCTGTCAAGTGGTATAGAAGGAATAAATTGGGAAGGAAATTTTTGAAACCATTCTTTCTGACATGAGTCACAGGAGTAAGCTATCAGAAGCCATGTCAAAGGCACTGCAGTTAGCAAGAAACATATAGCATCTTTATGATTCTTCCTTTCATAAAATCCAAACCATAAACAACAGAAACAAGGGAAGGCAGGGAATATAATTTCATTAGAGCAAACGTGACATAAATTTAATAATAAATATTAGCTGTTATCTAGGAAAATATGAAAAGCCATTTTCAAAATCATTAGCTCTAATCACAAATGAATTTTGCAGCTTCTTTTCCATTTTGTACCTCTGTAATGAACTCTGATAAATTCAAGGGACTACATGTTAAATAAAGAGATAGAAGGGTCTAATTTGCTGCTTCATTAAACTGGCTTATTTCTGGAACGTCTTGCATGTTGCTCTGAATTTCCCATCTCTGAAAGGTGGAGACAATGAACTATCTGTCTCTAATGTAGTGTGGCACACAATTAGGGATTCAAAAGGATGTGAATCTCTTTCCATCAGAGATACACGCAGCGATTATTATTTTATTACCAAATACTGTCAGCGTTACGGATTTCCAACAGCTACCCTGACACCTGACGCGCATGTTAAATTTGCACAAAGCCTTGCAAGAAAAAGTCAGATGGGGCATATTTATGCCACATTATTCCTTCTTACATAAGTCTCCAGTAAGCCTGGAATGGTTAAGTATTCCTGGAGTGAAGATTTGCAGCTGGACAGGGAATTTAGAGGATGGCCTGCCTGTTTGGACGAATTTTTAACATGGTGATACAGCACAAGCTCAAGTTTACAAACTCTGCTCACAAATCTACAGAGCATTTAAGAGCTTAACCTATCTCTGCTCAGTGAACTTACACATGTGGATCTGAGACTGGTCTGCTTGGGGATGAATTGCACTGAAGTTCTCTCAGTTTAAACAGGATTTTTTTTGGAAACACACATTAATGCAAAAGTTCTGTAGCTTCCATTTGACTCTAGCCAAGTGGACTTGCAGGAGGAAGATGTCTGAAGCAGTCCTAGGAACATAAAAATACTCAAAAAGGCTTTGGCCTCATAGAAAAACACAGATGCCTCCTTGGATGCAGTATCAGTTTGGGATTTACCTCCAAAACCAGAATATAGGTAGCTATCCATAGGAGAAATTCTCCTGGTAGTCTGAACAGCACTGGAAATATTTAGGCATTTAGGGTTGTATTTGCCTTCAGATATCACTTATGTACCATGGGTCTGCAAAATTTCCAGCCACTGATCAGCCCTGGGTTTCATTCTCCTCTTGCTGCCTTTCTCAGCACAAAATGATGGGGCTTGGAGCAACCTGGTCTAGCAGAAGGTGCCCCTGCCCATGGTAGAGGGGATGGAACTAGAGGAGCTTTAAGGTCCCTTCCAACCCAAACCATTCTGGGTTTCTGTGATTCTCATGAAATTCTCAGCAACTTGCAGGATCCAGATTACCATGTCAGAATAAAGCAAAGCAAAAGCTGTAATACACTTTATAACTATAGGGAGGAAAAAGGAAAGAAAGAAAGAAAGAAACTCCCCAAAACACTGGACTTGAAAATTCAAACTCTCAAGTCAGAACATTCAAAATCACGGTCCCCTCAGCACCCATAACTCACTTCCTTGCACATATGTCACACATGCTACTGGGTATGAGGTTATATTTATGCCTTGCTCTTTCTCTGCCAGGAACAGAGTTATGGCTACTGGGGGAACTATAAGTTAGATTTTCCTGACTTATGTGTATTGAATCTTCAAGAAAGGAAAAAAAACCCTCAAACCCAGCCTGCTTGTTTGGATGGTAGCAAATATGTCTCTCTCTGACTTTATTTCCACTTCCTTTTCTGTTCCTCTGCCTCTCCACAGCCAGCTAAAACTGTGGACTTTACCCACATGAAGAGGAATAGTTGTTAAAAAGAAGCAGTTTGTGCCTTCTTTAGGAAAAAATCTTGACTGGAAGTTGTTGGAACACATTTCCCAGGGCAGTGGTGGAGTCACTGTCCCTGGAGGGATGGGAAAGGTGTGTAGATGTGACCCTGAGGATGGTTTACTGATAAACACAACTCTGCTGGGGTAACACCTGGGCTCAATGATCTTAGAGGTCTTTTCCAACCTGAAGAATTCTATAACTCTTTGGAAGAGGCAGCATCTTCCCACACAGTTCCAGTCCTCACAAGACTGGGTTGGAGAGGTTGCATTAAAAACACTGAAGCCTTCAAGTTCTCATTACTAAACTATTGCTTGCAGCAGCTTTTAAAAATAAACTCTACCACTTTCTTGTGGGTGACTTGCAACAATGTCTGAGCTATATCCCTGTCTGGAACTGCTTACAACATCAGTTCAAAGTTTATCAAAATTCAACTGGAGCAGCGCAGAACCCATATTTCAGGGCCATTTACCAGCACTCATTGCACAGTGGCAATTGAGAGGTGAGGAACATTTGTTTTCCTCTTCTGTCTGCAGTGACAGTAGCTGTTAAGTGACCTTTTTGCTGGAAATAGTATTTGGGAGATTGGCACATACTTTCAAAGAAAATTTCAAACAAAATTTCTCCTGTTTCTCTGCTGAAAGTTATGACGTAATGCCTGTTGCAGTGGCTCAGAGGTGGTTAGAGAGAAAGGATCTTTGCAAAGCTGTGGAATGGGTCCCAATGACTTTGATAACCTCTGGATGAAGTTCTAAATCCCTTTGCCTGTTTGACTTCTGCCTCCTTGGCATTCCCAGTTTCCTGCTGATGCCCACCATGAGCAGTGGCAGCAGGTACAGCAGCCCCTGTGTCCAGGCACTGGTCACAGCTAACTGGGACAGAGAAATAAGCAGCACCAACAAAATGAGTTCTCAACATTTTGATGTTCAGCTGAGCACTGCTACAATGGCTTGCTCTGCAAAGCCAACGATGCTCCTCATTCCCTTTGGTCATTTATTTATAGGAGGAAAAAAAAAAAAAAAAAAAAAAAAAAAAAAAAAAAAAAAAAAGAGAATTAACCTGGATCCTGCTGCTGTGTCTCTACACTGTGATACTTCCTTGTGGAAGCCCTACCAATGAAAAAATGCTTTTGATTTGATTTCCTGGAACGTTCTGTTGTTTTCAACTCCAGTATGGGGTTATTTCAGACACATTTCTGAGGCTTTCAATGAATGAAGATGCAAGAAAATATATTGCATTTGGGAAAACCGTACAAATGGTAAATGTCTTTTCAAATAAGTTATAATGATATTTCAAGGGCAGTTTAGACCTATTCAAATTGCATATTCTCATTACCATTCTTAGCAACAGAGGCAAGTCCTTCAATCTCCATGTAGTTTTGTTACTCTCTCTCCACAATTTTCAATTTCCTTACAACTATTCAGCTGATTTATTATTTCCCTCCTGTATTTTAAATGCATTGTAACCCCATACATTTGTTTCACTCTCTCAGCTTCAATACCCAAGGTTGTTAAAACCCCCAAAATATCCTGTGCTTATACCACAACTTTAAATGTGCTCTTTCTTGTCCAGTGGCTTGTTACGTAATTACTAGTGGCAATATCATCCTGTTTTTATATTTTTATGATTAAAGAGATAAAAATGAACTCAACTGAATAAAATGTAGGAAACTACTTGCAAAATTTGCAGCAATTCTGCTGCCCCAGCTGCAGAGGTGACAGAGATGCAGAATTAATCTTTCTCAGTGTGTTGTTTAAAAGTTCACGGAGAAGAAATAAATTACATAGTATTAACATCAGACCCTTCTGATTAAGTGCTGCTTAAACATGCAACAAAACTTAAATCTATTGTATTGTAGAGAGAAGCAAAGTACATGACAGACTAGACAGTCCAAATGTGCCTTAAAAATGAAAAAGTCCTGCCAGCCATGCCCCAAGATCACACCTCAGTGAGTCTGTGGGTAACACTTGGTTGGACACCATCCCTTGGTCCTGTGCCTGGATGGGAGCTGCTCACCCTCCACACACCAAGGCAGCCCCACAGGTCCCCAACATGCAAGGACACAACCCTGGCCAGTTTTGTTTGAAAATGCAAATCTGCAGATCAGCCAAACCTCCAAACACGACAGTGGGAGCAAGAAGCTGGTGTGAGCACGCTGCAGCTCTCTGGGAATACAGCCACGAGTGGGAATTCCGTTCCCCAGCTGTGCTGGGGGAGGTCAGGGAAGGCTGAAGAAGGTGGACGGAAGGGCTGTGTGAGCAGAGCTGGGTGCAGGGGTGGCAGACCTTGCTGCAGGGGCGGAGGGACCCGCCAGGTGCTGAGCGGGAGCGCTGACGGAGCGCGGGGTGACGGCAGTGCCCGCTGCCATATGGGGCTGTCAGCACCGCTCACAGAGCAGCAGCACGGAGCTGCAGGGCTGCAAGGCACCTGCCGAGCCCAGGCAGGCAGTGCCCTGGCCCAGAGCAGGATCAGGCCCTGGCAGACCCTCCCCGACAGCTGATTTCTAACAGATTGCTCCTGCCTCCTCCCCGGATCTAGATCGCCCGTCCAACGAGCCCTGCCTCCAGCACCACAGGACTTTCTGACTGCTCATCCACATCCCCCCTGCCACCCGTTCCTGCCAGCCCTTTGCCAGCTCCTCGGCAAGCCTGAGGCGCACCGGCTCCTCTGCAGAGAAATTCTGATGTAGGCACACAGGGAAACAATGATGCAAAATGCTGCAGTTGTGGTTTTTATCTTTGTGTTCCTTAGTAACCCATTTTGTGCGCTGGAAAAAAACAGCACAATGTCTGAGCCCCTAAATTGCTGAAGAGAGCAGTGCAAAGACCATAGTCAAGGGGCATTAGAACCAACCAAATTCATGGCCAGATTGCCTCAAGGGCTCTTGGAGCTCCTCACTTCAGACATGTCTTTTCTGCTCCCAGCCCCTTTGCTCCGGGGTAAGTCCAGTGATGGAAAAAGAGGGGACAGTGCCCTTCCGGAGCTGTCCTCAGCGAGGCTGACATCACTGCCACTTGTTCCACTGCTGGCTGCAAGAGGTGTCAGTGTGGGACACGCCAGCCTCCTGCCGCGTGTTTACTGGGTGGATGAGCCCAGGAGCTCAGACAGGACAGGAAAGGATCTGCTTTCATTCCCGCTAACCCGGGCCCTCCCCTTGAATCACAGCCTTGGCTTAAAAACAAAAGGTTTATGTAAACATATAGCTTGCTTTCAATCTGAAGCTGCGATTCCTTCTTCTCTACTAAAAGGTTATGGTTTTGGGGGTTTTTTTCCATGTGACTACAAGGCTTGGAACCTGCGTAGCGCAGGCACGGCCAGTGCTTGGGGCTGGGATGGGAACAATCAAATAAAACCCATCACTGGTAGGAATCCCCCTGCTGTGCTGCTGCGGGTCTCGGGTCCCGCGGCTCTGGTGTCTCTCCGGGCAGGCACGGAGGAAATTCCCCGGGAATCTCCGGCAGCGGCTGCCCCGGGAGCCGGGGCTGGAGGGGAGCCGGGGGTGAGGCGCAGCTCCTTCAAAGCTCGTGCTCAGGTTACGAAAACAAACGAAAGGGAGAGAAACTTTCTCTGGCATTACTCACTGCCGGGGCAGTGCGCTGTGCGGCGTGGTTCGCCCGGCCGGAGGGAGCGCAGCCGGAGCATCCCGGCGGCTGCGGGCTCCGAGTCACACCTGCGGCAGGGCCCCGCGTCACCGGGCTCTCTGTCACCCCAGCCACCGGGATCCCTGTCACCCCAGCCACCGGGATCCCTGTCACCCCGTGTCACCGAGCTCCCTGTCACCCCAGCCACCGGGATCCCTGTCACCCCGTGTCACCGGGCTCCCTGTCACCCAGCCACCGGGATCCCTGTCACCCCGTGTCACCGGGCTCCCTGTCGCTGCAGCCCTGGCAGGTGCCTCACCGTGCTGGCTCCCAGCCCATGGAGCTCCCAGCCTTTGGTGGTCCTGACGCTTTCCTCAACAGTCACAAGTTCTCCCAGCGAGTTCTCAGCTTTCCCCCCACAAGCAGAACCTGCTTTACCACTGCTGTGGCTCCTGCTCTGCCTCCAGCAGTGCAGTGCCACCTTCCTCACTGCTCCTCACTGTTCCAGGGTCTTTGTACACATTTTAGCTGTACAAAATAGGATTTGCTTCGCTTTTGCTGGGAGTTGCAGTGAAGTACACAGACTTCATTTGTTTGTTCAGCTGGGGCTGTTGGGAGAGGTGCCCACAGCTGTCCCTGGACCAAGTACCTCAAATCCTTCACTCTTCCACAGCTGGTTTTCCTGGAATAGACTACAACAACCTCCTTGGCAGCTTCAGTGCTGAGAGAGCGATGATGGCAGCAGTGCCCCGGCTTCCCTGCCTGACACCCCTCACCTTGCCCACATGGAATGATTTTAAAAGCAGAGTTTAAGTGAAGTAGACAGGAAGAAAACAAAAGAGAGCCACCCCAAACTTGGCACACAAACACATCACCCTCCTACAAAAGCAAGTAAATTTTGCACCAAGTCACTTATTCCTATCAGAGAAAAAGAAGCCACTGCTGCATCTGCTCTCCAGGCATGGCCCCTTCAAGCTGGCACTGCCATCCTCAGGGATCTGCTAATATCACATTCCCTAACAAGGGCTGCAGACCCACACTGCTGGCTTGCTCTGGGTTATCACAACCATTAAAACACTCATTAGAGAAGTGCTCCACTTGCTCTTTGGCCTTTGGAGCTCATTTAGGTGGCTGAGTAGCTGGTCAGGCTCTTGGAAGAGTATTCTTAAGGAAATAACATCTGATGATAAATTTGCAGCTCCAGCAACTGCATATTAAGTGAATTTTACTCCAGCTAGTCCTGTGTCACAAGTTGTCAGTACAGACTGGTGGGAAACGACTATGAAATATTCATGAAGTTATCAATGGGACCAAGATGTCTGGTTAATGATGTTGCTCAGCAGTTCCTCTGGCTCTGGATGCCCGGTGCTGACTGGCTCGTTACCGTGGCTGTGATTTGCTAGTGCCTTTGTGGCAGTGTTTGCTCTGTACCACTGACACACCACCACACTCCTGGACCAACTCCATCTTAATTAGCTCTGCTGCCACTGGAATTAGGCCACATGTTGGAGGAGTCACTTAAATTAACTTCTGACTCTTCCTCAGACAGATGGGACCTCAGTAGCCGTGCCTGCCTATTACGTTTGTTTAATCATTCTTTAAAGGACTGTCACAACACTCTGTACTGTCTGGGTGCGTCAGAGATGTGACCTTGGCTCCAGTGCTGGGTTCTGAAAATGAGTGTGTTTCTTAGAAGGTATCTGAGCTTTGCCAGGCAAGCTGATTAGCAATTTGGAACACAGCAGAGAGGTTTCCAGGTAGCAAGGTCCCGCTGGCTTGTGTAGCTTGTGTCCCCAAAATAGGACCTGCTTTGGAATTCAGTGCCCACTGCTGGCCTGGTGATGGGGTTGGGGTCCACGGTGGTCTGTGCTGTTTGTCCCCCCTCCCATGGCACAGGCTGGACTCTCTCTAGTCCATACACAGAGACTTGCTGATGGGTTTTGCATGAACGAGCACAACAAGAACCAACAGGAGCCCCTTGTGCACCTCTGACTGTGCTAAGCTTGCCTGGGAGACCACCTGCCTATGGCTGATTTTTGACACTCCAGAAGACAGAGGGTCAGGGCCCTCAGTGTCCCATTCCTGCCAGGGGCTGTTGCAGAGGGAGAGGCTGTAGAGCGCAGGGTGCTCCTGCCAAACTGTGTGTGACAGGGGCTACAGCACTGCCCTCCTAAAGCTGGCTGCAGTGTCCTACAGACTGCAGGATACCTGGAAGAAGCCCAAATGCTACAGGATGGGATATTCCAGAATATTTCAGCCCAAATTCTGGAAGGGAAAGCTTTAAGACATTCCTACAAACCCAGCAATGACCAAAGGGGCTGGCATGAGGCTGTTTGGTACCTGGAGGTCACTGTGTGGTGGACCTGGCCCTGTCACACTCTCAGTACCACCAGCCAGGGCTTTTGGCTGCTGCAGGAATGTTCCTCTGCCCACCACAGGAACAGCACCTGCTGAGGAGCCTCTCACCCAGCCCTTGCTTTAGTTTGAGTCCAGGACCACAAAGAGGTGTCACAGCTCCAGTCATACCCCTGCATTTGGGTGCAGGAGCAGATCTGAAAACCTGAACTGATGCTTAGTCAAGAGACTTTTTCAGAGCCCATCTAGTCAACTTTATGTGAAGCTGTGAGCAGAAAGTGCTCGTAGTTTCCAGGGTTTTAAAGAAAAAAAAAACGGTTCACATTGCTTCCTCCCTGGAGGTTTGCTTTCAAGTTTCAGCTTCAAACAAGCCCAGATTTCAAAGTTCCAGCACACACATTGCTCTGCATGCAGACCACGCAGGTTAAGGATTTCCCTGCAGCTTCCCACAGTGCACAGCCCCTGCTGCTCCCTGCCTAACACACTGCAGAGCTTAATTGTGACAGAAATGGTCCCACATCACTTGCAGGACCTGAGCTGTACATCAGTTTGGGGATGTTTTCCTCATTTCCTTCAAGATCTTCTGTAAGACAGCAGCAATGCCATTGTTCTTTCCTGAAGTGATAGCACCTTTCTGATAGGACCATATTGAAGGAAAGAGCAACAAAAAATGCTTCCACCACACCTCCTCCTACTGCAGGTTTACTTCAGTGCTGCCACTGGTGCTGATTTAATTCCATAACTCTAACTTTTAAAGGCAGGCTTAATCTGCCGTGCTGTGGCCTCTCTGTTGCAAGTCATCTCCCCTTATTCCAAGTGATTTAGTCCCTGATGCAGCGAGGCACTTAAGTCCATGCTTAAGTGTCATTTAATTCAATGCAAGGGCCCTAGCCCTTGCAGAGTCAGGGTTACAGCACTGTGAAATCCTCTCCTGCTGTGAGGAGGGGCTCTGTGTGCCGTGGTGTCCCCTCATGGGGTACAGCGTCTCTGGGTCACAGCCCTGCTGAGTGCTCTGGTTTTGTGGGGAATTAGGGGCAGAGCTGTGTCCCAGCTGTAAGGGCTCTGCAGTGAGTTCATCAAGCCAGGGTGGCTTTGGAGGCCACGCTCCCAGCCCCTGCTCGGTGTTTTTCACAGTGAGCATTATCCACGTGGAAATAGCCACGGTTTGGCAATCGCTCCCTGGGATCTCCTGTCGTTTCTGTGCTCATCCCTGAGTGTTGCCCCTCTCTGTGCAGCAGGATCAGAGTCACTGCCCACAGTCCCACAGGCCCCAGCACTCTCATTCCATGGCTCCAGGAACTCTGTTGGCATTCCGGTGCAAACTCTCCAAAGGGAAGGAGCAGCCATCCCCTGCACAATAGTGCACAAATAAGGACATGATTAAACCATACTGGATGCTGAGAGGCAAACTACTGCACTATGATGTTCAAAAAGCCAGAATAATGTGATGGTTATAAAGACAGACAGCTCAGGCAAAGCTTGCCTAGAGCACAGAATGATTGTCAGGATGGGCAAAAATGTAGAAAATCATGTGAGTGTGTAAGCTGCCAAAGCCAATTAATCCAAAGAACATTTTGCAACCATTAGGCTTCTATTACTGTGCATGCGTTGTAATTACTATGGGTCTGCATGGATATGATTGCAGATCTTTAATGATACCGAGGTTCTATTTGAGCTTCAATTATTTTTATTTAATTTTTTTGTGTTTAATTGTTGTAGCACCTAAAGTTGGAAAAAGTGACTTATTTTTTAGTTTGTCATTTTGAGTGCTGCTGTACCCAGATTGTCCTAGCAACCAAGAAGAGGAGTCTGGGAGGGCTGCTCAGAAGGAAGAGATGCTGTTGTGTTTCCCTGTCTTGTGCTACTTTACAGGCAACTCATGCTGTTAATATCAGAGCCTGGAAAATAGCAGGAACATGGTGGTCAAGGAAACTTCTGCTGATAAAAAAGTACAGAGAGCACTTTTCTGGGCAGCTTTGACTGAATCATTGTCCTCTGTGTCAGGGTTGAAGCAGCCAGAGAAATAAAGGGGAGCCCAAACCTTACAGTCAGGACTGGATCCACATTTTGTTGTTGGCTCAAATCAGTGTTGCAACATCCTGGACTCCAACTGTGAGAAATATCATATAGGATAAAACTGAGATTTCAGCTTGGTCGTTTGGGCTTATCCTCTGCCCAAAGACAAATGTGAGTTTATGTCACTTTTGGCTCTTGATTGGTAACCCCTCCTCTCTGTTAAAGAACACAAAATCTATTTTATCAAGGTAAGAACATGAGAACATGATATTTCTCATCTTGGTGTATGGCTGACCTGAGAAAGATGCAACAGCTGTTTGTCTCTTTTAGGGAAATCAGGTGAGTTATGAATTACTGAATTAATTAATCCAGTGAATATTCTTTCATATCTTCTATCCATGTGGTTAAAACTATTGTTAAATGCTGTTAATAGGAAAAAGATGAGACAGGGAAAAGTAGCTCAATGTCTAGGGAAGGAGTTTAAGACACAAACCCCACTGGTTTGACACCAGTTGAAGCATTTAAACTTCTGAAATTGAGTCTCAAGTCTGTAAGTTGCCCATCAGTTGCCAATGTCTGCGGAGGTGACATCTCTGTACAGTACTCACTTTCCTGGATGAGAAATGCTGATCATGCCAGTCCTTTGAGGAGAGTTGTGCTGGACCAAAAAGGACATAAAATGACAGAATGATGATAGAATGGTTTGGAAAGAGACCTTAAAGATAATTTCCTTCCAACCTTCCCACCATAGGCAGGGACATCTTGCACTAGACATACAAAAGAAATATCTTAATATTGTGATTTAAAGAGTACAATAAAACCTAAAAGAATAAATTCAAGATATAGCAGAACTGCTAGTAGAAGCAGTCATCTCAGGGCATTTGGCTAGCCTGGCTTTTTTGAAGTCTCAAAGCCTTTAAAGGGATGGATGGCTTTAGACAAGCTATTAACTGCTAATCTTATTCCTTTTAGGGGGAGAATGAACTGCAACTTACATTTTATTTTGTTTCTTCACCCAGATGTAATTCTAAGTGTCTGAGTTCTATGGTTGCATGGGACTCTGGACAACTGGGACAGAAGATCTCCATACAAAGGAGTCTGCCTTGCATCTCTGCTGACATTTTCCAGCCCCAGTGGCAAAAACAAGAGAGGGAAGGGGGCAGTGAGTGAAGAAAGACAGTGAGGGAGACACCTGGTCCTAGCAGTGAGCTCTGCAAACAGGCTCTCCCAGTAAGGAGATAAACACCCAAAGAAATCCCCTTCTTGCACATTGATGAGGGACTCTGATCTATCTGCTTCATTTGCACACAGGCAGCTGAAGGGTTTCAACCTGATATTGAAGGATAAGCAGCTCCTGAGCCAGCATGAGTCGGGGCAGCACCTGGTTTGTTTTTCATTTTTAATGTTTGTTTTACTGGCAGAGAGACTTCTGACTGACAAAACTTACAGGACCATCTCCCACCTCCCTCACAGAGCAGCCCTGACCTAAAATCCTGTAAAACAAGGTAAAGCCTGAGCTTCTCCCTCCCTCCAGCCCTGTGAGCGTGGGCTTTGCTTCCATTTCCTGTTCCCAGTTCTGTATAAAACATGCAGAAACATTGCAAGCAGTCCTGTAAGCACAAATCCTCTGCCCTGCACAGCCCATGCCCACCATGCTATGGGTATTTACAGTCCAACCCATTCCCCAGCCATACAGCTCACACTGGAGCTCAATCCCTGAGCAATACATCCTCATGACTAATAGAAACAATCACTTTAGACGAAAGCTCACAGGTATTTAAACAAGTTAAAAGCATTTCAGCAGCCTGATTAAAACAAGTGGGCCAAAATCCAAACACAATTTTCTCCCTGGCCAGCCTTAGCAGTGGTAAATCAAGAGTGGTAGTAATGTTATTAATTACTATTACAACTCCTGTAGCAGCATTATGGAGACACAGCACAAAGATCTCATTACAAGTCAGATGGACAGCTCTGAAGTGATCAGAAAGCCAATGAGTGCTCATGGGAGCACCCTCTTAAGCTATTAGTTATTTAAGCAATTTATAAGAAAAGGGAATTGAGTTGTGCTGGGAAGGAGAGAGTGTCTCCCAGCCCCTCGCCATGCAGAGAGCTTTCCTGGTCTGTCTACATCAAAGGCTCGTGGCTGCACCTCCTACTCATTTGATCTTAATTCAGCTCAAAAAAGCTCTGCTTCATGCGTTCCTAGGTATGGCTTCGACATGAAACATGATGTGATGGGCCTTTGATGAATAAGGGAACATGGGCTGGGAGTCATCTGTGCCAGGAAGATTTGATCTGATTTTGGGGAAGAGGTGAACACGTAGCCACACACGCACATACGTGCAGCTATAAATAAAGCAGGAGCTGTTTGCAGGGGAAACAGGAGCCTGAAGCCACTCCCTTGATTCAATTCATTGTCCCAGCTTATCTCTGTAATTTTATCAGCCTAAAAATATCCACACAGCCAGTGTTCTCTATGCAAATCATCATCATTTGAAGCGAAACACAGGGCAGCAGCAGGAGCCCTGGCAAGAGCATGGTGTGAGGCCAGACTCACCTCTTGCTCCTGAGCAGTGGCTGGTGGTGGCTCCACAGGGAGCAGCCCAGGCTTCCAAACCTCCTGGTCTGCCTCCCACCCACAGTCCCTCAGCAGCCACAGCTTCCCAAGCAGAGCCTGCAGACACCTGCCAATGGGTCCTGTGAGACACATTAAATGCTTCAAGTGTCTAGGGAGACTTCTCAGTCACGAACATGCTGGAATGAAATTAAGGTTTTTCCAGAGGTGTCTAAAAGGCAGATGGGCTGGCAGCAGGCAGGCAGTGTGGTGAGGGGGAGGATACTGAGGAAAACCCTAATTTTGGGCTGCAATGTTACCCCAGCCCTCCTTCAGGCCCTGGGACATGTAACTGCCCTGATCCCACCCTGCTTGCAGGGAAGCAGCCCCATTTCTCCCTCCTAATTTTCTTTTGAAGTAATTATTATTTCAGTACAAACAGTTAACTACCTGAGGATGTTTTTCAACTCCTTCACTGACCATGTGTCCAGGGTTAGTGTTTGCTCATGGGTCTCTGATGTGTAGCTCTCAAAACAGTGATAACAAATGATGATGAAGTCTTGGTGACTCCCATTCCGAGGAAGAAACCACCAAAGGAGGAACACCACTGTTGTCCCTGAAAATCAGCCTTCTGATTAGTTTTATTATAATGGAGTCAGTTCTCATGAATTGTAAGATAAACAAGGATCATATTTGCATTCCTTTGTGAGAAGATATCACCTGATGGACTTCTCAAGTGACCAGTGGAGATGGAGAGGTGGAACTTCTCTGTCCAATCTCTGCTCACTGTCCAGAAACTTATAGATACGAGGTCAACAATAAATCAGAGAGTTCTCTTCTTCTCTACCTGAACACCTGTTGTGTGTGTTACTGTGTTCCCTCTGTGCATCACAGTTACACACCACCAGTGGTTTCTGTCTAAAAAGCAGCAAAATTTTCTTCTGTGTGCCTTTTGAAGCAGGGTGGCCAAGGCAGGGAGTGCCCAAAACACAGAGCACAGAAATCATCAAGGTGAGAGAAGAGATTTGGAAGACATCAAACCTTAAAGGATGTAGACACAAGAGATTTCCAGGGGCTCAGATAGCTGAGCAGAGAAAAAAGCTGTGCTTTTATAGCAGACACTTGATGCTTAACAGACGGGTCAGCTCAAGAGGTCTGTGTACACAAGGGGAGGGAGATTATAATTCAGAGGAGAAAATACACCAGGGACAGGAGATCCAACCACTGAGGAGGCCCAATGGCCTCTGGCTGGCACCATTTGTTTGGTGTTTGTTCAAAAGACATCCCAGCAATGCTTACAAAGCTACATAAACCACCATGGAGCAAAGCTCAGCCCAGTTGGACTCAAAAACCCCCTTCTCAAAGGGCTACTCAGCAGTAATTGAAGATTTTTTTTAAAATTACAAGAGTTTAAGCAAACCAAGACAGATATTTTTCCATTCAGGGCAGTGTGCTGATGTGCTGTTCTTAGCACATGGCCCCATCTGTTACACCCTAGCACGGGGTGGGCACCTCCCCAACCACTGCTGCCAACAGAATGGCAAGAGCCAGTTACACATCCCAGAAATCTGTTTGGTTTTCTTGCAATAAACAGGTTCTGAATTACATCAGTGGGTTAAAAAGGCATCTTTCTCACACTGGATGCCTGACCCAAACCCTGCTGACATCCACACAAGTCTTTTAGTGGCTTCAATAGGCAGGGGGTGAAGCCTGAAGAGAGCACCACACACTGAGCCATCTAAAATCAAGACAAACTCAATCAACTTTATGTAATAACAAGATTTACCTCACTGCAACCTCCATAACCCCTGCTAATGTCAGGGCTCAGGCTTTGAGGAACCAAATATTAAAGGCTTCTCTGACATGAAAGTCAGCATGTACTAATTTTGGTAAACCTCCACCAGGACACAGGGATCAGCTGGGGGGGGAACAGCTGGGCCACTGCTGCTCCTGAAAGTCCAGTCTTTTGTTTCCTTCTTTCAGCCTTTAATAAGCTTCACTGGAGGCAGCTTTTAAAATAAAACCAAAAGCTTGAGTGTGAGCCCTCCATCCCTCTCTGTCCAGGGCAGCACTTACTCCCTGCCCTGCTGTCTGTGCATGTCTACCTCTGAAACCAGAGGCCAGGGGGTTGTGTAAACCCGTTCTGCAGGATCAGCTCCTTCCACAGAGCGTTACTCACTGGCTTGTGGAAGATACGGTGCCAGGCCCCGTAATACAAACAGCTTCCGAAAGAAAAATTAATGGATAGTGTCAACAGCCCAGAGCTCCAGATAGGCCAGAGGAAAACAAACTGTGAGGCATTTTGTGAAGGTGAGGAAATGAAAAGGCTGTTTGCCTGCATTTCACCTTGCACAGATGGGAAAGTAGTGCATGGGCACACTGACACTCATCACCTTTGCGAGGTGTCCCAGGGCTAAATCCTCACTCACCGTGATGAAATGTAGGGGCAAGCCTGCAACTTTCATGCTTCAATAATAGAAGAAGCTATTTATACAGAGATGTGAAATATTTAGACTCAGAGTGTTTCATTTCACTTAATTTAATACCACTTAACACTTGTGGAATTTCTATAAATGAAATCACTAGAGATTCAGATCCTACTGTGTCCAAATGTGTCTAGAAAAGAAATGTGTCCATTTTCAGTGCAACAAATGCTCAATTGCAGATTTTCAGCACAATAAAATCCCTAGACTAGCAATTTAATTATTCAGCTGACTGGTGGAAGAATAAGAAGTTAGAGGAATCTAAAGCCATGGAGGAAAACTCGGGAGCAAGTTATAACAAATGTTTGCTTTAAGACACTAACTGAGCTACCCAGAAGCTTGCACTTAAGGGATAATGATCATTTAATAATTATGCAAGAGAGTACCATCTTTGTTCTCATAATCTCTCCTCATATGGTCAAAACTATATTCTTTCTTAGAGCTCCATCAAAATGAGCATTCTTCATGCCAAAATTTTTGACCAAGGTCTTAATCCTACAACGGGAGGCATATGGGCAGACACATTCATTTCCATGGGTACCCATGCAAACATAAATCTCCTGCCCTGAAATCAGTGTGCTGAGAAACACACAAGTGACACTATTAGGTGCACTCTCAAATTATTTGGCTCTTTGCTTCTTCCTCTTCTCCTTCAAGCACCTCCAGGAAGATCGTAGCACTTTGTCACTGCTCTTGATATTGGTGGTGGAGACCAGCCAACTCCTGCCATCTTAGCAATGAACTACACAGAAATGGGAACTTTCAGGGGTTTCAAGGCTTAAAAAACCCGAGCACAGATTCAGAGCCAGTAATATCCCCCATTTGCAGAGAGCCTGTGATGTAAGGAAGGAGAAAGGGGAAAGGAGGATGGTTGTGTTCCACACAGCGGGGATTTCAAGGAATAAACAAGGAGAGCATTGCTGTTGGAGTGCTGCAGGAGTTCCACCAGCAGCCATTCACCCAGCCTCCTTCCAGGGGAGGATCCACCAGGATTTGGTCTCTGTAACTTGCTGATGAGCTGTGGGAGCAGCCAGCACAGGCTGGAGGCCCAGAGCCGGGATCCAAATGTATTCTCATGGCACAGGCTGTTATTAGCCACAATACACTTCTGGCATTAGACAATTTATAATTGCGTTGCTAATTACATCACCAATTAAGTACAATCTGCCATTTCTGGAATTCTCTCCCTAGTCAAATGCTGTCCTTGAGGCATTAAAATTACGCTGGCATCCAGCAGCAGGAGCAGCAAATCACAGTGTCCTCGTTATCACAGGATCCCTGTTGAGCTGCTGCCCATCAGATAAGCCTGCAGGAGCCTCAGCATCCTCCTGCCAGCTCAGGCTGTGCCTCTGCTCACCCTGCAGCAGCTGATGCAGCCCAAATCACAGAGGCAGCACTTGAGAAAAAAGCATCTCCCACACCAGGGCAAGCCCCTGCCTGCTGGGTTCGGAGGTGATACGAGGTCCTGGCTGCCCACGCAGATCCAAAAAATACTGAAAACTCTTCTTCCTGCTCTGGGATTTGACTGCCTGCTTCAGGCCGTACTTTCCACGGACTCATCTCTGCCACGGAATAATCTTTTCCTATTCCAGCAGCCTCAAGACACAGCAGCCTGATGAGCTCTGAGCCGCCAGCACTAAGAGGCAATCGGGCACCAATTTGGGACACAATGCATTGGCTGTGGGGACTTTATGGGAGCCATTGGAAGGGGGGTGGCAGCAATCAGGTGCCAGATGAGCCCTCCCTGCTAAGGAGGCAGCTCACAGTCCTTGTAGGGAGAGAGAGGCAGCTCCCAGCTAGCCAGGCTGCTGGCATGTTTGCCATACCCCCAGTGCTCCTTAGCAGCAGTGAACATTCACAGGGTGGCTTTGGGAACAGCTTCACTGTTTCTCCTCCACCACAGCTTAACCCCATGTGGTAACAGCCCCCTGGGCTGGGGATGTCCCACTCTACCACCTGTGTGGGGCTGGAGATTTTCCCCATCCCTCCAACACCTTCCTGAGAAATAAACATATCAAGGATACCCAGATGGTTTTGCAGACTGTTTCACCCTTGGGGAACAAGGCTCGATGAACTGCACCTCCTCTTCTGCCACCTCACCTTGCCATGACTTGGTGCTCTCCACCATCACACAGTTCACACCCAAATCACTCATAGAGATGCTCCCACTTGCTGCCCTGCATTTTGTGCCATCAAGCTTGGTCACCCCTGTCTTGTTATGACAAAGCCAGCCAGTCACTCACTCTTAGCTGGTTTATTTTTGATGCTTATCTATCCATCACAGCTCTTATTGGAAGGGGGAGAGCAGGAAACGTACGCTGCAAGGATGAAGAGCAAGTGCCCCAATAAATCCTGAGCGTGCTGCTGCAAGACTGATGCTTATAGAAGTGGTTTCATGTTTGCAGAAGAGCAAATGATCTACAGAAGGGAAGGAAGGTGATGGCCCAGGAACTGTGCATCAGTGGAGCACAAAGGGTGACAAACTCAGGCTGTGACCCAGGGACAGTGCCAGAGTCCCTCTCTCTGCCCTCCCCACACAGATCTCCTGGTCCCACGAGTGCCAGAAGCTGTAATTGGGTCACCTGTAGCACAACAGTGACACCAAAAGCTTTGTAACACATTTGACAACCACTGAGGAAAACTGCAACACACAGTTAAATATTTAACTGGGATAACCATGTTAACTCAGCCTTTTCAATTTTAGGTCCCTTCAATAAAACTTTTCTCCTGCACAAGCAAAGACCAAGTGAAGAGTCATCAGATTTGTACAGCACTTCTCCTTCCTGTGCATTGATTTTCCAGACCTGACATAAATCCATTCCCAGCATCAATTGCCTGCCCAGGATTCTCCTTCCCTGGAGTTGCACTATTGTCTGATTTTTCTTCAATACGAGTTGGAGGCAACACGAGGCCAGTCAGAAAACGCCTTGGGGCTACAGAGTCCCAGAGTGGATAATGCCACTGGAAGAAGAAACCTGCACTAAAATCTGGAGAACAGCATCCCAAAACTCCTCACAGGATCACACTAAGGTGTGCTGAGACCACCTATGTCCTGCTATCCAAGGGGGATGCTATCTCCTCCCATGCCAGCACTGTGTCCTTGCCACCCCATCTTGGGGAAAATTTTGCCCTCTCAGATGCAAAAGCTGAGTTTCGTCTTTGGATGCTTTACAGACTGATTTAATCTTTCTTGACAACTTGTCTTCTATTGTGTGGATTTGTTTAAAAGGGAGGGAGCAGTTATTAATGTCTACAGGAAGGGGAAGAAAACAGTCCCCGCTCCACTGGTCCAACAACCCTGCTGCCACCACTGCCTTGTCAGGGGAAATTAGGCTGGAGGGGTGCAAGTCCCACAAAGAAGTTGTGTTTTCCTACTAAATGCTCCTTAAGAGACCTCAGCTGGCCTCTTCCTGACAGTGATACTTAACTCCAAAAGTTTCCACTGGCTCAAATTTCTCTGAGGCTGAGCTCTTCAAACTAGCAGGGAAGAGAGATTTCCGTGGGAGTGAACTCCTCAGGAGCCCTGAGCATCCTGGAAGCTGAACTCGACATGAAAGGCACGCTGAGGATAGGCAATGAAGGAAATACAAATCATTTGCCTAATGAGCAGACAAACTTTTCCTAGCTGTTTTCACTGCATTTCCAGAGGAATAATTCAGATTTCTCCTTCCAGCTTTCTGCTATTGGTCTGTGCTCTTGCTGCTGTTGTCGTCATTCCAGCTAGCCCTTGTCCACTCAGAAAATTCATGGTATGTATATTTTTGTGCATGGTGCTCTTGAGATGTCTGAAAAATGTTCCTGTGGACCAGGCACTGATTTATCACTCTCTGGAGAAGATAAATTTCTGTCTGCTTCCTGCATCTCTGTGTTAAGATACAACGTGAATACAAATTTGTTTGGAAAGGTTGCATTAAAACAATAATATGCCTTTCTCTTATATTTTATGTAATGCTGCTATTCCCATTTCACATTGGAAATGCAAGATATCAGTATTCGAACAGATATTTGGCTGGGTTAGCTGAAGATGTCTCATCGTTGGCTAACATTAACTTTGCCTTTAGGATTATCTGTCTAATTTTCATAAACAAAATGGGAGAAAATACTTAGTATTTGGGCATTGCAGCTGCTCTGAGCAGTCAACTGCTCTGCAGAATTCCTGCCCCCAGCCTACCTCCCAGATTTTGGCACTGCTCTGGAACAATGGAACTTCAGCTCTGGCTCTCTCTGAATTTCCAAGCACCTCCTGGATTTCCCAGTTGTCACAAGGACAGGACCCTGCTGATTTCTGTGCCCTGCAAGGGGGCTGTTTGCAGTGGGCACAGGCTGGTGCAGAGAGCAGGTCCCAGCTGGCACCAACAGGGTGGGCACAGTCACCAACAGCCCGGGGGGCTGAGCAGGGCAGCTGCAGGGGGAGGGGGTGCCTGTGCCAGGACCCCCAGGTCCCTCCCTGCAGCCCCCCTTCCAGCCCCTATCTAAACCTCACACCCATTACAGCTAATGGAAAAAGCTACTCCCTGGGGCTCTGGAGCCAGCCAAAAAATGATGAATGAAAATTGAAATTCAGCCAGAGGTCTGATCCTGCCCAAGTTCACAGCTGCACAAATCCCTGGAGTTGAACCCTCTGGACACACCAGGCTCTGGAGCTTCAGTTGTGTCCCTTTGTGGGCTGGCACTGTGATGCTGGGAATGGGGCAGAGGGACTGGGTATCACCCCAGGTGTGTGTGGGCAGCAGACAGCCCCTGCCTCCCCAAGGAGGGGAAAAGGCAAAGCAAACCCCTTCCCAAGGAAGGGACAGAAGGGTCTCAGGTCCCGTGCCATGTAGCGAGACCATCCTAACTCCTTTGGCAATTAGCTGCATTACAGGTGAATTAGGAGTTCTTATGCCCACTAAAATAAGTAGAGCTGCAGCTCCTGACAAATTTGTCCTGATAGACAATGCTGATCTCTGATGCAGGTCTGGCTAAGGAATGGACAGAGCAGCCACAACCTCTCTGCAGTGAGCACCTCCATCTCACCCTGCTGACCCCACCATTCTCCACTGGGGCGAACTGGGCAACCTCAGCACAGATAAAACCACAAAAGGATTTCTCCAAATTCCCCCTTTTCCTTTCCGCCCCCCCTCTTTTTTCCCTTTTTAAACAGATCTTGGATGCCAAAGATTGGCGGTACTGCCCAAGAGAATCTGAAGGAAACTGAAAAACACATCTAGCCTTTTCTTGGACTGGGAACTAGCAGCACTTTGTAGGCTGAACTCAAATACTCTCTACAGCACTTTGTCTTACTCAGACAATTTTCAATAAATGTGTACATTTTTAACAGCCTACATATACATCAGATTCTTTTTGCACATAATGACAAGAAAAACAAGGAGTTCCCTTAGTGATGGTGTGCCCACGTAATGGAGACAGTTCTCAGGAGCTGGGAAGGCAGGGAAAATGCAGAAGAGGAGGATATTTTTTTACATGGTAAAAACCCTGCAATTTGGCTCATGATATGTCCTTGGACAAATCTCTCATTCTGACCACATTTAGGGAAAATTACCCTATAATAGCAGCAGATGAGACTTTTAGTTGATCAACAGTGTGAGAAGAGGGAAGCATTTGGGTTTAGCAAATGCTTGCTGCTGCCTCCACATTCTCACTCTGCAGCATTTCGTTGCTGAGGATAGTGCATGGCACAGCACGAACCCCCTCCATTCTCTCACCTTCTAGGTTGAAATACTGGGGCTGAATTTACAATTAAAAAGAGAGAACAGCAGCTAAGTGAGCAGCAAAATATTTGCATTGTTGTAAACTGCCAGGTTGCATGAACTGTGAAGTCCCCAGGCTATTTTGGGATAATTCAGCACCTTTCAACTGTCACATAAAATTTCATGGGGGATGATGCTTGGCATTGTTTATATGACATTAGCTTCACCTTTTCATCCTACTGGGGACCATCAAATGCAAAACTGGATTAAATTTGGCAGATCACATTATATATGGGGAAGTGAGAAATATTGCTGTATCACAATTGATTTTCCCAAAGGCACCAGCCAACCTCTGGTATTTTGATGCTGAGGCGATAAATAATTTTCCATAGTAATTTCCATATTCAGTAAGCTGAGAAGTTTTTCTCAGTATGCAAATGAGATTTATTTAAAGCACCATTTTCTGTTGCTTACAATTAGATTGATTTGGATGGCTGCAGAAGGGTGTTTGTCTTGGGTGTTGCTGAGTGGGCAGGAGCAGAGGGAAGTCCTTCATGCAACACAGACTTGCCTTTGAACTAAACTTGCTGGACCTGTCCTGGCTGGACAAGAAATGCCCCAAATTAGGAGCATGTGGGTGATTTGGACTTCTATGTTTTGGTGCTAGAATTATTTTACTTGATTGTAAGTACTTGAGTAGACACAGGAATGAGCAGGCAACACAAAATGAGTGGGCCTCAAAACCAACCCTGATTTGATGGAGAAAACTTCCCAAGTACCAGCTCTGAAGAGACTGCTTTTGGGTTGTTTTTGCAATATCACAATTTCTTATTTGTTTTGACAACACCATTGAAAAGCACCAACACAGCCAGGTCCACTAATCTTGTAGTCGAACATAACAAGAGGATAAAAGCAATGCCCAGAAAGAGAATAATGAATTTGATCACAGACATAAAAAGGGAGATCTTGACCCAGATATACTAAAAAAAGAACCAGCACCATTTTTAGCAGGACCTACATTTCCTTCAAGCCACCAGTAATAATCAAATAGACAAAGTATAAAATATTTGTTCCCCAGCCCACCTTCACTGCATGCTAGGCCCAGCTGAATTTCTGCATTGGTTCCTCCTAAGCCCCAGGAGAAAGCTCTGGCCAGCTCAGCACATCCCATGCCCCTGCATCATTCAGTGACAACACTCTGAGAAGTTTCTGGTGGGCTGGATGGGAGAGAGAGCAAGAGGGAGGGGAGAGGCTGGGCTGGAAGGGCTGTGAACAGCACAAACAAAATGAGCTGAAGCATGTCCTGGGTGCTGTGCCCTGCTCTCCCACCAACATTTCCCACCCCCAGACCTAGAAAAACACTCAGACAGGGGCTCCTGGATGCACTGCACAAGCCTCAGTGAATGAATTAGCAAAGAATAAAGTCTTTCCTCCACACATCTCCTCCTCATCTCACTCACAGGATAAATCAGTCTCGTGTAGCACAGCTGTGGGAGTGTCCATGAAACCCCTTCCCCTGGCACCAGCCTGCCACTGCTCCCAGCCTGGCTGTGGGATGCAGAGCCCCCTTTGGTCCCCCTTGCTCTTCCCCCTCCTCTGGCTGGCTCCCCCGGGATGACAAGGTTGTTATTCTGAGTCATCCTCAGCCCGGCTCCACTGTGGCCCCGCTGTGAGCATCACTAACGCGCCTGTTTCCAGTTTGCACACCACGTGAAGCAGTTGAAAGGAAATTCGGTCCCATGGAGAGAGCCAGCACTAGGCTGATGTATCTCACAAACTCTCAATTAATGGGTGATACACAGGCTTTGCACACAGAGCTGAACTCAGCTCTCTGAGTACATTTGCATTCGTCACTGTTGTGAGCCCTGTGATGGTTTGATGGCAAAGCCTGTCCTTCCCTACCCAGCCTGATGTGGCACTTTCAGTGGAGGTGCTGCAGGCACTGGAGAACAGCCCATGGATTAACCACACTTGCTGGGCCTTTCCAATGGTCCTACACTCTGTCATGTTGTTGCACCACCAGGTTTCAATTTGCTTCCTAAGGCTTTGCTTCCAAGCCAGGCATTATCTTCTTTATTTAACTTGCATTGCTTGCTTCCCTCTGCCTCTCTCCAGCAGACAGGAGTGTATCTCAGTGCCTGGTTAAGAATGTCTGCTGACATAAATGGGTGCATTGCTATATTTTTGGTGCTGCTGCTCTCACTTAAATGTGGAGAAAGTTTGACCTCCTAAAGTTAAGAAAACTCAGTCAAGAAAGTTTGAAATCCCCACATTGGGAGACTTGTTCTTCTTTTTATGGTAGCACATGAAGTGCTGCCTGTTAACAAGGTGTTCCTGGCAGTGGTGCTTAAATCAGGGACGTGTGAGTCTAAAGGCACAGATGTAAAACCCACACTGGTTTGTACATGAGCTGCTGTGTGACCCAGCAAGTGCTGGAAGGATCAGAAAGCTGCACTGAATCAGCATTATGGGCTGCTAGGGCACAGCAAAGCAAACTAGAACCAGCTTGCTAAGATCAACAGCCCTCCAAAACCTGCCAAATGATGGTTAGGGTGTCCTTTAGCAAAGGGTGGTTCTTGGTACATGACAGTTTAAGGCCCATCTTGAACACTCTTAAAGGAAATTGCATTTTTGAAGCAACTCCCTTCCATACAGCAGACCCCTTTTCCACATCCCAAGTCTGATTTAAAGTTTGTCATCTACTTGTCTTCAGAAGAAAAGCTGGGAGTGACAGAGCAGCCCATGAAATGAAGCCTGTCCTCCTCCCAGGGAGTTCAGCCTCCCTCAGAACTCCAGCAGCAGCTCAGCACCAAGGAAAAGAGAGCAGAGCCTGAGTCACTTGCAAGTTTCTCTTCCTTGAGGCTGTTATAAATATGATAAACCATTTTTTGTTATTTTAAAGTGCTGCCTAGAGTTTAATAAACATTCATATGTATTATTAATCTGAGATATTAACCCTAAATCTCATAATAAAATGACTCAAGCATTCCAAGCGATCTCAGATGCTTGCAAAATCCTTGCAAGACACTAATTAAGCTACATTGGAACAATTGTTCAGTAAATTTTACAGTCAGGTTTCATCTTCTCTTTAAAGAGCAGACTACAAATTTATGCAACATGAAATGGAAGCTAATGAACTTGGAGGATATTCAGTATGGAGCATGCATCTAGTAAGTGGGAATAAAAACATTAACAGTGCTTTGAGATAATAGACTATTTAAATTCATATTTGTAGAAGCCGTAGACTAATCTGCAGTGATGTACAGTTTAGATGCTTTCTCCTGGAGGGCACAATCCTGAACACTCAGGGATACAGATTCTCCAGTGAAAGAAATCTCACACTGTGATCTCAGGTTGTGACAGGCAGCAAAGACTGGAGACCTCATCACGCTGGGGATCTCGAGTGTGGGAGCATCACATGGGTCTGCAGGTTGGCCTGGTGCTGGAGGAGGACCCCACCATCAATTTGGGTCCTTAGAGCTGAGGGGTGCCCCTGCTCTGGTTAACCAGCAACGAACAGATGCTCCTGTCCAGGGAGAAACACTCCTCCGTGCTAAGGGCCACTCTGCTTAATGGTTGGCAAGATAAATATTAAAAAGCAAATAATGGAACCTGTTAACAACACATCACTCACTTCAGAGCTTTATACAATGATTTTTTGCAGGTTGCAGAACCCGGAGCTCTCATCAACACTTGCAGCAGTCCTAGGCTGGATGAAGGAAATCCAGACCCACTCATTTCCACAGCTATAGGATGAGTTTTGTAAGGATAAGCCCTGCATTCAGCAGGACTCAGGCTCTGGTATCCAGCCAATTCATAAAGCCTTATAAAGCCTCTTCTTTTTCTCCATATGTGGCTGAACCAGTGCTGGCATGTGATGAAAACAGTGAATCTCCTCCCTAAGCCAGCCAACACAAATCACTGCATTCCTGGTCTGCCAATGGCTGAGTTTTAGCACTGTCTCACCAGACCTGGAGCTGAAGGAAATTTGGACATCCATTATTATGGTTGTGCAGCACCACATCCTGGCTTTTGATCTCCAGCACTGGCATAAATCAGGTCCTCAGGGACCAGGAGTCCCTTGGGGAGCTGTGTCTGTGGCCCACATCAAACACTGCTGGGAAGCACAGATCCAACCTTTAGTATTTGTATCATGTTTCCAGCTGTCTGCAGTGCTACAATGCCAATGATTTATTCATTTATTTATTTCACCCTTTGCACAGAGTTTGCAATGCAGAGAGCAAGTGAGATGCAGTCATGCTCCAGCTGCGTGCACTGTGGGTTTTTGGGAGCCTCACCATGTGCTCAGCACGGCAGGGAAGGGGCTCCACAAGACACACCAAAGGTTGCCATAAGGCAAAACAAACAAGGGCCCCCCTCCAAGAGCCCCTCAGGACTGGGCAGAAACGGGAAGGGAGGTTTAGACAAGAGAAAAGGGAAAGCACCGCAATTATCGCTGGTGAAATTCAGGACTTCCCTGGGACTTTCTCGTTGGACTGGTGGGAATTGTTAAAACAGGAAGGATGTTTTGCAAAAGCTTTTGTTCTTGGATTGCACTGACTTCTCTTTGTTAATCTAATTCTGTAAGAAGGGATTAGCCTGATACCTGCATCATATTTCACCCTTTTTACACAAAAAAAACCACTAATTTTTTTTCTTTTTTTTTTTTTTTTTTCTTTACCACAGCAAAACCAGACCCTAATGGATACCAATTTTGCTCAGAAAATGTCCCTAAACAGCCTGGGCCAAGGATGTTTGGATTGTGAACTTGCGTCCTCTCTCCAACTCTGTCTCCTTCTGGGATCACAGGCTCCAGCCCAGCCTCAGGACCCCAGGATGCTCCACATCCCCCTGGTGCCTGGGCAGAACACGCTCTTTTCCCTGAGTGACTTGCTGCCCTGCAGGGAGCTGCTGGAGCCGAGATCACATCCAGCATCCCAAGGACAGGTGTTAACGAGGGCTGGGGCTCCCTGTGGGTTCCACACTCAGTCCGGAGCAGCTGCCCACCCCTCTGGCAGCACGGGAGGCTGTGAACCATCTGCTGGAGAGTGCTGGGAGCCCCAGAGCTCAGAGTGGTCCGTGCTGGGTGCGTGGGCAAAGCTCAGACCCGGGTGTGCAGCACCTGAGCTGTGGCAGAGCTGCAGGCACACACCAGCGCCCCATTCCCTGACAGATATTCCTCACGACCGTGATGCTCACATAACCTCTAATGTTTTGCAGATGATGGAAAACTCCTCTCTCTATCCAGAAGGATCAAGCAGTGTCAGGCAGCTTAGCAAAGCTCCCCAGCACACCAGAGGAGACATGCAGCTCCAGCCTCCTCTCCCCCTCTGGAAGGACGCCAGGCAGAGGCTTGTGCTCCCAGTAATCCTCGTGCTGGCTGCTTACACAAACACAGAGCAAAACAACCCAGTGTTTCCCAAAGTTACAGTTTTCAATTAAATTCCTTGGGCAAGACCTGAGTCAGCTCAGCCCTCTTTTGTCTTGCATTGATTTTAGCTCTGTTCTGTGATTTTCATAACTAAAGGTTATAGGGTTTTTTTCCTCCTCAGTTTCCAGCAGGTCACCTGCTTTGCTCTGGCCTCTTTGCTTGTGTTTAGCAGTGACTAAACTTTGTGCTTTTTCCAGAGTTCCTCAGCCTGGCTGCTGGAGGCAATGGACCTTCCTGAGCAAAGTGGGAAAGAGGGTGGGCTGTGGATTGGATCTGGATCAAGCACAGTATCCAGCCTTGGACTGAAGCAAAGGGTTATTGCTATGGCAGGAGCGAGTCAGAATAAAAAATGGAGTATACTTAATTCTAACCCTTTTTGTGATAATACTGAGAATGGAATTATAAACCTTGGCCAAGTCAAGGGGGGCTTTGCCTGAGGCAGGAGCTCTGTTAAACCACAGAGCCTTCATGCACTTAAGAATTCACCAAAGCAACTTCCAGAAACATCCCAAGACATTGCTATGCCAATGATCAATTAGAATTGTTATTTTCATGGTGCAATAATCTTCTTCATTAATTTTCTTTTTAAAATTCAAATGGGGAGATGAGGTGGATTAGATAAAGCACGAACTCAGGCAAGGAACAAAAGTGTTTCTGGTACACAGCATGTGTCAGAAAGTACAAGTGTCTGAGCAGATGTGCTAATGGACCCAGACCCTGCACTGGAACCAATTACTTCATCATTAGTGAGTAAAAAACCAGTTACTCATCCCAATGATGTAAAAGGGAGGACATGAATTTTGTTAAAGGTAAGCTTGAACTGGAGCATCAGAACTTTTGCCTACTTTTCACCTGTTTTTCTGGGTGCCCAGCACAGCACCCTCTTGCTCTACTGAACCTCACACAGCCTCTCTGAGGCCTCCCTAGCAACATTCCCCTCTGAAGCTTTCAAAGATTCCTTTCATCTGGTGGCTGGAGGGCTGGAAAAGTCTGATGCTTTTCCTCCCCCTGTCTGAAAGTCTGAAAAATGGAAGTAATAAGCTCAGAAAAGGGTCTCTTCACCTCCAGTTTAACACACTGCTCGTGCTGGGCAGCAGGCATCAATGTAAAGGGCAAAACAGTTCCTAATGATTTCTCCCAAATTTGGAGGATGCTGGGCAGCATCTTCCCATAACCTGTCCTGCACTGCACATGACCTCAGTGCCAGGAACAGGGAACCAAATATATTGCAGTGACCTCTGCTACGATTTCAGATGGTTTATAGCAAGCAAAACCAGTTGTTGAGAATAAACAGGCTTCAAATTTTGACTGAGAACCATCAGTGCTGGGCCAGATCATTTCATTGCTGAAATCTGTGGGCAAAACCCTGACACCGACAACAGCATGATGAATGAAGATCCTGAAGCTTGTCCTGACTCCCAGGAAAGCAATAAATCAATGGCGTAGGAAAACCCCAAGCCTTTGAGCGCTGGGGAAGTGAATAGTGAAATGTGAAATCAATGGGAAGCGTGGCAGGAAGGCAGCATGGGGTGGGTGGCAGAAGGGATGTGCAGCTGTTGTTAGCTGGGGTGAGCTGCCAGCATGCTGGATCCTATAAGCCAATTTTACCTAATAATCCCACTAATATGGAGTGACACTGGTTGTAATCCTTCGGTGATTACAGTGTGGACCAATGCCTCAGCATCTCTGCGAGGATTTAAGGGAGAGTACAGCATCCAGAGAGCTGCAGCCAGACTTTTCCTCTCAACTGGAAGGGAAGAGTGTCAAGGCATGGAAAAGCAGGAGCTGCTGCATGCTCATCCATATTTCTGGAGAGAATAAAGAGAGCAAAGCTGGGGCTTCCTCACTGTGATGTTTGCCAAGTGCCTCTGCAAAGCAGAGCCCAAACCCAGAGAAGAAAAAGGGGCTGAGCACAACAGGGCACTGCAGCAGAAAACGTGGCACAGCATGGGGAGAAGTACTTGAATTAAGCCAGTGCAGGAAAGTGGGGCCAACCCTGGGTTTGAGGAATAACAAAGAGAACAAAGACAACATTTACAGTTGGGGGGATTTTGATCTCTGCTTGCATCAAGTGGGCCCAGGAGAAGAGACACTGGGGGGAAAAAGAAAGGCAGTGAAAGGGAGCCAGGAGCCCTTGATCTATGCTGGGGGCATAGGATCATGGAAAGTTTTGGGTTGGAAGGTATCATAAAGATCATCTCAATCCACCCCCTGCCATGGACAGGGACACCTTCTTCCATCCCAGGTAACTCCAAGCCGCAATGTCCAACCTGGCTTGGATCTTCCAGGGATCAGGGGCAGCCACAGCTTCTCTGGGCACTCTGTGCCAGGGTCTCACCACCAACTTTGTACAAAATTTTTCCTAGGATCTAGGCTGGATCTACCCTCTTTTCATTGAAACTATCACCCCTTGCCTTATCATAACAGGCCCTGTCTGTCCCCAGCGTTCTTATAACTCTCCTTTAAGTATTGAAAGGCCACAAAAAGGTCTCCCCAGAGCCTTCCTTTCTCCAGGATAAACAACCCCAAAGACATCTTAAGTATCATTTCATGGTCTCTTGCCCCTTTATGGAATTTCCCTAGCCACTAGATGTCTGAGCTTTTGCTGAAAACAGACTTAGGATAGTGCTGCAACTGAGTTTAGATAGATCTGCATCCTAATCTGCGAGGAGATGCCAGGCAAAACCCACCAGAGCTGTGGATTACTACCAGGAGTTTAAACGACTGCTGATTTATTGGAAGTGTCACTCGTACAATATTTTCAATGTCTATCCCCAGCCTGGGAAGTGAGGGACTGGAGCACAGTGAGGAGGTTTCACAGGCTAGTGAATCACTGTGGGGGTGCTGTGGAATTATCAGCTGTATATTGAGAGCTGCTGGAATGACTCCAAGAGCTGAGGACAGATGCAAAATTGTAGGAAAGACTGATTCAACATCATCACCAGCAGCAGTGTATGAGCCATGTGGGCCAGGAGGCCTGGAGTACAGCTGGCCAAAGTGGGCTTGCTGAATTATTGTAACAAAATTAGATAAAAACCACAGAGGAAATTACTGCAACCCTTTACATTAAGGCAAGAGGCTTTCCATGGTGGAACAGCTGGAGGACTTGGGGAGACCATGCTCTCCCTATAGTAATCACTAAATTGGTCAAATACAGCCAGTGAAGATGTTTTATTATGAACAGATGGAAGTTTGAGGCTCAACTCCCTGCTTTGCATGAGTGTGTTCAAAGCAGCTGCTAATCCTGACACAGGGAGAGTATGTCTGCATGACAGAACCATGGGTTGGTGGGAGCTGGCTGCATCCAGAGGTTGCCCAGAACTCAAGGCAGCCACAGGAACCCAGGAGAGACAAAACTGAGGCAGGTGCTTGGCAATAAAACACCCCCATTGCTTCTCCTGAGGAAAAACACCCCACTCTTCCCTCACAGCATTTCCTCTGCCCACTCCTGCTGGCCATCCCCTCGGGTGACACAAATCCTAGCTGGCTGACACCTCTGGCTGGTGGTGCTCTGGAGGTGGAACACCAAGAAGGAGTGTCTTCAGGACTTTTATCTCTCGAGACTCGAGAGGGGGGAACGCCTTCAGCCCGCGAGTTCAAACAAGAGGCACAGGACAGCACAGAGCCACCTTTGCTGGTCATGGGATCACAAAGCTTCACCCCTGGAAATGATAAAATGATCAAGCTGATGGTTCTCCATGTCCTGTATCTTATCTCCAAATCAGCAGTCTTCTAGATAAAAGCTATAGCAAAATGTGAAAATCAGAGAAAAATCTTCTTATGCCTCAGTTAGAGGGTACTGCACAGCATGAAACACAAGGGTTTGCATTTACATCACAATTTGGTTGCAGAGAGCCTTTGAACTGATTTGTTTTGAAAATTACCATGCTCTTGGCATAAGATGCCTCTCAAGCAGAACCACTATTTTCCAGACATGGCTGTGTGATGCCTCTGAAGGCACTGGAGACTGCAGAGGGAGCAGTGTGCTCTGGAGTGGTACCTGATGGGCTGGTAAGATGTTGTTCTGAGCCTAAAACAAACTCAGAGATTCCTGTCTGCTGGCAAACGAATATTTCCCCTTATGAAAATCACTTTAAACTTCTACTCTTTCAGTAAATTAACATGTGCTTGGCACTGCTGAAGCATTTAATCTCAAACGACCTCATTCTAAATGTTCTTCAAGTTGTGAGCTGTCCCTTGTCATTCAAGGTTTGTCCTAATATAGATACTCTCTCCCCCCATCATCCCAGCATTCTAGGATGAATCATAAATCATATTTGTAATTGTGAACCCACATGCCAACCTACATCTGGAGAGATGACACTTTTCAATAGCCTTAAATCCGCAGCTCCCTTTGTCAGGGTGAAGTTTAACAGGTTGTTTTCCCTATCTCTGAACAAAGAAGCTTTGAAAAACCTGCAGTTCTGAGAAATTTCTTCTTGTTTCGTTCCTCCAGTGTAGGCAGTTTCCGTGAACTTTGCTTATCCTTGCATTATATTAACAAGGAGACTGAGAGTGACTGAGCAATAACAGCTTTATGAGCTTCTTGCAACAGGATTGGAATTAACCCAGAAAATCATCTGAAAAGGAAACTTCTGTAGGGAGGAGAAAGGAAACGAAAATATTGCAACCACAGGTTGAATCTTTTTGCCCATCTGACCAGAACCACACATGATGAGAACTTCTGGAAAAGTGTTTGGTCTGTGGTAGACCTGTGACTTCACAGTTCAAAGGCTTCAGCTGAAGGAAACCCTGGTTTCAGCCTAACTGAAGCATTTTCCTAGCTTGGACCACACCAGGAAAGGGCAGCTCAGACACCCCCTATCATTCAGTAAAATCCCAGATGAACTTGAACAACACTTGGTGGAGGCAATGAACATCACAGGTGTGAGGTACCAAGGTGCAATGATCACATTTTCACCGCTGTCTGCATTTCAGTTACCCAAAGTGCAACCATCCAGAGCTAAAAGTCATCTTGGGGACGGTGTCTATGAGCTATAAAAGCTGTGGCATTCCCAGCAGGCTGCACAGAGAGTGAAACACACAGTAACTAACAGACCACTAATTTTAAACCTCCCTAAAACTACTGGTTAATGTCTGCAAAGGGAAGCAGCAGCGCTGCTGTGACTCACACAGAGCTGCTCCCTCTCTTGCTCAAGTGATTATAAAAGGGATGGTGCCTCTCACTGCTTGCTGATTTCCCTTTTCCCTGACTGACTGAGAAAGGGAAATGATTTGCACTGAGAGATCTGTCTTCTGCTCTTCCATGGACTAACCTTAGATCAATTTCAGCGTCCTCTGCTGAATCAGTTTGTATAAACGTATGTATAAAAGCACAAACACTGCTGCAAAAACAAGCACGGCAAGAAGCAATGCAGAATCTGCCCTGAAACAAGCAGAAAATTCTGGTAAACCTTTTACTGTGTGATTCTTCATGGACTAGAGGTTCCTGTTAGCCTGGAGGAGCTGCCACTTTTCAGACCTGTAGCAAACAAATCATTATTTTTTTTACTGGAACCACTTAGGAGCTCCCCACAGAAAGCCCTTGGTGAAGAGAAATAAACATTAGAAGCTGTTCCCTGCAAAGCAAGATTGCTTGTGGACCATGGGAGCAGCCCCTGCCCCCACCCTCCAGGGTGTCACCCACCTACACAGACCCCTGCCACAGCCCAGTGAAGGATTTCTGGGAAAAAAGGTGTTTATGAGAACTGAAAAGTACACTTAAAAACTGAGGAGGTGACTGCTGCACCTCCAGGGAGCCTGGATGCTGGGCAACCCCTGGGTGGCAACAGGAAAGTAAGAGCAGCATTTAGGCAGTGCTTCACAGGCACAGCCTATCCCAGCAATCCTGGCCCTGCATCCACAGGGACTCAAGTGCAAACCTAGATTTAGTATGATTTCACACTCCAAGAAAGCAGCAAAACGAGTCAAAGCTTAATCCCCTGATCTGTTTCTCTGCCCACATCAGCTGCTTTAGATGAGGGGGCTACAGACATGCAGACATGCAAATTTCTTGGCAGGATTTTTGATACATCCTCAGATATATTTTGTCCTGGTGTAGTCTGTTCTCCATACTTTTTTTTTTTTTTTTTTTTTTTTTCCCTTTTAAGCATTCCCCTAGAACGCTTCTAAACAATGAATTTTGCACCTTCCCTCCCCAAAGATGATGTGCTTTTATACCTGAAAACATTTAAGTGGGATTTTTGACTTGGTGCCTTTGTTCCCATTGTTAAGCCAATCAAGCTCCAGTACTTTGGAGAAAAAGAGAAGAGAAACAATGTTGTTTTGTCTGCTAACATGATTGATAGACAACTTTCAATTATTGTATCTTTACTGACTGGGAAGCACTTAAAAAGAGACAGGCTGCTGAAAGATGGGTTATTTCCCAGCTCCGTGATGTTTTTCCACAGAAAAAGTATACAAGGATGCTCTCTGGTGGTAGCTGTAGGGCAGGGCTCTGCTCTGGCCACGACACTTTTAGTTTATTTTATGGACTAAGTGATAGTCCAAAAGCTTGTTGTCAAAATAGTAAATATCTATTTATTTTAAATCACCAATTGGCTCAATCAATTCTCTTCGAGTATTCCCAGAGCATGGGCAGATTGGAGGGTTTGTTTTTAGGACTTATAAGGAACAATGTGCTTTCTCTAGGGCCATGCTGGGATGGGGATGCCATGTGCTCCTGGCAGAGCATCTTTTTCCAATTTCCCTCTGCTCCCCTCTCCCCTTCTCCCTGGTCCTCACCTCCCTGTGCCAGCACCACCAGCCACGATGGGTTTTGCACTGAACAACTCCCAGCTGTGTGCATGCCTCAGCTTCCATCTCCCAAATTCAGCTGCTCCTCCAGGCATTTTCTTTCCACCCATGAAGTCACTCCACACCCACAGCACCATGCTGCAAAATCCTCCTCAGCCCGGGTTCCTGCCCTGGGCCAAGATTTGGATCTTGCTCTTGCCAAATACTGTAATATCTAATTAAATATCAAACCTGAGCCAGTCACTGTCACCCTTTGACACTAATAGTATTTCTATTAAATCACATCTCAGTTAATTGTGCCAGTGCAAAGACTTCTTTGAGCTGACTTACCTCAGATTTTGAACTGGTGGCCAGCTCAGGGGCTGGGACATGACTTCTCTAAATGCAAGCATGAATGCAATTTTCATTTTACAAGGACTGCACTACAGTTTATGGCACATCAGTGTTATGAAAATGAATTTCTCATGAATCCATTGCAATGCCCAAAATAACACATAAACTCAACAAGGACCTTGCACCCTTTTGTTGGCCAAATAAGAGAATGTTTTTCGTCCTTTGATTCCCCTGCTTAAGGCTCTGAAATGAACCAAATTCATGCCTGGAAATGAAGATCAGTGGTGGAAATTAAAGCAGTGCTTAGAAGGGCTGGCAGGCTGAGGTTTGCTCTGACAGCAGAGCAGAAAATCAGAAGCATGAACCTCAGTTTAGTGACACCGATGAGTTTTAGCCTGGGTACAAACATGCTTCTGGTGCTGTTTCAGTGCTGGCCTCAGCAGTACCTTTTCTGTCAATTTTCCTGAATATCCTCTACATCAGCCCATTTCCCTCACTGCCCACATGAGCCACCTCTTCTGCACATGGTGGTCCCTGAGGGGATGTTTCCTCAGAGCCACTTCTGAGTAGATCAGCAAATCCTGCCCTGGAGAGCGGGCTCAGGTAATAACATCCATTAGGAAAACACTGATTTTTGCCAAACCTCTTCCCCTTCCCTCACTGTCCTGAACACCTGACTTCTGCATTCCAAGACCATAAAGGCAGAATTGCAGGACCTCCAGCCCAACACACCTGCCCTTATCACACAGACAAGCCTCCCCCAGGCATGCATTAGAGACAGAAAGCATCTTAATCATCCACCCTGCTGCAAATACGTTCACAGAGCTTTAATTGATTAACAGGCAGTCCTTGCCAGCAAATGAGCGGTTGGCTCCAGGGAGCTCTTGCTTGCTTGTTTTTAAACAGTGCAAAGTGGGAAAATGGCAGGAATAAGCAGGGAAAGCTCCAGGGACCCCTGAGAGGGAAGGGCTGGTGGGAAGAAGGCAGAGCTGCTCCACGTGCTGACCTTATTACTGCAGGGACAGAGGGGTCAAGTGGTGGCAGAGCAAAGCAACCACAGGGAACAGGGAGGAATTAAACTGCTCCTAAGTCCAAACTGCCAGTTCAACTTCAAGCCATGGGGGCAAATCATAACCATCTGTGGATCTTTGGTAGCTAAGGTATTGCTAAAACTGCCTGAAACCCACAAATGTGCTCATCTCTGGTGACAGCAGACCTGGCCATGTCAGCCAGAAACAGCTTTCCAGCATCTGCCTGGATGCATGAGCAGAGGAAGGGGGAGGGCAGGGCTCTCCCAGAGGGCTTCCATGGCCACCCACCAGCTGCTCATCCCTTCTTCCAGCCATCCTCAATCCAGGAAGTTGGCCTGGTTTTAGAACCCCTTGTAAGCCTGAGGAAGGCACAGTTCTCAGAGAATGGCTTCGGCAGCATGACCAGAGCACTGCAGGCAGCACCACCACCAGTGGATAGAGCTGGTCCATTGCTAGACCCCAGCTCTTCTGCAGGCTCCAAGCCATCAGGATAGAGGAGGCTCAGGGAAAAGCAGGACTGATGATTCACTGCTGAAGCTGTTTTGCAGTGCAGTAGAATACACAAGATCCCAGAAAGAAGAGGGTCATTTCCCAACCAGCTCAGCTCGAGGCCACAGAGCCCCTCTGGCCAAGCGACAGCAGGGTTGGCCCTGGCCACCTGCACTGAGCTCCCCTGCTACTGCCTCTGCTTTGCCTGCTCAGGGAGCTGCACACTCCCAGCTGCAGGGGAGATGCTCACAGCCCCCGACACAGCCAGAAAATCCCTATAATTAAATTCATGCAATTAAAAGTTGGCACAAAATCCGAGGGTGTCGCTGGCGGCGTGGGCGGGCTCCTCGGAGCAGGCAGCTGGTGCATGTCCTCATCACGCTGTGCCTGGGGTGGGCTTTGTGCGTGGTGGTTGTCACCCCACTGCCCCACAGGGCTCCCCCAAGGCTGAGCCAGTCCCGAGTGGCTGGAGGAGGGCACAGCCTCCCTCTGCACCAGCCCCACCGCTGCCTGCGAGCTCTCGCCCAGCCCAGCAGAGAGCACGGCGCTGACACGAACCACTGAGCCTGAGCAACCCGAGTCCTGGCTTTAGCAGGGCAAGGGAAGCACTTTAACAAGGTGGCTGCAGCTAGACAGCATCCAGCTGCTGGCACACACAGCTCGTGGGGATGCATTTCAAGCTGCTCCCTCCTTTCCTGCTCACACAGCCTGCTCTTTCTCCAGGTGCCCGCAGTGGCTCCGGTTTGATCTTCACCTCCTCAAACTGATGAGTTTCAGGTCTCAGGCTGGTGATCCAGCTGATGTGATGTCAGTGTACTCCATCACATCCACGCCTCTCTGGTGTAGGAGTTGCACCTCAAT
This sequence comes from Sitta carolinensis, assembly GCA_032173965.1. Taxonomy (NCBI): domain Eukaryota; kingdom Metazoa; phylum Chordata; class Aves; order Passeriformes; family Sittidae; genus Sitta; species Sitta carolinensis. Next base: position 17,136,452 of record CM063293.1, read on the forward strand.
CACTTTCTGGACAAAATAGCTCCTGGAAACCCTTCCAGTACCAAACCAGCGTCTGCCAAAGCTATTTCTAGAAAGCAGGTGTAATCTGAGATGGGGAGAAAATTTTGGGACAGAAAAAAAGCCTCTGGATGCAATCACTGGCTGTTTCTATAAGTCAGATGGTGCAGGAATATCCTGCTTGCTATATTTTCTCTCAAAGTTAAAATCCAGTTTATAGCAGAAGAGGAGAGAAGTTGCCCATCTGGGTACAAAATCCGAATACCGTCATGCTCAGAAGCTCATTTACTCCACGCAGCCCGAAAGGGAGACGCAATATGCTGCAGCACCAGGAATCTGGGGCACTATCCAATAGTAGGAAGACTCACATCAGATTCCAAAACGCTGTGAACCTTAGCCAAATCAAATTACTCCCGTTGCCGAATATATCATTTTCCACCTTAAGTGGAGCCGCCCGCCTGCCCTCGCCGCGCCGCAGCCTCGCCCCAGCGCGGCGCTGAGCGCTAATAGAGATGTCTTTCCCAGGGCTGTCACGGCCGCCCACCCGCTGTTTGATGACTTTACACACGTGTGACAGGTAGTAATGTCACTGACAGCCTCTCCCTGGCACCCAGTTTTTATTCATACCAACACCTTGTCTGTCTTCGCCGTTCCAGGGGGAGCGCCGCGCCTGCTGCTGAGACGGAGCTCGCTTCCCCGCCCGCGGGGTTGCTTATCCCTGCTGGGAAATTGGGCTTCATTTTGCTGCTTCTCCATCACCAGTCCATACATCAGCTGTGGAGGCTAAAGCCCAGATCGTGACAGGGCAGGATCGGAACAAGCTGGCAGCAAAAGAAATATGTACAGCGTCAAATCCCTTGCAGAAGCGCTGACAGCCCTGACAGGGGATGGATCAGATATTAAACTGCTGCTCCGCTCAGTCTGAGCCAAAAGGCCGCAGGAGGGCAGTCCCAAAGGGGAAAAGAGCATCCCCAACCTTTGCTTATCTGCTGCCTCTCTAAGCTGATGGCAACTCAGATTCTTCTTAAGTGTTAATGCTGTGGGGGCTGGCTCTGGCCCTGAGGTGCTGTCACTTTAGCTCTCTGCAAAGCCACTGTCTCTGCTGGGGCACGGAGGGACCCGCGCTCACACAGCCCCCTCCCACCTCTGAGCCAGAGCAATGCCAAGGAGATGGTGACAAATGCACTTCTGAGAAGTAAAACTAACTCCTGCAAAGCCTGGAAGCAGCAGGGAGCAGAACATTCCCTCCCCACCAGGCAGATTTTCCCTCTGATGCTTTTTCTCATGTTCAATATTCAAACTATTGGGGATGCTGTCAAATGGGAGTCTATTGCTGCACCAAAAGACTAATAATAGAAGTTATTAGACTCTAGAGAAGCTCAAACATCACCAAGAAGAGTTCAGTTGGAGAAGTGGAGAAGCAGCATTAAAAAAAACAGGCAGCAGCCTGAGAACCTTCAGCACTTAACCAAGAATAATCAGCTGTAAAAATAAAAAATACAAAATGAGTGCTTAGGCAGCAGCCCTAAGAGGTAAAAGAGGACCTAGGAATTATAACATGAAGGAAAAAAAACCTGTTTTGGAGAAGGGGGAAGCCAATGCTCCAGAAGGAGCTATTGCCAGAGGTGACAGCAGTAGGAACTTCACAGTGACTAAGTGGGAAGGAGCTGGAGGAGCTGAAATGGAGGGGGACAAGGAGACAGAGCACAGTTCTTGCCCCGTGGGGACATGCAGAAGGAATGGTCATAATTCAGTTTAGAGAGAAGAAAAGCCTCAGGAAGAGATGATAAAAGTCCCCAAATCTATAAAAGGCTCCTTCCGAAAGTTGGTGTTCATTTTTCCTACTGCTGGGAAGGAGGTAGGGCTTGAACTGCAGCAGAGGAGATTTATTTTAAGAAACTTAGATGGAGGGAAAAACCCCTCACTGACTTTCAAAGGTTGATTGAACTCTATCCTTCCTGAGAAGGCAGCACAAAGCACAAGGGAGAGCTGAAACCAGTAAACCTTTCCATTTTGGGTTGGCTCTGCCTTCCCCCTGCTCCAGGCGAGCCAGCAAGAATGAGCAGAGTTCAGAGCAGCAGCAGCAGCAGCAAACCCAAGCCCTGGGCCCCTGTTCAGTCAGATAATTAAGCAGTGTTTAGACATCTAAGCTGTCCTGCTGGCTACTGCCCCAGTGACTCGGAAAATGAAGTCTGCTTTGCTCCCCACCAACTTCCCCCTAACTGTGAGACCTGGGAGGTGGAGTGGAGGTGGGACGTGGAGGTGGGACCCTCCCTGGCCCCCATGAGTCCAAGGAGGTGGTCTTTCAGGTGAAGCTCAGCTCTCTCTGCTTGCAGACAGAGCATGGAGATAATGAAATCCTACCAAGTACCATTCGTGCTTTAGAAGGCACGATGATGTTAATTAGCGTTCAAATTAAGCAGTAAGATTGAAGTGGGCATATAATGGACCACTAATAAATGCCTTGAGTGTGTTGAGATGCAGGTCTGAGGGAGGAATGATTTTAATCACCAGGAGTATATTAATGATGGCCCATAGATTCCCTTATTGCTGCTCCAACAGGCTGGAATGCTGTGTTTTCCCATTAAAACATCCATTAGCCTTGTGCCCACTAAAACCCCATCAGTGAAGCCATGTTCTGCTCATTTCTGCTCTACACATGGCTTAATTAACTCCATTGCAGGGATCTGAGCCGGCTTCAAACACGATCCCTGGATCTGGAAGCCCAAGTAGAGCCTGGTGGTGTTTCTTGGGAGGCAGTTGGATCCCTCTGGGCACCCACCCCGTCAGTATGAGCACTGCCATCCCAGCCCAGAGCCAAAAGAGCCAGCACAGCCCTGCACACACGGGGGGCACGTGGCACACCCAGCATGACTGATTACACGACAGCATCAGTTAAAATAATTGTATTTTTCATCTCCATGCAGATGAATTACTTCTCCAGAAAGCCATTTGTGCTTAATGCCATTTGTCTGCACTATGGTGCTAATCCACTGCAAGGACATTTTTGTGCCAAGATTGATTGACTCCGTGTAAATAGGTGGAACCTTTAATTAAAACACAAGCGCTGTCGCGGTGTCTTGGTGCGCTGACAACACGTGGCACAGACCACTTAAGGGGCTGATTCCATTTTAATCTACCCTGGCATAAATCAGGAGAAAGCCCCAGTTCAGCAAAGCACTTAGCACATGTTTAAGTCCATCATATTCAGCAAAGTATTCAAGCATGAGGCGAGCTGCAGAAAAGGTTCGCACAGGAAAAGGATGGTGCCTGCTGAAAGGACATGGCTTGAGTGTGACAAAGAGATTTGTTTACCAGGTTTGTGCCCCGTGGGAACACACAGTAGGTTTATGGCTTGGGAGGAAAACTGGCAGAGTTTATAAAAGCCCGTTGGGTGGTGGTTAGCCCACTGAAGAGAATTGCATTGAGAGCCTGGAGGGGGCTGAGCAGAGAGGAGGATAAAGGCAGAGACAGTTTCCACACAATGGGGCTTACAAACAAACCCCACCTGGTGTTTGATAAATTAAGGGATGGCAGAAAACATGTCAGAAAAACAGGTTTCCTTGCCTTCCTCCAAGTTTTACGCCCAGTTGTGCTCAAAGTGCCAGAATTTGATGTTCTGGGGAGCAGCCACCCCTTCCCGCACTTTCAAAGGAGGGGACGATCCCCTCAGCCATGCAGCAGCTCACCCTGCCAGGCTCCACCACAGAAAACAAGGATTACTCAATCCATCAAGGAATCACAATGCCAAGTGTGGGTGGAAGAGGGTCTAATGTGACGTACAGGAGGAGAAACATGGAACAACTTCTTCTGGGCTGACCTGAGCTGCTGGTGTCAACACAAGAAGCAAAATGGCTTATGACAACTGAAAGTAGAAAACCACTAAATTTCTTTCAAAAATTATTATTATTGTTGTTGTTGTTGTTGTTATTGTTGTTGTTGTCATTGTTTTTATTTTGCTTGAGAATGATAAAGTTTGTTTCTGTTTTCTGGCCTGACCCAAGTCACAGCAATACAAAGCACCAGAGCAGGTCACCAGATATGTCAGAACATTTTATCTCCATGTCATGTTATGCCAATTTCCTTTTGATTATTGTACTTTAAAAATCCATTAGCAGTGGCTGCAACTCGATACCAATTAAATACACTGTCATGTTTTCTGCTGTGAAGTGATTCTCCTTTGCTTCATCGAGAAGCAATTTGACTCTTTGAATAAAATAAGCTTTAATTATAACCATCAGTGGAGCAAACCTGGAAAGATGATACTGGGCTGACAGAAGGGGATTGTCCTGGCCTAACCAGCTGGAGTAGTCTCAGAGAAGTTGTCATCAGAGTGGGTTGTCACTATGGCTGGTGTAGGAATTCTGGCAGTGTTACGGACAGCAGGAGGACATGGCTCTGATCTACTTTAAAATCACCTTTTCTGGACAGTTTAAGACACCATCTGTCACAAGGAAGTGGCCAAAGGGAAATTCTCCTCTGCAGAAGGAGGTGTGAAGGCTCCCTGCTGGCAGCAAGCAGGGAGGATGGGAAGCATTGAAGGAATTCCCTTTGAAACTCCAGCTCCTCTGTTAACTTTCTCAAAGTGTTCAGACAGCTGTTTTCCAAGATCCTACCAGCTTTATTAGCTACAAGTAGGTTATTTAACAGTGAACTTTAGTCATTACTACCTCGAGCTATTTTTCTCAATGATCCCTCAGTTCCCCATAGCTGACATTATCCAGGGCAGCTCCTCTCTGGATTCCCAGCTGGCAGATTTAGTACCAGGGGAAAAAGAGAGAGGTAAACCCACAAAGTCCTTGCTGTCCCTCCTGAAAAGCCTTGATCTTTTGCAGCTTTGCTGAGCTATAAACTGGCTGCAACTCCCTGACCTTGACCGTGAGCAGTACAAGTGCAGTGCAATAACACCATCCTACATCCAGGCTTACTGCCCCTGGGATCACTGTATCCACCTTTTATGAACGAGCAGCAATTTGTTGGGTCTGACCTGGAAATTGAAGTGCAAGTGACAATGCTCAGCGAGGGCTGCGGGCCTCCTTTGGGGAGACAGATGCACAGCCTCAGCAAACCCAGCTCCCAGGAACGGCCCTTTCCCTAACGAGAGCTGACAAGCACAGTTTACCCACTGGCAGGAAATTATAATAGACAGATTTTCCCTTTGAAAGCAGAAAGCCTCACATGCAGATCAAATGCAGTGTCAAAGTCCATCCTGTGTCTTTTGGTGACTGTCCCTTGCCTGTGGTGGCTTGGCTTGGCAGAGCACTGCAGGCAGGCACAGCACTCCCAGCAGACTGATGCCTCTGGATGGGAGCAGAGACTGTGACTTGCAGGAGAGAAGGGAAGATAACATCCCTATAACCCTGCTGATGTAAATCTTACTCGTTTAAAGTAATTTATTTAAAGCTTCCTGTGAAAGAGATGGAGACCCCAAGGAGAGCATCCCAGGAGGGGAAACTGCTCCCTTAGCTGGTGGGCAAAAAATTCTCAGTTGCTGCAAAGGTGACCTTGCACAGACGTATACACAGAAGCCCTTGATGAGCTTACTCCTCACACTCTTAGTCAACTCTATCTTCTCTACACAAACAGGTCCCCTCCATGTCCAGGTTTTGGACTCCCCTGCTACCAAAGGACTGAGGTAGCAATAGGTATTAAGCTCAGTACAAATGCAAATTGTAGCCCAAAGCTGTCTTTTGTGAATTTTTTTAATAGAAACAGAGAATTATAGACTGGTTTGAGTTGGAAGGGACCTTAAAGATCAACTCCCTGCTATAGTAGGGGCACCTTCCACCAGACAAGTTCAAAGCCCCATTCAATCTGGTCTTGATCATTTTGGCCTGGGATTACTTCTACGTGGCCATTTGTTTCCAAAGCTTGTGTGCAATTTTGCAAATCACCAGCCTGTCTCACAGTCTTGTGACCCCCCATCTTTTTCATTATTAAATCAGAATTCTTTTCCCTACTCGTCATAAGAGGCATCATGTGCCCTACACCTGGGCTCAGGTCTGCTGTAGGTCCCCAATGGTCCTAAAAGCAGGGATGAGAGCCTTGAACTTGCACACTCCCTGTTTGTGGGACCATGCTCAGATCCACCACCAACCCTTTCTGCTATGAGTACTGTTATTTTTGACAGAGCCACAAACACAGCAAGAAGTGAAAACCCCATGGGGTCTATTGGAGAGGAAGTTAATGGATAAGCACAAAGATCTGCCCACTTGAGAACAGAAATCCTTCCTTTGTGACAAAGTTTCTGACAACCAGATCTGAGATTTCTGAGAGACCCTTTAAAAATTAAATTGCTTATTTCTAAATTAAATTGTGGTTTATGATGAAGCTGAATTTAAAAAGTCTTTAACAGCAAGGTAAATTAGGATTGAAAGGAAGGAACAGCCTTGCTCCAGGTCAAAGAAATATTTGATGTGATACAAGACTAATTTTTTTGTTCCCATTTTAGCTGAAGAGAATTCTGCTTTGATTTTATCAAGCTAATCCTCTTTTCCCCTACATTTATTAAGGATATCCAAACTTAAGGATCCCATATTTGCTCAGCTTTCCCTTGTAGAGGTCAGAAACATCAGGTACCCAGTATCTGTGTACCATACCTCCCTGTGTGCCCAGCTCCCACAGGGCAGAGGAGAGGCAGAACTCTGTCACCTCTCCAAAAACCCACTGCTCTGAGCTGGGTGGGAGAAGATCTGGAAGGGGCTAAGGTCCTCCCAGTCATCAGACAGTCACCCTGGAGGCAGGGAGGGGAGTTAAATGTATAAACAACCAAGGAAAACACGGTGGTTGAAAAAGCAATCTGCCTTTTTCCCCCTTAAGTTTGACAGAACCCCAGTGGGCAGCGCAGCTGCCGAGGCACGGCGCCGCTCCCGGCAGAAAGGAGCTCCTGCTCTGCCTCTCCATTCCCTGCCACATCCAGCTTCCCTCGCACTCTCACCCGCCAGCTTTATTACTTCTCACTCCCAGCTCGGAGGCTTTCGGGTCCACACAAGAGGTGGCCGCACCTCATTTGCCAGCAAATCGCGTACGAAGCTCATGTAAAGGAATCCACCTGGGTGAGTCTCCAGCAAAGGGCACAAACCACGGCTGTGGATATCCACCAGCGGCTGGAGCTGCCAGCCGAGAGGTGCCCGCAGGAGAGGACCGGTCTCGGGGTTTGCTTTGGTCCAGATGACCCCGAAATGTATAAAAAGTCGCTGTCTCCCAACCCAGCTGTCGAAGAAGGAGGCAGAAGTCTTTGGCTGATGCTCTCAAGGTTGTTTTAGTGTTTCTTGTCTGAAATATTTTCTGTCTGGGCTGCCAGGTCTGTTCAGCAGGGCAGCCCCAGGCACACTGCCCTCCCCAGGGGCAGGCACTGATTTTTATACTACAAATTCCCTGTTAGTTATTTACAGTTATGATCCAATGCCTCTCACCTGTGTTAGACAGTTGCATTCTACTCTAATCCAATCCCCAAGTGCCACCAACACCAAGAAGATGGGGTTAGGAAGAAGAAGGAAGGAGGACAGGACAATGCCCAAGTCCCTCCATCTTACCCCCTAAGCCCCCATGGTAAAAATCCCAAAAATTTCCCTTTTCACTCTACAACTACTACTATCATGCTACCTAAACTTTTGTGCCCTTTAGTTCTTCATTCAAAGGCGGTAATTTGTTCCACGGGTCAAACTCAAAGCCGCAGGAGTCCTTGGCTGCATGCCAGGGACTCCAACCCCCCCTGCCAGGGCATTAAAGCCCCTTGGCTGGAGCTGGGATCATCCAGGACTGGCACAGACACATCCTGGGTTCCGGAGGAGCCGCGGGCAGGGGCAGCCGCTCCCCGCCGCCGCCGGGCACGGCCGCCAGCATCGCTGCTGCCCCAACTGAGAGCAAAAGCCTTCCCGGCAGGAATTCCCGGCTGCCAGCGCTGGGGCACAGCTGCCCGAGGAGAGCGGTGCCAGCCCGAACCACCTCCGGCACGGCGGCATCTCCCTGAGCCGTGTGTGAGCTCCGGACAGCCCGAGGGCACCGCAGGGCAGCGACACCGCCCCTGCGGAGGCGTTATCGCCGCCTGCCCTGCCATCCCCCGGCACTGCCAGGTCGATAAAGCCGCTGCCTGGAAATTGTGGTTCCCAAACGGTGGAAGCAGTTACCATGGAAATAAAGAAAGGTTCTCGGCCCAACTCCACCAAAATATTTATGTGCCTCCAAGGGTTTCACAGGCTACTTATTGAAAACAACAACAACAGCAGCAGCAGCAAAACCGGAGAGACACTGTGGTGTTTGGGAAGGACCACCAGGAATCAGTGTGTGCCTGCTGGAGGAGTCACTGCTGCACAGGATGAGCCCGTGAATTGTCCAAGGATTTCAGTTTATGTCTTGCACACAAACATGCAGATACAAAGATGTGCTCTGCTGTTCAAAGGCTCGAGCAGATCTGCTCTCAGAAATCCCAGACTACACCCAGAGCCAGCTGCAGTTTACCCTGTTCTTGAGTGTCTGGTGCACGTTGAGGTAAAACAAATTGCTGCCAAGTGCTGCTGCCTGGGACAGAGCTCTGCTCGTGGTTCTAAGTACACCTTCACCTCTGCCCCAGCTGCCAGCCTCCAGTCCCCTCCTGACTGGGGAAGGATGTGAAGGAATGCTCTCAGCCAAGTCCCGGCCAGCAAGGACCATACCAGCAGCTCAAACTACAGCTCCTGAGCTAAGCAGGGGTACAAATATTGTTTATCAACAACCCATTTCTGAAATAAGTAGGGAGCAGGCAAAACAAAGGAAAACACCCATAACGAGGAAGATGGAGGAGGTTGTTTGTGAGAGGCACCTGTAAGAGCATCCTGAATGCACTGAACCTGCCCCAAGCTCTTAGCTCAGCATCACCTCCAGCCCTTCTCAAAACCCCACCCCATCCTGCCCTGTGCCCCACATGCCCCTGACAGGGCTCAGAACAGACGTGTTAAATCACCACTGAAACGCCTTAGGCTTAGCAGAGGACAGACAGCATCAGGAGCACACAGTCAATGACAAACAGCTTCTGACAGATGCTCAGATGCACAGTCTGTGTGGCACCTGTGTAGCATTGGAAATCCACGTAGGAGCAGTGCAAGGCATGCAGGTATTGCAAAGGGCACATCTTGCACAAAAATTAATCCCACTTTTAAAACTTGTTACTACTGCAGTCTGTTTTTTCCTAATTAAAGTTACTTGAGTCAGAAACATGGACACAGATCAAATCCAGATCACAGTGACCCCTAAATACCCTCAGAGACTTGGTCCATGATACCCAGTTGGAGATGGATTGAATCTGAACACTTTTACTCATGTTGCTGGATCATTCTGGATATTGGATGAAGACTTTTCTGAGGAAGAAAACTCAAAGGTTTGGTCCTTTCTTCCTGACTGCTGCTCTCATGGAAGGCTGGGAGAGGCAGGACCATGGAGCTGCCTGGGCAGTGGGGATAACCAAATCCCAGCCACCTACAGATGACATCTCAGGAAATTCAGGGAACTTTCAGGGAACCCAACTTGTGTACATTGGTCACCTGGAGTTAGTAAAATAGAGCCCTGAATAGAAGATAACAAATGCAACTTTTCTTTGAAAATACCATAATGGAGAAAATAATGTAATCAAGAGAGTGTTTTTTGCCTTTGGGAGTCCTGTACCAAAAATGTTTGTGGGTGACTCCTTTCTACAGTCAGGTTACCCTTACTGCAGGAATCTGGGAGTCAGCCTCTCATTAACATGCATTTCTGAGAGTGTCATGTCTCATGAAAATTGTCTAGGACATATTTTAGCACATCAGAGCTTCGATTTGAAGATGCTTACACAGAAATACATAGATGGGTAAGGGCGCAAGATGGAAACACTTCAAAATACATGTGGAATTCACAGCAAACTTTGCCTTGCTGATCCTTCCCTCTTCAGAAGGGCTTGTAAAAGTCCTTGGGGAAATCTGGATTGTGCTGCGCTTGTGGGAGGGAAAGGGGATGCAATTAAAGCATAAAGTCATATCTTTTGTAAGGAACAAGCCATTGTTTTTTTGCCGATCCCCTTCCCACAGCAGAGTGCAGCCTGGCACAGGTGGGGCTGCAGCACCTTCCAGAGCTGCTCTGTGTATTCCTGGGCCCTCTGCAAAGCCTGCCTGCTCAGCTGCATTTAAAACATGATTATCCCCAGAGTCACTGCCTGTAAATCACTCACTGAGGGTTGGACCTGTCCCGCTCAGCCAGCAGAAAGGGACTTTCCACTGAACGGAGAGGGGCAAGCAAGAACAGGCGGGGAGGGATTCCCTCTGCTCCCCCCTGCCCTCAGCAGCGTCTGCTCTAAAAGCAGCCCAGCTTCATCTACCAAAGCCGGAGGGAAATGAGCGGCTGAGCTGTAAACAGAGGTAAATGAATCCTTCAGGGAATCAGTCCAAGAACCGCGAGCTCCGAGGGGCTGGAAAGCAGCCCGAGAGGGTGGCAGATCCCGCGCTCGCTCCAAGCGCACACATGCTCCCATGGCCCCGGAGAAAGTTTAATTTGCTGCAACTGTTTCAACAAAGCCAAAGCCTCGGTAATGCTGTTACACACTGAAATCACTCAGCGGGAAAGAGCACAAAGTGCTGCGGGCACAGAGGAGCCCCTCGGCTTTCATCAGGCACCCAGACCAGCCTTGGCACCTGGGATTTGTAAGGGAGAAGCAAGCAAAGCCTCCAAAACCCCCTGAACCACTCTGGAGCACTTAAAATGTATGGCGTGCCAAAACGGTCTCTTAATTTAGTACAGGGGAGCTGAAGGGGTAAGAAAATATAAACTCCACATAATAACTCCTGGAGAGTGTTTAAAGAAAAGAGGTTAGAATCATAGAATATCCTGAGTTGGAAAAGACCCACGAGGATCATCAAACCCCACTCCTGGCCCTGCACTGACTATCCCAAAGAATCACACCATGACCCCTGAGAGTGCTGTCCAAATGCTCCTGGAGCTCTGGCAGCTTTGAGACTGTGACCACCTCCCTGGGGAGCCTGTTCAGTGCCCTGCCACCCTTTTTCTGGTATCCAACCTAACACTGCCTCCCCCAGCTGGGCAAAGAACTGATGCTGAGAGTATTTTTTGGCCAAAGAATGGGGTTTGCATGAGGACAAAGAGGTGCTTTTTGTCACAGACACCGTCTGACACCAGGGTCTGAGCACCCTGCCTGGAGTTCCTTTACACCCACTCCTCATCCTTCTCACTCATGCTACAAGCAGAGGCATCCACATATCCACAGGGAAACAGGTTTGGGCTGGCAGGATGTTGAGAGCTGCTCTCTTCCTTCTCCTCCTCCAGCTATGGCCATTCTGCTCAGCCAAACCACCCCATCCTGCTGATGCTTCCCATCTGGCTCCTGCCTGACCCACAGAGGTGCCCAATTTGTATCTGCTCAGATGATGGCTCTCCACCCTTCAGTGCCAGGCACTGCCTGGACACAGAGCTAATTCACACCAGGTTGCTCTGCTGCACTCTCTGGACAGAGACACAGTTGTCTGAACCAGTTTAAATCACACTTTCTGCCTTATTCCAGCTAGAGGGATTTCTAACGCCAGCCTTGCTGCCAAGATCCCAATGTAACTGAGCTCCAGATACAAGAGTTCTTTGGACCAAGACTTCTTGAAGGGGCCAAGGGAACTCCGGTAACTCTGCACCATCCCCACCATTCATCCCTCTCCCTGCATGACATCCTCAGCCAGGCTGAGTCAGCCATACATAGGCCACATGGTGAATCACAGCAGGAGCTGCTGCCAGCTAAAAATAATCCTGTGAGGATTTTTTGGTTCTCAGGTTGTTTTTCTTAAACTGCTCACTTCCCCTTCCCAGGTCACCACAAAGCTCCTTGCACACACACCCCCCAGCACCGGGGAAAGGACCTGTAAGGGGAGGGTGAGTGCTGCCCATCACCACCCTGCAGACTTCAGAGACCTGCCAGAGTTTCCCCTTACAGCTCTGGCTGTTGGGGTTTGGAGCAGGCTTTGTGCACACCTCGCTTACAGGGCGGTCACAGCCAGCAGGGTGTCAAACCAGCAGCGCCAGAGCCAGCCAGGCAACCAGTCCTCCCAAAGCCCAGCAGCGTGCCAGGGATGTGTGTCAACACCTATTCTTCACTTTGCCTCTCTTTCAGCTGGCAAAGCTGTTTCCTCGATAGGGAGGAGCTTCAGCCAAGAAAAACAAGCATTACCTTGCATTCCTGGGCTTGTTTGTCATTATCATGATGCTCTGCTCTAACTGGGAGGCCACATTATGCATCATGTTGCCTACTTCCAAATAATAAGCTACATGTGTAAATAGGCTTTGCCATTTTGAGTTGAATAGCTAACAAATGAGCAAACAAAATTCCCCAGCCCACCACACTCGTGTTTAAGTGAAGCAATGGGTGCCTTTATGCATCCCGAAGGTGAGGCATCCATCACATTCACAGCGTGAACAGCTTCTGCATCACTGGCACAATCCAAACGCCCCGCTGCTGGCTGCAGCCAGCACAGGCATTCTGGAGGGTCAGGCTGGCACTGCCGAGTCCTCTGTGAGCCTCAGACCTAAAACTGATGTGCTACTCCCCCTGCATCATCATCATCATCATTATCGCAGTTGCTGTGGAGGCTGGATGTGGATTCGGCTGTGCTGAGTATGGCTCCTCACACTGGGAAGGAAATGTAGGGTGCTGGGAGGGTGTTTGATCCAGGCAGGTGTCCCATGGGACACCCTGGCTCTGGATTCGACCATGGCAAGGCTCACATGATGAGCCCCTATGAATTTCCAAGTCCTCTCCTGCTGCACAGCTTTCCCACTCTACTGAACTCTCTGCAAACGGTATTTCCTCCACCACAGCTCTAACTTCTTTTGTATTCCCTAATTTTCTTCCATAGTCTGTATTATTATCTATTGCAAGGAGAGTTATTTAAGAACCTTTGGGCTATAATGGGCTTGGCATTACAGGAAAATAAAGCAGCTCTCCAGGAAACTCGTGCTGATTTTAGCCTTCCCATTTACGCTGTGATGCATCACACTGTGCTCTAATGTCTCACTAATCTGCAGCTCAATCTGCTGTTAAACAGGCTCATGATGCAGAAGCCGCTCACTAAGGTTGCTTGATATTCATCTGTTGATTGAATCATTTGCTTCTTGTGATTTGCAAATGCGCCAAAGAGCCAGAAGCCCTTTTTCTTCTAGAAAAGTTAATTGGATCAGCATCCTGCGCTGGCAGGTGGCACCCCTCCTCCCCGGCTTCCACTGACTCCACCACGGCAGAGGCCACCCAGCAGGATGGGGAGCTGGGATTAAGGACTCCACAAGGGACAGATTCCCCAAGACACCACCCTCTGCAAGAATTAAACACCTCATTTTTTTGCAGAGGCCCAGAGCCACCCGTGCAGAACTGTTCCTGCCCTAGAGTGATGCTCTGTCCCTCCAGCCTCATCTCAACAGAGGTATCCAGCAGTGGGGTTGGATCCAACAAACCTTGTTTCTAGACAGTCCCTACAATGAATTTCCCCCTCCATACTTTCATCTTTCTCATTTTTGAGAGCTAAGCTTCACCAGCACCCCTTTGGACACATCCCCCCAGTTATTCACAGTTACAGCTACTCCTTTGTAGCCTGCAAATGAAGGCCCTCCAGCACCACCTGGTTTCAGCTATTTTTTCCTATTCCAGCATGCCACACACAATTTGGTATCTTCCTCAATAATTAAGTGCTTAGTGCCATTGTCAAAGAAACCCTGGATAACATTTCTATGGGGTTTCCAAAGAACTGAGGTCCCAAGTGAGGACATATCAGGCACCACGCCTGCAGGGCTGTGATTATCTGGCTGTAAATAACACCTCGGAATATATGGTTTATTGTGGTGATAACACACATTTTGTAGGTTACATAAATTGGAGCAATCCTGCTGACAGAGGAAAAATAGTGGTGTGTGTGATGGTTTCCTCTGGTTGCTAGGAAATAGAGTTAGTGCTGGGTCCTTACATGCCTCGGTGCACACTCGTGACAGATGATAGATTCAGCACATGTGTGGAGCCCAGCCTGTTAGCAAGCCCTGACTGAGGGGAAGGCAGCCACACAGTGACAGCAAGATCCATTTAACCAAAATATATGCATTTTTCATTAAGAGAACTACATTTGTTTGCCCAAGGCGTTTAGGGAAACGTAAGCAAAGAATAAAGTTAGATCTGAAGGGACAGGTGGTCCGTGCAGGCGAACCCAGACCAGCTACACAGATGCACAAGATGGGCTGTGGTAAGGATTTTAGCACCTGTCCAAAGCCCTAATGTGAACGAGCTGTGATTTTTCAGAAATGGGCTTTTAGATCACTGCAAAGCCCACAGAGCCCAAAGGTCCCCTTCCTGCCACGGAGGCTCAGCTCAGCTGTGAGATTCCTCCCCTTCCCGTCTCCTCTGTATGTGGGGTTATATTCTCTTCCATCAAGAAGCTGAGCCTGGTTTCTTCTTCTACAAATGTTTGCTAAAGCAAATTGCAGTTTGTTCTATTGGTCTCAGGCTCCAATTTGCTTGAAATAGCACAGCACCTGGTCAAAGGGCACGGAAAGTGGCCAGAACCTTCTTCTTTGAATATTTATACATATAAATAAATATATATATACCACACACACAACACACACAGACACTGTTAGGACAGCTCATCTCTTCCCCTCCCTCAAGGCAGGCACAGATTTACCACCCAATCCCCAGGTGCACCTCTAACCTGTTTTTTACTATGGCAAAGCTCAACTACAAAGACAATGTTAAACCATGTAGCTTTAAAATAAAGAAAGCAATTGGCATGATTAGAGCAATGCCTTGTCCACAGACAGGGGATTTCATCCACAGCCAAGGGAGCTGATCTGGCTTCTGGTGCTGTTGTTACTGATATTATAGTGTGGTCCCATCAGGACAGCTCTGTGACCAGCTGCTCTGCAGGCACAGTACTGGCCTTTGCTTTTTAGAGTGATTAAATTCTCCTAAGAGATGTTCCTAGAGTGATCCAGTCTCTCTTTACTGCTCTCACCAAAACAAATGCGGCATCCTCTGCCAAATTCAGCAAAGCAATGTCAGAGGAAATAAAACAGGGTTAGCAGGGTTGCAGACTCCTTATAATTAACTATTTGGCACAGACCAAAGGCCTTTTCTTTAGGAGAATCATAAGGATTTTCCAGAGTGAAAGCATACAGGTGTTTCCTGAATTTTGGGTGTTCTTTGGTGCAAAAGTCCTTGGTTTTGGATAAGCCCCAGAGCAGGCAGTGCCCCATGTGCAAGATGCAGCAGCTAAAGGCTGTGTTTGGGCTGGGATGGAGGCAGAGGATGGTTCAATGTTCTCTTTCCCAGCTCTAGAGGGTTTCTCCAGCTGATCCCCAGCCAGCACTGGGGCAGGATCTCCTGAGCCCAGTGCTGGACTGGTGCTGCCAGTGGGACTCAGCCCCACACCAGCCTGACCGGTCCCATGCTGGGAGGCAGAAGCAGAGCCCATTTCTACAGCCTGGTAGAAATGTAATCTAATCCCAGCCACACAAAATGCTTCCCTAAGCCTTTGAAAGGCCTGCTAATCCTTGATTTACCCTCAAATCTTGAAATTCTCTTAAAGAATGAAGGAGGAGCTTTGTCTATTGAGTGCCTCTATGTCTAATGAGGTTATTAAGGCATATTAGCATGCACAGAAGAACATTCTCTCCTGACTTTGGCACAGCAGAGCTCAGGGCTTCTGTCTCCCTTAATCCAAGTCCTCCTGCTCTGCTGTTTCCCCCAGCCCTCAGTGCCATGAGTTTGTCCCTGCTTTTGGCAGGGATGGCCATCACCTCACTCCAGCAGCAGTGGAGAGCTCCCTAATCCAGCTCCACGCAGTGCTTTTGTTGTTAAACCTTCAGATATTTCTGAAGAGCACACCATGCCTTTCCCTACATAGCTGGAAGACTAAAGAGGTCCCTGAACCTACATGTATATCCTGGGGTCTACCATCTAGAACAGAAATTTGTTTAATTTTTGTTTCAAGCAGAAATCATTCTGTTTGCACAGACAGGACATGGGTTTTGTGTATGGACCTGCATCGACCCAGCAGCCCTAAACCCTTCAGCAAAGCAAGGTCATCTCCTTTAACACAGAGGAAGCAAGAGCCTGATTCCTGCCCAGCATCAGGACAGGAGGACAGCACAGATCCACATTTCTGGCCTGCCTCCATTTCCCACCACAGCCATATGGGAAAGAGAATGTGCTTAAATAGCTGGGGGCCCAAAGCAAGCTTTTGCTCTCAGCTGGAGTGAGACATTCCATTTCCCCAGGATGCACTTTTAAAGGAGAGAACCTTTGCCAATGTTATGCTTTATAATGTAGTGATTTTCATAACAGCCCAACATGGTTCATCAGCATGAGATCTGGCATGGGATCAGTATTCCCTTAAAACACCCAAACGGGCTGCAAGAGGTGCAGGGGAGAACAGACACAGGATCTGGTTGGGTTTTCAAGGAATCCTTGCAGCAGCCTCAGGGCAGCTCAGCCCGACATGAACCTCGCTCAGAGAGAAACTCAGATGTGGCACTGCTGGGTTAAGAGTTCAGAGGATCTCAGAGGTTTTTATATCAATCTTACATCAGCCTTAATGATTCTATGGTCCCCTTCCTGCCTTGGGGCAGAACTGAGCACCCACAGTGCTGAGGGCTGGAGGGTCACCTCCCCAGCAAGCCTGAATTCAATATCAACAGGATTTGCTTCATTTTCAGCAAGAAGCTGGACAGCCTGCACTAATTTCTATTTACAGTGACCATGGTTAAATGCTACCTAAAAATTCAAGTTAGCAGCCTTAAATAGTTGCACCATTAAGAAGGAAAATGAGGGCTGCAACACAGCCTCCCCCAGAGAGCCTTGGAGAAGCCCCTCTGAGGTGCTGCCAGAGCTGCTCAGAAGCAGCACAGAGGTGCCATCCCATCAACATCTTCTCCCAGCAAAGCCTATTTGGGATGTTCCTAAGCACCAAAGAGAAAGAGAAATTTTCCCCTCTTTTTCGGAAATTCAACTCGTTTCAGTGATGTGTTTAACAGGGCAAGTTGCAGGCTGTGGCTGGGACGGGGATGGATGGGGAGGGAGGTGTGGGGCAGGGGCAGGGAGCAGGCAGTGTCCCCGCAGCAATCAATCCCTCCTGCAGCAATTCCTGGAGCCGTGCTCCCGGGGCAGCCCCTACACACACATCACCCTCTACTGCTCCTGTTCTTGCACTGGGAGGGCGTTTTGGGAGGCAGGAGAGGGAAACCAGCTGCAGGTTTCCATTCCAGGGCTTCCTGGAATCAAACCCTTGCTCCTTACCATAACACGGGATTATTTTTAAGCCAGGTGAGGTCCCCAGCTCAGCTGGATTTTGCAGCAGCAAGGGAGGGCGAGGTGGAAGCAGCACCTGAGGGATAAGCTCCCGGGAGAAGCATCCTCAGGAGCAAGGTTAAGGGGGGCTGGAGCAAAATCCCAACGTTCTAACCCCATCCTTGGCTTTACAAGAGCTGGAACGTGCTATCCAGCACAGTTTGGCACAAAGCCCCATGAAGGCCTGAGCAACAGGGAGACAGCATTCCCTGAGGGAATGAGGAGCTTTAACTTTTACAGCACAGCAAGCATGCAAGCCCAGGATCTCGAGGGAATAAGAAAGATATGTCATTTCATCACTGTTCTTGGAATGAAGACAAAAAACCAGAGGAAAACAAAACAGAGCATCCCCTGGGATCCATAAAGAGGAAACTAAAAATATGATAAATAGGCTGGATCATTATTTTCTGAAGATGACATATTGCAGCTCATGTTATATATCTAGATTCCTATTGTCACTAAGGATAAAAATTTTGGCACGAAGTAAGTCAAAGAGAAAAATTTAATTTCTGCCATTCCACAAAGTAATAAATACTGGTAAAGAGCCATCTACTAAAAATGTAAGCCAGAAATTCCAGTCCTGTAGGACAAGAGAGCAAGAGGACACCACCAGCCTTCCTTGCCAACAGCAGGCAAAGGGTTAAGCAAAGCTGTAATTCATCAAGTTAGCTTGAACGTTAGGAGAAGCTAAAGAGAATTACAAGATCAGAAAATAACTGCAGAGTGTGTAAAGATAATCATAAATCCGAGGGAAATAATACAGGCTAACAAATGCTCAGGAGATTATGCTAAAACACCTTCTGGATTTATAATCAGGCAGGAAGAGTGGCTGGGTACCCACTGCAGAAGGTTATCTCCTGCAGAGGGGGACACTGTGGCCTGCACTGGGATTTACCCACAGAAAATACTCCCACAGGAATCTGGAGATAAAGCTGAAGAGTGGAAAGCTGAGTAATATTAAAAATAAATTCGGAGAAGGCAGAAAGCTGGGATCCTTCATGCAGTTTTAAAGGTACAACAGCATAACAAGAGCAGCAGTCGACAGAGATGGGAAACCCCTCTTTTGGAGTTGCTTGGCACCAGGCGTGAAATCTTCAATTTTAGATATTGGGGAGGGACCTTCACATTAGCACATTGTGACAAGATTCCACTACCCTGCTGGCTTTCCCACAAAATAGGGGTCAAGGAGCCAGCCTGTACTCAGAGATGGGGAATTTTTCCTCATTTTCTTCCTGACTCTGCTAAGTCATCTCCTAGCAAAGTCTCTCTTGGTATAACTGCTGCTCTTTTAACTCTTGAAACCCTGAAATGAGACTGGGAAGATAATGAATTTGTGTGGTATTTTAAGTCCCTAAGGCTTAAAGCATTTTACTGTTCCTTCACATCACTCAAGGGGAGCAAGTGGACCAGGGCAGAGCTGGCAGGATGCCCAGGGGCATCTGGCCAGTTCCTTCTCATCCTGCCCCAGATTTCACATGTGTTCTTGAGAGATCTGCTGAGCATCCAGGAACATGTAACTTCTCAAAACCTGAGATTTTAGCATCACCGAATGATAAAATAGACTGAGGGGTTTGATTTATGTCAAGCAGAGTTTGGAGTGCACAGGTTTGGTGCTGGACATGGAAATTGTGAAAAAGTGCATCATGAAAAGGACAGTTCAGTGTGGTTTGGTGTTTTTCCTTTTTCAAACAGCTCTGAGCACATGATCCCTCACCAGAACCACTGGCCAGGTGTGAGAGGAGCAGTTGGATTTGCAGCTCAAAGGTGGCTGTACCCCACATAGGGCTGCAGCTACCCTAGGCTTTCAGACACCTCCCTGGACAGCACAAAAACACCCTGGGACAAAACCTGCAGCTGAGCACAGCCAGGTAACCAAACCTCCAGGACAGAGCATTTGGTGAGCATTTCTGCCCTCACCAAACCCCTCTCAGGTCTGTCCACATGTGTGTGCAGACACACAGCAGGTCCAGGGGAGCTTGGAGATGCCAACACAACGTGCTCAGCTGCTTAGCCAGATGGGAAGGAATAAACCTGTGAAACTACCTTTTTCTCCCAGTTCTGGTGGTTTTGAAACTTTGCTTTGCCTGACCCATGCATTTCAGAAAAACACTTGACTAAACACCCAAAAAATCCATTTCTTTGATTTCCCTAGACACTACCAGATACCTCCCATGGGAGATGGGGATGCACAAAACACAGTCCCCTCATGTTCCCACCACAGAACTCCAACCACGTGTTTTGGGTGAGGAAAAATCCATCTGAGGGGGGCATTTCCTATGGAGACCTTTGGATGCCAAACCAGGACACCCTCACAGGTCTCCATTGGAAATCCCATCCTCGAATGTTTTTTTCCTCACCCAGAACATGTGGTTTGAATCCTGTGGTGGGAACCTGAGGGAACTCACAGACCCACTGGAGGCTCAGTCCATCCTGGACATGCTGCACACTCTTGTGAGCATCTTTAGGAAAATATTCCTGAGTTACAAAATGTCTTGGGCAGGAGTGGAGTACCATCAAACACAGGATAAGCCTCAAAGTAAAAGTTTTCAGCACAGTTTGGTGGAAAAGAACAAAGGGGGAGGAAAAGAGAACCAACTTCTTAAAGTAGCTCCTGTTTTCAGCCTTCTCCTCCTGCGTATTTGAATCAGCCTCTATTCACCTTGGAATCCTGGATTTTAGGAAGACACATGTACTACATCAGGCCCCTTGCAGGCTCCAGTCAAATTTAATCTGTTAAGTCTTAAAGAAACAAAACAAAACAAAAAACAAACAAAAAAAAAAATCAAGAAAAAAAAATCTAACCCAAACCAACCCAAGCAGGACCCTTGCATTGAATCTAAAACCTGGATAAATCCCTGTGGAACACTAAGGGAATAAGAAGACAGAGCAAGATGTGTATCCTTTCACTTCATAGCAAAAACACAGCCACTATTCACACTGCAGAGTCTTTCAGATGGTAAATACTGATCCGTCCTTCATTGGAAAAGCATGGACCTGCAATTTCCAGGGGGTTCCTTTTCAACACTAGAGCCCCATCCTGTCTTGGAATATTTCTTTTCCCTAATTGTACCCATAAAATAAGGATTTGCTCCCTACATAATTAATTGATAGACATCTATTTCTGGATTATGACCTCACCTTGTTTATGTAGGAAAATTTCCAGAGGGTTCCAAAGACACACACAAAAAGGTACCCCCCCCCCCCCAAATTATTCCCAGACTTCTCCGGTCTGAACATATTTATTTGCAATAATGATTGTGGCTTTATGCGAGCAGATGGGCAGTCCCTGAGAGGATGATTTGTTTCCCCTCTTCTCTTACTTCATGACGTATTTTATGATTTCAGCAGGTCAGTGGCTGCCATGTGTTTCTTTCTAATCTGCGAGCGCTTTTCGTTTGCCTCATTCTTGGCAGCCGTCGTATTTACCAAAGAGATCAGACACGGACAGATGATGGCAGAGATCCAGGCTCCTTCAGAGTTCAGCACTTGGATGTTGGCAGCAAATAAAGATATATGGATTGCTGTTGTTGGTTCAAACTTACAGGGGCTTTTTCCCTCATTATATTTCAGTTTATATGTGCACGTATATATATAGATAGCCGTGCGTGTGTGTGCTTGCACACATGTGTTTTTAAATTCTCTTTACAATACCCTGGACCAGATAGAATACAGATGAGCTGTTATACAAAGAACAATAGATGTCAACTAGATTACTACCCACTCCTTTTTTTCTTTCCTTCTCTTCCTTTTTTCTCCCCCCTTTTTTCTTTTTTTTTTTTTTATAGGCCTGGGTTGTTATAAATCCTCCATGCCCATTAACCTCTGAACCTCACTGATGATATCTCTTCCGAGCTAAATTGCCTGTATTTCCAGACATTTGTTTGTTCACTTAGAGGTCTATTGGCAGAGCGAGGAGGAGGACAGCCCATCCCTGAATAGGTCTCATGGATTATAAATGAAAATTCTTTCTCTCCTTGTAAGATGATGCTTTGAGACTTGCAGCAAATGGACAGCTTGAGTTTACAAGCCCACAGGCGGAAGTCAACAGCAGAAAGTTAATCACAAAGATAACAAAAATGTCCCAGCAGCATGGTGGGAGCAATGGATCCATCCCTGTAGGTGTGTCCTACCCAGACAAACCTCTGACCTGCTGTCACTGTGAGGGGCTGAGAGGGGCTGGGACACTGCCCTGCAGTGCCAAGGAAGGCAGCAGAGTCCCTGGAAAGGACAGGAATGGGGACACACTCCTGTCCCAGGGCACTGACAGAGACAGGGCAGTGGGACCACTGCAGGTGCAGCGAGTGCTTCCAGGGCTTTTGCTCCCATTATTGCTCAGAAATGAGAAACCTGTTCATCCTACAGGCCCTGTCCTTTGGATGGCTTTGCACAGAGTTCAGCCACCAAGCTACCAAAGGTGAAAGCCTGTGGCTGTCAGTAGCTCCCAAAAGCCTCCAGCAGGACCTACCATGCAGTTTCTTAGTAAACACTGGAAACATTCTGAACAGCATTTCCAGTATCCTGAGTTTAAAATAAAACCTTGGAAGCAGCAAGTGTGCTGGCATTCCCAACGCAGATCTCCTGCCTTCGTTACTGTTATATATATTTAAACTTTTAGTTCCAAAATAACATTTTACTTCCATACATCATTACACTCATTTAAGCATGGCTTCCATCTGATCTGTCCTGGAGCCAATTCCTCAGTCTTTCCTGCTCACCATGGGTGTGGGTCTGTGACTGCTGTGGATACTGGGAACAGGAGTGTTTTCCCAGATCCTCTGGCAAGTTACACCAGTCTTTACATCGAGGGCATCCTCCACCAGCCACTGGTGAGTTATGGAGACTATCCCCAGCTTTCTGATCCTATCTCCTGGTTCACTCTCTTCCCTGGAAACACGTCTGGGAAAGTCTTCCAGATGAGATACTCATGGATGATGTGGGGGCTTTTCTGCCTGGGGTTTGTCACACCCTGCTGTGACCCACAGCAGAGGCTTCCCAGGTGATTTCCACGCCCTGGTTACAGTTCCTGCCTCCTCCTCTGGACCAGTCAGTGGGCCAGAGCCCACAGCTGCAATGGAAAGTGTGAGTTATGCACCCCCAAAAATGCATGTACAGCCTGCTGTCCCACACAGCTGCAGCAGGGACACACATCTTCCCAGACAGGAATTCAACTGTCTGGGGTGGGGTTTTACGTAGCTCCAACAATCCATGGTTTTCCAGATCATTCATGATTTTCCTGCTTTCTCAGTAACAACTCCTGATTTCCATGGCAACCCTCACATGCTTTGGTACGTGGTACTTTTTGCTTATGTGGGGCACTGTTCCCACTTGCTGGGATGACCAAGATCCCCAAAGAGCCAACAGAGAGTTCCCAGCATAAACATTTCACCCTCTCCATCCTCCTGTGTTGGAAATGCATTTGCAAACTTCCCTCTGCCTTGGACAGACAGGATCACCAGGATTTACCCAACTATCTGCTCCCCATCCAAGAGCTCATTTTAAACTTGGCCAGGGTTTCTATTTTAATCCCACACAGACATTTTTGGAAACACTTACTAAACCATTAACACATTTATATGAAAGGAAAGATCGTGATTAGTGTTTGCCCTCCCCCCCACACCCCATCCTTTCTTTTTGTGTCAATTTTTTGGCTCAGGGGCTGCAGCAGAACGCGGTTACAGCCATGCACACAACTCCAGTGGGTGTGAATTCCTTCATGGCATGAACTTGAGTTGCCTCTACCTTGTTTTGTTCTTCCACCATTTCTATTCACACGGTTCCACCAACACTCCTGTGCTTGTAATAAGATGAACATCACAAGATTTACCCAAAGCTCAGAGACCAGTGTGGGAACTTCACCTGGGTTCAGAGTAGGCTTTTTAACAGCCTGTGTTAATGGTTCATTAAGACAGTTGACTTGCCTGGTCTGGCCCAGATGTGTTCTCCTTTCTACACCTTTTGAGATGTTTTCACAAGCAAGAATGACTTCCAGTACAGAGCAGCAGCAATTAGTGCATTTATTTATGTTACTGTAATTCACACCACGGCGCTGGCAGTCTCTGATGGCCGAGGTGCAGAATAAATAAACAAAGTCCACTTGAGCTATCTTAAATTTCTCCCATATGATGGGTCAGAGGAAAAGCAAGGCTGCTGGGGAATCTCTGGCCACATGAGATCGTGTGTGCAAGGACGTAACCAACAGGGCTGTGGATTGGGACAGAGGAGAGGGTGGGAGAGTGATGCTAAGGAAGCACAGCAGCTCAGAGCTGGGGAGGAGACCCAGTCCCAGAGAGCTGCAGCAGAGCCTTTTCCTGAGTGAAAATCCTTTCTGACTTATTTTTCCAGCTGCTTGGTTTTCTTCCCTGCACTGAAGTCTCATTTGACACTTCCTAGCATTCATCCAGGAGCTGCATTCACCCTGGAGATGGCACCCATGACCAAGGAGTCACAGGCATGACCCCAGTGCTGGACCAGAAGACTGCAGAGGAGGGCATAACATGAGGTTCTGCCCAGAACAAGAGCACCAGAGCTTCTTTGGGTAAAGATGACTCTGAATATATCCCACATCTGGCCAAGGATGCCAAATTCATCACCTGTGAACTTGGAATAATGAAGTTATGTTGCTTCCAGGTGGGGTTTGACCTTCTTTTGACGTTGTGGGCAGGTAGAAGTTTCCCAGTAGAGGTTCAGGCAGGCCACTGGGGACTGGATTCCCAATAGTGTTGTGTCACTTAGCTGCCTTTCATAGTTTAAAGTTTCTCCAGGTCCTGCTGAACATGGAGCTGGGACCAGCTCAGACCTCTGCTTCCATTGCAAAAGCCTGGCTTTTCTTGGACTTCTGTCTGCAAAGGAAACGTCTGATAAAACAGTATCTACCCACATCTCTGGATATTAGCACTTGCCTGAGATGTCACTACACTGCAATTTTCAGGAGACACACATCACACTCAGAAGTATCACAGATGTTCATGCAAGACAAAAACCAGAACTCTGACATGAAAGATTCATCCAAATAATCTCTTACAGTTCTGAGACATCTTTGTTGCATCCAATTTTCCCCCTGAATTTGATGTGTATTAACAGGAGAGTAGGAAGAGGTGTTTCCATATAAAGCCTCTTCTCCTATAAAGCTTCTTCTCCTTCCCCTGCTTTCTTCAGGGAAGAATCTAATCATTGCTGAGACAGCAGAGTCATCAGGGTGGAGAAGGGGATGAGTTACCACCCTCCTTATGGGTCTGCACAAGGCAGCAAAGCAAACCAATATATAGATTAAAAAGTCAAGGCCTCTCCCTTGACTTACAGTGGCTACAAGAATAAATACAGGCCAGCTCATTCTGTAAAAAGCAGCTTTCACTATCTGTCATTTGCTCCTGGCCCTGGAGAGCCTGGACTCTCTCCTGCATCTTTTGAGAAGTTATTCCCATGCTGTTACACTGGGTACTGTGTGGCTTCCCACCTTCTCCAAGCTCTGCTCCTTGGCACTGGCTGCAATTTCACATCTGCCAACGATCCTCAGAGCTGCACAGGTGAGGGGGGACCATTCCAGAAAGTGAGCTCCAAGGAGGAGGCAAAAAGCTAAGGGCCACACAAGAAATTGTAGCTTCTTCAGGCTTGAGGGGTTGAGAGGTGGCTCAGCCAACATCAGCTGGAGATCAGCTCTGCTTAGGTGAGAGCCAGCAGAGCAGCCAGCAAGTGCTGCTGCAGACATGGCCAGCAGAACCTCGTCCTGACACATTTCCTGGGCAGGAAGGAGCCAGGCGTGCAGGGCACTCAGACAAAGAAATGTGGGAGATGAGTCTGTGTGGCCTCCACGTGCACACGAGGCCCTGGATCATGGGAAGAAATCTCACGAGCTGCAGAACAAAGACAGAGGCTGGATTTTGGAGGTGGAAGCCCTTGGTGTGTTACCAGCAGCTCCAGGTGCTCCCCACATGAGCGAGGCAGGAGCGATGACAGCTCCACAGCCACGAGCAATTTTCTCCAAGATGCACTTAGGCATCTGCTCTAGATTAACATTGTTTTGCTTAAAACGAGCATTTGGGAGATATTTAAGCAGGTAAGTGGCTGCACCCAAGCATAAGGAAGAGGCATTGGAAAGCAGATGCGGAGACACTCGGCAAGTCGGGTGGAGTCAGCGCAGTCAGCAAGATAAACACCAGAGCACCTTGTGGGCTGTGTCAGGGGACACAAAGAGCAGCGGTGGCCCGGGATACAACCACTGCAATAAAATGCTGAGTAGTGAGAATTGCAAGAGTTTTAAAGTGCAATAAAAAGGCTGAAAGTTGTTGGTCTGCTTCAGCTAGAAACGGCGAACCGCAGGCTTTATCACTTGGAAAGAAGAGTCCTTTGTTTTTATGGCAGGATAACAGTGCACATGACTTGTTCTCTGTAGTTTAGAGACATTTGCCAGCTCAGCTTGGCTGGGAAGGGGTCATGAGCCAATGTACTCAGCCCTTGCTTCCCTCAGTGTTCTGCAGTATCTGAGTTTATTTTTAAAGCCCCGTTAAAAAAAGCCCAAATTAAAAACCACAGCATTGAATCTCGATAATACCCAAATACGACCGATAACTGCGCAGATGAATGAACCAGAGACAGGTAGGGGAGAGGACAGCTTCAAAGGCTGAGTGGTAGACACATGCAAACACGTAATAAATATGACAAAAACCCCATTAGACCGAGAGGAGCAGACTTGACCTTGAGGCCGAGGAAGCAGGAGGAAGCCACTCACGTGTCTGAGGCAAAAGGAATGCCAGAGCAGGAGAGGAGTTTCCTGAGGGCCAGCACTGAGCAGTGACAGGGCAGGGCAGCAGCTGAGCTTGTCCTCAGTGCCCAGAGCAGGTTTGTTCCTCTGGAGTGCCCAGCCAGAAGCCATCATTTCTGTGCGCAGACAGGTAAAACATCAACTTTTTGTCCAAGACAGAACTTCAGCCTGGTGAGCTCAGCACAAGGGGATGGGTCTGGGCTCACAGAGAGTCTCACAGAATGGTTTGGGCTGGAAGGGCCCTTAAAGATCACCCTGTACCCCAGTCGTGGGCAGGGACAACTTTCACTAGAGCAGGCTGCTCAGATCCCACGTCAGCTTTCATCACCAACTCCCCCAGCAGGAACACCCCCTAAATGCACCCTGTAAAACCCAACTCTACCAGCACACATAGAACCAGTAATTGCAGGGACAGTGAGCAGCTCCTGCTGCCAGTTTTCTAATTTCCCCAGCCTGAACCACAGGACATGGACAACAATCCTAGCCTGCTCTTTCCAGAGGCCAGAGCACAGGGATTTCACATACATGTCCTAGTACAGGCTTTCCTCTCATTTCTTTAAGACACTTAAAGCCCCCAATGCTTGGATTCCAGGATTTTAATGGGTTTAGCTCTGTTTCCCCCTTTCCTGCTCTGCATCTAATACTTCAGCCCATAAATCTCTGCAAGCACACAGCACAAAAACAGATAAGGAAAGCTGTAGAGCCATAAAATATGCTGGAAAGAACCAACATAAAATCCACCCAATACAAGGTTTATAAGCAAGGGAAGAAGAGGCAAAGGAAGCCAGATTAAGCATTGCTGTCAGTTAAAGTAAGTTGCAGAAAAGGTGCCATATGATAGCTTAATTAAGCCACAATAGATCTTAATCAATGATAATCACTCTGATGATGGAAAATCTTCAGAAGAGCAGATGAAAACAGGACAAGCCAAGTTTGGGATGTTTCCTGCAAATGTGGCGCTGTACTAACAGCTGAGATTCCCCCCTCCTCAACTCCCACACCCCTGTGCACCTCTCCTCTACCAGGGATGAACATTTAGAAGGGGTCTGATGGACCCATGCCCTTCAAGGGGTGTGTAAATGCCCATCCCATTAACCATCCCCTGGTTCAGCGTGCATGCAAAACCTCCCAGCGCATCGCCCTCGGCATCTGTGCAATGATGACACAATTAACATGAGTAACTATTCCACTCCACAGATTTAGTCCTTTTCCTCTGGGTAATTATGATCTTCCTTCCCCTCCCCAACACTCATTTCAAATCCTCGAGGGTAATATGCAGTCAGCTGATTTTACATTTATCTCGGTTCTATTTGTTTGACACATTTCAAGCAAGCTCCACAAAGCCAAAACCTCCTGCTCATTAATAACATTCACATCACCTCCTTCTTAGCTTCTTTAGCATGCTGCTTTTATTTGGTCTAATTGCAACTCTCAGCGTGATTAATCACAGCATTTTTGTGGGGAACTGGGGAATTTGATATCCCTGTCCTCATATGGATCTGATCACAGTCGTGCTGAGAGTCCAGGCTCACTTCCTGCAGTCTTGATGTGAAAGCTTAGTGTCAAACCACCCTCCTTGGCCACTACACAATAATTACCAGAGCTGCCATATTCACCCAGATCCCAAATGTGGGTAAAAGATTGAAGGTGGATAATGTGATCCCAGCCTGGAAGTTTTCTTTTTACAAAATTCTCCTTGCAGATAGGCTCCCTTCTCAATTAAACCTGCAGACCTTCACCATTTACCAGGTAGAATCATAGAATCATTTGTGTTGGAAAAGACCTTTAAGACTATCTAGTCCAACAGTAAAAAGTTAGCAGGGAAGTTGGAAGTCTAAGGAACTAAAATCACACCCAGGAAGACCCTCAATTCAAGGGGCTGAGTCTCTCTGGAGAAAGGCTGCAGAGATTGTATAAGGCATGATGGGGAGCAAACTCAGAATTCATCCCAGTTTATTTTTATTACATGCAGAAAGAAAAGCACCACCAAAACTCCTCAAACCCAAGCTTGATTTCTGCAACAGTTACAGCTTTGAAATTATTTTTTTTCTCATTTTGCAGTGCTACTGATGAAAAGTTTTTAAATCAGCAATCTTGGAATATCATCTTTTTCTTACAAAATTCCGTGGCAAAGCTCCCATGGATTTTAAAGAAACGTGAAGAGCATTGGTGTACGTTTCTGAAGCATCATCTGGAGGTCACACATTAATATTTGATGGTGACACAACCTTGCCTCCCACTGGCAGAAGCAGCAGGACTGCCGTTTGCTTCTCCACTAGAGGCTCAATCTTTCCCAGTTCACCAGTGATGTAGTGTCTCACCCATTTTCCACCTCACAAACCCCTCTTCCTGCCCCAAAATCAGCTGAGGAAAGGCCAGGCTGTTTCCCAGGAGTGAACTTTCCTCCCATCAAGGCAGACTGTCAGACCAGATGAAAATCACAGGGACACCAACACCCACTGCTCTCCCAGGCTGCATATTCTCCACATCATTTGCTTTGTAAAGCCCTTTAATTAATCGGGAAAGGTCCACTGATTATCACCTACTCAGAAAGCACCATTTGAAAGCAGGGAATTAACTGCAGGCTCCAACTCTAACCCAGAGTTACATCTTTTTCCCCATGATCTCCTACAAGTGCTATTCCCCTTTCGGTGCTAGAGCAGATGTTATCACTTGGATGCTGTAAGGCTGAGAAAGCCAAGAGCTAAACACGGGATTGAGGATGGTGTGTGAAGGGGGAAAGGCCCTTTTAACAGGAGGCAGGGGATAAAGCAGGTCCTGTACCCATATCACACACATGGAGGGGTTCTGGGCACGGATTTCACGGCCAGGGGGTTGTGAGCTTCCCGAGGATGGAGCTGCCTGGTCATCCACGTACCATAAAACACCCCTGCTCCAGCCAGCAGTCACTGACAGGGTGAAACCTGCACGACCACACGGGCAGAAGGTGATAAGTGTGTGATAACAGGATGTGATGCTCCTAAAATCCCCCACCTAAAATCTCTGGTTGTTTACTGAGCGTTTTTCACACACGCACATCTGCAAGTCTCCGTAGCCCTGACAACAGGCTGCACACAACCGGGGTTTCTGGGTGTAAGGTATTCACCCAGCGAAGGCCTCCCAAAAGAAAAAGGGAATACAGGCTCTGAAAAGCCCCCAGAGAACAGGGCAGCCCTGCCAAAACCAACACCTCACAATTTCTCACTTTTCTCAGCTCGTCTCGGTGCCGATGCCTTTTCCAGGTGCCCAGATCCCGAACTACTCCCCACCCCCATCGGTGCTCAAACTGTGACAAACAGCCCTGGAAAAGCATTGCTGCCCTGGAATCACATAGTTTTGTTTGAGTTCTTTAAGGAAAAAAAAAAAAGACTCTATTCCCCCGAATATTTTTTAAATCCCATCTAAGTCACCATTAGCATTCTAAAATACAGTTAAATTGCATCTGCACAGGTACACACTGTCATGCTCTGGGACCATTACTTGGAGAAATGCAAGCTTTATGGATTCTGTCTCACTTCTACCAAAATAAATTCAAAATATCTACAAAGATGATAATCAACACTGTCTGGCTACGATGAATAAAAGGATCTGTAATTTTAATTTATAATCCAACCATACTCTTCCTCCAAGCTGCCCAGGGACAGCAGGAGCCAGGGATCTTCTGTTGATGCAGGTGATCCAGAGGGGTTAATGGAAGTTTCTGCATTCGCACTGAGCACTGCAGGTCAGTGTCTGCACAAGCTTTCCTCACCATCCCCATCACTCACAGCAAAAAACACACTCAGAGCAGAGGGGGAGAATCAGCCAGGGCTGGGAGTTCTCTCCCTGCTGTAACGTTGCGCTGTGCACAGTCAGAAAATCTATCAAAGCACCCGCCCGAGCCTCCTGTTTCAGCTTTTAATGTGCTTAATATAGACTTGTGAGGAGTCTCTTCAGTTCAGACACGGCTAGCTCGAGAGCACAGCGTGAGCATTACACACAGACAGCTTTGGATCTCAGCAGTAGGCACGGACCAGTGCAAGGGCCAGCTGCCAGGCAAGTCCCTCGTCTGCCACCTCCCCAAAGGGCTCCGTCCCCAAAGGCTCCTCTGGCCCGGGAGGGAGTGGCACACCTGTAGGTACACAGCATGTCCTTGCTCCTCACACACCCCACACCCACCTTTCTGCTGACTTTTCCCCCTCTGATAACTCAGTCAAGTGTATTCTCAGGTGTGCCTGGAAAAGAGCAAAAAGCTGGCAGCAGAAGGGACAGCCCTTCCAGCTCAATGATGGCAGAATTGGCACCAGGTGCTTTGCACTGCATGCTGCTGTTCAAACAGCCTAAGCACATCCTAAGGAAGCACCAGGAACCATCCTTCCCTGAATGAACACCTGGGCCAGAACAGACACAGATCACAGAGCATTTCCTCATGGCAATGCACGGACCACACACCAAATTTAACCTTCTTCAGCTCAGCATGGAAAGAACCCACACAAAACACCCAAACCCTCCTTCCTCAGCAGCAGCAACCAGCCCACAGGGCTTCTGGCAGATTTGGGATGAGGAAGCCCATGAGCAGCATCTGTGTTTCTCACTGATGGAGATGTGCACCATGCCCAGGGTGACACCAGCATCAGATGAAGCCACTCGTGAGAGGAGAGGGGGAACCATGAGGGCAGCAGAGCACACATCACACTCTGGGCACCACTGCAGTGGAAACAGGCTGTTGCCACCTGTCCCAGCACACATCAGGGACTCTTGGGGTTTTATGAAATACAGGGATGCAGGTTGTGTTGGCTGCAAGTGGGAGGATGAGAAGAAACTCCCACAATAAAAGGAGCGCTTAGCCCAAACTTTTCCAGGTTTTCTGCACACCTCACAACTTTACCAAGCAGCAAAACCACGGGCGCTTTTACCCAGCTTGGCCCGCATTTCAGCTGGAGTCCCGCGGGAGCTTGCATTGTTTGCTCCATCCTGGCACACGTTCAGCCCCTCCATCCACCGTGACTCACCTCCTGCCTCCTCTCTTCCTGGCGAGTTCAAAGGAAGTCGCATCTTCCCAGCGATTAGCACACCAGGCAGTCCTTTCTGTGCAGCTTCTCCTCTTATCAGCAGCCCGTTTCCTAAACACAAGAAAGGGGGGCTGGGGGGAAGGAAGAAACCCATCAGCAAACTACAATCTGGTTGTTCTCCGTTGTCCTTAAAATATTAACTAGACATTGACATACTGGAGTACTTGCTGCATGAAACCTGCAGCGATTGGGGATAACCGGGACATTACAGAGGGCCATGAATCAACTCAACTGCAGAGGCTTCAAGTCCTTTTGCTAGGCAGAAGTGAAATATGCTCCCTTACAACCAAGTGACCATTTCCGTATTTTTTCCAGTTATCTCCAGAACATTTATTAGATTAGGGGGTTTTATTTATGGACTCTGAAACTGTGCTGTTTCCCAGTGAAGCGTTTGTTATCTGTTTAATGTTCCCTTTGTTCTTCTGGACATTTGCATTTATTTATTGTGATTCATTGCTGCACAGGTACCAGGGTCCAAGTACCTACAGTTTTAAATATATTCACAACACACACATCTTTGCTGTTTAAAGTACCTTTCCTCTAACAGCTCTTCTGGAGCCAGAATATCTCCATTCCCAAATGAAACCTGAGATCCTAGGATCAAAACTGCTTCCATGTGACAGTAATCTTCCAAAAGCACTTGTGCAACCCTATGCAAGTTACTTCATAGTTTGGCACATTGCTGGGAAAGTCAAAGCTTGTTACAACTGATTTATTTAGTATGAGGCTTCACAAATAGGGCTTGTTTCTGCAATGTCTGGTTTATAAATATATATATAATATATATTGTGGGGTGTGTTGTGTGTGTGAAATAATGGGGATGTTATTTACCCCCCAAATAGGTCCAGTCCATCTAAAGTTGGCCTTGCTAGCAGGGAAATTTCACCTGTTCCTCTGTCCATTGTCAAGGTTAAAAATTCGCCCCTGTGCCTCCAAGTGATTTGAATTTAGGACAGAAAGCAAAATTTTTTTGTCTACAGCCAAGCCCTCAAGTCCAGATGCAAGTTTTCCATGAACTGATTTGTTTAACACTGATGCAAAGCAAAGCCCAGGCTGGAGGCTGGGGATCTGAACCATTTGCAGGACCTGGGCCTGAGCAAACAGAGAGCCCACTGTGCTCCTGCCAGAAACAAAAACGAGCGTGGAGCAAGTTGCCAAAGGAAACCAGGCATGAAGAGTGTCTCCACCCCAAAATACCAGATTTCAGCTTTTGCTGGACTTGGATGAGTGTGTAATGTGACTCTGAGCATTGGTCACCAACCCTACAGCATTCAGCAGCTTTCCTTGGAACAGATGTGCTGGGTGCGTGTGTGCTCCTGTATTCAGAGTTGCTCTGGTGCCAATGGTGCCACTTATAATGTTTATTTTACATTTCATAGATATTTTTAATGTTGCTCTCAATTAGAAAAAATATGGAACTAAATAATGCAGGAGTAAAGGCAACATTTTCTACATAGGATTTGCATGTTTTCATAGAATTTGGGTATAAACTCTGGGACCCTAGAAATCAAAGTTCTTTTAATCAATTAATGCAACCAGTTGATTTGGAGCAGCCCTGTAAAACAGCTGGAAATTCAATACATCAGGGTTCTTTTGAAGGGACTTTTTTTTTTTCCCTGACATGACTACCTGTGGTTCAACAGATGTTCATTTGAAAAAAAAAAAAAAAAAAAAAAAAAAAGGCAGGAAAAGGAAGACACGAGAAGAGTATTTCCCCCTCACCCCAGATTCCAACAGCAGGGAAAGACAACACAAGGATGTGGATTTCCAGGAAACTGGGATGTGCTGGAGGCTGCTGGTCACCCTGCACAAACAGGAAGGGATCTGGGGCAGCCACAGGGGTGCAGGGAGGCTCCCTGGAAAAGGGACATGCCAGGAGAGCACACAGAGAGGGAACAACACGAGGTGAGACTGCAGCAGCCGCCTCTGCCTTATGCTAACACCTCGCAGGCATATTATCTACCGAGAATTCCACCTGGAGAAACCAATAATAAAGTCAGTCAGGCTATTCCCCAGCAGGGGAATCAGAGCTAATCAGCGGAAGGATGCCTTCCCTGCCCCTTTCAGGCTGTGAGCACAGGCAGGAGCGGCTCACTGGAATCTTTCACTTCAGCGCTGTGTTGGTGTCTGAGGAAAAACCTCAGTTGCCCTAATTTCGGTGTTAATGGCACCGAGCACCACCCAGGGCCTGAGGAGCTGCTGCCCTGGCCAGCAGTGCCCCCAGGGACTTGGGACTCTGAGGGAGCAGGACACTAGAGCAGAGGCACAGCAAACCTCAGCCCTTGCTAGCCACCATCCCACTACACAGACAGCACACATCTCCTGCCTTTCAGGCTCTCTGGAAGAGCTTTTCCTATCAGCAGCAGCACACCAGGCACACAGCAGGGCACCTGCTACAAACAAACCCACCCTCAGATGCAGTGGTACCAGCTCTGCCTTTGTTGACTCTAAAATTCTGCTTTTGAAGACAGCAAGAGAAGAAAACAAGAAGATGCAATCCTGGCTGCCACTCTACAACCATCCTTTTTATTCCCCCGGCTTATCTCGTTTCACATATGTAAAGAACCACAGGCAAGACATCTCTGAGAGTAAACAGACACCAGAGCATGCTGTATCCCCTCCCAGTCAGTGGCCAGCACTGGCAGCTCTCATTCACTCAGCTGCAGGTTTTTAATCCATGCCTAAGGAAGGGAGGCTGGGGACCACTGCTGGCATCAAGGATCAGGGGGATCTGCTGAGAAGCTTTAGTTCTGCCACCACTGGTGATGGCTTTGGGGTCAGTGCACAGCCCAAGCCCAGGCTGGGAAAGCCCTGCTGGTCCTTCAGCATCTCCTGAGCTTATCCCACCATCCTCCTGACAAATCCACAGAACGGGCATAAAGTCCTTCACTCGAAAAAGAATTCTTAAAACTCCCCCCAGTTAAAACAATGGGATTTGTGCTTATGAACCCACATAAAATAAGAGCAGCTTTTACAATAGCTTGAGAGAGAAATGTGCATGTGGAAGGGTGGGACTGAGGTTGTCAGGGGTGCAGGTGGTGAAGGAAAGAGCCCGGAAATGAGCTGTTCTCCATGTTCAACATTTCTCCAATCATTTTCATATTAGCATATCTCTAAGTGCATATAATTTTCACATCAAAGGGTAATTTTTTTAGGTATTTAAAAAAAAAAATAAAAACAACAAAAAAACCCCTAGGATTGAAGTAGAGAATAATTTATTTCCTGAAGTCTTTCAAGCAGCTCCTCTCTATGACATGACAGTAAAATTACAGAGGAGACAAGTGTTTAGAAAACTCTTCCCTGGAATTCAGATTATTCTTCAAGCACACAGTAAAAACGGTTCAGCCAAACTGTGATGGGAAACATAAAGAAACTCCTGGGAGCACCAGAGCACCAATCTCACTCAGGAGCAACCTGAATCCTCTGCCCATTGTTTAGGGGCTGAGATAATCAGCATTTCTGAGCTTGGGGTAGGGAGGCAAAACCCAAGATGAGTCTGAACCCTTCTTGTCTCCCACCAGTCCTTCCTAGCCAGTGCAAAAGCTGGGAGTAACTCTCTCCCTTTCCCTCTGCACTGCTCATCCTTTGCTCTGCAGTCTACAAGGCTCTTTTACTCCTGTGGATCCAGAAAGGGGCAGCATGGATGAGCACCAGGCACTTCTCTCCAACCCTCACTAGAGCCTTGCAGGGCCCCTTTCACTCTCCCCTGCCTCTTGCAGCAGCTCAAGGCTGGTCTCAGTGCTGTGTTCCAGCAATCTCAGGAACCAGGCTCGGGCAGGAGCTCTCCTTTAATGAGATTTTATTAAAAGACTCTATTACAAATAGCCACTTAAGCAAGTGAACCTTTGGAGCCTTTAGTCCGTGATGTCAGTGCTGTGGCTGATGTTTCCTGGGAGTACTAAACCTGATGCTAATATAGGGCTGTTCTATATGACAGCTATAAAACTGCTTAAGCGTACCAGGCAGGAGGCCAGCAGGGCTTTTTGTGGCTATCAGGGCTTGGCTAAAGGTCCCCTGAAACAAGGCAGGAGGAAGCAGGGATTCAGCTTTCCCTCACCTCCTTTGCAAGGCTAGAAAACCCCCTGAGGCTGGAAAAATCCACAGAGCAGAGGCAAAGCCTTTGCATCCTACCCAGATCTCCTGTGGCTGTAGAGATCATCCATCTCTGTGCCCTGGCTGTGGGCCCTCAGACAGCTTCACACACACAGGGTACAGCACACCACCTCTCCCCCTGCACCCCAGCTGGGGCCAGCAGCTGCAGGAACACCCCTAATTTCTCTAAGCCCAGCGGGTTCATTGTCTCATGCAATAACACCGCTGACACTAGCCTGGCTTTTGAGCCTGCTCTCCAGTGTAGAACTGCCTGCCTGCCCTCTTCCCACGGGCACCCCTGGGGCTGCACGTGTCCCCTGGGAGCTGCCTGGGGCAGCAAAGCCTCCTGTTTGCAAATCACACCCAAGATACCCCAGGAATGCCAGCAATGTTTGCCAGCAGTTACCGATATTAAAACGAGCAGCAGAACTGGCCCGACCCACCTGTCAGCTGGGCAGAGATAAGCAGAGGGCATAATAATACACATTAATCACGTTTTAATCTGCAGTTTTCCACCAATAGGTGGCACCAGCAATTTTTGGATGTGCTACAACATGGTACATCTGTTCCTTTGCCACAAGGCACCCAGCCCATGGCAGGGCAGGGGAGATGGATGGGCCATCTATTGCCATGGCAGCACCCAGCCCTTCTCTTTCTCCTTTGAGAGGGGAAAGGTTAAAACTCCCACAAGCCAATTTTTCCTTCCTCAAACAAACGTATTTCCAGCAATAAACCTAACTTGAATGAGTCTTTCAGGGAATGTGGGTCTGGAAGCTGTATGCAAACAGAAAAAATTGCTTGAAATGGAAAGACAGGCTAAGCCTCTGTAGGAGACACAGCAAGAACACAATTTAACACAGCAAACCCAAAACTTCTTACAACCGAGGCTGGCCACTGGTGTGAAAACATCTAAATCACAATCTAACACAGTTTAAATATATTGTATAAATATGTTACCTTGACTAGAGCATCCTACAGAGGAAAGCATCACATCACACCTCACATGTGCCCAAGACACATATGCTCAATCTCTGTACTCAAAATAAAGGAGAAGCAACCCCAGCCAGGTCCATCCAAGTCTGTGACTGGCACAACTTCACAGAGAAAACTTCCCAGAGCCAAGGCAAGGTTGGAAACCGCCTGAGAAGCAAACTCCCATCATCATCTGTACCACACCACTACAGGTGCACAGCATCCAACCACTTCAGCTTACAACTCCATGCAGCTGAATTCAGCCCGTATAAATTATTAAAGAGTCTGCAGAACATTACACAGTTCATGTAGTTAATGATTATAGTTCAGTGTCTAGGTCAGATATAATTAGATGTTACATTAAAATAGCTTCGCAGAGCCATTTATTCTGATTTAATTACTTAAAATGATAATATAATGAGCAGTGCTTTCAAAGAGAAAAGAAATCTTTTAATGAGCTCATTTTAAGTTAATATAAGGCAAATTAATCATTTAACAAAATGCGCTGAAAAGACAAGTTCATATTTCAAAATATGTTGTGCCTTTGTCAAGGGGGCTTGTTTATTACCATGCTGGGAAAGACACAAAAATGGGTGGCTCTTGAAACAACATCACATCCCACTGTACATCTGGAACATCTTTAAGCCATATTTTCTTCCTTCCCCAGATATACCTGCTATGCCAGAGCCCTTTGAAATACAACCTGAGCAACAGATTTATGATCCTCAAACTGTGTCTTTATTCCAGTGTGAAGCAGAGCGACAGCCATGCAGAGCAGTCACCCGAGGAGGTGAGCTCCTGACGAAGGGTTAATCGTGGCTTGGTTCATTAATCATTCATTTGCTGGCTCAGAAAATTAGCTTTCACTTGTTTGTTTGCTCAAGAAGCGATAAGCCCATTCCCTCGCTAGTTCATCTATTTTCTTCCCTTTGCATTGTTTTAGAGATTTTAATCCTTTCCAATTTTTGTAATCAGTCATTTTGGTCTTTTAGCAGGAGCGTTTCCAGGCGTGCAATTACTGGAGTGAAAGCAGGCAGCTCTCTGCAGGGAAGGAGCAGCTCTGGTTCGCAACCCTGCCAGCACCCGCAGCCTCCTCCTGTCCCCCCGGGCACCTCGCACAGCCCCGAGCGAAGGCGTCCCCGCTCCGGGGCCAGCCCGTGTCTCTGCAAACAGGACTCCCTGTGCCTCCATCCACAGGCACTTAAACAAACATTTATACAGGGGCTTAAGAGCAAGGCAAGGCGGACTGAGTGGTTTGCAGGTCGTGTCCCAGCCACTCACCCCTTCTCTCCTAACCTGGATCTGCAGCCTCACTAAGCCACCAAGGAAAACCTGGAAATATTTGTGGAGGGGATAAAGGAGGGGTGCAACTCTCAGCGTGGATTTCTTTCTCTCAGCACAAACCTGTCTCAATAAAAGGTGTTCAAACATTTCCACAGCACCACCTGCAAAACACGTGGCCTTCCAGCCCAGGCATCCCTTGGATACCTCGGGGAGGGAGAGGACAGCGACTGTCACACGGCCACAGCACTCCTCCCACCAGGAACATAAATAATTTGGGGCTGCACGTTCCTTCCTCAGCGCATTGCCTCTGCTCCCAATTAGGCAAAGCTTTCTGCTGCCGTGCCTCCTCGGCAGCGTGGTGCTATGACAACCCTCTGGGTGCCATCCATCTCACAGGTGGCACAGGCAGCCTCCGGGTGCACCCACCCGTGACCTCCCCAGCCCCTCCCTCCCAATTACTGGGCCTTAGGGAGGCTGCATCTGGGACATCGCTTTCCCTTTGCTTGTTATTTTTTTCCCCCCTTTTTAAAATCTCTTTTTTCACAGCCCAACCCACCCATGTTTGCAGCAGCAAAGCCCCCCTGGCCAGTTGCCCACATTTGCTTGTGGCAGTGGACCAAAGCAGGATGTGTGCAGCCCAGTGTGGCCTCAAACTCCACTCACTGCTGCTTCTCCTTCTCTAGCCTGAAACCTGGGTTTTGAAGAAAAACACATCTCTGAGCCTCAAGGCCCCAGCGTGAGGCTCGTGTCACACAGTCATTAATAAGGCTTTCCAGACAAATCTGACTGGAGAGATAATAGGCTTAAACAATTAGTAAAAGAAAAAGAAAATTTAAAAAAAATAATTCTGTGATGGAGTATTTTCTCGTCCTATTCGCTGTAATTATTTTCTAAGTGTAGATCATTATATACGATGCAGGCAGCAGTGCTCCAGAGCTAATCGGGCCATATGTTTCCACATTTTGAAGTGAAAACTAATTAAAAAGAAATGAAAAATTAAAAAGAAAAAAAAAAAAAAAAAAGAGAAGGTTTGTGAAGAGGACTGGCCTAGGTTTGGGTCGGAGAGGAGCGGTGAAGGAATCTTTCAGGAATGTATACATTCACTCCGCTCGGCTCTGCGTTTTGTTTTCAGAATTGTTTCTGGCAGAAACCTAAAGAAAAATATGAACCAGATGTACAAGGAAATAGTTTCTTCATCAGAATGAGAAGAATAGCTCTCTGTCTGCCAACAGACTTGGAGCCTTTACATTTTACCAAGGTGATGTTAAAAATACCCTTCAGCCATGGGTTCTCCTTCAAGAGTGCCAGTGGCAAATGGGACACAGGGAGGGTATTCCTGGGAAGGGGAATGGCCCAGGAGAGAATCTGCAACTCCCCAGGGCAGCATCTGCCCCTCCCAGGTGCCCTCAGGTGTGGAGTGAGTGGTGGCACATCCCAGTGCCAGCAGAGATCCCACAGCCCTGGCAGTGCTGGGCAGGCAGCCAGGGCTGGGCAGGGCAGCTGGCAGGCTGCTGCTGCTGCTGCTGACTTTGGGTTCCTCCAATGACTCCCAGGGATTTGCCACAACCAGGGGCTCAATCCTGAGCAGGGCCTTACGGCTTTGGGGGTTGCACAGGTCCCAGCTTTCTGTAAGGGTGCAGGGAATGACTGGCTGGGGTGGGGAAGGGCAGATGTGAAAGTCTCATCCAAGAGCAGCCCTCGGCAGAAGGGAGGTGGGAAGAGCCCAGGAGCCCCCTGTCTGCCCCTTGGCAGAAGGGATGGGGTCCAACTGATCCCTCACTCATTGCACCCTCACTCTCATTTGCCAGGTAAAGCAAAACCTCTCCAACTTCTCATTTCTCCTCTGCTCCGAGGCTGCAGCACAGGACCTGGGCTGATGGCAGAGTCCTGGGCTGGCCCTGCAGGGTGAATCCTCCGTGCCCACCTCCCCTGGGCATCTGCACCACGTGATAGAAACAAAAGCAGCACCTCTGCTGCCATAGATCCTTCCCCAGCCATGCTGGAATGCATGGGAAAGGTCCAGAATCGGATCAGCAGCTTTGTCACAGCACCTTAGCAGAGGTGTGAAGAGAGCAGGGACTGAGAAGAGTCCCTGAGTGGTGGGGAAAAGAAATAGCAGCAAATCATTCCTCTGCTCCAAATTACCCACTCATGACAAAACTATCCATGGGCAAGAGGGCAGGTCCTGAATGCTGAAGTGCTTCTGTGCCTCATGCTGGGGCTGTGGCCATGCCTGAAGCCCTGCTCCACTCCTGGGGTCTTCAATCCTGGGGCACCACGGGGTCCTGCTGGGACAAGGAGGATCCACCACACCGAGTGACCTTCAGACCCCCTGGGGTTCCACCCTGTCCCCTGTGG
This sequence comes from Sitta carolinensis, assembly GCA_032173965.1. Lineage (NCBI taxonomy): Eukaryota > Metazoa > Chordata > Aves > Passeriformes > Sittidae > Sitta > Sitta carolinensis. The sequence goes on from CM063293.1 coordinate 17,176,290, forward strand.
GTGCTGCAGAGGCACAGCCACCTCTCCAAGCCATCAGGGCCCCCACAGAATCCCCAGTGGCTCCAGTGAGGTCGGCGTGACATGGGAAGGGAGCTCAATTGGAAATTAAATAGGACAGGAACAGAGCAAGAGAGAGAACCAGGGAACTTTAATCTCATTAAATACACCTTGAGGCTTAAAGTAATTTTGCCAGGCTGAGCCTTTTTCTTGCCTTTAACCTTGCTCCAGCCTCCCTGCACCATGAACAGGCTTCACAAGGACTTGTCCTTCTCTGCTTTGGGCAGGTCAGAAATCTCTCTGAATCCTCCCAGGTGCTGGATTTGAAAGGGGGTGGGGAAAAAAGTTCACTGATCTACTAAAATCAGCTTATTTTGAGGGAACCACATGAGCTTTGATGAACAGAACTGCTGATGAGGCTCTCCAGCAGCAGTAGCAGGCAGTGGCTCTTCTGTAGGCGTTTGTTGTCCACAGAAGATGTATTTCTGTCTCTCAACAGTTTTTAATTCCAGTAGAAAGTTTTCCAAGGTTTTGTAATTAAAGGTAAGGAAACCCAAGGCCTCACTACAGTAGTATTACAGGATCTTTGTTTTCTGGCCAGCACTACTTTAAAACAAACAAATGCTGCAAGCTCTGGAGTTGGCTCAGCAAATTGGCTTAGTCCTCATAGGCACTAGCTAATAAAAAGAGCAAGAAGTTCAGTTTTTCTGCACTGAAAATTCCCAGTTTCATTTGTTTGAAAGCCAGCAGCATCAGCTTCCCAGGTCTATCACAACTCCCCATAAATTAAAAAAAGCTCAGTTGTATTTCACAAAGCATCTAAAGCAGCTGAGATTTCACATGGGACACCCGGAGGAGAAGTTAAACAGCGCATGTTTCATGGTGATTGGCAAATTATCAGGTCATTGCTCCAACTTCCACAAACATCAGCAGCCAAAAGCAATAAAAATACAGGTTTTGGTCTCAGGAGCCTTCAAACTGTTTTCCAGAGTTCGACTGCATGACAAGATGCTCACTTCAACACTGCAGAAGCACTGAGAGCTGCTTAATTAGAATAACACAGATGCAGTTCGGTTTTTAAGTCAATCAGAACAATAAACATAGAACCAACAGATTTTCACAAGAATTAATCAGACGTTTTCCTTGCTTTGTGTTTTAATGTATTTTTCTATTTTGTCAGTAAGTAACCCTGAAGAATCACGTTCCTTCTTCGGCCAAGGGGCATCGCTAGAGGTGGCCACTCTTCAGCTTACCTGGAATTTGCCTCATCCAGTGATCTCAGCACTAGGAAAAAGCTCCCACACACTTTTCTTTCAGCTCTCCCATCTGACAGGCGAGCCAGTATACGCATGGGGCGGATATCTCCAACCTCAACATTTCCCTGACAACGATATCAAGAAAAAAACTCCAGGGGTTTTGTTAATAGAGACGAACTTCAAACATCCTTTATTCCCAGATTTAAGTGGGCTGTAATCCTATAGGGTTGATTTTTCTCTCACTGGTGAGAACAGATACCAATGAGTTGTTTCCTGAAACATTCACGACTGCTACTGATGTTTTTTTTTTTTTTAACTTGCCTAAAAACTTCGAATTCCTCAGAGCAACCAGGACCCAGACACTCCCCCTCCCTTCTCCCCCAGCTTTGGGAAGGCTGCTGCCTGCACTGGAAGCAGCGGGGCACAAGCCTGCTTTGCGTTTTGCCCCAAAAGGCACAGCTGGGTGCAGCCCATCTGCTAGAGGAGGCTCCAGATGCAGGCAGAGCATCCTCCCCTCGCTGCTCGGTGCTCGTCCCCTCCGTCTGGCCCCGCCCTGCTGCTCCTGCCCGCCTGCCGTGCTCTCCCGGGGCTGAGCAGCGCTGCCAAGGGGATAAGGGGCTGCGATTAGGCGCTGCAATTCCCTGCTCGTGTGGGCTGGCAGAAAATTACTGCTCAGCCGGAGAGGAAAATAACATCTTATTTACCGTCTCTCCTGGGACTCGTCTGAGGGCTGAGCAAGTGCTGACTCACAGGCTGCGAGAGGTGCCGAAATGCAAAGCCCAGCTGTGAGCTGTGAGCTCTCCTCGGCGCTGGCAGAGCCCCGCACCGCTCCCGCACCTGTACTGGCACCGGCACCGCACCGGCATCACCCCTGCCGGCTGCCCCCGGGGGCCAGAACGGGACCTGCTGCCTCCAGCCACCTCAGGCACTTTGTGATGTCCCTCCACCGGCAGCAGCGATGGGGCTGGCTCAGCCAGCGCCCTCAAAGGCCCGGGGTGCGCGGCCGGGGGTGGCAGCGACAGGCGAGGGGCCATCACACGCTTCCACCCCACTGAGCTGCCAAGAGAGCCAGGAGTTTTCAAAAAGGACCCTGCCTCCCCATTTCACTTTCCTGCTGAAAACATCTGGTCTGCTTGGCACCTATGCTGCAGCAAATATAGCAGAGCATCTTGCTCACGGGCACGGTGCCACCGCGACAGATGGGTACGAGCACAGGCAGCCAAGAGACCTTGTATCAGCATCAAGTGTGTTTGCTAAGGGCAGGATTCGCAGCCAGAAATGTCAAAATGGCTGAGTTTCCGTGCCTGTAGATACCGGGGAGGCGAGACTGTGCTAAACCAGCTCTGGACAGGATTAGCTCTGGAATGGTGGGGAGAAGATCATTGCCGCAGCTACAGAGCATAAGTTTCTGGTCGCGTGGAGCTGGATTAACTTCTGGCTTGGGGATGCTCCCGCTGCCTCATCCCGTTTCCAGGCGAGAGAGCCCACAGATTGCCCTGGAGCTGGCGGGACACCAGCAAGGCGAGAAAGCCATAATCCCAAAGCCGGGAGGGACACGGGCAGTAAATTTATCTTTGCGAAATGGGTTAAGAGACCTGCTCTCAATTAACCCCAGGTCAGCTCGGCAGGCACAGGGAGGTGCCAGCACGTCCCCGCCGCGCACACCCTCGCAGCCCCGGGCAAAACTACGCCTGGCTTCGGCGGGCCGACCGCTGCCTTCGTTTTCCATCAGGGAAAGAGCAAAGGACTAATTGCACTCATTAGCGTTGCCCTCATTTCACAGCAATTTCAGGAGCTCGGCAGAGCGCTGAGCCCCGTGGCGGGTCGGGAAGCGGCGAGGGAATGAGGAGCAGCAGATGTGCGGCAGGAAAGGTGCGGGACGGGCTGTTCCCGCTCACTGCGGGCGAAACGCGTCCTTGGAGCGGCCACCGGGACGCGGGCACGGCAGCGACAGCGGCGGGAGCGCGGCCGAGCATCCCGCATCCGCATCCTGCATCCCGCATCCCTGCATCCTGTATCCTACATCCCGAATCCTGCATCCCGCATCCACATCCTGCATCCCGCATCCTGCATCCCGCATACCACATCCTGCATCCTGCACCCCGCATCCACATCCTGCATCCCACATCCCCGCATCCCCCATCCTTCATCCCGCATCCCCATCCCCGGCCGGAGACACTCGGGAGCCCCCGGGAGCGACCCCCGGCGGGGCCGGGAGGGGAATGGGGGCACAGGGAGAGGGCTGCCCGTGCCACGCTCCCCGCTGGGCACAGCCTGCCCTCCGCCCGCTGCAAGGAGCCCTCGCTGCGGAGTGATTGACTCGGCCATTGTGGTCCTGCCTGCTCACAGAAACAAACACGCTCCCTGTGAAAATCGCGGTTTTCTAATCCCGAAGTCTCTTCCCCTGGGAAAATGCGGTTGGTTGTTTGAAGTGGGGACAGAGAGGCATGGGATGAGCTATTCAGAGAGGTTGGGGGGAAACGAGGAGCAGGGCAGGGATGTTTTTTCTCCCAACACGGTTACAGCCTGCCTCGCTCTTTCCTCAGCTGGCGCTTTAAGAAAAAAGTAATGCAACACACACACGGAATTGGAAAGGAAGGAGAATTGGCAGGAACCAGCACGTCTGCACTTGTTTTAAATTTTTATATTTATTAAAATGCTCTGTGAGTCTCTTGCATTCCGGCAGCCTTTGGAACAGCACTGAAATAAGTTACATACTGCAGAATGCTTGATTTCCAGCAGCTCCAGACAAACATATCTCCTGAAGGAACTGGTAAGGATGGGCACAAGAGTGACTTGTCTGTGCTTAATCCCATCTGTGAAAGGTTCATATTCTCCAGTCAGAGCCCTTCTGGCAGAGGCAGGTGTCAGCAGCAAGCTGGCCTCAAGTCTGACCATGAGGGTGCTTGGACTGAGGTGTTTACAGAAACATCCAGTGCCTCCAGTAGCTCTGACAACCTCCAGCAAACAGCTGATCTAAGAAGGATCATAAAGAAAGTAATTAAATACTGAAATGCCACTAAAAAGACAAGAGATGGAGACAGCTGGCAGTGCTCTGACCCTCTGTGCTGGTGCCAAGAAACAGCCCAGACCACAGCAAACTCTGGTGAAGAAGGCAAATGCTGCCCAGACAGCCCAGTTTTGTGAAAAAGAGATGCTTCACCAGCTTCCAAATCTGCCTCTGAGCCCCTGAACAGGAACCTAGGAGTCATAGGAGAGACATTCCATAGATCAGGAGCAAACTCACTGCCCAGGACCAATGTTTAGCTCTGGTGGTTCCTTCCCCACAGTGATGCTCATCCTCCCTGCCAGGGCTGCTCCCTTCACCCCCTGAGCACTGGAGCTTCAGACCTCCAGAAAATGGGGATGTTTTTGCCTGCAGCAGCTTGGAACCCACCCAGTGCGGCAGCCAGCAGCATGGATTGCTGCTGGGTAGAGTGGGCAGAGCCAAGGCTGGCACAGGGACACTGTGGGCACTGCCAGCAGCAGCACCAGGGGCTGGCACCTCCAGACATCTCCCTTCTGTGGTGCCAACAGAACCAGGGGTGGCTGAGGAGATCAGATCAGGATCAAAGCAATGACCTATGTGAAACCCACTGGGAAAGTGACCGTCCGCCAAAAAAAAAAGTAATTTTGGAAGAAATCCTAAGTGGATCCTAGGGAAGGAGGGGAGACACAAGTGAGAAAAAGGACAGAAAAGAGTAGAAACCCTCCTGGGCGGCTGAGAAGGACAGAATGGAGAGGGGGTGAAATCTGTGCAAACACTGGATGAGGAATGAATGTTTTGCACAGACCAGGATCAGACTGTCCTTACCTGAGCCATACTGTTCCTCAGGACCTCTGATTCACCACAGTCACATTTTAAGCTCTGGAATTCCATCTGGAATGCAAATTCAATGCTGATTTTAAAAGTACATGACAGCTTTAGGGACAGAAGAACAAACAAAAGACCTGGCTGCAGGTACAAGGGGAAATGCACATTTTGCCTTTCATTTTGGGGAAAAAATGGGGATCTGCAGGTCCAGAACTGAATTCCTTAAATACACACAGCTGGTTTATACAGACCCTGCATCTCCATGTGACTGAGAAAACTCACTCTGAATATCTTGAAATGTCATAAAATATAGGAAGTGTGTATCTGATAACCACGTCCTACAACACAGACATCCTTTATCCCCCTGCAATTACCTTCACGCGGCTCTGTCTTATTCACCAGCTCTGTGGTCTGCAGACTTTGGAGATTTACCTCTTTACATTTACTTTTTTCCTTTTTTTCAGATATGAATATTGCAGCTTCTGAGATAAAAAGAGGTTGGGAAGAAAGAGAACTCTTTACCTGTGAGGAACGAACAAGAGGAATAGGAGGACACAAAAACCCGCAGTTTCTCCACGTACTTTCTTTGCATCCTTTGTATTCCCTGAGCTGCAATGAAAGGTGGTAAATCACAAAACCCAAGTTCAGGACAAAGTTCCACAAGGCATCAAAATAAGTCTGTGGTGCTCATAGGCCAAATAAATTAAGAGCATCCAGCAAAGACCTTGAATTTATTGTTGTTTACCAGAACAGACCCTAACGTGCTGCTGTTAAAAAATTAGGGAGAGGCCTGGAAGTGGCAATAATCCCCCCAGCTCAGTGGAGAAGGAATCTAACTTAGCTTCCTTGTGGTGCTAATAATTAGAAGGACTTGTGAGGCCTGAGGGGGCATTAAGTTGTTTACAATTTGGCCTTTACCAGATAAATTAAGGTCTATGGGAAGCCAGCAGAGATTTCCCAGGAGGGGCTCGTGTCCTGCTGGGCAGGTTCTCTGTGCTGTCCATGGCAGCAGGAGTGCCCCTTGGACTGAGACAGAAAACAGCTTTAAAAGGTTAAAAAAATGGAAAACAGGCTGAATTAGCCCAAGAAAAAGATCAATATCTACAGAGGGCACCTGGAGCTGGTACCAAAGCTCTGCCTGCAGAAAAAGAGGGAGACTGGAGCCCAGTTCTGTGTGTGGAATGGGACCTCACCATGGATGGATTAATAACAGTGCCTCCAGCCAGCCAGCAGCCTTTCTGAGAAAGAGGCAGAGGTGAAAACTGCACTGCCTGTCTGAATTCTTTCCTCCCACTTCTGGAGCTTTGTAGTGTTTTGTCCTAAATGGGACTTTGATCAGACAGGCCTTAGGTGGGTTCTTCCCCAAAGATGACAGTTAATGCCATCTGAAGGGCTGCCCAAAAAGGCTCCTTTGGAAAAGCTCTTTCTCCAGCTAACCTCTCCTCCAATTTAGTACTTTACATCTGAAATTCTGAAGCCAATTTTCTTTTTACTGGAGCTTTAATGAAAGGAGCAAATTATTTATAATGGCAGTTGTTACTCTGGGAAGAGGCAAGTGAAGCTCTAAGGACTTTTGCCCTAGACCTCATGTCACTTTTTTGCTCTGTTTGAGCAGCAGAGACACATTTTTTACTCCAGTGGCTCATTTATTCCACACAAATTAGCACAAAGCCTTATGACAGCAATGGAGACGGGGGGGTCACCTTGGTGAGCAGGAGGCACGTGGCAGGGTCTCACACAGCTCTGGATGGTCACAAACAGCCCTGGAGAGCAGGCACCACTGCCCCCCTCCCAGTGGGGATTGCATTCTTGTTATCACAGAGCCCTGCTGTAATTCTGCCTCCTTCCCTGGCTCCAGACACTTTCTGGTCCTGCTCCATCCCACAGTCCAGGCACCAACACCAGTGAGGGCCTCTGCAGCTCAGCCCCCCAGGCTGGTCAAAACGTCTCATTTAATCCATTAGCAGCTTCTAAAATGAAGGCATTTAGGGACACGAAGAGCTGAGAGCAGAACACCCTTTGCCTGTGCTTGGGGAGGTGATGAATGCTCCTGGGTTCACCCAAGGGAAGTGTCTGAGGCTCTGGAGGGGCATGGTGAGCCTACAAACATTTCAGCTGCTGTGAAAAGTTGGATTATTATTTTAATTAGCTCTGTCCAAGCACTGTCTGGGTCCCGAGCATGCACTTTCAATCATCACACTGGGCAGCACAAGGCTCCTCGCAAAAAAAGAGCAAAGGAACCCATACCCACACTTTTTAAACTTGATTTTCATAACAATCTGTTTATTTTATTAGCTGAGAACTGACGGTAGGGTGAATGTTGTTTGAGTCAAATTACATAAATAGGTAAAAAAATCCCCAGTGACTTAGGAAAGGGGTCTGGGAAGGGAGAGGCAGGGAGGTGGGAAACGACTTATTGCTTTGCAATAAAGCTTTTAAAGAAAAGAGAAAGGGGTGGGGAGAGAAGGAAAGAAAAGAGCAGCAGGAGGCCATCTAACAAAGCAGATTCTGCCCAAATTGCCAGCGAGAGGCCCACAAGTCAGTGGGGCTCACGATGGGGGAAAAAACTCCAGCAGCCCCGAGGACATTGTGAGGTGAAGTAAGTGCTTTGCAAAGTGGGAACGGCCTGCCCTGTCGCTGGGGTCCTTTCTTTGTTTTCTCAGCCCTGCAAATCACTATCTGGATGGTATTTCGTAAAGGCAGCCCTTGCCTGGTGGGATGGGCAGCTCCCTGTAGCCGGTGTCCTACAGCATCTGCATCCCCTTCTGCTCCAAAATAATTTTGTAGTTGCCCTGCACAGATTTCCCTTTGGACCAGAGGATACAAAACTCATGGCAGAGACAAAATCTTGTGTGAATGTCACATCCAAATTAGTAAAAAGACTCTGACTAAGCCAACAAGCAAATGTTTCTTGAGAAATCCCTCCAGCGGCTCCCTGCTGGGTGCAAACCAGCAGGATGCTCCAGAGCTCACTCTGTAACCTGCAGCATCCTCTGTGCGTGAGAGAGCACACAGCCACTGCTCTGACACACCTGGGTTAAAAATGACATGTGTCACTTTCTGGAGCAGTGCCTGGCCTCACCAACCAGTGAAACAGGCAGTAAATCTGACCCACAGAGTGCCCATTTCATGCTGGGGGATGACAATCCCAGTTACTCGATGCTGAGTGCTTTGGATCTGTTGGAAGCCTCATCTCCCTCAGAAGAGCCCCAGCCAGGACCAGCCTCTGCAGGACAACACTCTGAGGGGAGACTTGGAAGTCATAGCCTTTCTTCTCTTTCAAGGAATGATTTATAGAGGCACTTGCTGCCACAAGATTGATGGACAAAAGGGCTGGAACAGCTCCTGTATAACCAGGGGTGAAAGCCTGGATCCATCAAGGTCAGTGGCAGAATTCCCATTGACTTCAATGAGGGCAGGAATTCCACCCTGCTCTCTGCTTTTCTGGATGCACTTTCACATGGAAAGCTTCTGTCACAGCCAGACAGATGTTAAATTCAGCTTTTCCTTCTGCACACACACCACAGGGACCCACTGGACGAGGCGCTTCAAAGATTCCAGGCTTGGAGTTGGCACACACGTGTACACACAAACACACACGCCCTTTCCCAAAGGGCTTGATATCCTGCGGAGCTGCAGGGAAACACAATTTGTGAAAGGAAAGCAGCAAACATTACCCCAGGCTTGGGCAGCAGTGACCTGCCTTCCTGCCAACGAGCTCCACAGGTTTCATGGTTTACTCTGGTGATTAATAAAACATTTGGTATCTGATGGGATTTATCAACCTCTCTGTCCAGGAGAGCACACATGTCCCAGGAAAGACGAGCAGCATCCTCAGTCACACAGCTGCTCCTCAGGGCTCTGTGCAAGCACTGTGCTCAAGGAGAGTCACCCTCGTGTTTGACACCATTGGTAATAAGAGATGCTGAGCTACCAGATGCTGACGTGAAGCTAAAGCAGGTGAGGTCTGAAGGAGCTGCTGTGGGTACCAGAGGCAGCCTGGTTCCAGGGCAGACAGCTCAGCCCAGGCTGGCACAGCTCCCTGGGAGCCATCCCCACTCCAAGGACCAAGCAGCAAAATCCCAAGTTAACAGGGACTTTGCTGGAGAAATACCTGCTCAACTGCTGCACACACGCACTTTTCTTTGACCCTGTGGTGTCCAGCTACACTCCCCCATGCAAGCATTCATCAGCCCCACACTGATCTGCATCCTGGCCTGTGCTTAGCAGGCATTTTTAAGATGGCACTGGAAGAAACATCTCCCACCTGTGCCTCAGCCTCATGGTGTGTCAGAAGCTCCAGGTCCATGGATGTGATTCCTCCTTCCCCTGTGCTTCTCGTGCATTTTGCCAAGTGAGTGGGTTTGGGCTTCAATTCTCCTTCACAAACACTTCTTTGTGAGCTAATGTGAATGCTCAGGAGAGATGCATTCAGGCAGCATGGGAAAGTGGGATTTTCTGCTTCCAGAGGAGATAGATAGCACGTTCCCCAGCAGCAGGCCTACTCATGGGATGATTGCCACCAAAAAAACCTCTCGGACATATGGGCAGAGCAGGGAGTGCTTTTTTCTCTCACTGTCCCACTATGCCTGTGATGAGGAAGGAGGCAATTCTCCTTCACCATTCCCACTCTCTGAGCCAGCCTGCATGGATAGAAACCTCATATTCATGTCCTGCAGCACACTCAGAGCAGTGCACGGAATCTTCTTGAGGATGGGGAGGAGGGCAGGGAGAAGCCAATGGAGAAGAAATCTGTTAGGTTTGAAAGACACACAGGACTTCCAGGATGCCTCAAGCTGGACCCTGCAGCAGTCCATTGTTTTTCTGGTCATGTTGCAGGCCATCCTTGGCACTCCAGGAACATACCAAGCTCTTCCTGCTGGCAGCAAAACCCATCCCAGAGGCTGGAGAGACTTTGAAAATTAATTTACAGGCACTGAAGTCTCTGAGCGTCTATTGCAGGGCAAGATCTAAAGAGGGGGCTGGGTAAGACTCCCAGGCTATGGCTTTCCAGCCAGGCCTTCATCAAATGCACAGCCTGTAAAAGTGAAAGGCCTGGGCAGACAGTCTTGCTAGGCTTGGAATAAAGCACACTCCAGCCAGATTTGGGTTCAAATTACGTTTTCTAATGTACCACCGGAGATTTTGGCTCTGTTGTTACTGTGCAAAAGGATTTGTAATGGAATGGAGATTTAATTTAGTATTGATTATTGCATTATTAAAAAAAACTAAAAATAAAGTCAGTCTTTTTGAAGGACAAAGTAGTATATTTTAAAAAACCCTGAAGTTTCATAGTAACTCTCAAAAGTCTTTACTGCTCTTCCCTTTCCCCAATTCAAGTTTTATTATCAGAGACAAAGTTTAACTCTTGTGCTTTTTTATACTCATACTTTTATCCTGTAGCTCTCCAGCCCCAGCATCACCTACTTTATCTTCCCTTGTCACCTGCCAGCATTCCCCTCCCTTTGCATCTGTCTGGGCCACATCTTTCTGCTCCCCCAGGATACTCCAACTCCAGTCACCACCTGGGCTTCCACTCACTCTATTTTCCATCCAAAAAAAAATCCCCCAACCTGAAACATACACATGTAGAAAAATAACTTTGTGCTTTTGCTGTGAACTATCAGATTGAACGCTCTAGTTTGGAGACATTTAAAATTCTCTAGGGAGATGACTTTATGCCCCATAACTTGGTGTTACATGACATGGTTTAGTACTCTAGAACTGTGGAAAGGTGAAGACAAGAGCATGGAATACCAAACCAAGCCAACTCCTGTGCAGTTTTGGAGGCAGGGAGAGGGATGAAAAGGTGGTGTGGAAGCCAGAGAGAATCTACCCATGGGAGAAGGTGGAAGGAGGCAGCATCCCAGCTCAGAGGGTGCTCCAGAAACAGCTGCCAGAGCCCTGTTCTGCACCAGGTGGGGACAAGGGTCAGGTCTACCTGGCCATGCAGGACCAGGGATGCCCAGCCCTGTGCTCGCCCACCAGCTGCTCATGCTACAGAATGAATTTTCACAAGCAACTCAATATTAAACCCAGGGGTTGGGGGTAAGATGTGTGTATTTGGGTTCATGTTTAAAAAATACACAGGTGTAGTCTGTTTTCAAGCCTAATGTTCTAGTTTTCTGATGTTCTTTCCCAGGGAAGTGTGATAAACATGATGGAATGTTTTTGTAATAATATTTATGTTATTCATTCCTTCTGACAGGAAGGACTTCTCGATGTCCCTCTGGTTTGACCAGTGTGGGTGAAGAGGTTTGCCTTTGTTTCACCAATCACATTGGGCTGTGTAAAATTGCATATAAGGGAGAACCATCCCTAATAAAGGAGTCATTTTTAGCCTTCTGATCAGTCTGTGTCATGTGTTATCTGAAATAACAACACACAGGGTGTACAACACAACCAAGTTGGTATCCTTTGTAGTTTTTGTTATTCTAACTGCGAATCTAAGTCTACTTAAAATATCTAAGTTCTGCTTTAACAGAGGTTTTATTTTGCATCTTGTACAATTAAGCCTCTCAACAGTGGTTTGGGATAAGAGTACATTGGAGATCAAAGTCATGCAGCTACATTTTCCCTCATCACCTGAGGACCACGAACAAAACTATGCAGATCACAGAAACCTCATTTAAGGTGAAAAATCCTGTTAGCTATAATATGTAGATTCTTAACAGATGTTGTGCTGGAGCCAGCAGCTCCATGCTATGGCATATACTGTGGAAGAACAGTATTTAGTCATGAGGTATTTCCTTCATAGCACATTAAGATGCTTGAACCCCGGGGAAAAAAATTAAACCATTTCATTTATAATACATTTAAAAGCAACCTTAGACCCGGAGCTGTTAAGACTGGGCTTGTCACAAGGGTTTCTAACTACAGGGCTGTCAAACACCTTCCTGCCTCCCTGTGGGCTGAGAAACCCAGTCCTGGCTGGAGGAGGCAGAATGGGAGTGCTGTGAGTCACAGCAATAATGTCACCTCCCTCCGGCCACACAGCCAGAGCTGAGGGATGGAGCAGCGAGCCAGAGCAGGGACAGGCAGGGATGCAGGGACAGGAGGAATGCAGGGAATGAGGCAGGGATGCAGGGAACGAGGCAGGGATGCAGGGAACGAGGCAGGGATGCAGGGAACGGCAGGGGAAGGCAGGGATGCAGGGAACGAGGCAGGGATGCAGGGAACGAGGCAGGGATGCAGGGAACGAGGCAGGGATGCAGGGAACGAGGCAGGGATGCAGGGACAGCTCTCCCAGGCTGCTTCTCGTGGATCCCAGTGTGCCAGCTGTGACTGAGCTCTGGCTGCAGCTCCTGCAAGTGTTGGAGAGGAGCACCAGAAACACACCTGATTTCAAAAAAGCCATTGGTTTAAAGATGTTGATTTTAAAAAACCTACAATAATGTAATTCTGTAGGTTTCTGGCCAGCTGTGAGAAGGGACGTGTTTCATCCATTCAGTCAGCTGGAGAAAAGCTAAAACACATCAGTATTTTTGTCATGGGGCTGTGCTTTCTCAGTCACTCCAGACAATGCAGAGCTTTTAGAAAGGAAGAAACTCCCAGATGCTGCGAAAGGAAGAGCACTGCTGAGAAGCACATCCTTAGCTCTGAACCACAGCGTGCTGGAGCTGGGCACCCCTGAGTACCTGTGCCATCCACCAGTGGCTGTGCCCTCGCTCCTTCCCTCTCGTCCTGCGTCGTTCAGCCCTTCAGGTGGACCTTGGACCTTCTCCCGGGCAGAATTCCCAAGGCTCCCTCCCTGCAGAGCCCTGCTCCATCCTGCAGCACCAGCTCTGAGACACGGGGCTCTCGCTACGCTCCGCGGCCGATAAGCAGCACTCACTTTTAAGATCTCATAAATCTCAATGTCAGGCAGCTTTTATGGGCTAATTGAGCCTGGAGTCCTGCAATAATAAGCCCTTGAGAAGTGGGGGCAAAAAGAATTTCCCAAACCCAAGCTCTGAGGGGTTTTTTTACCCTTGCCAAAGACTTCTGCCTCCAAGGCACTCTTTCGCTGAGCACACCCAGCAGAACAGCAACCCCAGGCAGCAGTGATTAAGTGTCAGGTAAGTGTGTCAGGTAACTGCATGCAGAGGGAACAATGCTCGCCATAGTGAGAGAAAAAGTCACCCAAAGGCCAGAGAGATAAAGCAAATCCTGCTCTGGATGTCTTCTCAGCGCTCGTGTCTCCGGTTTGTGGAAATGAAACATTGCAGCCTGTTAACTCCCGGAAGCCTGGAGAGGGATGGGATCTTATCCCTCAGCCAGAAAGGGGCTTTACAAGAGGCAGATTACAGGAATATCTGCTGTGAAGTTGAAGTTCTGCCTTGAGGAGTGGCTGAACTAATCAAACTCCAGAACATCTCTGCCACTCTACATCCTGGTGTGATTCTGTGAGGAGAAAAACAAAACAATCTTTGCCTGACCGTGCTCCCCTGTAACCACAAAGCCATTCCCGGCTGGACTCGAGGCAATGAGCTCAGACTACACACCCTGTCCCCGGGTGACTCAGACACAGGAGGGATTGGTAACAACCAGGGTAACATGACCCCCTCATCTTCTCTTACAGTCAGACCCAGCTTCACCTCCCATCCACCAGAAGTGATCACTGTTATCCAGGAAATCACCTTGCTCCTAGACATGCTCATTAAGCTCTTTACTTAGATAAGGAAGATTGAACTCCTTCCCCTTTCACAGACTTTAAATCAATTCTGGTAGTTCTGTCCACTTTTAAGCATAATTAATTTCCATTTTAAAATCACAGACGCTGAAGCTCAACAGTTCATAGTTGATTGACAGCTACCACAAAATCCAGCAGCAATAACCTCTCAGCACCTTCCAAAGAGATCTCAGGGATGCTCACCTCGGCAAGGATGGATCCTGGCACAGAGTCCACAGTCCTGGGTCATCCTGAATTTCTTGCACAGATCAGAACAGGCATCACTGTAAACTAAAGGACCTCTTCTGAGACCCTGCAAAATCATACAGTTAGAGAGAAAAAAGGTGGGGGAGAAGACAAGCTGAATGAACAGAGCAATTGTTTGTGAGCGTGTAAGTGAGCAAACAAGTAAGCAATCAGAGGTGCTAGGTTTAAAATAAACCACACCTTTAAATACTCAATCGGTTAATTGTTAATATCAGCTGGAAGCATTCTGTTAATTAGTCCATGAATGGCTTCTTTCTTCATTTATAATAAAGAATTTCTCAATTCCAGCATCTTAATTATTTGCCTTCAAATTGGATCGTCTCAGTGCACACAGAAAAATTTCCTTCTGAAGTAGTATTTCCCCCTCTTTTTCCCCTGCAACACATGAGGGGTTTTTTTGTCATTCATTATTCCTTGTCCAAGAGTGAGTACTTAATGGAACAGTGCTGGGACTTTCAGGTATGAATTTAGGAAACTCAGATTTATGTGGATGCTGGTATGCTGATATGAACATGGATGCACGAAGAAGGAAAGGAATTTTTCTGTCATGCGTACACTTGTTTGGAGGTAAATTTCCTTAGTATTTGACCATTTTCCTGTGAAAATCAGCAGCATTTCTGCAGGTTGAAAAATCTGCTGCAGAGATGCACTGAAACTGAGCAGTCCAGAAAGCAAAGGCACGGGAATGTGGGCGAGTTGGGAAGGGCCACTTGTACCTTGATCATTCTTTCCTTGACATCAGCTCAACACCAGAAGGCAACACAAACATTCAGGCTCTGCAATTAAATCTCTCTCTTAATTTGTCTCCTCCTGAGGAAATGCTTCACCAGCTGTTAACAGCTGTGTCAGTGCCGGGGCTGAGCCAGGCTCCCGCCGGCACCTTGGGACGCTTTACCCTGGCTCGTGCTGGATTCCCAAAAGTCAGATCCTTCCATGGACTTTGGTGAAGTCAATGTGCAGGGGAGCCTCTGGTCGGACCTCTCCAAACCTACCGAGCTCAGGAAGGAAAGCTCAGGCCGGCAGATCGGCTCCCATTCTGAGGAAACCCTCCTGGTAACCACGCACCGAGGAGCAGCAGCGTCGATGGCTCTTCGGAGACACATTTAAAGCTGGCGTTGGGCCCAGGGATTTTTGCAATTCACTTCTGTGCTGCCTTGAAATATGTTCGTTCCCTCAATAGATATTTACATTATTCTTTTATTCCAGCTTAGGTACGATCCACAAGAATACACCCCGCTCTCTCCCTCCTACCATCCCTCCTCTTCCCTGCCTGCTCAGCCCTCACATTACTCAGAGCCCTGGGTAAAGCTCTTTTCCATGCTAAATATGCATCCAACCACTTAATGAGCTTTGGCCAGCTCGCCAGCAGTTTTGACAGGCCTGTTGAACCGGTGCCAAGCAGAGATGAATGTTTGGCTTGGACCAGCACAATGCTCTGTTTGTCTCATTGTTGCATTGGAAGTGTTAGCAAACTAATGTGACAGGATGGAGACGCACACAACTGAAAAATGACTGAAAATGTAATTCCGTGTCAGCACTGACTCCTGAAGGATTATTTGTCTCTGGTGACTTTCAGGGAACTTTTCTTTACAGGCTCAGTATAAAGACAGGTCTGTGTGCCGGGGAAAGCAATCAATTAGTTTTAATCCAGATGTAAGGAGCTGCCCTCTGCTCTTGCTTCCCAAGATTTACTGTAACTCAACCAGGCACTCTACCACAATTATTCTTTTTACTTATTTTTTTTTTTTCTTTTCAAAAAAAAAACACCCATGTATTTGTCTGCTTGCACAGCCCTGTAAGTGCCTGGACTCTGCTCTGCTCCTGGTATCCTGTAAAGGCTGTAACAGGGACCCTCCAGGGCCACAGTTCAGGAGAAATTCCTGGATGAGAGCAGATGATGTTCAACCCCAACCCGAACCATCACCTCAAGAGCAGAGCTATGGACCGTCCACCACAGACCATTACAGAATCTGGCAGAGTATAAGGAGTGAAGAATGATCCTTATCTTTCATTTTCTGGCATTTTATTTCCTAGAGAAACCTGTGCAGCTGGAGGCCATCTAAACCATTGTGTCCTTTTGGGATCTGGCTCCTTACTCCTTCTTCTGGGGCCTTTTGGCTCATTTGTTAGTTTTGGAGCTGATCTTCATTCCTGTCTCTGCAGCACCATTTCCCCCTGTACATCAGGTGAAGGATTCAATCTTTAAAAAAGCAGAGTTATAGTCACCTCATGTAATTCATTGCCATCAGGAAGGCAGGGTCACCCAGGAGGTGACACCTCCCAGTGTTTGTTCTCTCCAGACAGGGAGGACAGGGTTTCCCAAGCAGCTGTGGTGCAGTGAGTGATGTCCCTGACCATGGCAGGGGCTTGGAACCAGATGATCTTTAAGGTCCCTTCCAGCCCCAACCACTTTATGATCCTGATAAACACACATCTATTGCTTTTGAGTCTTAAAAAGAACTTTATAAATCTGGACTGTCACCGTAATGACATTGTTCATGTGCAGTGAAGGTGGCTACCGCCCCCAGGATTATGAACTGCCCATGCACCCACCCACCTAAAGAAATACACAGCTTCACTGGACATTTTATAGTTTGTTTTCTTTCATTTTTATAGCCAGCATTGCACTGATAAATATAGCTGTTTAACCAAAGTCAATGTACTGGAGGCAGAAAAGAGATAAACCACGAACATTTATTTGGATTCCTGCTGCAATAGTGTAAATACTGAAGTTCATTATAAAAATAATGTAAAATAGTCTTCTTACTGTTATGCTGGCTTCGCAAATCCTTTTAATTGTATCTATATTTCCAACTGCTTGGATGTCAGAAAGAGATGAGCTGGTGCTAAACATGTGCAGTTTGTTGGGTTTTGTATCACTGAAGGATTTTTCAACATCTTGGGTCTTCTCATCTTGTCAGGGGCTATTATTTTTTTATTCTCATGACAGTTTACTGGAAACAGAAAGTATAAATTTATATTCTACTCCTAGGAAAATTGCTAGGATCCCTGTCTGAAGCTCTTGAAGGGACTGACAGGGTTGCCAGGTTGTCATTTGGAGAATTCCATGCACTGATGCCCACTGTTTTAGATCTATGGCCAGCACAAAGAGGATCCACTATAACCCCTAGAAATTACTACAAAGGTGGAAAAGGATTTCATGAAAACTCCTGTTTCCATTTTGTGAACTCCTGGTCCACTTCTGAGGGCATTTTCCATGCTCCTCTAATGAAAGCTGTTTCCCAGGAGCTGCTGGAGCTGGAGCTTTGAGCAGGGGAAAAGTCCTATTGCGTGAAAAGGATAGTGATGGAAAATTTTAACAGCACTGATTGTTTAGCTTTTCTTCCTTTTTTCAAAATGAAACACTTTTAAAATCAAGCTATTTTTTTTCCACTGGCTGCTTTGTGAGCACGTTTTTTCACCTGGTTCCAATCTAGGCTTACAACGAAAAGACTTAGAGCATCCAGCACACTTCCAGCACAGCAGGGCTCACTTTTCCCAAATTCCCCACTAAATCCTGTGGCTTATCACAAAGCAGCACAGAATAAATATGACTCAATACCCAGCATAAACCCTCCAAGGCATGGAGCAGCTTGGAGGGGTGGTAGCAAAAGGCCCTCCCTCCAGACTGGTGGTTCAGTGGCTGGAAGGCACTGGAACCTCTTTCTCCCTGCTGATTTCTTAGTGGATTTACACTGAAAATGTTGGCAATGGGGTCCAGCCCTGCTGAAGAAATTATTCCTTCAGCAGCAGCCCACAAAATATCACCAAAGCACAGGAGTGGCAGGGCTCAGGAGGGGTACAGAGCACACCCCTGGGCCAGCAGGGATTTGTTGAAACGTGTAGGTGATGCAGCCTGAAGAGCTGTAGCACAAGCTGTGAAGAGGAGCAAACCAACAAACCCTCCCTGGAGCAGTGCCACCCCTGGGGACAGGACACAGAGCCTGTCCCAGGGCACCCACACAGCTCTGCAGCTCCTCAAAGGGAGGGGCACAAAAACCACCCCAAAGCCAGATATCCATCGATGGCACAAACCACAAACCCCTGCTGGCACAGCTCGTGACCAGCAGAAATCTGAACTCATGGAGGGAAGGAGCAAAGTTTAGATCAGCCAGGCTCCTTCTGGCTGCTCTGAATTCCAGTGCCTGGGACCCGAGACACAATTCCTGCCTGGCTCTGAGGCCCTTTCCCCTGGCTTATCAAACCCCGTCTTGAACCAATTTTGTCTTTGAACAGATTTGTTAAGCAGTGTAATATGAAGATCAAGGAATAAAGATGAGGAAAGAAGAAATTAGATTAAGGCTGCAGATAGCATTTGAGTATAACTAATGCCAAATAGCCAGAGGGCAACATGTCAACAATTTAATGGGGCACAACGTAAAATAATGTTTTCAAAACAAGCGCTTCATTGGATGCTTCCCCTTTGAATCAGATAAAGTATATCACTAGAGAGAGATTTGCTTTGATCTGTTCTGCAGCAGAAGGTCAAGGGTGTCTAAAGCAGCTATTCAGAGCTCATGAGTAATAGAATTAAACCACTCAGATCACATCTCTGAACTCTCAGCATCCCCCAGATGTGGGGCCAGCCCCTGGGATGGGGAGCCCAGCCCGTACCCCTGGCTGGCAGCTGCATTGGGTGCTGGTTCTGAGCCCAACCTGCTCATGTACAACATCTTGAGGGGTGTCTTGGGGCTGAGGAGAGGTCAGAAAGTCAGGATCTCTGCACCCACGTTTGTGCAGGAAGCATCTCTATTTCTACAAAGCCAAGGTAGCGCCTACCTCCATAAGGGGCTTTGCATGAATTAATTCATCTTAGTTCCAGGCACACTGAGATATTTGTGAAACCCGATCATTGTGAGAATAATTTAAGCCCAAAGCCATTTTCCACCCGTGCTGATGGTAACAAGCCCAAACTCTGCTGTGCCTTTGGGCAGAGGGGCCAGTTTTACCTGCTCTCCTGCCCCGGGGGGTGAGAAAGGCGCCTGTGGGGCACAGCAAACTGAAAGACAAGGCGGGGAATGGAGGCAAAAAACAGGGAAAAGATTAAAACAGAGCAGCAGGCGTGTTTCTGATGGCTGCAGTGCCCAGCACCACAGCACGCCATGGCATCCCACTGCCTCTGTCCCAGCAGTAGAGCAGAGGGAAGTGCCACAGAAAATACCTCCAGAAGGGGCAGACAGATGCTCTCTCCCGATCCAGGAGACACTGGCAGCAGCCTTGCCCTTGGTAAAGCACTGCAGCAGCCTCAGCTCTCTCTCAGATTTTCAGAGCCGTGCCAGGTTAAGAGCCCCTCCTGTATGAACCTGCAGGATTTGCTGGGAAGAGCCCTGAGCTCCTCGGTCACGGCTGCCGGGGCTGTGCGGGGCCCCAGGGGACTGCCCGGGAATGAAGGCGATAATGGGAGTCATTTATCTTTGGGATGTCACCCTGATAACAGGCTGCACACGCTGGGCACCGGCTGTGCTGCTGGTGATGATGGCAGAGGGCAGCTGGCACAGGATCCCCCTGCATCCTGTGGGTCGGGTTGTTTTTTAAGAATTATAGCCTTGCCTCATTTCAAAATGTTGGCAGATTTTTGTTAGCTCGATTTCGTTTATATGTTTTTTGCTCCTGAAGGGAAATACAGGCACAAATACTTATTCCACCTCAGCCAGCAGTTCTTCTCATTCCATTTAATTTACCTCAGACAAGAGGAGTTCAGGGTTTCTCTGGGTATTCAGGATTGCTCTCCCATCACCTACTCATCTTTCCCTCCCAAATCACCTGATGATCTGTGTTATCTGCCTGCTTCAGGCAGTGCCCCTGCAGCCCTTCCGTGCCCTCAGAGGCTTCTCCCAAGAACCAGACATCTCACACCTCCACAGCATCCAGCCACAAAGCCTCCAAGGCTTTGCCAGGCATTTTCCCAAATTCCCTGTCTGCACAGAGCAGCTCCCAGCCCGGTGAAGCCACGGCCGAGATGTGCTTTCACTTGCTTGTGATGCTCTTCCAGGAGCTTCTCAAAGTGCCAGGTTGTGCATCTGTTCATCAGCTTTGCCTTCTTGACCTCTGAGGAGAAGTTTGCTTTCACAGGCTGTCACGTCTCAATTAGCCCTGTCCCTCTGGCAGGGCAGTGTGTGACACGGGGTCCCAGGTCTCCACAGCTTTGTGCTTTCAGCAAGGAAAGGTAAATACATCTGCAGCGCCCAGCAGTGCTTGGAGCTGCCCCTTCCCTGCCAGAGACTGGCCCCAGAGCAGGGACACAGAGCAGGGAACCCCTCAGGTGAAGGCAGAGGCTTCTCCTCACCCCAGCTTCCCAAAGGAAAAGAACATTTGGCGGAGGCAGTGCTCAGCAGTGCTGCCCAGACCGCAGCTAATGCCAGCCCCTAACACAGCCCTGCCAGTGAGGGGCTGCAGACAGGCGGCTCCAAACCTTGCTCCTCTCATTCTGTTGTGCTTTCTGCAGGCAGCAGAGCGCCTGCCCTGGAGACCATTATTTAAAAGGAAACCAAACACCAAGAGGCCCTATAAAATCTCCACCTCCCACTGCTGGAGCAGCCTCAATTACTTGTCTGGCAGGAGCTTGTTCCAGCTCCCAGCTCATCCCTCCTACAGCCCAGCACCCCCAGCCTGCCAGTCTCTTGGAATGCTGAACCCCTCCATGCCCCCTCCTCCTCCAGCAGGAGCAGGCTCTGCCATCACCCCGACAGCTCAGACAGCTCCAGGGCTCTGAACCTGAATCCAGGAACAGCCAGAGCAAAGCCATGGGCTGCGCGCTGCAGGCTCGGGGAAGGAGAGCAAATTTAGCCCTGACTCATCCAGGATAAATTTGCCGCCTTCGGCAGAGCTCGTCGGGGGCACAGCTCAGTGTGGCTCCGGGGGATCAGGGAGGGCTGATTGCCACCCTGAACCCTGCTCGGGGACCTGTCAGGTCCCGGGGGGAGCACCCCAGCTGGGGCTTTGCTTCCAATGTGGCACCACGGGGATTTCACAGCTGTGGCAGCGAGGGTGGCACTCGGCTGATCACTAATTACTGAAGCTTGTAATCAGCGAGAGGCACTGCTGAGGGCTCTGTACCCAGAGAGCTCCAACTGGCTGTCCTGACATTTTAATGCCAATTACCAAAATGCCCGCACTAGAAATAGCTATAATTGATAAGGCAGGTCAGCGTGTGTTAATGAAGCTGAAATCGAGACAAAAATGGAAATGAAAGTTTGTGACAATGCGAACAATTTTCTCTCTAATAGCTGGATACAACTATGTTATTTATGGCTGGGATTTTTAAATAGGATGCTTCCTGTGAGCATCCAAAGGAAATGCCAAGTTTTGCATCCCATGTGCTGGAATGGGCAGGGCCAGGTGGGGGCCCACAGCCCCCCCAAGCCCACGAGGACAGAGGGGGCCCATCCTCACCCATCCTACCCCAAGGCGGGTGCTGCAAGTGAAAACAGCCAGAGTGGCTTTTTCCTCCCCTAAACCAGCCAAGAAGCAGATGGAGGGGAAAATCCCTCCTCTCAATTCCTGCTAGACTAACATTTTACCTGCAAAATTGAGGTAGGAGGCTTTTAAATGACTTGTAGGTGGATCTGGTTCTAGAAACAGCTCTGTTTTACAACAAGTCTTTGCTGTTTGAAGAAGGAGGGTGTAACAGCAAACACAGAAACAGTTAACTGCAGCCTGATGTTCCCGCCTGCTCTCCCCAGGCTGCTGAAATGTAGGCATTTGGGGGTCACAGTCACAAATTTACCATTAAAGCAAATGCCTGTTTCATCCCTTTCAAGGGTGGGTTTTCTTTAAAGCTTTCATCCTGGCAGAGATGTTTGAGGAGCTAAAAATAGGCAGCAAAGTCACATGAGAACCTCCGGATGTGAGAAATCACATAAAAGATACGAGCGTGAGTCCCTGTTTCCTTGGAAATAATAGTAGTAGTAATTCTTGAATGTGAGGTTGTAACAGCAAGATCTGAAACCGGTCCCTTGTTCTCTGGAACCCTCTGCGAGCAGCCAGGGCAGGGTAAAACCAGATGCCAAGAGAATGAACTGCCCAGAGCACAGCACTGTGTGAGGAAAACCCTCCCCTGCAGAGCTCCAGGGAATCAGCCCGTGCCAGAGGTTTTGTGTGTGCAGGAAGGACCTGGAGCCACTTCAGGGAGGGATGAGAGAGCTGGCAGGGCACAGAGCTCTCCAGACATCCAGCACCAGCTGGGGAAATCTTAGTTGAAGGTTGCAGTTTGGGATGAGCCCACAGGTAGCCCCTCAGCCCCTGCACACCCGAATTTTGTGTCTGGATTTAAATTCAGATCTTCAGCTGGTGCTGGGTCAGAGGGCTGGCTCCAAGCCTGGGATTTGGACACCTCTGGAGAGATTCCAGACCGGGAGTGCCATCAGTGGCACGAGCCATCCCTGGTGGGAGACTCTGAGCTCAGTGACAGCAGTAAAGGCTCTCACCCTTCACAGGAAATAGCTCCTACTTAAATTTTACCAGACCCAGACCCAGCACTCGAGTCACACTGAGCTCCAGGCAGTTCCCAGGGACCTGGGCAATGCTGGCACTGTCACCAGGAACACGATGTCCCCACAGGGTGTGGGCACAGAGCCACCCCCAGCCACAGCAGCTGCCACGTGGGGTACGGGGTGACCCCAATCCCCAGTCCTGCCCCATCCCTGCCTGGTGCTCCAATTTCCATTCCTGCACTGCCAGCTGGAGCTACACACTGCCTCCTATAAATCCTTTCTAAATGAGCATCAGCATTTAATTTATTTCAGAAAGACTTACTGCTTTGCCTGTATGGATTCTGCACGGGTAAAGACCAGTACTCAGCTCCCAGAGCCAAATGCTCACCAGTCAGTAAATGCTGGAATTTGGGCTCCATAACCCATCCTGCCAAGACAGAACTTGGCACTATAAGACAATGGTGCTCAAACTTTCCACTAAAGCAGCTCCCAGTGCCCAGCATGTTACTGGGCATCACTGTGAGTCACCTCCAGACATGAGAGCAGATGTGGCTAAAATCCTTCCACCGATGCAATTTGCAAAAAAATTTACTGGCAGTGGAAGACTGCCAAATTTTTCAAATTTTTTGAGCTGGATGTGTTGTTCCCCTAGGCTAGAGAAATGCCAGTCTTTTCCTCACTCCTCCTCTTTTTTTTTTTCTTTTTTGCTGCCATCACAACCATCAGCACATTCTCTCACTCCTTTTTACCAGGAAACAAGAATGAAAGAAAGAGAAGCAGAAGCACCCTCACCAGCACCAGGATCATTGCTCTGAGCACTCAGCTCAGGCAGGTGGTACCCAGCACTCAGCAGGATGCTGCAGAGCCCTCACCTGAATGTTACACTCAGAGTCACTATAAAATCCTCAAAATCAGCCCTGAGCAGGGATTTTGCTGAAATAATCATCATGCAGATGCTCCAGCTCTCCACCACAGCCTGTCTGTGGCTCTGGTTGCCAGATGCCTTCATGAGGTTTTGTTCTGGATGACCAGAAACCGAATTAGGCTGCATCCAAAGAGCCAGTGCAAGGTTGCTAGGAGATTCCTCTGTCTGCAAGGAGCTGACAGTCACAGGAGTTACTGATGGGTGCAGGGTGCAGTGGTAAGGTTGTCTCCTTCTGCATATGTGACTTGGGCATCTTCATGCAGACTCCAGACTCTCAGGGCAAGAAGACTTTGGCTCAACTTTGAAACTGATGGAGCTCAGGAACAGAATGGGAGGGGGGTGCTGGTGAGGCCATCAAGCAGTGCCTGTAAGGAAAAGCAAATTGTGGGACAGCAGAGGCTTCAAAACCATCTCCCACTCCAAAGTTAAAAAAAAAAATATTAGCTTACCCCCTTGATGTATGCGAATTGCTTTTATGACAGGGAAACTGGCATGTCCTCCCCCAGGGCAGTGTTATTTCAGCGAGATCTTTGTTCTGCATGACAGCAGACAGTGCCATGACCCGAGGCGATGCCCCAAACAGCCGGGCTGGTCCCCACCTGGCTGCACCCGTGCTGCATCCCAGGGCAGCAGGGCAGGATGGCCACTGGCCCTGTCCCCACGCTGCTGGCAGGCACTGGGACGTGTCTCAGGTTAATTACACTTACTCATTAAGGCTGGTGACAGAGGCCTCTGTGGGGATCAGCAGGGAAATGAGAGCAGCTGCAGGAGTGGTCAGGGAGGAAAGGGGAGAAGGCAGGAGGGGACAGAGCACGGGGGAAATTCATCTGGGATTCAGGGAGCACTCCTTCCACTTCTACCTCTTGCTATTAAAATGATGCTGTCCAAAAAGGTGAACTTTGAGGCTTTGGCAATCCTGTTTGCTTTAACGAGGCTGGTTGCACTAATTCTGCCCTTAAATGCAGCTAGTACCAGACACAGAAACCAAGGGAATGAGGAGGCTGTTAAAGCAGAGAAGTGGGTAAAGAACATTAAAATGAACTCCTCAATCTGTGATGCTCTGAAGCCTTGAGCACATGGTCAGCTGTTCCAGACTCTGTGGCTCTGCTGGCTTTTTGGGTTCCCTCAGGGACTGTGGAGAATGTGGATTCAGCAGGCTGTTCCCAAGAGGGGTGGGGTGCTGTGGTTCTCAGCAAGCAGCCTCTGCTCCAAAATCCTGCATGAAGCCATGGCAAAGGCAAACCAGCACCTCATTCATCACATCCTGCTGTTCCAGGCACATCCAGCTTCCTCAGCTATCCCACCTGAGAGGGCAAAAAAAAAAAAAAAAATAAAATATTGGGACATATATTTTTCAATGATGTCCCCCATTTAATGCACTTTTTGGGTGGAGAGATATCAACATTAATCCTAGAAGGAGAGGAGGGAAGGCTCTGCCTTAACACCCTCTGGAAAGCTAAAACTGTTCCTTTACCAAGAAAGCACAAGACCAAGTTCTGGAGAATCCCACCAGCAGAGCGAGTGAGCCCAGGGGCCCCAGGGTGTCTGGGGAGCTGTGCAGATCCCACTCTCTGCCCCAAAGCTCAGGCTGCAAGGCAGAGGCTCCCACTGCTGAGGAAGCAGGAATGTGCTGCTCACTGCCTCGCAGGATCTTGGCTCCTAGCAGCAATTGGCGCAGAGTCATCCTTATCAGCTAGCACATTAATCTTAATTAACAGATCGACAGCAACAGTTCCTCCCTGAAGCTCCCCTGAGCATTCCCAGCCTTTGCTGTGCTGCTGCTCCAGCATCGCTGTCGTTCCCAACTTGGGGAAAAAGAGCAAATTCTGCACAGAGATGGAGGGGCTCCCCTGGCTGCAGCCCTCTGCAGCCCCAGCTGAACCCAGCTGAGAGACCAGAAGCACATCCACCCGTAGGTGGGAGCAGGAGCATCCCCTCCACCCCAGAGCACAGACCCTGCTCTGGGCTGTGATGTAGCACCCACAGTCCCCAAACTGCCTCATGTCTCTTGTCTGGGGACAGACCTGAGAGAGGAAGAGTTTCCCCATGATTGCATGGTTCTTAAAAGGAGGATTTTTTAAAAAGGAAAAAGAAAGCAAACCCAGACAGCTTATCCATGAAAACATGGTAAAATCAATCCAAACCAAACCCAAACAGCAGGGCCTCTCTCACCTTCTGCTCCCTGTTTCTGTCAGGGCTGGGAAATCAGAACTGACTGTTCCAGGATTGATCCCACGCCAGTGCTGGAGCTCATCTGCTCATCATGCACCAACAGCACTGAGGGCTGAGGCTCCAGCCAGCAGGAACCCCAGTCCTGTAACCCACGGCGGTCAGGGGCACGTGTGGACCCCCACACTGGGTCATGGGGCAGCACAGCTCCAAGCAAGCCTAAGTCCAGGGAGGCAAGGGCTGTGACTGGGGGCAAAGGAGTGAAGAGAAGCAGTGAGGCAGCTGAGGCTCCAGTGAAGAAGAGAGAAGTTACAACCCCTGGCTGCTGCAGTGTGAATTTAGGGCACAGTCATTCCCAGGAGGTAATTAAAGGGCACAGGGAGAACATCCATCACGCCTTGTCTGAGGACATCTCAGGTCAGATGCAGAGCTGGGACAGCTCAGGCCTGGCAGAGCTCAGAAAAGAATGTCATTCTCTTATAAAAAAAAAAAAAAAAAAAAAAAAAAAAAAAAAAACCAACAACAACAAAGAAAACACAGCAACAACACCACAAAAAGGCAGTTCCCTTGTCCAGGTCAGCAAATACCCTCATCTCTGCCCAGACTGGACCCTGGGGTGGAGCAGGCAGTCCTGGCCACAGCAGCAGCCTTAGAGGACCAAAATCCTGACTGTTTCAGGCAGCAGGAGCTGAGCACTCTGGATGGACCCTGCTGAGTCACTAATGAAGGTGTCCCAGGTGCCCCTCTGTGCCCCCCTCCCTCTGGGTATCTCCACACTCAACCCCTGGGTGCAGCAGTGGCGGGGATTAGGGATTCCTGCTTCCCAAGGACACCTGGGAACCTGAAGCTCAGCTTCTCCACTCGCAGAGATGTTCCAGAAGAGCAGCCTGGTTTGCAGAAGTTCCTCTCCAGGTGTACTCAGTAACTGTGAAAGTTGGAGCACCACGTCAGGCAGAGAGGTCAGCTCCAGGCACTGACTGCTGAGCACACCAATCTAAGTGTTTTTCCAACAGAAGAGAGGAAAAAACCTCATCTCAGCTGAAATACCAAGGCTTTAAAAATTAGTTGCTGCTCATGTGCAGTAGCTCTTGTTATTGAAAACACCATAAAAGTTTTACTGTGCTGACTTAGGGTGCACGTAAAGAACCTCGCTTGTCTTGACAGGCCATAAAGAAACTTTTATGACCTATTGGGTCAATGATTTGCAAAGAAGGATTTACACTGCTGTCCAGGGCTGGGATGAGCTGCTGGAGGAGGAACACACCAAAAATGGCACTCAGAGCTGAGGGGTGGACCTGCTGTGGGATAAACAGTGTGCCTATCCAGCAGCACTACGTGTGTCAGCATGCCTTGTTCTCACACAGGTTGTGCTAACCCAGAAGGGCACAGGATTATGGGCTGAGTGGGTTTAACTGATTGACCTTTATTCTGTGGGGTTACAAGTGGAGTTTTAGGAGGAAAAAATCTTACCTGTGTGTCAGTTCAGCTCTCCCCTG
The DNA here is from genome assembly GCA_032173965.1 of Sitta carolinensis. Classification (NCBI taxonomy): domain Eukaryota; kingdom Metazoa; phylum Chordata; class Aves; order Passeriformes; family Sittidae; genus Sitta; species Sitta carolinensis. The sequence goes on from CM063293.1 coordinate 17,203,296, forward strand.
GGGATAAATCTTCAGAAATCCAGGCTGAATCCCCAGTGTTGCAACCGCTTTATCTTTTATCACAAAGTGTCAGCTCCACTGGTCCAAGGTTCACTTTCAACACTCTCCTGGAGGAGCTCAAGGGAGAAGAGGCCCTGACTTAGTGAAATATCACCACCTTGGACTGCTGTTGCCAGGTCTGCTCGGGGTGGATGAAAGGGTATGAGGGAAAGCCCTGCTGTGCCAGCAGCCTCCCATCGGCGCCAGGGCTCGTTTGCCTTTAAACAGCGCCAGCACTGGGCACACACAAGGGCAGAGACTGCAGCTGCAGCAAAGTGCCTGAGAAATCCAAATACACACCTCCAGCCCCAGGGGCTGGTGGGAGGGGCCCAGGACCATTTGCAAGTGATAAAAACTGCCCTGGAGAAGGGACTAAGCCCCCAGTGCCACCTTCCTGGGGCAGAGCACCCACCTCACAGCCTCTGGCTAGCACAGCTGGTGTCACCCTGTCCCCTCCAGCCCAGGCTTGGCTGCCCACATTCACTGCTGCTGTTGGGACCCTCCCCAGGGGTGGGCAGTGAGGAGGACTCACCCAGAGCACCCTGCATGCTCCTGCCCAGGCTGACCAGCCATGGGGGGACAGGATGGTGCCAGCCGTGGGGGCAGCAGGATGGTGCTGGCCATGGGGAACAGGAAGGTGCTGGCCAGGAGAAAATAGGATGGTGCCCAGCAGACTCAGAACCTCAGGGAGCTCTGCTCCGGCGCCTGCAGGAGGGAAACAGCAGCCCAGGAAGATCAAACGCTTCAAATGTTTCTCTCTCGAGCGCCGGAGAGAGCTGAGGAGCCCCGGCGCAGTGTGAGCGCCGGAGGGTGAAGGGTGCCCCAGGCAGGCGCTCGGCGCGGTGCTGCTCCCCGGGGCGACGTCTGGAGGGTCTCTGAGCGGCGACCCCTCCAGCCCCAGCTCACCCAGCTGCCCATGCTGCCGTGGGGATGCTCGTGCAGGTCAAACCCTTGCAGTGGGACCCTTGCAGCCTCTCCTAGCACGGCTCTCCCTCCTGCCGCTGCCAGCCCCAGCCCCAGGGTCTCGGCGCACCACGGGCATTGAGGTGGCTGGACTCTGCAGACTTCCCTCCCCAAAGCCCTGCTCCTTCATCCCTCGGCATCCAGATGGATTGAACCAGATTTGCTGCACACGTGGCAACCAAATGAAATGGTTTCTTTGGCAACAATAATGAAAGCTTAGAAAAAAATCTGCTTTCTGTCTCCTGCGACTCCAGCAGCCCAGGTAACGCGGAGTGGGAAGCAGAGCACTGCAAGCATCTGCCTTGAATTACTGCCTCTGATAGGAATCAGACATGCACTCCAGCATGTCTGCTCCACGTTTATTTATTTATTTGGGGCCTGATTGATTTAGAGACTCCCTATTGCCTGAGCAGCAGCATGGCACAATAATTCACTTGATCTCTGATTTATATTTCATGTTCAAGTGAAGCAGGACGCTTCTGTCCAGCACAAGAGCTGTGTGTGCCAACGTTGTGCTGAGCAGCTTCACAGAACCTGGGCATGTAAAGAAGAAAAGCTGTGGCTGCAGAAGGGAGTAATCACAAGATAAAAGCCCTGTTACTCATCCCAAACTGCGTGACCAGGGTCACAAACTGAAATGGGGACTCACAAATCACTGTCCCTATTTGCCCCCTTACACAACACTCAGTCCCAGGCTGTGTTTTCCAGTCAGGATCCATCCTATCTCATCCTCTTCCCAAAGCATTCCCCTCACCCCACAGCTTCAGCAGCAATCCAGGGGTGGTCAGTCCAGAGCTCTCCAGCCTTTCCATGATGCAGGAAGACTTTGAGCCTTTTAACAGCTCAGCAGGAGAGAGAACAAGGTCCAAGGTATCCCCCAAAACTCCTCCACTTTGGCCCTGGTGGGCCCTGGATTTCCTCTTTGACCTTATGCCAGCAGGCCTGGCTGCTCTCTGGTGGGTGAGGTAACTGCACCTAATTAAGTCCCTCTGCTCTTCTGCCTCCCATATGGGAAAGGATCAAAGCTCTCCCCACCACACTCCAGAGGCGAGGGGGGCCCAGGAGGAGTGAGGCAGGAGGGGTCTCCTGGGCTGGGAGGGGATACAGTCAGCCACAGGCACCCCCTGTTCCCCTGCCAGCACCACCCTCCCCGTGGCCCCTCAGAGACATCCCCAGACTGGCTCCAAGCAGAGCCAGTGACCCCCATGGGAGCAGGGCCAGCAGGGACCCCTTCACCCCATGCCCCATCACCCTCAGGGTGCCAAGGGCTGCAAACACCTCCAGGTGCTTTGCTATGACATTGGTGGTACCAAAAATAGATGCGAGCTATTTCAAACCTTTCTCCCTCCTTTTTTACAGCAATTGTTACACGGAGCAGAGTTAAGATCTGCTATTCTCTGCTCTGCTTCCCACTTGGAAATACCTTCTAGAAATTAAGGAGGATAAAAATAGTAGCATTCAATGGGAACAGGAGCGAGCTCCTCTCTTCAGAAGATGCTGCAACCACGCAGCGCCTGCGCCCGAGCCCGGAGCCGCCGTGAATAGCGCTGCCAGTTGATCTCCTTCAAAGCATTGTTGAATGAGGTCTTAGCCTCATAATTTCAGGGGATGAAGTCCTTCCTGAGGCTGTGAAGATCTGGGCTTTCCAGATCTATTATTTTATATTAACTCCTCCTGGACAGCCTAATTAGACAAGGGAGAAAGGGCTGTTCCCTCCCCGCTCCGTTATCCAGGGCCCTTCCTCCTCCCGCCAGAGATTTTATTTGTGCTGCACAGAAGATTTATCAACTGCCTTTATAGCCCTCCCTGCACTAAATCACACTCTTAATGGATAGCCTGAGGTAAGAGCACCACTGTTTATTTTATTTTATTTTTTTTAATCCATGGAATAGCAAGGGTATATGCACACAGTCTGAGCTCGGCCTCCCTGGACAGCAGTTTTAAGACTCCCAAGTGGAATTACTTGCACTGGCCAAATTCTCAAGAGAGAGCTTGTGAAAGCCTCAGCAGGAGCATCTCAAGGTCTAAACACACATGAAAAGCCAGGGGTGACTGCAGCAGAGAGGCAGATTTCCCTGCTCACCCTCTGCTTCTGTGTGTTACCAGATCTGTGACCAGATCCCAAGTCCCTGTCCCTGCAGGAACAGATTACTTCTAGCTTTGCCAGCAACAGGGAAATAATCCAGATGCAGAGATACAGTAAAAATCTGTTTACCCTAGTCCAGATGTCAAGAGTATTGTTAGGCTAGATAAAGGTAAGAAGAGAGGAAAGCATCACTGAATTTCAGTGCTGTTTGAGATCCACATCCCAGCTTTGGGAATGCCAACCCCCTCCTGTCAAACCCAGCATGAAAGAGAACCTGTTGAGCACCAGGAGAATCACTCACCTACTGCAAATAAACTGCTGATCTGCAGACCCTGCAAAACCCGGGGGAAAAGGTGGCAGGGGGGATGGCAGACCCTGCCAAGTCCAGGGGGGATGACGGGGGAATGGCAGAGGGGATGGCAGGGGGGATGGCAGGGGGGATGGCAGAGGGAATGGCAGACCCTGCAAAAGCCAGGGGGATGGCAGGGGGAATGGCAGACCCTCCTGGGATGAGTGGGAAGGCGGAGGCAGCAACACAAGGCAGCAGCCAGGGCTGAGTCAGAGACACCAGCCTGCACGCAATTCCCAAAACCCCGCACCCCCGCCCGCCTCTCCCGCCCCCCGCCGGGCTCTCTCCCGCTCGGAGTGTCATCACGATCCGGGAGCTCTGCAGTCAGGGGAGGTTCCCATCACTCATTTTCCCCGTGCCATTGTAGCACAGCGACTCCCAGGTCGATTCCTGTCAGAGGCTGCCACTCAGCCATCACCCCCCGCCGCAACAATCCCGCCCCCAGGAATCTCCGCGCTCCTTTTCCAGGGAGCGCTTCCTCCACTCCGGTCCGCATTTTCCTTCCTGAACTTCACGCCAACAGAACTTGGGTTGAATAAGGAGAACAAAAGGAGCGGCTAAATACATTTCCATCCCCTGTCTCCCGGTAGCGAGCACAAGTCCCGGGCGCGCCCGGGCTCTGCTGTCGAGTGTGCCAAAGCCCGCATCCAGCCCTAACCCTCAGCCAAAGCCTCAGCCTCTTGCAAAGGCTGAGCAGAGAGATTTGGAGATTTCAGAGGATTCTCCTTGCTGGGAATGAAGAAAAGGGACGTGTGAATGTGAGGAAGGTTGAAAGGCAAGGGTGGTTGGCTCCTGGGCAGAGGCACCCCCAGGGCTCCCCTGGCTGCAGGCAGCTCTTCCATCCAGGCTCCGTGAAGCCTCTCCCAAAGCCATTGGGAGGCTCCAGGCTGATGGACATCTCTTCAAACCTTAGCAAAAAATCTGGGTGTATAAATAAATTAACCCACCCAGAGAGCAGCATCAGCCTTGAGCCCTAACCAGTTCCCTCTGCTGCTCCATGATTTTGTCTTTCTTGGATCAGAAACAGATTAATTTGACAGACAGCTACTTTTTTGCTGCCCTTTCTTCATCTTATTTTTATAAACCCCATAGGGAAGTAAAGCATATGAACAGAGACAGCCTACTTGCTGTGGAAGCCAATTTGCAGAGTAAGACAGTAATAACCACCCAAAAGGGGTGGGAGGGATTGTTGGCCCTATTTACACTTGGCTTATGCTGATGATTCCTCAAGAGAGTCAGAAAAAGAGTAAATCCCTACCAGAGACAACTTGTGACAAGTTGTGCTTTTAAACTTCACTGCACCTTTATACTGTCCCATAGAATATCTCTACAACGTATGTAAAAATATACCATCTATATTTAAGATTATATCTTGTATATATTAGATAGGTATAAATTCCTATGTGAAGGCAGAATTAAAATTTCAGTGGTTCTCTACTGTGAGCTTTAATCCCTCCTATATTACACACTCAAACGTGGAAAACTCCTCCTGCTGAGCCCACACCAAACCTCCTGGGCACCATGAATCAGACAGCACAGCGTGAGGAGGAACAAAAATCAGCTTTATCCATTGCCATTCTACTTACCTGGGCCACTACATGCTGTTCCTGCAGCATTCCATCTTCCACCTACTCACAGGCATGTTCTGTACCCAAATTCAGCTCCCAAACTTCCTTCCAACACTTGAGAGAAACCCAGAGCAGCTTAAACACTTCAGATCTCCCCCCTCAAACTCTGTCCAGCTCCAGTAGCCGTGGCCAACTAAAAAGCTTCCTAAAAACCTTTTGATGTGCTGTTATCAAGTGTGTATTACACAGGGAATTTCACAGTATTTAAGGGAGTATCAGCTTTGGATGCCTCAGCCTCACCTGCTGGCAGGAGGAAGGGAGCATTGCCAAGGCAGGGATGTGGAACAGCAGGGATTCTCACGCTGGGACTCTCTAGTTGCCACTTTGCCATTTTAAGTCCTTCTCAGAATGGTTTTGGAGAAGGGGGGGAAGTGGGACAGCCTCTAAAGGATGTCAGAACATTTTTGACAGCTCCTAATGATGAAGGAAAAGAAGTTGGAAGAAATTAAGAATGTTAGAGAGTAATGAAATTCCAGTATCCTGGGAGTAATAAATAGTCACGGTGGAAAGCAATGCCTCTCTCTTTTCTTTTTCCTTTTTTTTTTTTTTTTTTTTTTTTTTGTACGGAGACAGAGGAGAACAAGGGAGTATTTGTTTCTTGATTCCTCATCTAGGAAGCACAAGTGGCTCGTGCCTCCTGAGCTTCCTGCACAGCCGGGGCTGCCAGATCAATTCTGCTGTGTGAGGAGTGATCCCTGTCCGAGGAGCAACAGGGGACTGCAGGCAAGTGCTGAGATGTGCAGCACTGGCTGCAGGCAGACAGCATTTCTACCTTTGCTATCAATGCTCACTGCAGACCAGAGCTAGGCACAGAGTGCTCAACACTGTCACAAGCCTCCATGCTCTGCCATGGGGAAGTTTTGCAAGTGGGAAAATTGCAGTGGTGTGAAGTGCCTTGGTTAGGAAATTCTGAAACAGCTTTTGATGTTATTGGTGATCTCTGCATGCAGGGTTTTCTCTGCTGAGAATAAACAACAAGAAAACACGGCTGAAGTTTCCAGTGTCTTCCTATGAGAAGGGTTTCAGCTGGAATCAGCATCAGCCCCAACCCTGTCTGGAAAAAGGCTCCATACAAATATCAACCAATCCATCATCCTAAGGGAAAACAGCAAACAAGCCTTGCTGTGTCTGCTGACAGCAGGAGAAAAGGCAAGCAAGACTTGGGCATGTAAATATTCAAGGAACAGCCAAGAGAAAGGCAGGCAGAAAGACCTGACATTTCCCTCTCCTTGTTACAACTACAAAAGGCACGAGGGCATCCAGGTGTTACAAAATGCAGCCAGTTTCCCTCCTCCTTCCAGATCCTGCTGGTTCTCCAGATCAGTTTGTTCTGGTTTTCTTCTAATCTGATCCGTTTGTGAATCACAAGTGAAGTTTCACAGCTCTGCTCTGTTTAAAGCATTATAGACTCAAGGTTTACCTTTTAACAGCCAAGAGGGGCTGTAGGAATCCATCCAGCCTGCTGCCAGGCAAGCCACCAGCCTGAATCTGAACATGTGCATCCTGGAGGGATCCACAAACCCCTGAGTGTGGCACTGCATCATCTTCATAGAGCAATAGCCAGCAGCAGGGACAACTGCAGCTCCAGCATTGGAGGCGGCCCTTGGCTCACATGGCTCCAAGGCAAGGAATTTCCAGACCAGTCACTGAAAGCCCAGCAAAGGGGTGACCGAAAGGCTCTGAAGGAGACAACATGGACATGGAAGTTTTTTGCTGGCTCCGTCCAAGCCTTGACCTTCATATTCAAGCATCAAGGTGATGAAGATGCAGCCGCCTCCTCCTCTCCCTGCAGCTCTCCTGCTTTACCCCCACGGTGGTTCTGGCACCCTTGGCTGGTCACAGGTGGAGGACAGGGACTGTACACTCTTCAAGGCAAGGACTGCTCCCTGCTCAGTCCTCAGCATACCAAGCAAGTGCTTTTCAGGTCTGTAGAACAACCACTACCTTTCCTGTTTCTTCTCATTCCTGGCACAAAGGCACCTGAATCACTTCCAGCCGAGGTTAAAAGCATTCAAGCGTCTGTTTGCACATGGGATTTTGTAAAACGACCTCTCTTTTTAACACACACTTCCCCCAGCATACCCAGAAGTATCCGAATGCCTTTTCCTTTAGGAACTGCCCTCCTATTCCAGGAAAAAGATTTTGTCCCCTTGGCACTTTATCCGTTGCTTTGTTTTCAAATTTCAACTTCAAACAGTTACATCACACATCTCCCATCCCGGGCGGTAGAGGGGAAACACGAACTAGAAAGAGCACAGTAATTCACATCACCTTGTTTCCTAGGCTGAGGACCAAAACACTGCTGTAAAATATCAGTATTTTTACACCTCAAAAATACAGTTAGATTGTCAATTACATTTTATTAAATTTAATCTTGGGGCTTTGTTAGCATGAAACAGGCGAAGGAACGCCCAAAGGCTCTCACTAAAAAAATCCCCTGCATTAAGCCTCGCCACTCACACAGCTACAGAAAGGGGAAAAAATATTATTTCCTGGAGCCAGAAACCCAAATTCTGCAGACACATCTGCCACAAAGTCTCACCAAGTTGTGAGTCCCAGGGAACAAAGTGGATTTATTCCCTTGACTGAGGTTTGCCATGGGTAGAACCTGTGTTTGCAGAAGTGGGTGCTTGAGCAGTGGCTCGGGACCAAGCCAGACACAGAGGAGCTGCTCCAACAACAGGACTCTCCACCTTTTCTGAATACTGGCATCTCCCAAAAAAGAGAGCTTTCAGATTTAATTAAATTTTACTATTTTATTTGTGAAAAAACTACAAGCAGAATTCATAAATAGACATTTCTATTTAAAGCAGGAAAATGATAAAGTGGCTTCTAATAACAGTCGTGCACATGCCAGTAACAGGAATATATTAACATCTTTTATTTGCTAGACAAAGAGCAGTGTCCAATATAAATTTCCCAAAAACATTTAAGACCTGTGAATTTCTGACCAGTTCACAAAACCACCATTGACACTTTAGCATGAAGATTAAAACAAACCTAACAGGACTGTCAGCTCTAAAGACTTTACAGAGCGGAAAAACTTTCAGAAGCGTTATACAAGCTGTCTTTCTGGGCAAATGAAAAATAGAGCTCGTATAATACATTAACATAAAAATCCACAAGATAAGATTATGTTTTGACATACTTAAACAAGCATTCTATATTTGTCTCCAACAAACAAAGCTAAGGAAATAATGTAACCATCTTTACACAGTAAATTAAGGTTACAAGTCATACACAAGAACAGAACTGCTTGCGCATTAAAAACTGTTCAGCTCCATTGTCATACTCTAAATGTTGGCTCTTAAAACCATTCGGTTACATACAAGCAAAGGTTATTATATAGTCAGCAATTAATAAATTTTCAATAATTTAAGTTTATGGTAGAGCTTAAAAAAGTAGACTGAGAATGATCTTGGTAAGGCAGGTGAAAACATCTCAGTGGAAATAAACTCACAGAAGCTGCTGCCAAATTTTGGATCTGTCCAATTTGAAGCAAAGTTCCAATTGAAATAAATAGCCTGGTGGTGTAAAACGCTGTCACCTTTCCTTTGCAGAACTACATCAACTGAGCGAGTCAGGCAAGCTGTGTCGGTGTCTGTGTGTGTGTGTCTGTGTAAGAGTCCAAACTTCGCCATCGTAACACTGTGCTTCACTTACCTGCGTTCTGTGCCACTGAACACCGTGAATCTGGTCCTTCCCTACACTAGTGTTTGCTTGGTTTGGTTCTGGAACACCTTCCCCACCCAGGGTGGGCTGGGAGCCCCACCTGCGGTGCCACAGGAACGCCAGCTTCTGAAAGTGCGAACGCCAACGCTGCCCTTCAAACCCACAACACAACAGCTACGGATGAGGCTGGGGGTTCAATGCCTAGCTAGTACTTCCTAACTGATTGCAGAATTACAGGTCACTCGTTCCAAAGAAATTTTCCCATCTGTTTATAGCAAGCTACTTCACCGAGGGGGCACGCCAAAGGGACGGATGTGACCGACTTCACCTCGAGTAGCTGGGTACGGCGTTAAAGCTTTTTAACTGAGCTACAGGTCTAGTTTCACTTGAAAAAGAAGCAATTTCCTGGTACACACAATGCTTTTTTTTTTTTTTTTTTCTTTTTTTGCACAAATTCCCAGATCCAACGAAGAAGGTGAGCACGTGGTTAGACTTGAAGCACCAGAATGAGCCCTGCTGAGGCCAGCGGGACCTGCCACTCGCTCACGCTCTTGGCTGGATCACGGCCGAGATGCACGCAAGCCTAATTGATAATGGATCATTTATAAAGCAGTGCAAAATATACAAGTTCAGGGGCATCTTCAAAAAATCTCTCTTAAAAAATTATTCCAATACATTTCAGTAAAATAAATAAATATGGCTGACCAGTTTACCCTCCCTGAGACCCTTAAAGGAATAGTAAAAACTGGAAAAGGAATGTCTTTGCAATATCCCACTAATGTTAAAATGTGGATTGAGATATTCATAGTATTTAAAACTATGTATAATAAATTGTCTTGATGCTCATAGGAAGCATCTGTTTTCCTTTGGTTCTTTAATACTCTTAAAAATGCTTACAAAAGACAGCCTATACTGTGAATATAAGCAGAATTAAGTTGGGGTGCCCATGTTAACATATTCAGAATAAAACCACTGCTGCCAAGGCACTGCCACTGCACATGCCTTTAAGCAGGGGCTCTACCAGATCCCTTTACTCACACATTTCTGTCACCAATGTGAAAGGAACCTACATCTGCTACTCAAAACCACACGGATTTTAAAAGAAATCTTAAATCGGTTGCCTCCACAAAGAGAAATTTCTCTTGCCAAGCAAATAATTCATAATATAACAAGCAGGCACAAAGTTGCCAAAATGTGGCCCTCTTTCATCATGACCAAAAGTTATGCATTTGATGTCAGATGAAGCCACAGCCTCTGTGCCTGGAATTACTGCAAAGCACCCTGGGGCCACTAAATAAAGATGAAAAGCCAAAGAGGATTGGGGTTTGTTTTGCTTTTTTTTTTAAAAAAAGTTTGTTTCACCTCTTCAGCCGAGTGTTTTAGCAGGATAATGCATGGAAGGTAAACTGTAAAGCAACACTAACAGGCCAGGAAAAGAAATTATAGTCTGGATAGCTTTAGAGCAAGAATGAAGGAGATGCTGGTCATGAGCATGAGCCACGCGTCGCTCACTTGCCAGCACAAAAACTTTTCCCTACTTTTGCTCCCACAGCCGGAGACTCAGAAGTGTCCAAACGCTGACAAGCCCATCACTGGACAAGATGCTGATCAGAAACCACTCTTGGGATACAGATGGACTTCAAGGATAAGAGCCACCCCAAGAGCATGGATGGGACAGATGGAACAGGGCTGACAAGCACCGACCCACAGGCGGCTGCAGCGAGCACCAGCTCGGGTCCTGAACTCAGGATTGCTCCCAGGCTCCCTGCTGCCTCCAACCCACAGCAACCACTCCAGTTCAGCTGCCTCGGGCACTGAGGCTGCTGGCTGGAATTCATTAACACCACCAACACGTGTGGTACTGGCTGTGGGTGACACAGCCACGCTCGCCTTACCAAACACACGGAACCCTGGTGGTCTGGTTGGGAATGCTCCCGCTCCAGCTGCACATCACCAACCTGAGTGACCCTAGGGGAAACACCAGCTACCTGGAGCAACCCTCTCTCATCTCAGAGCCCAAGCTGTAACAATCAAATCCATGTCCAGTACGCTTTAGCCATTGCTTAGGGAAGAAATGGGGAAGGGACAATAGAGAGAAGACGTCCCATCCGGGTTTGAACCTTCAGGAACAACTTTTCACCTTAGACCAGTTCCATTTCAGTTTCAGTACTTTCACAGAAGGGGACTGTCCCAGATCTTGAACTGTTCAATTATTTTGTTTTATCACTTCACAGTGTTTCAAGCACCAGCGTTTCCATGTATTGGTTTCAAATAACCCTTTATATATATTTATTTATATATATATTTATATATAATTTATATCAAAACTGATAGTACACAGTATAACTGGAAGAAGAACTGAACTTAAAAAGGATATGTTGAAAGAGGATGGAGTTTGTGAATGCAATAAATAAAGCCCCCTTCCCACCCCACCCGCTCCCTACCCCCCAAAAAAAAAAGTTGTCATGTTCATGGAAAATTGTGCACAGCAGATATTATAAAAAAGTAGATTCAGGAGCACATCCAATTATAAATGATTGTTAGGAAAATCATATAAAACAATGGAATACATAAAAGTGTCAAGAGTAATCGCTAGGGTGAGAAATTCCTTGGTGGCCAGATGCCCACGGCAAGCAGAAATTATCCTGGTTGCATCAGTAAGAGGTCGATGTCCGAGAAAGTGTGTTCAAGCACAGAAGAGGCTCTCCAGGATTTGAACAGCGTGGGCAGGTGGAGTGTTTGAATTTCATACCCTGATTCATAGTTTCCACAACTCCATGTGCAATTTTTCAGAAAGATTCGTCGTTGACTGCCGACATGTCCCCCTTGGGCGTGGAGGAACGGGACGAGCCCTTGTCTGTGCTCTCAGAGCCCGAGCTGCTCTGATTCTGTTGTTCTGATCCTGCACTGGAGGTCACTGTAGAAGACGACGTGGATGAAGAGCGAGTCTTTTCTTTAAAGTCTGTGATAATTACTGTGACATTTCCCACTGTGACTGCCAGCTGCTGTGCGGTACTTCTGTCCACATTTTTCAGTCTGGGTCTAAAATGAATGAGAAGACAATTATTTAAAGGATAAAAATAAAGGAGAAAGGGAAAGTGTACTAGGAAAAGCATTTGAAAACAAACTCGGTGTGACTCGTGCTCGCTCGCCTGTGCAGAGGGCAGGGGCTGGGAGGAGAAGCCAGCAGGCAGAGTGCTGCAGAGCACAGGATGAAGGTGTGACCTGCTCCCTGTGCCAGGCAGGCTCCCCGTGCCTCAGGGCTGCAGAGCATGCTCAGCCCCACAGAACAACCTGTCTCAGAGAGCTCTGCACAGCGAGGCTCCTGCAGGCTTCTCCCTGTGCAGCCCTGCCAGAAAGGAGGACACCAGAGCAGAGCCAAGCGGACAGGAGCCAGGCAGAGAGAAGGATCTCCTCCCCAAGGGGCAGATGAAAGAGTTCTCTTATCTAAATTCACCATCTCATCATGTGCCCTGATGTTATGAGACAAGGCTGTGACTCTGCAATACAAAACCACATGAAAGCATTCGGCCACGGCTCTTTCATTCCCATGTTGGAACTCTGCAGCTGCAAACTACACAGGCACTGGGACAACTTGGCATCTCTTTCAGCTGCTTTGAGCTTATACAAATCAGATGCCCAATCAGACTATGGATAAAATAGCTCAAAATGTTCCCTCTGGAATTGAGGCTATTGTAAATAAAATCCAGAATGTACAACGGTATTTTTTGCAGCCAGAGCTCTTGGTTAGGAGAAAAAGAAAAGGGGGGAAAAATACAAACTACCCAGAAAGAACTCACTGGTATTTATTGCTGAGGATTATCTCAGTAATTTGCATGCTGTGCTATCATTCAATTAGTAACGTAGCTAATAAGGGCTGAAGCTCTAGGAAGCTGACATTCAAGCACATTTCACAGGCTGGTCCAAAGCTCTGCTTCAACAAGCCTTGGACACTCCTCCAGCTACCAGCAAATTCCAAGTCAGCTGCAGCAACTGCTGTAATTTACAGCTTTTGCTCCTAATTAAGGGTCAGGCTTAAGCAGCTGAATATTCCCAATAGGGAAATTAAAAAAAGAGAGTCTTTATACATCAGTGAAAAGTAGCTTGCTGAGAGCTGCCTTATTGAGAGGGATGGAGGGAAGGTTAGTTTACTTTGGGATCAACCTCCAGCTTTTAAACCACTCTGCCTTTTCTCCTCCTCACTTGCAGCACACAAGGCTAGTGCAGTAAAACAGAAAACGAGGGAATTAAGCTCATTTTCTGCCTGCCATGAATACTCAATGGCTTGCAGTGGTAAGTTAACAAGGAGAAAGTCCTTAAGCAGTAGTTATCCAAGTGATATTCCAGAACCAGACAGAACAGAAAAATGCACTGAGGACGGATGTACAGCTTCCAAAATAGAACAATTGCATTTCTGCAAACTTCCTCACCAAAAATGAAGTTACCACATCAAAAACAGTATTTTCTTATCTAACCTAGGAGCCTGCTGTAATTTTTAGCAAGTACCACAGGAAAACAATTTTCAACAGACAGAAAAGACAAACAAAAAACCACTGGGCTAACACTGAGTAGAAGTCCTCCTTGCAGCAGCCCCTTCGCTCCGGGACCGGCCTTTCAGAGCCGTGCTCTGGATTCCGGGGCAGGGAGCTGTGCCCACGCTGCTCAGACACACTGGCAGGAGCTGCCAGGCTGCACACATAACCACAGGGAGATGAAATGATGCCACCTCGTCTGTGGCTTACAAGAAAGGCCAGCTGGCTCAGCAGGTTTTGAGGTTTCCGCCGGCGCTCCGGTAGATCCCGGCGCGGCCGCCGCCGTGCCCGGAAGCGTAGCACAGGACAGATTTTTCTCCCCGAGCCCCCAGTTCCTCTAGGAAACCCAGCTCTTCCTGTAATTGGCCTCAGTCATTTGTGTCCTCTGGTACTCAGAAAGAGCCAAAATGCTGGCCCAGGTAGCAGAACAGAGCCTGCTGCCTCCACATCCAACCCCGTAGGAAGGTGAACTCTGGCTGTTGCAGCTCTGAGTTGTAGTTAGTTAAAAGAAAAACTGGAATTGCCCATGCATCTTTAAATGCCATGACAAAGTAACATGGAAGGGCTGGGGGAAGCAGGGCTGAGGTACAGGATTTCCCCACAGTCCCACTCACAAACACTCACGTTTTCACTTTCATAACTGAGCCTCCCAACCATTTCTCTGGGAGGTTTTCAGGGTTTCCCCTGTACAAAGAGCTGATTAAGCACAGATGGAAACCACCAATCTCTTCAGCACATGCATACAATTTTTGCTGCTTATAGAAGAAAGGGATTGGCCCATCCATGTTATTTTGCAAAATTAAACACCCTGATGCTTCATGTTTATAGCAAAAAAGTTTTATGGCCAAATAAGTGAAGTGTTTCAAAACATTCAATCTGAAAGTACACAGGAAGGCATGGTATAAACCAAGATATTTTGTCAGAAACAGGCATGGTATCCAAGAAATTTAAACAGGGTTTCTTAAAAATCCAGAGAACCCTAGAAGACAATTTACAAAAAAAACCCAGAACAACTGTTAAGCAATCTGGGCATGAAAAAAAACTTATCATTCTGTAAAAATCAGAAAAAGACTCTTGACAGCACTCTTGAGAACAGTGAATCGCCAGAAAAGTTCCACTAAACACAACACTTAAAAAGACAGTTTAAGTAGTAAAGGAGTTGAGATATCCTTTAAAAATACCCAACTAGACCTGGTACTATTAAGGCTTAATTAGGTCTGGCAAAAGCTTGCCACAAAACATGGACTAAAAGACTTTGCAGTAGACAGAGTGACTCCTTTAATGAGTAAAAACAATTATTTGATGCAATCTCTCAATTTAATATTATGTCATTAGTCAAGCACATCAAGTTTCCTGCATCCTAAGTCTCAAAATAAGTACCATTTAAAGAAGAACAGGACAAGAAAAGAGTCACTGCAATAAAGCTGCCTCTCTGTAATCCAATCAGGAATGGACACTTCACTCTTTGGGGGCTGAGGAAGAGTTAACTGCAAACGGCTCAGTCTTAGCACAGCAGATTTCACACTGCCCTCACTACAGGCCAGTGGGTTACTGTGCGAAGGATATTCCCTCTTTTTAAAGGCTTTCATGCTATTCTTTAAAAACTTCCAAGACAAGAGCTTTCTGCAGTCACACCTTGCCAACCTGAATGCCAACAGCAGTGCCAACCATATTTCCCATGTGCTTTAGGAGTGTTTGTAGTTAATACTGCCTCAGTTCATGTGGCTTCGCTATAGAGCACCTATTACAGCACACTTTAAAGAGACATGCAATTCTTATACAGCCCACACAGGTAAAGTACCCAGTTCAATTCTGCCTCTTGTAGCTCTCAAGTTCAATAATACAAAAACTGTTCTGTGATGCTGAATTTTTGATTTAAAAAATGAAAGAACAGTATAAGCAAGATTAGGAATAAAGCCCTCTCCATACGCTCATTTCAAACTTAGACAAATATCAAACCAGCCATTTGTGCTTTTTGTTGATAGCGAGATCCCAGCAAATCCATTCGTGTGTACTTGGTTCCTGTATACTTGGAAAATTATCTTGACAATTACAGTGACTGAATTACGGATAAGGAAGTAAAAAAGTAACCTTTGTTACTGCTATCGAGCGATGATAAGAATTTGATATGATTGCTGGTTAATGTTTTCCTCCCACTGTGTCTACAGCCAAAAGCATTACTACCCAACTGACAATACAATTATTTTAGCAAAGAAACGAAAATGGAATGGACAACAGAATTAGTATTTCCAAAGCCTGAATCTGTCCTCACCAGCAGTGTTTAAGAGCTCGTGTATCAAAAAAACAAAGTGTTTGCTTTTTTAACACAGTTCACAGATACCACAGGCTCAACTTTAGTCTAGAGTTACCTTGAAGTGTGATTTGAGTCGCTGGTCTTTGTTGTAGTATTCCCAGACTGTATGCTGTTTGCTTCACTAGGAGGATCTTTCACAATATCTGACTTTGGTCTGTGAGAATTGGAGGGAAGAGAGAGATTACAATGTTGGTTTAACTGCACAATTAACCAATGCACAGCGCTACTAAAATCACATCACATCTAACACTGCATCCTTCAAACTTACTTAGTCTTCTTGTTAGTGTTCTTCTTCGTAACACTTGGACTAATTTCCTTCTCTTTGTCAGGTTTTTCTTTGTCTTGTTTTTCCACTTTCTCCTTCTTCTCTTTTTTAGGTGGTGGTGGAGTTGCATATTGCTGGGCAACTTGTTGTGCCACCAACTGAGAGTTTATTCTAGGTTTTCTATAATGACAATGAAAAGAGAGATCTATAGTCAGTCTTACACAGTAAAAAATAACTACACTGAGAACAGTATAAAGATTTATTTCAGCAACCAGGGAGGAACACTCCACTTAAAGAACCAAAGGGATGTTTTTATTTGATGTGAAGTACTACTGCTGTAACCAAACAAGACAGCAACATTAAAAGAAAGAAATACTCTGAACTGCTGTTTCATCAGGTTTTAGCATCTAAGATTATTAAGTATAATGCTCACTTTCTTCATCTATGTCATGAAATCACAGCCAATTTTTTTGGGGGGAACAATAGTGATAAAGCAGCTTTCAAGAAGCTGCCAGCCATACACTGTGGCTACACTTTAAGAAAAGGAACAGAATGTGACAAAAAAAAGTTTCCTGATAAACACCAGCCTCCTTCATATCCTTCAGTTTAATTTCTCAAATAAGCTTCTGGTTCAGCAGCAGCAAACAGTGCACAAACAACAAAGAACAAGGGAAGGTAACTGAGATGACTCTGTCCCGAGGGCTGGGCTGGCAGCAGCACAGGAGACAAGTGGGCATTCACAGTGGCACTGGGAACAGCGTGCCAGCCTCTGACACCCTGTGCTCACACCATTGTCCCAGGCCCCAGAGTGCTCAGACAAAGAACAGACCCCAACTGCCCTCCAAAGGCTGCAAGTTATGGCTTACAGAGAGGAGCTCTGCATGTAACCAATACCTGGTTATTGATCCTCACATATCCCACAGGAATTGGTACCTTTGTCTCCCTGCATTCCTCATTAAAACTCTAATGTCCTCTCTTGACGACTCAAAAACTTTACCCCCGGCATATCACAAAGCAATTTATACTCTGAATACTCTGACTTTCATGACTAATTCGATCCCTTCAACACACCAGAAAGATCTATGCTCCCTGTAACCACACAGCTCTGGGAGAGCAACAAAACCAGGTAATCAACTCCCTTAGTAGTCCATAATAAGCCACGTACTAATTGCAACAGTGGCCCAGGCTTGTCCAGAGCTGTTAAATTGTTCATAAATACAATTCAAATTTTGCACCTAGATCGGACTACAACAGATTGCCAGTGAAAGCTGCACCCACTACCATCAGCTCCACAGCTGGCACACAGAACCCCAGGGGTTTTGCTGCAGAGCTCTGTACCTGCACCCAGCTTCTACTACAAACATCTAGAGAGATTTCAAGCACCTACTTAGTGGAGTGCTGTGTTGGAAAAAAGTATAAAACATTAATTAGTCACACATAACATTTGCACTGAGAGATTATACACACAAGGGAACACCCAGAGAATTTCTACTCCCTGTCACAGGAAAATCCAAGATCTGCTAAGACTCTCTCGGTACTGGTTTCCTGTATAATGGTACCAAGTTGTTCTTACTAAAGCCACTTACCAAGCATTTCATTTCTCTACCACAGATTATTATAAAGCCTATACAACAAGCTGTAGTCAGACCCCTGACCCACTCAACACCTCTGGGTTTGGATTTTTCACGCAACATAGAAACTATAACTCAGTTGATTCTATAATCTGCACTACAAACACAACTGAGTGAGCAATGATCTGGTCTTCAGCCTTAAATAACTGTGCTACTGAAACGTTTTGTAGATCAGATCAAGCAGTTACCTGTTCCAGAGAACAGTGAAGATACTTAACATCCTTGAAATCCAGTACACAGCAATTTCTGTCTGTATGACTGAGAATAAACACGTAAAAAGAAGAGGTTTGGTTACATGGAAAAGATTTTCAGATTGATGCAACCACACTAAAAGCCAACATCAGTAACTGGTGTCAAGCAACTTGCTCACCACCTACTGAAAAAAAAGATAAAATGTCAAGAAATCTTCAAAGAGACAGCAGAAACCATCTCCCTGCATGATTATACATGATTAACCTCACTGCTTGAAGCTGCCACTTCTGCCCAGACTTACAGTTATTTGCTGTTTACATAACCAGCTAAGTCAGAAACCTGAGCCATTCATGGGAAATCCCAATTCATGAATCTGAGAGTTTTTCCCACTTTGCACAACTCTGATGTGCTCCTTGTGATGTGATTTCCAAGCCTTGTGCCCAACCTGTGCAGCTGCCCTTCCTGTTGCAGAAGTGCTGCACTGCTTGAACAGAGATACACATTTTAAAATGTGAACTAAAATAAAAACCATACCCACATAAATACGTCCCACCATATTTCCCACCTAGAAAAGGCTGTAATGGCAAAAGGATCAGCCTTAGAGCACTCCTGTGGGGACACTGCCTCGTGCTCTTCTGTGCCTGGGACAGCACACTGCATTTGTTAACTTTTATCATTTTCTGACCAGCACGACCTCTCCAAAATCCGTATTTACATATTCCCTCTTACCCACCAGGAGGGTTTGCTGATGAGAGCATAGCCAAAACTGGAAGGAAAGAGTGGGAAGCAGCCAGGGGCCCATGGGAAGGAAAACCAGCCCTGCCCACAGAGTCCCTCCTGCCATGAGAGAGGCAGCACAAAGCTGCTGAGACTTTGGTCAACACCGAGCATCTTTCAAGATCTGCTGCACTACTAGAACAGATTTTTTTTTAAATAATGCAAATAACCCAACAGTTTTCCAGTTCCTAATCTGACTGTTTCACCCATGCCAGCAGGAAGCTTAGGAAAAGGGTAAAAAACAGGTAATTTAAGTAACTGGCACAGTAATAGTATAATAGGAGTAATAAAATTCTTCAAATAAGGCCCACACTGCCACTACAGCCAGGACACACTGGTTAAAAGCCCTTTACTAAAAAGCCAAGCAAAGCAAGTTGAGCAGCACATTTTTAACCACAGCAAACTATAACCATAGGAACCACAATTGAGTAAAGCAGCTGCAACATCCAAAATTTACTCCAAGTTTCCCTGCCTACCAAAAATGATTTATTTGGCCACCTCCAAAGCAAATGCTTCAACCCAAATACACCACTATTATATTAAAGTAGTTATCACTTAAGCAGAACAATCTGAACAGAAAGCTGCAACTACTTCTAAACTTTATCTGTAAGAATAAACAGCTACAGAAACAAGTATTAGCCATTTTTTAATCCCCAAATCTTCTCATTGGTTTACTTTCTGCAACATTCAAGTGTTCAGGTACACAAAGAATATATCTAAAAATCAAACTCTAGCTCAGCCTCCTCAGGCTAGTTTCTAACCAGCACTCATGCTTAAGGAACAACTATGTTGTAACCTACTAGGTTGGAAGTATCGACACTACTTACAACTCACAGCTAAAAAGCCTCAACTTCCCTAAAATTATCCAAAGAGATGTGATACTTAGTGCTAGACTTAGTTCTTGAATTTTCAAGGCAAGTATCTGAAATAGGTGCTTTCTCCTACCTGAACTTCTTTTATGAGAGGAAAGTTACAAAAAGTAAAGTTGATTGGGTAATTTTTCTCTAATTTAGGTGACAGCCTGAGTAAAGATTCAACACTGATATGATGAACAAATGCACATCATTTTTCTTTTTACAACATGAAGAGGATTGTCTTCTCCCCCTCTAAAATTAAGAGCAGTTAAACAAAACTAAACTGTGCTTCCAAAGTTATGTACAGACAAATAAATTGTTTCATGTTAACTGAACTGTAGTTTACATCCCAGGAGCAGACATTTGCACAACTTGTGACCTCTGCAGCAAGGACAGGCTGCTGAAATGAAAAAGCTGAAATTTATTTGTCTGCTCTAAGAATGGTTGTGGCATCTGGGTCTCTTCACCAAGCTCCTGTAAATGCTGCACACGAATAGTCTTTATTACCTTTTAGTAAAAGACTTCACAGAAACACTGTGCCTGCAAATATACAAATACATATATATATATATATACACTATATGCAAATATTGTACCCTCAGGTTGCCATGTGAAGTGACAGTGGGATGTTTCACTCAGGGGAAGTGGAACATATGCAGGACTTTTCTGAAGGGCTCACTGTCTACATGGCTGGGCCCTTTTAATAAATTAAAAAGCAAAGTGCAACTTTTAAGTTCTGGCAAGTAGTGTTTCTCTACTTGCATTTCCTTCTGTATCCCAAAGCTTCCCTTTAAAGCATGCCTCCAAATCCAGAGCATGGGCACCCAGGAATTCTGCTGCCCCACTCATAACCCCTGCAAGCAGGCTTAGGAGAGCAGCAGCACAAACCACCACACCTCCACCTCGGGAGCTGCTCAGACCTGCATTTCAAGAGGGATACAGGAGGATAAGTTGCACCTCCTTTTTCACGTGGCTCTGATTTCAGTCTCTTTGGGATTCCTCTGGCCCCCCTGTCTCCTGCAGACACCCCGGAGCAGGGAGGTGACTGAGCTTTATCCCTGGAGGGACCCGGCAATCCCCAGGAACGTGGATCTCATTACAACTGCTCTAACTTCCCTGCAACTATCGTTATCAGAAGAATGAAAGTGGCATCGAGTGGGATTTCAGAGTCAAAAGCCTCGTGTAACATGAAGTAGGGAGGATTTGGATAATTTCATGCTGTTCTGGCTTTGATGCACGCGGCGATACCAGGCGACCTCTGCGCGGCTCCGCGGGCTTTGAGAAAACGTCTCATGCACTGTGCAGTGTGAAGTACATGATTATTTTAATAACCCCAGTCACACACGAATATATCTTTGCTCAAAGAAAAACAAGAAAACAAGACTAAAAGTATTTACAGTGTTTATAAAACAGTTAGTGCCAAAACACTTATGCAACAAGCATCCTTCTGAGCATGAAGCAGGATTAGAAACTAACCCAGAGCACAAACTAAATTAACATCCCCTCAAAAGAACTTTATATCCAGAAGAACCAAAGCTTTGGAGAAATGAAGCTAGAAACATGATGGGGTGAGCCCCCATTCCTACATGAATATTTTCCAGCTGATTTGTGATGACCACATGGTCCTTTTCAGCAACAAGAACAAGGATGAACGGACACATTGTCCTTAGAGCAGAACTGCAAAGCACTATGGAAGCTGTATACATTTATCTCAAGTTCTCCACGTGACCCAGGAAACAAAGCAACAATAACAACAGTAAAAGAAAACTAGGACAAACTGCAAGAAATATGTAGCTGAGCATTATTTTGGTGGAAGAACAGATTTTTCCTTTAACACTGATGCGCTAGCACTCTGTTTTTATTTAGAAGATAGACGTTTAAAAATACAGAAGCCCATCTAAGGAACACCCACTTGTGGGCCCCAGGTGTTGGGCACAGCAACAAGTTTGAAAGACTCAGAGTGTAAGTCTGAATATTTTAGAAAAAACATGAAAGAAAACAACAGCTTCACACAAAGAAAGCAATTATTTGTCACAAAACAAACTGAGTACATTTGAAAGTGTACAGCCACCTCCAAAAACTGTTCAACTGCTCAATCCTCCCTGACCATCCATCCCCTGTCTTCCACCTCCTTGGGAGAGTCAAGAACACACAACAGATAAAGAAGCCTCAGCTTTGCTGATAACTATTCCCAGCCATGACAACAAACCTTGAGCAGTTCACATTTCAGAAGAGTGTTTTAAACCTTTTGTTTGTCCACCAGAAGTTTTTAGACTTTGGGTCACTTCTCACAGATTGAACAATCCTCCCCTGCCCTCATGCCATCCCATACTTATGTTTGCAAATTTCAAAAAGTTCAGAATTATTTGCAGTTGTTAATATTTACTGGGCTCACACAAAGCTGCCAGCTGTCTTTTTGGATGAAAGCATGCTTTTCTTCTATTTTTCCATTCTTCTTCTGAACCAAATAAGAATGAGAAAGTTATTAAATAAAAGGCAAGCTGTCACCTGCACATACAGAACAGGACAAGCATTCCTGGTGGCTGGGAAGAGTCTGGTCAGTGCCACCAGAGGAGAGTTGAGACTCTGAATGATGCCTGTAAAAACAATACTCCATTCTTGCTTGTTACAGTCAGCCTCAGCATTATTTATTTTTAAATATTTGGGCATGTTTACAAATCAAAGTGTATAAATAAAAGATTTATTCCCAGAGTTGTCACTGCACAGATTCTGCAGTTCACATTTCTGATTTTTTTAAGTGAAAACATGCAAAACAGTTCTAAGAGAGTACCACAACTGCTCTATAAACTATTCCACTATGACTGCTCAATAGCACAGTTTAATAGGTTTTTAATACTTTTACAGTTCTTTGTTAACACACATTGTTCCATACAATCCCATTACAAAAATCTAAAGTCTGGGCTGTAAGATGTTTTTGGAAGCAGTTTGACCAGAACTTTGCCACCCCAAAACAGAGCAGTCACAGAATTCCACAAAATACCTATTCTAATACAGTACAGAACTAAAAACTGCAAATGCCATTTGCTGGCACCAGCACAAATGCAATCATGAAAGTGAATCTGGACCATTCATCTCCTATCAAATTAAGAAACCTCTTATATGGTGCTTCTTGCACAGCTGGACTTAGGACCTGGTGGGCTGCCAGCAAGAAAGGAGCCCTGAGCCAGAAAACGGGGCTATTTGGGATTTTGTTGGAAATTTTTCAGCAGAGAAGCATGGCTGTTTGCATTTTTGCAAGCATTTGGCCTCTCTTTTGGTTTGTTTTGGTATTTTTTTTCCACAGGGAAATTGATAAATCACAGAGCAAGATTTCTGGTTAAAAAGGGTGGAACCTGAGTGACCACAAACCTGGGTCTGTTCTACCACGTCCTGTGGGCTCTGCTCCTTGGCCATGCCTATCACACAACACTATAAAATCATTCAAAAAGAGAGAGCTAACACTGCATGGTGCACGTGTTTTGGACCACAGGTTTATCCTGATGTGCCTCCGTGGAGGGTTCCTGATACCAGGCAGTTTAAAGACAGCAGCAAACAGCAGCCTCTGTACACTCTGGAGAACAGAGAGCCAAAAGCAAGAGTTAAACAGAAGCTGTTCTTCAGGCTTCTCTGCTACCGGAGTGAGGATTGAAAATAGCAGTGGTGATGAGTAACAACGCCGAGTATCAGCTATTGGAACAGAGCCTGACGTTTACTTAAGCGCTAATACCGTGAAATTTAACTTACTGTGTCTGCAGGAGGCAAAACAGAAGTCAGGCTGAAGTTGTGGAAGCAAGGCTGCTGTTCCTCCTTCCAGAGGAAAAGCCTGCCTGGAAGCACAGTCGGTGCTGGCAGCCTCACCTGCTCACCTGTAGCACCCATCCAAGCAACTCATTTCCTATCTAATCTGTAGGAAGGAGAGCCAGCCAGAGCCCCGAGGCTGCCCAGCAGAGGCTCAGCCCACAGCTGCGGTCTCTGACCAGCCCAAATCCCTGGAAAACTCTGGCTTGGATGCTTCCAGCCAGTCCCAGCTCCATCCCTGGAGCTGCAGCCCCCCCAGCTCGCTGTCAGCAGGCAGAGCAGGAGCCCTGGGTGTGTAGAAATGAATATATTCACACACCACACCCAGCAGGACAGTGCTGAAGAGCTGTCTACTCTAAGGATTGCTCTGTGTTTATCTGCTGGCATTAACTTCCAATAGGAACATCTTTTAAGGACTAGAGTGGGGAAATGTGTGAAATAGCTTTTTCTGTTTTCATGAAAAAAGTAACATTTCCTTAAATAAGGAGTTCAGCACACTTAATTAAAAAAGTATAAAATTAGTAAAGAATTGGCAAAACACCAAAGTTACCACGTTGTAAGACCATTTTTGTCTCGTTTGATGGGGAAGCAGAACTGTCCAAGTGATCACAACTTCATTATGCTTATAAATACTATAAAATTACTACTTCTGATTCATGACTGTATACAAAATATTCTCTTCCTGGGAGTGTTCAAGGCCAAGTTGGATGAGGCTTTAAGCAACCTGGCCTCATGAAAGGTGTCCCTGCCCATGGCAGTGGGTGAACCAGATGACCTTTAAGGTATCTTCCCACTCAAACCATTCCAGGATTCTATGACTCTGTAAGACTAAAGTACATAGCCAGAAATACAGCTTTTCAGATGATTTCTTGCTCCATTATTTTACTAAAAAAAAAAAACTCTTAAGATTTTTTAATGGTCCATTTAAAAAAAAATCATAAATTAAGAAAATACAGCACAATACATCTCTTCTGCTTAAAACAAAACTTGCAATATGTAATAGATTAAAATGGCATCAACTTCCAATTGCAACATCACCCTAAATTCCAGCTGAACAAAAACAACTTTACAGCTCCCCTTCTTGCCCTCCACCACCAGCAGTGGCTTGGTCCATGGCTATGCACTCTGGAAAGAGCATTGCCTCCTATTCATTGATTGCATTTACAGGGAAGAAGTTCTACAGCAGCAGAAAAATTGTGTGAGTATACACAAAACCCACAACTGAAATGAGATGCAACTGGAAATGTAAAGATCATCCCAAGCCCAAAATTGAAAAGATGGCCTTGAGATCCCAAAATCATTCCGCTTAGGCATGCCAATTTCCTTGGTCACCAATAATTTTATTTCTATGTTGCAAGTGTTGCACAAGCATAATTTCTGGAAACTTACTGCAAGTGCCCTGCTCATGCTATTGACCCATCACAGATCCACTTGGAGCTTCAGTTTAATCCATCACTGAAAATTCCAATTGCTGCTTCATACTCCCAAAGAAGAGAATTTATCATGCAGCTGCTTCTGGTGTTTTCATCTATGGCCATGCCTTACTACAAAATACCAAATGTTCCATGATTTACAGGGACTTACAAAGTTGTTATGGAAAATCACTGATCTCAGCACAAAATTTACTTGCCCACAAGCACCAGAATGATGATAAAACTAACGCCATTTTACTTGCTTGACAAAAATAAGCTGCTCTCACTGGCAAAAATTTGAGAACAGTTCATAAAGCTGGCAGCAACCAAGATGTGTATAATAAAATACATGGATTTGCAACAAAAACAATTACTTAAAATACTTCTTATTTAACTGTTTATTAAGTTATGTGTAATCCTGAGAAAAGCATACTGGCTCAAAACTTCCTGGTGAGTAACAAAGTGAAGTTGGGCAGCATGAGGGAATAAATGAGTCTGATAAAAATTTAACATGGAGATTCCCTAAAGCAACAGCTCATGGTTATTGTGTCATAAATTCAAATAACAAAAATATGAGAAAAATAGTAATTTTTAGCACTAAAGCTAAAAGCTAGGAACACCAGGCTTGGTGTTATAAAAGTACCTTATCACTGCAGCAAATACATGTATTTCTGTTTCAGACACTGAAATCCTGACCAATAATGGCAATTGTCACATATAATCCAGCTTGACATGTCCCATCTGTGAGCATCTGCCTCCAGGTTTTGGGATACTCGAGTCTCACACTTCAATATCACAGCAGGAGAGAGACCAAACTTGGAAAATGAGGAACAAAAAAGAGAGATGCAGAGAAACTATGCTCCCTGCCAAAAAAAAAAAGACATGTCAGTTAAATTCTCAAGCTGATCCCCTATCAGCAGTCCAGAATTGGAGAACAGTGTTTAAATACACATAATATTTACTGTGTGAGAAATGCAAATCACTTGAATACCCAACCAGTGGATAGAGAGGCACAATGGCTTTCCTTAAAAACAATGAAAGAATTTCTACCAAGCAACTCCTGCAAAGTGCCCTCAAAATATGTGGGCTGGTTTATCAGAGCAAAATTCTGCTATGCTTGCATGATGCTGGAATACTGTACACTTAAAAATGAAGACTTCTTTATCATTTACCAACCAGAATAAGTCCAGATAGAAGCAAAATGACAAACTACCATTTCTACAAAGATTCTGAATAGACTTAATAGGCCCTAAATCTCTAGGGATGCCATAAAAAAAAAAAAAAAAGCACCAATTGAGCAAGGCAGTAATTTTAATTCAGCTACATCAGACACGGCAGGCTTTACCTAAATGAGCAAAAACTGAGCTTTTCCAGCAAGCCAAACCTCCTTTTTATTAAAAGAACATCAATGATAGGATTTCCTTTCATATGAAAGCAGCATTTCAAGAGCCCTTGAACAGCCAGGAATGCAGCTTCATGACAAAGCCCCAGCCTGCAGCAGCCATGCACTTTGAGAGAGACATCAGGGCTGCTCCAAGGTGGAGCAGACACTGCCCGGGAAGCAGCACTGGTACCAGTAAGGGGTACCCCAGCTACTCCTTCACACCTCTGTCCCAGCACCAGCAGCAGTGAAAAGGTCACTGCCAGTGGTTTAGAGAAAGCCCCACTGCTCAATAACCCAGCTTGCTTTTCTAAACATGCCAAGAAATAAAAGCCGCTCTGAAGGACGGGGCAGGCAGACATGCGTTTTCAAAAGGCCACCCTGTGCTCAGAGGAGCTCTTTTTCTCCATTGTGTTCTCTGAACACAATGTGATAAGTGAACACAGATGTACCAGTGACATTTGGGGGTGTCCAGCTCCAGCAATCCTGCACACGCTGCCGCTTCCCGGGAAAGCCGCAGGGAAAGTCAGGCTGCCGTCGATAGCTGCTGTGCAGGCACCGTGGGAACAACACAGCCCCAGAGCACTGAAACTTTTGCTTTCAGAATTATTACTCCTGGGCGTGAGGAACTGACCCAGATGGTTTCAAAATTTGCCAGGAAACAATATTACAATACTCCGTTTGAAAGCTTTTCCTACCACCAACTAGAAAGCCTTAGAAGACGCTACTTAGTAAACTTTGGTTCCCACTTGGAATACCAGTGTGAGTTACCTGCGTGTGCAGGACAGGGCAACACAGCTACCTTTGTAAATAAAACTAGCAGAAAGTGTTCTCCTACACAACAAAAAGCCAGGAATAACAACAGAAACATTTCCGAGTTCTCTGCAAGCCAACTTCTGATCTGCAGATAACAATTATAAGTACTTGTCCAGACAAACTATTATTTTTCAAGAAAGTTCTCAGATAAGATAATCTTGAGCCTAAACGCTGATTTTATTGTCCTACCACTGTTCTCATCCTGATGACTCCTGCTTTGGGGCTATGCATATACTCACATGGCTTGTGTTTATATGTATGCACATAAACACACCCAACCAAAATCCTGAATTGCCATCGGTCTGTTACAAGTCCCAAGGAGAGAAAGCAAGCAAATTCAGTGAAGAGTCCTTTTCCCCCCTGCTTCTTAATTGTTCAAACAACTCTGGTGTTGCACCCTGGAGAAGTGGTTAGTCTCACTGAAAACTACCGGTTACACTGTGATCCTGCGCCAGCGGCAAATCACTCCAACTGCCCTGGCACCATCATTTAAAGTCATTTTCCATTTAAAGACTCTCACATCAGCGCCAGCACAGCCTTTCATTACCCATCCCACTTAATACCCACAATCTCTCCACAGCTCACTCGCTCGGTCTCCACTGACCGGCAGCACACAGAGACTGATGTGCGGATTATTGGGATTCCTAATGCTTCTCTCGCCGCTGGCCGAGCGCGGAGCTCTTGGCAGCCTGCCTGACCCGCAACACGTGTGGGTTTGTCAGCCTAATGCACTCTGGCATCTGCACAGGCTCGGGGCGACCGGGCCCCCACGGCTCCCAACACTTCCAGCTACTTCACTTCCCAGCCCCGGTGGAAAAGGAGGCACTGAGTGAGTGTCTGGGTGTTTGCCACCGTTTGATTCCCGAGAGGCAAATACATGAGGTAAGAACAGCAGCATGCAGCATGATCCTTTGACCAGAGGCTGCAGCGTTAACACGAGGCTTTCTCGTCCAAAACATCCGTTTTGTCTTGCAATGACTCAAAAGCTGCACATCAAGAATATAGATCTGAGTAATTTCTTTTTATACAACCTAACTTCCGTTAAGCTAAATAATGACAGTGAAAATTCAAAGATATGGACTCAAAAATTATTTGTGACCAAGTTGTCACTCAAGGATTTAAGGGGTTGTTGTTAAACTGTCCCTATGCCCGGCAATTAGTCAGGGCAGGAAGAAATGAGGCTTGGGCATTTTTCTGTATAAAAGATACACGGAGATATTTTTAGGTGTGAGACAATGCATCAGCCCTGTAAATCCCACTGTAAATTCTGACAGGATGAATATACAACAGGAAATACCACACAACGTGCAAATAGCAAATAAATGCAAATTTACCCTCGTGTAACTAAGCAGTGTCATGAAAGTGAAACTGGTTTGTAGATGAATGAAATACAGAAGCCAGCAGAGATCTTACTTGGAAATTGAAGAAAAGAATACTCAGAACGTAGCTGAAGTTTCACTTCCTCTATGCAACAAAAGAGAATAGAAAGCTCAAGAAGAGCACATGGCTCATCCTCTACAAACTCCTCAGACAACACACACTGCCCTGACACACCATGATTTTCTACTTTATATCTGACGTCATGATACAGAGATTTTGTGAATGATATGAGCAGGGAAAGATAAAATACCAACTATGTAACTAAATTCAGGGATTTTTAGACAACATATTACAAATTCTTTTTGGTGCTAATAAACACATACCAATTATTTTAGATTGGCAAACACGGTTACAAAACAACTTAAGGAAAGACACTACTAAGCTACATTGGGTTGGGTTCTGGTTGAAGTGAATCATCCAGCTCCCAGCATCACAGTACCCAGGCACCTCAATCTCAGGTGTATTTATTAAGATACCCCTTGGTTAGGGTTTATTTCCATTTAACTACAGGGGAAGTTTTTTTGAGCTCTGGGACTACACCCCACTGGTGATACACATCTACCAGATTAGAGAAATTACTTGTTTCTGGAGATTTACAAAAATGACTCAGTGGGATTCTACTACGTTATGCTGCTTCCTCCTCTAATTTCTTACTGGATTTGTGCAGCTACATGCTTATCACTAGAATTTCCAAGTTAAAGCAAGCTAAAAACAGAACCTTGTTTTTACTCAAACGCATTGCGGAAAACAGTTGAGCAACCACTTCCTAAGGAGCTCCTACCCGCACTCTGCACCAAAACTGGGGAGTAAAAGAGCACAAGCTCTGGGGTTAGGGTAACTATGTGAGCAATTACACACCTATGAACCATCTACAGGAAAAACAAGAAAACATTTTTCATCACCACCTCTTTTCGTATCCCCAGTGTCACTCAGAGCAGCAGTAAGTGCCAGGACTCAAACCAAACAAACCTCCCCCATCTGTCTGCACTGCCTACTTGAGCCAGTCCTGCCTGTTCCTGCCATTCCTGCTTCCCAAAGCCACCTATTCCCCTTGAGGAACCCACAAAGCCACAGGGGTTGGCTCCAGTGCAGCGGCAGCCTTGACATTCACGGTGAACAGTGAGGAAAGTTCTGAGTACCGAAGCCTCAGAATGAGTATTTACAGCCTGACCTGGGATCCAAAACTGATCTTTAAAAGCTGAGTAGCGACTTTGAAAAACATATAGGCTTAAGCTGACTACCTGAAATTGGTCACTTCTACTAAAACCCTGGGCTATGTGCGGCAGGAAAGTCTGAAGCAACCCTTTCATCTGCAGTAACACAAATTTTTGCTTTTCCACTAAGTTTCCTCGGAAGAAATTGAAAGCAATCAAATACCACAGAAAAAACACATGGAAATTATCATTATGGCATAAAAACAAAAGCAGAAAAGCTTTTATGTGCCTCCTTTTAACAAAAGAAAGTCCGCTTGACTGACTTGAGCCCACGCCCCGAGGCAGGGGCTTGGTTTGGTTTTGTTTCTGTTTATTTCACAGTTTCCCTGTTTATTGAGCCTCTTCCCTCTCCCGGTGGCAGCCAGGGCAGCACGGGCAGGAAGCTCCATCCAAAACCAACAAGCAGCCCTTGATCCTGACAGCCACTCCGTGCTGCTCTCTGAAACACAGACAGCCGTGTCCTTGTAAACCTGGAAAAAGCTTCAAGTCTTCTCTAAAAGAAATAGCAGCAAATCACCTCAGAGCTCCCTTGAAAAGAATTCCTACGTTTGACCCCAGGTGTCACATTAAGCTCAAAGAAGGTGGTGGAGGTGAAGAGGGAAAAGCCAACAAGTTACACAGTCAAAGCTTGATGTAGCTTAAATGCTCCTTACAGAGTGGTTAAAGAACTACCAGCGCGAGTTGGAGAGAATCCTTTGCTCCTTCCCTGGAGGCTGCAGACATTTCCCAGAGATGCTGGTACAAATACCAAATGCTTGGGAAGCATCTGGCTCCTCTGCTCACAGACAAATGCTCCTCAGTGGTGTTTCAGACAATACATCCTACAATGAAGTTTAACCTCAGTGACACCAATTCCACCAGGTTCAAGCAAACTTCTTTGCCTTACACAGGCAGTGGCCTGACTGAGGGATCAGGGCTGAAGGAAGAGTAATGTGAACCTTTTAAATACATTTTTAGCAGAAAACCTGGATAAAAACATCTTTTGCTCGTTTTGACATCTGCAGCAGTGCTCTTCTTTGCTCTACATCCTTTGGGAATGGTGTGCTTGCATTAAGGTATAAATCCAGGACCCTCATTCTCCTAATCTCAGGTACACCGAGCCAGTGAAAAATGCAATGTGCTTTTTCCATCACTGTTCTGCCCCAACAGTCCCCTTTTCTTTACAGTAGGAGCTGAAACACCAGAGCAGACTCCCATCAAAGTACTTGGTAAAAGAAGTCTCCATAAACAGCTTTTTCTCAGGAAAGTGGATTTTTAATCTAAACAGATATTGTCTCAAAGGCTACCATCTCAATGACTGACATGTAGTGACATAAAATACCTGATAAGCTTATAAAAGAACCTTGAATGATAAAGTCTAAAGAAGCTGACCTGTTCATGGGCAAAACCAGGACACAAAGCCTTTGACAAGCTATTTCTTCACTGCTAAAAAACCACCACAACAGCTTCACACTCACCTTCTTTTGTAACACGGGTTCCAGCACCAGAACCTTCTTCTGTATTTCTGTTTCCATATCAGCAAGAACATCAAGTCATATATTCCCCTTTGGTCAATTCACAGGAGAGTATCATTCCCATAACACAGGGTCTAAGTTTTCTGTCAGAATTTTACAGCCCATAAAATTCTCTGTGCAGATAAACTATGCTAATTCTATATGCACATACCCTCCACACCACACACAGGTGCACAACAAACCCCCCCAGGTTACAACTGATGTGAAACCTTTTGGATAGTGCAGTACTTTATACTGAGCATTTTATAGAAAGCAGCAGCAACAGTGGCACTAAGGATTGTGATGATCTGCTGGTTTAAGTTCAATAATATCTACAGGAAGATATTGATTAGTCTAAATCAACACCATGAATTTGGAAAATAGGCCCTCAGACTTGCAAGCCTCCTTTCATGGGAACCACAGAAAACTGGAGAAGTTATTCTAAACATTTCATTCATTATTGCAATCACAGCATCTCTCAAATTCTTTCAACCTAGATAAGACATTCTTATATCAGCTAAACTGATTTTTGTACTGATCTAAACTTCCCCCTTTTCACAACTGTTAGGAACAGCTCACCCACTACCCAGGCTTGGCAGGTAAGGTTCATCCAGATGCCCCAGGACAGAGAAGGAAGAAGACTCTTGGAAAAGCAGGAGAGAGTGAAAGAGGCTGTGAATAACTAATACCTGCCTACCCACTGAAGCACACTAATTATAGAGAATAATTGAACAACTGCTTTCCTTACTCAGGGAGGTGCAGATAAGAGGCATGGGCCTTCTCATACCTCAGATGGGAGTTTAAAGTGCTCTCAGCTGGCAGCAATGCATAGAAAAAAAGTCACCGGCTGTGACAATTAACAGCTTCATTTTAAGTCTCTTTTGTTCAAGTAACTTCCACTCAGACATATTACATGAAACAACCCTTCCTCAACTAAACAGATTTATTCAAGGCACACAGCTACGACCTGAATGAAAAAGCCATAAGGCCCTTGATGTTGGGAAGCAGCCACACTGTGTGTTAATGCTGTGGAGCTAAAGGTGTAAAGTGGACGAGGGGTCGGTGTCCTCCTACACCCCCAGCAATACTTCACTATATCAACTTAGTCTATTTAGAACCAGATTCTCAGGGAAATTCAAAAACAAAGCCATGCAGCAGCCTGCAGAGGAAAGGGAGAGGTGTCTACAAAATGAGTTACTTCAGGACATGCACAGACATGTGAAAAATGACCTAGAACTTCGGGTAAGCAGCAAATCCTTAAATGAGATGTAAAGTAAGGTATGGATAGATTTCATTTAAGAAGTTGTTTACTGGCAACATTCCAGGAAAAATGTGTTTCAATTAGCAGACCTATGTTGATTTTATCCACAGTCTGTCCACTCAATCACTGCTCCTTGGAACTGGGTGCACGATGGGAATTGAATCTCTTTGTGGGAACAGGTGTGAGCCTTTGCTGGAGCTGTGTGCAGTTCTGCCTTACCTGTGCTCCAAACACAACACAGCCTTCATTAAAACCTCTCTTCACTAAAACATCTCAGTTGTGAGATTTTTGTGCCACTTGCTATCTGAATTTGAAAAAAAAAAAAAAAAAACACACCTTTTTCTATAATACACTTTACACAGAGGCTAAAAAGAGACTGCTTGCATAACAAGTCTTATGCAATTTCCCAAATAAATTTCTACCTTTGTAGGGGGGAAGCTTATAACAACTTGAAGATTTTCAAGGCTGCATCTTTGGCTTCAAAAGCTAAGAGTCCACATGTCATTCAAAATTTTACTGATAATTATTGCCACCACATCAGCACCCAAAGATCCCATCAGGAGCAGTCCCCACTGAGTAATTACAAAAGACAACCTGACAAAATACACCATTTACCACCAGAGTATATTCTCTAAAGAAGAGGCTGACACCAGCTAAAGAAAAACAAAACCAAAAAAAGATCACTAAAACACAACTTTATGAACCATCTTCAGCTTGGAGTACTTTACCAGAGCAAATACAGAAGTGAGTGTCTCATGTGGAAAACCTAGACTAAGAAAAAAGCCCACTAAAATACCATGCAACTGCATGATCATCATAAAGATGTTTAAAAAACAAACAGCCTTCACATTGTAAACAAGCAGATATTTTTAGTCGCAAACAATCCAAGTAACTCAGAGAACAAAAACAAAAGTAAAAAATGAAGCCCAAGCAGCAGCACAGAGCAAAATAAGAGAGCAAGGGACTTGTCCAACAGACAAATTTTGACAAATATTTTCACAGGTCTGAAAAAACCTTTCTTCTCCTTAATTTTTTTTTGTTGTTGTTTTTGTGACTTGGCCTTTTCTCTCCCCTGGTGTTTCTCTGATCTCCACTCAGCCCCAGGGCTGGCAGTGACCCTGAGCAGGAACAGCCTCATGCATCAACCCCTGCTCCAGCTGCTGCTCCAAGCAGGAATCTGAAGCCCCCACCCAGGGCACAACTGTAGCCTTGTAGCTGTACTGGGAACATGCTCAAAGTGTCAGATTCACAAAGGAGAAGAAGCCTTAAATTCATTTTCATTGAAAATTGAAGAGGTCCACTGCAAGTTTCAGATCTTGGAGGCCCAGGGATTTTCAGCAACAGCTTCAGCTGGGTATCAGGGAGCAGAAGAGGGACATCAAGCCTGGCAGAGGCAGCATCCATCCAGCAGAAACTACAGACATTAAATTACACTTTCACAGCTAGCTAATCAGCCTCATTCCAAACAGAAGCTGCATTTATCTCCTCAGAACAGCAGACTTTTTTCTTAATTATCCAAGGTCAGTGGCAGTGAATATTGAGCAAACTGACTTGGGAAGCAATGTAGATAGAAACCAGGAGGGCAGGCAGCCTTACATTTGCTTAGCAGTGGTATCCCATTTTCAAATAAAGTAGCTCTTTTTAGAGATGAGAATTACTTTCTAATTAATCATCACCAATCAATCACCAACCAATCAATCACCAATCATATTTGAAATGATACCTCTTTAGAAACAGAAATACTAAGTTCTGTACCAGCAAAATTCTGCCTTTTTCACAGAAATCACATAGGTTGGAAGAGATCTTTAAGATAAAGTCCAACCCTGCCAGATCCACCACTAAACCACATCTCCAAATGCTACACCTATACATCTGCTAAGAGAAAAAAACATTTTTAGATGCTAGAGTGCAAAGGTTTAAGACAACTGAAGAGTTCAGCAGTCAGCTAAAGGAAGAAAATTACATTATTTTTTATCAAACTCACCCAGAATTAGAGCAACACCTCAGAATTTTGATCATCATCTCTGTGTGCATAAGATATTCACATACATTAATATAAAAAACTGGAAAGCATTACACCTCCAATCCAGTCCCTACAAGACAGGAGGTCTGAGGTGCACAGACTCACCTGCTGC
Organism: Sitta carolinensis; assembly: GCA_032173965.1. Classification (NCBI taxonomy): domain Eukaryota; kingdom Metazoa; phylum Chordata; class Aves; order Passeriformes; family Sittidae; genus Sitta; species Sitta carolinensis. The sequence goes on from CM063293.1 coordinate 17,237,488, forward strand.
CTCGCTGAAATACACAGCTTTGCCTGACAGGTTCGAGCTTGTCACAAAGCAAAACTACTCAGGAAGGCTCAATAGCCATTTCAGCTCCCCTAAAAACAAAAGTGGTTAAGGGTTGACAGGTACTGCATAGCAGAAAGGGATTGCATAATTGCCCTGAAATGCTTATTCAAAACCTCCACAACAGAAATGTGTATTATTCTCAGGAGCTGGGGAGATTTTTCATGTGGCATCCATAATTACAGAGCAGCCAAAGACTTCTGCAAACACAGAAGCAAAGAACAGTTCCAACGAGCCTAACATGAGCAAAGTTCTTGGTTTGACCAGGGCCTGATGAGAAGGACATCAGAAAAAGGAAAAGGGGAAAGGTGCAGAAAGATGCCTCCGTAAGTCTCCTGATGGAACTGACACATCAGCAACAAACCTGCCCTGACCATAATGGTCCTAGGACAAAATGCAGCACCTTTTACATGCACAGTGGTCCTCAGGCAATGCAGGGATTGCACGGGGCTTTGTTTCTTCCCAAGTTACATCCTGCCTTCCTAAGCTTGGTGGGTACATTATATAACTATTAATTACACCGCTGTTCAGCGTGCTTTTAACTGCAATGATTCAAACTGCTTCCAGGAGCTCACTAATCCAAAGTACAATCCTCTTGACAGCAACTGACAGATTCGGAATATTCAGTTCTAGCTGAAAGGAAGACAAATCAAACCCCTCATCTGTCTGCTGCAAAAAGAGCCAATACTCCTGCTGCCCAGACCCACAGCTGTCAGGGGCTGGGATATCCTGTCCAGGGGGCAGCCCTGGGAAGCAGCAGGACCCAAGCTGTGCTAAACACAGCAAAGGAAGAATTCTTCCCAGTGACCACCTTCAGATTTATAGGGAAAAGAGAATATCTGGTGTGGTGTGCATTTCCTCACAGGCACTGAAAGGTTCCAGCCATCAGCTCCCAGACCCAGCCTCCTTGGACACGGGCTCTGCCTGTGCCCTCCCAGCCACTGTGGCAGCCCCAGCACAGCTCTACACAATTCATCTACCCCTCCTGCTAACTCATGCAGTGGGCTCATTACTTAACCATTGCAATGATATTTTGCAATGGCTGTATTCTGTTATATTGATTTTCATGAGCTTGCTTTTGCTGCTGGTTTTGAGAGAAGAGCGTATTTTCCTGAGTATAAAAAAGCCCAAGTTTGACATTCATTTCAAGCCTAAGAGCTGGATGTCAAAAGTGAATTTTTAGAATTATCAATGTATTCTTAATTAAAACAATGTTATCATATTATTTGATTTCTGCTGTATCTGCTAACAACCACAGAAGACATGCTTTTTCATTAATCTAATGAAATATGAAAATTAACAATTTGTACGTGCTAATGCCAAAGTTTCTCCTTCCAATACAATGTTTTCCTTCTAAAACTTTTCAAGACTTCAGTTAGCATAATTACCAAACATCTGAAACCTGAAAGACTGGCAACATTTTTATTAACAAACTTAAACTCAAGTCAAGACATATTTGCATGTCTTGCTTACTACATTAAACTTTCCTGGGATAAATGCTCATCTTCAGACCCAGAGAACTGTTACCATAAAACACTGTTTAGAATCAGTTTTTTTCACTATACTCAACATGATGTAAACTACACAGCAGAGCAATTAAACAATTATTTATGTCTCTCTACCCCCAGGATGCTCTTCAGGCTATGCATGATTCAAGGTGTACTTGCAGCAGTTTTGTACAGCAATGAACAGCATTTCAAAAAATCCAACAGTCCCAGTAGTTCAGAACTGGTTGGAAAACTTTTTCTGCCTGGAGCCAGCAATTCTTCCAGGAGAACTTTACTTTAAAAGCTGTTAACGATAATACCCTGAACTGGCACAGGCAGGGAAAGCAGCAAGCCATGATAATGGACCTGTCTTACCTACTAATAATCTGCTGGCTATACAAATAAAGACATGGATACAACTCCAGAGACAATGTAATCTTTTTGATACAAGTGAGCACATAGATGAGGCTCATTGAAACTGTAGCTCTGCAAATTTTGGTGAATCTCTTGGGTTTTTCTGGGTATTTTGTTTCATTCTGCTTGAAAACAAGAAAATGTTTGGTCACCAAGGTGCTGTCTTCAAGAAAAACAAAGCCCAAACCAAGGAGAAAAGAACCAGGTCCAGAATTGGAGCAGTCTCAGGTCCTGTTCAGACTTCAGAGGCTCCAGAAGACCAAGAGCAAAGTGTAGTCTGAGGAGACCCCTGCTTGCATGGACACAGACCACGCTATTCCCTGAAGTCTTTGTTTAGGGCTTCATTCCACACGTTTCACAAAACTTTTTTATCTATTAAAAACATCTACGTGAAGAAACAGTCTTGGAAAAAAAGCAAGATGACAAAAGACAACCATGTTAAGTTTCATGCCATCTTATTCCCTTTCTTCTCAGTGCATTTTCCCAGAGGCCTGATCCAGCCCTTGCAGCTGACAGCAAAATGCTGCGCTGACTTCTGCAGCCTCTGGACATGACTCAAAAAAATCAATGCAAGGAGCAAAAGGTCACATTCTCCCCAAGCATCAACTACCTGTTGAACCAAGACAGACATGCAGATGCCAGCACACTCGGAAATAAAGAGGCCAACTGTTATTAAACTCATTTCTAAGCACAATGTCTCCATTTCCACACCTGTGACTAAGTAAACCTGCTCCTCACACTACACCTTTGTGGAAAAAAACTAAATAAACCACTCATGCTTGTGACAGTTTTTATAAACAAGTTCAGTACACAGCTGTACAACTTCAGAGTACTGAATTCAGAGCGCCAGCGGGAAAGTTAGTCTGGCTTAAAACTCAAAAAAAATGGCAAGAGAGTTAAAACTAGAGAGATGGAAATAAAACCAAACTACTGCTCAGTGCTATCCTTCACTGTCCCTGAAGATTAGGGAAAACCCTGAGAACTATAACAGGTACATTATCAGGGATCTTTTTCCATTACTTGCTTGACATGCTGGGCCATTGGCAGCACAAATGCCTCTTCCAGGCACAAGAAGTGAGACTGTCCTCATGTTTTACATCTTTGTAATTGCACAGGCTGAACCTGAAGTTGTGCTCTCCCATGCATTCACAGAGCAGGTATGCAGCACATGGGCACAATATTCTATCCATGTTCTGTCATTGGTTTTTCTATCAATCTGTTAATTTGTAATTGGAAAAAAAGTAATCCCCTTCATAGAGACAGGACAGCTTTTCCTTACCAGAAAGTTTCACTGTTGCTTTTTTGAATGCTGATTCAGTGTCTCAGCCCAGCAGTGTAAATTCCTGGCGTGCACTTGTATGTTCCCAGCTGATGCAACCCAGGAGCCTCAAGGAACCCTTCACAGGTCTACAGTTCTGAATGCAAATGTGTGGTCCCAGCTGGCAGAGGTGCTGCCAAACTGTCACTGTCAATAAGTCATCTAATGAAGCTCAAAATTTCAGTTTGAGCTCTGCTATTCCAGCCTGTCCCTGTGGACAGCCCCACGGATGCTAACAAAGCACGTCTCGGATGCATCAGATCTTCTTGACCTCAGAAGTTAAGCAACTTACAACTAACTTGACTCACATCTGGCAATAAGCACTCCTAATTAACGACTCTTAATTGCTGCCAGAGCCCTGTATTCTCACGCCCATGACAAAGCATGCTCCTTGCTCTGCTAACCCCTGTGTAAAACTGCACAACTGACAACCCCACGCCTTTAGCACCACGCAGCTGAGCCATTCCTCCCATACTTCAGGAGCAAAGACATCGCTGCACATGAGAAAAGAAATGCACAAAAAGTACCCACCATGGCATTCCAGCAGCTCAACATCACTTGCTTTCTGGCTGCCCTTGCTCTTTTTTTTAACCATTATCTATACAGTTCAGAGAAAGGAAGATAAACATTGTTTGTTAAGTCTAACTTCAAATGCAGTTTTTGAGAAGACATTTCAGAACCTAAAGTGCTGCCCAAAAATGAACTTCACCTCCTACAAGCTGTATGTGGATTTGTAGTGCATTTACTTTACAGACAGGTAAACGTATGCATGTGAGTTACCTAAATATTCAGACTGACAGCGAGTTAAAGCTTATTCTCCCCCAAGATGTCATGTCTGAGCTGCCAGGACCCTGCTCACAGTGCTGGAGGGTACAGAAACCCCACCAGCCACTTGGAACAACCCTTTGCTCCCACCATTGCCAGCTTTCCTGTGTGCCCTGTTGGAACTGACCATCTCTGGACACAGATTCTGCTTACACAAGGTTTGCAGCCCTGTACCCCATAACAGGAGCACTCCTGCCCACCTTGAAGTCCAGGCTTGCTCCTGATGGGATCCCTGCTGTGGCTCCCAAGAGGCCAGGAAGGAGCAAAGCAGCCATGGAGGAGCAGCAGTTTGCAGGTTAACTCTCCCTCCCTGGGGCCAAAGCTGGATGATGCCCAGCACACCAAGCCACCTTGAGTCCAGCTCAGTGCTGCTGTCAAACACCAGCACAGCCCCAGCTGGCCCTTGGACAAGCCACCCTCCCTCACTGCCCCGTGCTTTGCCTTTTGCTCTGACAGAAACCCAGTGCCTCCAGACTCTGCTGCACCCCACGGGCTTCCCTTCCAACATTTCTCCTCCAATTAAGACCCACCGCCCTTCAAATCAGCCAGCTGCATGCCTCTTCTCCACCAGTCCAACTACTTGTGTGTAAAACCAGTAAGACACACACGATTCCCCCAGAATAATTCACCATTTTTATGGGCAGCATTTTTACCTGATGCAGGTTTACCAATTGCTAATACTATACTGAATCACAAACACTTCCTAAAGCTTATTAAATATTTCTGTTAAATTGCTCCACACCCCTAGATAACAAATGAAAAAGGTTTTATTTCTCCACAAGGCACCTGTAATAACGGAGCAATGGCAGCAAACAGGCACCAACCAGCTCCCTGGCCCTATTAGCATTACAGAGGAAAGCCTCCCCTTCTGCTGCTAATGATGTGCTCTACCCTGTATCCCCAGGAGACAAATGACTGCACTGGCTGATTGACTCCATCACAGGGCCATCATCCATCAATGTATTGCCTCTCTTATTGAAATCTCATCTCAGGAAGAGAAAGTGCTCTGTGCCACTTCCGAAAAAAACAGTGAAAGCACTTTCAGAATAAGAGCTCCAAGATATATAATGAGAGCCAAATATTTCAGCAGAGACACACATTTCCAGCAACCTGAACAGATCAGTATGCTTTGTCCACCCAGGACAAGTAAGATTTACGGCCTTCTGCTAAACTAGATCTTTTTTCTTTTTAATTAAACAAAGGAATGAAACACGTACCATAGACATAAATTTCTTGATCAAATTATAACACAGACAGTGAATATAATAATACAGATTAAAAATGGCATCCCAAGGATATTTAGCTAGCTGGCTTGCTAAAGGGTGAGTTCCAGCATCACTTACACAGGCTGAAATCACATTAACATCATACAAGCTCCACTGTCCCCTGCAAACAAGTGAAAGAAAATATAAATCCTCCCATGTATTTATTTAGTACATAGATAGGAAAAAAAAAAAAAAAAAAAAAAAAAAAAAAAAAAAAGCGCAATCCTATTCATTAATAAATACCCCTATAATTTATAAAATGCTGCACATACAGGACCCGGGTGCAGGGAGTAACCCACACTCACCACTCATTGGGCAGTTTTCTGATCAACTTTACATCACTGCAGCCACCAAATCCCAGCAGTTCTTTATCTTCTGTCCACCTCCCCAAATCGACCACGGGAAGCTGCACATAAATTACCCAGACACAGTTCCACGTGCGCAAAAATAACTTAGTTCAGATAAAATATTTCAGATTATGATCAGTCTCACTCCTGTCTACTCAAAAATATAAATCTGAAGAAGGCAGCTTTATCTCAGGCAAGATATTTTGTCTCACTTAGCACCTCTGCATGTTACAAACAATTCATTACAACTCTGAAATCCCCATAAACAATCTGCTCGAGAAAACATGTCTAAACATTTATTCCTTGTTTAGCCCTAAACAAAATCCAAAACTGACTTGTTTTGCTTCCATCTTATTTAAAGACAACCAATCTGGTAAGATCCTAAAACTAAAGTTTTTGGAACTTCTGAACAGAGAACCACAGAATGGCCTGGGTTTGAAGGGATTCTAAAGATCACCTTGTTCCAACCCCTCTGCCATGGGCAGGGACACCTTCCACTATCCCAGGGTGCTCCAAGCCCTGTCCAACCTGGTCTGGAACAGTTCCAGGGATGAGGCAGCCCCAGCTGCTCTGGGCACCCTGTGCCAGAGCCTTACCACCCTCACTATGAAGAATTTCTTCCTATCTTCCTAATACCTAACCTAACCCTGCCCTCTGTCAAGCTTGAAGCCATTCCCCTTGTCCTGTCCCTTCAGGCCCTCGTAAAAATTCCCTCTCCAAATTTTTAGTACCTTTATCCTTGTGCATAAGGGTGTGCTCCACAACCCCAGGTCAGTGTGTCAGGAAAGACCACACACAGTTCAAATCAGGTCTCCTGGTTTCATGAGCCATATGTTAGATCCCTATGAGCCCTTGTCCCAGTGAATTTCCAGTATTACTTGAAGATTGGAAAATTGGCTGTGGGTGTACTTTGAACTTTCAGAAAGACACAGAGAACTTCAGGAATAAAATATTATCAAAGCAACACCCAGTTTTAAGCAATTAATTTGTGTTTTGTAGGGAGAACTTGAGATGCACATGATTTTGAATATAATGACTCACTGAACAGTCAAACAAAACCCAGTGGGCCAGCAAAGAGAAGTGATGCTTTTCTCTCTCTTATATAGTCAGAATTACTATCTTTTCCATGTTTAACAGGCAGTGATTTTGCTGGTGTACCAATTAGCACTCTGCTACAAAGAACACACTCCTAATTAATAGCTGGTTTATGGGAAGGGCAATGTTAAGGATCTGGTTGTACCTCCAGATGTACAAAAAAAAGTGCAAAAGGAGCTCTGCTTAATGTAAAGGAAATCTGTCTGCATAAAGAGACAATCAATGTATTTAGCATATGTCAGCTGTAAAAGAAACATAAACGTAATAGAGGCATTTCCACATTATTTCTGCTGTATCCTATAATCCTGGACATCTGCTTAGGGTAGCATGGATTGGCTACTCAATGTTCCTGGTCTGCTTTTTTGCTGTGCCCTTAACATAAAGTGGCAACAAGGGAAATTTGCCCTTACCTGTCTGAAACAACTTTAAATAAATACTCATAAACCCTCCTGTAAGACCCCTTCCCTGTGGAAATGGCCAAATTCCTCCTTTTGCCTTGTGAAGACATAGCCCAGTGCAAAGAGACGAAGTAGAGGTGCAAGACACAGCCACAGAGAGAGTTTGTATGAATCTCATTTCAGGTCAGAGCTATGCATTACGAAACTCCAGTGCACCTTGTGAGTGACCTACATTGCAGGACTGGAACCCACTAACCTACAGAACCACCTCAAATCCCACAAAATAGGTCAGTGGGTTTCCTCCTAAGAAGAATTCCCCCGACAAGGAGAAATGCACATGAAATAAAGGACAAGCAGAGCACATGTTCTGCCTGGTGCAGGAGCTGTGTGTCTCACTCTGCTGCCATGTTCCTGCAGACAAGCAGCACTCCCCAGAAGTGCTGTGAACTTCTGTGTTCCTCACCGAGGGCCCCTGGAAGGACCTGTCTGTTTGTTGAAGCCCAATGGAGCAGGAAGAAAAGGAGCAGTGCCACAGCAAGGAACAGTAAGCCCACCAATAATGCAAAGCAGCAGAGTACGAGCGACACCCGACTCAAGATCACCAGTGAACTCACCTGGAGTTACGGCAGGGGTGTCCAAGTCACAGCACAAAAGGCAGATGTTCCCAGCCAAATCTATTCATCCAGCCCACAGAACATTTCTTGACTCCTTTCACCCCTTATGAAGGTCATAGGTCTCATGCCCTTTCTTCTGGGACCTAAAAATTCAGCCAACACAGAGTCCCAGAGTGCTGCACGCTGCTGGTGAACACCGACACCAAGCACAGGACACTCAGCCAGCATGCCACAGGAGCAGAGGATGGCCACAGGGAACCACACTTGGCATCCACCACTTCCCTCCCCTCAACTATCACTCTGAGCAACGCTGCACACTGTCATATTTCCAGTTCAACCAATTCCCCTCACCAGACAAGCCCCACATCAGGGTGCAAACACACCCACCAGCCCTGCAAAGGCAGCAGCCCCGCAGCAGCAGCTGATGGGAACATGAAACAATCAGGGCAATTAAGAAAGGCATGCAGAGAAAGTTGCTCTGCATTCCTCTGCCTACCAGTTCCCCACAAGGACCTGTTGGGAGGCAGGGGTCAGCATCCCAGTGGACGCAACGTCTGTTCACAGCAATACAAGAGAGCTGCGTGCCCTCTCCTCCTACACGCACATACAGACTTTGATTTAGATTCCCACCTCCCAGAAAAGCAGCCTATGGAGGAAGGGAAAAATGAATAATATCCACACTGCATATTATCAGGGATGTATTAACACTCTCAGTGTCACAGTTTATTCATTAGATCTTCAGAAAGTGTCCACGAGAAATCAGAAATTGACATTAAACCCTACCGCCCACAATTAACCCAAACGTTGATAATATTACACAAATATTATCAACATCCCTAATCCACGCTGAAGATTTTATTATTTATTTTAACCAAAAGATCTTTTCATCCTAATAGAAGGAAAACAACAGGTATAGCTATTATTCCTTAGTAGGACATTAAAATAATAAAAAAAAAAAAGAAGTGGTAGAAGCAAAGTGAGTCACAGGAACCACCATACTCCCTACTGAATTTGCCACCCACAGCTTCTCAGGTACCCAAATTTGACAACCATAGCAAAGGGGTATTGCCTTGGTGCTGCATGTCAACACTGAGGAGTCTCCCTGCTGAGAATGATTTCCCAGAGGTGCTGAGATCTAAGAGAAATCCTGGGGTGATGGTAATGAGATCATTAATCAGAGCCAAACACTGCAAAGAGCAAATCAGGACACAACTCTCACTTCTTTCAAACAGCCAAAGTACAAGACACAGATCTTATGCCAGGGTTATGCTTGCACCAGGCTGACAGATAGAGCTGATCTGAAGCTGAACAGCTTCATCTGCTCAGTTGAAGCCTCACAGACTAACTCCATGCTAGTTTAAAAAATAAGTGTAGCATGAATCTGTACCAGAAGTCAGTTCATAATGGATCAATACTCCAAGCCATGTGGCTGAGACACATGTGGTTCTGCAATACAAGTCACAGATTCAAACTTGGTGTGCTGTCAAACCACAGCCCCAGAATGCAGGGTTTGCTGTGAACCATCAGCATTGTCTGCTTGTCAGATGGTGTTTGCTCCTGCCCTTGGCTCCTCCACCCTGGTGGGTTTGCCAGACCTAGCAGCAGCACTCCCCAAATCCACAAAGCAACAGCCACTTACTTTTAGGCAATGCTGGTGAATAAGGGATGAGACAACAGAGATCTGGAGAACTCCTGGCATGTGTGCAAACATTTTGCAAATAGGTATTGTGCATTCCATCACTCAGCAGCAGGCAGGCAGAGTTACACTGCACCCTCCACTACCAGAACAGCAGACCCTGAGGGGACAGGATGTGGATGGTCCAGAGGAACATTGCCACAACTCCATGCTACAGCCCATGCCTCACTCCTCCCAGTTCAACAGCCATTTAAATGCAGCAATCAACAGGAAAAACAGGGATGATTTAACAACAGATTTAAACAGCCAAACAGTAAAAGCACCAGCACTGCTTCCACAACGGCTTGTTTTTTGGACAAGTTACATATTCCATTTTTACAGAAATGAAGCCATTTAAAGGCCAGCCACAATGCTAAATAAAACCCACCTTCATGCAAGCGAAAGCTAACTAACTTGAGGGAACCAAATTAATCCACTTGGCTTCCAACCCACACCGCAGCCACACATTGCTGCAAGAGTTTTCAGAACAGTCCTGCAAACACATGGCAAATAAGCAGGGCACATATTATTTGTATGAAGGTCAGGATCACAAGCCTGATTCCTCATTCCAGGAATAGCAGGACTATCTGGTGCCTATTCTGGTCAGCCCAGCTTGGATGCAGAAGAGAACACTTTTCCATGGTGACATGGACAGTAGTTTGCATCCTTCAAGGTGGTAGTTCAGATCCTGAAAACATGAGAATTTTCTGCAGAACTAAAGGGAAACAAAGGCCAATATCTGAGATATCTGTTCCATACAAGACAATTCAGTTTATAGGCAGTTTTAGCTCGGCCTCCCTTCAGAAATAAGGATGGCAAAAAAGGTGAAGCACTACTGCCATCACTCCTTGGGCATGCCACAATGAAGTGTACATTCACATCACTTGATGCAAACTCCAAACCCTGCACTTCAGGCATACAGGTATTGGCAACAAATAAAACAGAAATGCTTGCTCGATTTACACCTTGCAGAGGACACACACATTTCAAGTCGATTTTGTACTAAAAGCTCCCATTGTTTTGTTAATTTGCACATCAGACATCCATTTGTTGCTTTCATATTTTCCACTGACTTTAAGTGCATTTCTCTGTACCCAAGGCACATTCATGATAAGAGGACGTGGAGTTCGGAAAAGAAAAGCATTCATCCCAAATTTAGAGAAAAGTTAACAGGAGAGAAGCTCCACCACATTGCACCGCTTGCCTATTGATCCAAAAAGAAAGTTTCAAAACCCAGTTTCCCCGAAATCGTAATGAGGGAGCAAATACTCTCCTTCACAATGAAGTCTGAAAACAATCCCATGTAGAAACACTTCACAGCCCTGCCTGGGAGGAGAGAGGAAGTTACAAGAGGTGTACAGGAACACAATAGATGTAAACTATCAGAGAACCAAAGGAGAAGAGGAGCAAGAATGCCATTAAGAAAAACAAACAGAAACAGAGAGCCATCACCTACCCCCAAATAGGAACTCGCAGGAAATACGAGGCCAAATCCTGCCCTCACATTCTTAGGAAATCCAAAGTAAACTTTCCTTCCGTGTTTGAAGTAGTAATGGATATTGGAAAGGAACATGCGTCTGTGGAGCAAACTTCCTGGCAGAAGTTTCAATTCCAGTCTTCTCCTGAGTGCAGGAGCTGGTCTTGCTACACCACAGCAAACCACTGAAGAGCCACAGGACACAAGTGAAAGCGGTGACCAGCACCATTTCCCTGTGCTGTGACACCAACAAAAACGCCCAGGAAAGGAAGAAGGCACTGTAAAGCCCAGCAAACAGCTCCCCACTGCTCACTCTGCAGCCAGCTAAATCACCACATCACCCAGCTGAGTTCTGCGCTCAACAGAGCTGGTGTCTTTGCCATCACCCTCACAGAAGGAAAACAGTAAAAAACCTCATCATCCTTGCCTAAACAGAAAGTAATGAAAGTTTAACCACAAAATAGCAAGAATCCAGGTGAGGAAAGGAAGTTAGTGACATACTGTAACAAATCCAGTATTCAAGTGCTACAGGTTTAATATAATCTTTGCACAATGCTTCAGAGATGGATTTGACCTAATTTTTATTTAAAAGCGCACCTGAAATATTTATAAACAGCTCCCTGAAAAAAACAGTCGAGTGCAATTTAACTGTTTAGCCTCTACAATGATTTTGACTTGGCAGGCCAGCTCTAAAACTCACTGTTGTTTGAAGCTGCTTTTACAAGATCCTAGGGAAAGGGGATAGCTGGATCTGAGGAGATAAAAGTTCTAACTGCTGCCAGCCACCCCTCCCACACACCAACAGATTATACTGAGTCTGAAGAAAATATACACACGGCGAGAATTAGCTAAGGGCCTCACCAGCTCTTAAATAAGAGAATATTTATCAGCCAAAGTAAATTCCACAACAAATAACTGCCTTCACAGTGGAGGGAGGAGGGAAGTAGGTCATACCAGATCTTTTAAAAATCCCTGGGCATGCTGTGATTGCACACAATAATTTGATGAAAAACAGTTGCCTCCACCATGTCTTTCACTACTTGGTTGAGGGTTTTTTTAAAAGTCAGTTTGATAAATTTCCGTAAGTGTTACTGAAGTAAGTCACAATGAAGTAAGGCAGTTTTAACTGTGGAAAAGCATCATCAACTTGTCAAATTGCAACTTAAAAGTCAAGCTCATCAGACACCTTATATTTCAAGTAATAAATCGTCAATCATAACTCATTAAGCATCTTTACATCAGTCATTTATTTTAAAAATTCTGAATAATTTCCCAGCACTGAGTTGTACGTCACATACTATAAAATACAAAGTAACACCACAAATAGCTCTGACCTCCCAGAACTTCCCAACACACAATGCTCTCTCACAGCACTCAATCACTCCTGCTTTCTGTTATATTTATTCATAAATTATACAAATATGCAAGAAGACATGATGGGCCATTGAATATTTTAAATACTTTTTCAAATTCTACAAACAAAAGCAATTTTAAAAGCAGCAAAAATGAATAGAAAGCTGATGAATTAAATGAATTAAAATTAGAAGCCATTCATCAGGGTCCATTAAAAGCTAAACAGAATTACAATGTTCTAGACCCGAGGATCACATCTGCAAGTAAAGCTACAGCTCTTAACCTGAAATCATCGACTGCTATCGCTCTTAATGGCCCTTTAAAAGACAAACCATCCTACTACCGTAACAAACAGTTCGAAAATTATCTTTTTAAAAAAATAAAAATATAAGGGCATATGAGAGCAAGCTGCTGCTCTCCAAATGAACAGCAGCATGGTGGCCAATGAAAATAACAGTGTCTGCTACAGGACAGACCCCATCTGGGCTCCTAGCTTCCTCAGGGCTCTGCTCCCCCTGGCACCCAGGCTCTGGTGTGACCCTGGCAGCGGGTGGAGACTGCAGGGCCACGCTCCGGAGGAGCGGCTCGGGACCAGGGGACTGCAGGAGCAACACCTTCCACCTGAGCCAACGGGGGAGCCGAGGAAGCAGAAACCCACAGGACTCAAACGTGCTGGAGAGGTTCAGCTGCACGACTAAATAAGACTGAACCAGTCAAGAATCAGCTCCAGGTGCACACAGAACGCTGCTGTCCCGAAGCACGACCTTGCTCAATGCTCTAGCCATGCTATTTACAATTGGTTTAAGTTCAACACCTCTGTACATTTTGTAAAAGGCACAGATACTTGTAGCTGACGTGCATCACAAAACACAGAGTGAAGCACTTGAGCGCTCTGTTACTGTAACTCACAGAGTTTCAATGGCCCGAAAACATGCTCCCCATTAAAAATGTAGGCACTTCACATTGTCTAAAGCACAGTGCGAACAATAACAATCCAACACGCTTTCACCTCCTTTGTCAATCAAGCCAAGACAGCCAAGTCATGCAAACAGCCTGCTGATGAGAGCACCTCAATACACAGCTGCACTCAAGGAAAACGACGCCTTTCACAATGGAAACCTCACAGACTGTTTCTTTGGCAGAGCACCGCAACGGGAACTCAAATTTGGAAGGCACAATATGAACAAAATCAGAAATCAACATGGTAGAACTAATCACAAAAAGAAAGGACAAGCAGAGCACAACATGCCTGCTTTAGCGTCAACCGATACCTCCAGGACAAACTTTCCGAACCCTCCAACGGAGAAATAGCAAGTTCGGGTTTTTTTTTTGAGATTAAATTAGCTACCGCATGTCAGACTCACCACCTCACAAAGACCTCCACAGTTTCTCAGAGCAAGGCAATCAGAGAGACCTGACAGCTAAAGCTTTCAAAAACCCGCAGCATTCCCACACTGAGCACAAAGCCGATTCCTTTCTGATGACAACAGTCACCGGGAGATCAGCATCTCAGGGAGGGAGTCGTTCTCACGGCATCTTTAGTTTCAGCCGTTTCCTTTCTCGATCCCTAATCCTAAATCGTTTCTACTCCTGTACAGAAGACAGATAAACCACCACCCAAACCACAGAAAACCATCTGCCCAAAACCACAGCCGGAACGTTTCTGGCTGGCTGTGCTTCTCTAAAAGGTTCTCTCTACACCAGCAACAAAAAAACACAGAACAACAAAAGGACTCAGGTTGCTACCACATCCACGAAACATGTCTTCCAGCTCCAATTAAACGCTTGAAAGAGATTTTTTAAAATCCACAAGCTTTTGAACGGGGACAGAAGGGACCGCATCGGGGGAGAGAGGGGATGCAACCAGCCGATACCCAGGCAACAACGAAAAAAATCAACAAGTCGGCGCAGCCCAGCGCGGAGCACCAGCCGCGCTGAAAGGTGCGGACGTACCTTGTGGAGGTGCCTTTCCTGACATCGCAGATGCTGCATTTGAAGGCTTCGGCGCTGTTCCTGAAGGTGCACACGCTACAATCCCAAAAGCCTTCGTCGGCTGCAGGTTTGGCTTGCCTTTTCGGCCTTGAGGAGGGGGAGGGAGAGGGGAAGCGTGTGTGTGTACGTGTGTGTTTGGGGAGGAGGAGAGAGGCGGCGGGAGGAGGAGAGAGAGAGAGGAGGAGGAGGAGGAGAGAAAGAAAACACACACATGAGAAACCATGTTACAGAGCCCCGAAACCCAGCGCCTGCTCGCACCGCCGCTCTCCCGCGGGGCCGGGAGCAGCCGACAAACCCCGACCGGGGCCGGGCCCGGAGAGGTGCGGGGGGCGCCGAGCTCCGCCCCGGCCCCGCCGGGCCGAACCCGCCGGGCCGGGCCGGGCCGCCCGCGTCCCCCCGCCCGCGGCGGGAGGGTGGGAGGGTGGGTGGGCGAGTTTGCGGGCTGGGAGGCGCGTTCCCTCCTCCACCTTGTTAAACCTCCCTTTGTCTGGGAGCGGCGAGTGCGCGGAGCGGGGAGTGCGAGCGAGCGGAGCCGCCATGGCTGCGCTCGCACCGCACCAGCCCTGGCACCGGCGGCAGGCTGGGAGACACCGGCACTCCTCCTCCTGCTGCTGCCCTTCCACGCTCCCTCCATCTTAGGAGCCTCCCTCACTCTCTCCCCGCCCGCGGCCCCCCCCCCCCCCGCCCCGGCCCCCCGCGTACCTGGCGGGGCGGCGCGGGCTCGCCGCCCCCTCCCCGTTCGCTCCCTCCATCTTAGGCGCCCCTCGCCGCCTCCCCCCGCCGGGGCCGAGCACACGCCGGCGGCTGCCAGCCAGGGCCTACCCGCCGCCATCCCCTCGGCCGGGGCAGAGGCGGCCGCGCCGCGCTCCCTCCATCTTACCGCCTCTCCCCGCCCGCCCCCGCGCCCCCGCTCACCTGGTCGGGCTCTTCTTGTCGCCCATGACCATGGATCGGGGCCGCCCCTGCCCTGCGCACAAAGAAAGAGGCGAGGGGAGGGAGGGCGGGGGGACGGGGTTGCCTCCGTCCAGCAGGCTCCGGCTGCTGCGCACCCCGCGCCGCCGCTCCTGCCGCTGCCAGGCTCCGCTCCGGACTAGCAGCGCAGCGCAGCCCGGCGCCCTCCCTCCTCCTCCTCTCCCTCCTCCTCCTCCTCCCTCTCTCCCTCCCCGCGCCGCGCCGCTCCGGCGGGCGGAGCTGCTGCCGCGCCGCGGCCAATGGGGGCGGCCCCGCCGCCGGCCCTGCCGGGGAGGGAGCGGGGGGGAGCCGGGAGCGCCCCGGGAGCGCCCCCTGCGCCGCCCCGCCGGGTCCCACCCCCGCCCGCACGGAGCCCCCGCGGGCCGCGCCTCCCGCGCCGCGGCCCCTCCGCGCCGGCGGGGCTCGGGCTCCGCGCAGCCCGCGGCTGGCCCCTTCCCTTCCCGTCCCTGCCCCCTCGGAGCGTTCGGCGCCCGCCTGTCCCCCGGGCAGCGGGGCTGCCGCGGGCGGGACGGCAGGCCCGCTCCGTGAGGGGAAGGGCGGCCGGAGCTGGCTCGCCCGCCCGGTGGCTGCGCTGGCGGTACCGGAGGGGCTGGGCAGCGGCAGGCAGCTGCTGCTGCGTGTCCTGTCCTCGGGGACGGGCTCCCGGTGCCCTCCCGGATGCCTCGGCTGCCGCCTCCGTGAGCTGGCTGCAGGCTCGGGGTCGGGGAGCGGCCCGCCCAGAGGCCAAGGTGTTTCGACAGCGCTGCTGTAGTGCTGCTACCAGAAATGTTCCCATCAGTCCCTCAGTGATCTATCGACTCCACCGAGCACGAGCTGTGCTTCTGCAAAAACTCCTGAGGTGGCAAAACGTGGCGTTCCCAAAAAAAGTGGCGTTCTCAGAAAGCGGCGTTTCCCAAAAAGCAGCAGTCCTGCCCTGAGAGTGCCCGCGGCCCCCTGGGGCCTGTGGCAGCGCTGGCAGGGCGGCTGGGATGGAGACACGCCGAGCGTGAGCCGTCACTGTCCTTGCTGAGCCCCTTCCACATGGAGCTGCTTCCTCTGCCGCAGCCGGAGGGGATGGGGGCCGTGAGCAGCTGAGGAAGGATGGCGCAAGGGGCGATGAGCGAAGCAAAAAAGTTGGTACAGCCGCCCGTCTTGCAGTGCAGACGTTCTTTCTCTGTGCTCTTCCACTGTGCTTTCCCACTTTCTCAGTGGTGACTAAGCCAAGCAAACATCTCCCATCAGTGAACAGCAAACTTCATCCCCAGGCAAGGCGCAGGGCAGACAGGAGGGACGTGGGCTGCACAGGGCTGTACCTGAGAGAGTGCTGAGTGGGGCTGCAGGGAAGCGTGGAGACAGGCTGAGCAAAGTGAATCTGTGGCTCAGTACAAGGGGGAAAGAAAGAAAATTATTGCTTAAAAGCAAACCAATGTAAGTGGCTTAAAGCAGGACAGGCACTTACATGGCAGGAGGCAACACAGCCATGTCCTGTGCGTTAAAGCTTTAGGAATCTGGACTCACAAGCCACAGAAGGATTTTCCCTCCACCGATGCCCATTTTAACAGTCAAATCATGCTGACAGAGTCACCTCCTATATTTAAAAGCTTCGGGTAATCCACTTGCCCTACCTAGCCCCCCCCAGGTAGTTTAACCCTTGCTGACACTCCACCAACCACTTCGATTTCCAGACAGACTTCCAATTACTTTTTTCTTCACCACACAAGTTCCTGAACAATACAGCAAGACGCAGACATACTCCAAGGGCAGAGTTAAGGTTGCACAATTATCACATGTAGGAAGTGTCATTTTCCCATTGCATCTGCTGTTTTCCAAACATTTTTGCTCTTTTAGATTATAGCTGTAACATTTGCTTTGGGAATCTGTGTGGGAACAGGAACTCAGCAGTGCTTGTGGGGTCTGGTAAGCAGAGACCTGGTGTGCAATTGCTACCAGACCTTCGTGACAATGGAGGGTGCGGGGACAAAGAACAGCACCATTCTTGGGGACAAGGTCAGTGGAGAACCTGAGAAGCACAGAAAGGCAGAAATCACTGAAATTTTGAGACTTAGGCATGGTCCAACTCCCATTTTCTGCCACAGGTGTTTCCCTGTGTTCAGCAGTGTTGTG
This sequence comes from Sitta carolinensis, assembly GCA_032173965.1. Classification (NCBI taxonomy): domain Eukaryota; kingdom Metazoa; phylum Chordata; class Aves; order Passeriformes; family Sittidae; genus Sitta; species Sitta carolinensis. The sequence goes on from CM063293.1 coordinate 17,254,880, forward strand.
TTCAGCAGAGTGACAGCCACCACAGGCATACTGTAAGTTTTTGTGGAAACAGCAGGCAGCTGTGGCCCATTTTTAGAAAGCAGTTTATCTCCTCAAAAAAGTTTCAGGGTTGCTGTTTTCATAGCAAAAGTTGTTTTCTTTCCAAAAACCTACTACATCCTTCGTTATCAATTCCCCTGGAAACCTTCCTTCCTTGACAAATAACGCTTTCAACGTCACGTGTTAAAAACTTGGCAAGCCAAGCACAGCATGACTTCATTCAATCCCATGCATCCATCAGGAGGTGATCGTTCCCAGTTTGTTAAACACCCTTCAAGCCCCAGTTTGGGGTCTCCTCCTTCATGGAGGGTTCCAGAGGAGTACCACGGCCACTGGGCTGGTCCAGCCAGAGCTTTTGAGATGCCGTGTTCTGCAGGCAGCACTTCCCTGTTGACACACCAAGACAGGAACCACTGGCAGAAGTCAAGGCTGAAAATACAGTCAAACTAAAGGGCAAGTGCCTTGGTGGGGTTTTTCTTTCACACTGGTATTAGCACAGTGAGTTATCCTGCCAGTCTCAAAATTCCCTGAGGTGGCACAGGTAGTGCACCCCTCTGAGCATTTAGGGATTTTTAGTGGAGTTTGTCCTCTCAAGGCAGCCTTGGGTGAGTTATTTAGCACTTCTGCTTAACTCCAGTAGTCTGGATTTCAAAACTATAAGGAGTGAATTTTCCGGGCTCCCACATGGCACAAGTTGTCAAACAAAACTGATTCCAGCTAAACGGTTTGAACTTCACAGTGATGTTCAGCAGGTGCTAAATCCACCTGAAGGAGTTCCCACCCTTGCCTCTAGAAGATGCCACGTTCTCATTGATGCCAAATGTGTGCTTCTTTGAGAGCACTCTCATCTGTGAGAGGGTCCTGTTATCCCACTTCTTTTCACCCTTCCATCACCACATGGATTTTTAATGACCAAAAACTTGTAAAGAGACACTGGCTGTGGGTGTTTCCAGGGCACAAGAGACACGGTAGAGGGGAAGGCAGGTACACAGCACAGGTCACAAACCTTTTGGGCCAACCTGGCAGCCACAGCCTATGCTGGGAGGTCCAGTGCAAAGTGCTTCAGTACATCCCTCATGTCAGTACAGAGATGTTGGGATGAGACAGATGGAGCACCATTCCCCCTCTGCAGCTCGGCATCCCCCTCACCCCAATGGCATTGCAGCCACTCCTGAAAACAGGCAACAGTCCAAACCCACAGTGTGACAGTCCATACCCCTCCACAGAGTAGTTGTCCAGAGATGCTCCTGAGATAAACACCCTGTTAGCAGCTTCTTCAGCGCAGTGAGACCTCCAAAACCTGGGGTGCCAAGAGCGCAGGGGTAATTCCCTGCATCTGGACCATCGGTACAAAAGGATTTAAAAATAAACGGGGACGCTGCACCCAGCCAAAGTCACTATTTGTGCATAGGGTTCAATGCCAAATATAAATATTAACTTGAGCTTCTCAGCCCCCTTGGTCACTGTGGTAAATACACATTTTTGTAATTTTGCATCAGACATGCGTAACTTCTCAGAAGCGACTGCTGCCCTGAACGGCCCAAAGTCTAACCACTAGTAAATGACTTTTCTGTGGATTTAATAAGGAATTTGTTATATAGGAGTTGGAATCAGGCTCAGGACACAGATCTCTCTATTAATTTAGCCAGACCTAAAAGGATCAGAAATGATGCTGCCGCTCTCCGGGGCAGGGAAGTTGTGTATCACCACATAATTAGCACCTTTTAGTAGAAGTGGGTAGAAAGGGAAATTAGCAATTGAGGCTAGAAATGGTGAACCAGCTACAGAAGAGCACCTTAACAGCCAGCATTCATTTCGCTATGCCCTTCTGAAGAGGGTTAAATTCGTTTAGCTTCCACAGGTTTCCAGCATGAGGGGAAACTGTCCGGTATGGAAGAAAAAGAGGCTGTGTGAAAGCCAGCAGACTTCACACAAAGCAGCATAATGTTTGCCATACATAAGAGCATCCTTGGCAAGGCAGGCAGGATCCTGTGCTCAGAAGCCTGTGAGACTTCACCACAAAATAAAATACCAAACCAGAAAATAAGCATTACCCAGAAGCACTGGTGGCCAACAAACTGCACCCTCTCTAGTTTTCAAAGCACAGCCTTAACTGCCATCATCTTCAGGTGCCAATGTACCCAAAGAGAGAAGAGAGAAGTCAGGAGGAAACGACTCTTGGAAATCTAACATAGCACTTGACAACATCTTTGTATATGTGGACCAGACTGAGTTCATAAGCTTTTTGGGAAAAGTGTTGTGCTAGGGATTGTGTAAACACAGACCTGGCTGATGGATGGCCCTGGTGCAACACAGAGATGTGTGCACACTCCAGCAAAACTCACTGAAATCACATCCATTTTGACTTAATACAGGGACACTCAGAGACTTTACTGATAATTGAGAGGGTGGGGAAATGATAAGCAGAAGTTACTACAGTGTTCCATTTTCCAGACTTCAGGAATTAGTTGGATGCAAGGTCAGACTGGATAGTTTTAGTTGTGCTGGGAGCACAAGCACAGCAAAGTGGGCAAGGGATGAAGGAAAATGGAGCTGGAGAGTCAGTTGGTAGAGATCCTCATAAAACTGCCTGGGGATGAACATTATATTTCCTTTAGTGACACCATTAAGAACAGGAGGGGTTGTGCTTATAACCTGAAGATGAGAAGCAGAATGGCACACTAGAAGAAGAGCACAGCTTTGAGAGAGCAAAATGGAAATGGGGTGAAATACGCTGTTACTGACTGACAGCTGGCTGCTTGTAATCAGCCTTTCTCACCTGGAGCAGAAGCTCACTGGAGTGCACAGAGGAGGGAGAAGACCCATCTCAGGTGTTTGAATGCCGCTGGTGTGACACCTCCTGGAAATGCCAACATCAAGCAGGGGTGTCAGAAGTACCGATGAACAGAGACAAGGAAGCATTTAACCACCGAACAGTGCACAGGCAAGATCTTGTTGGAATTCTCCAGAAAACTCTCCATTTGAAGATAAAAATGTATTCAAGCAGGGATGAGCATGGAGAAGAGTTTCTAGGATGGTCAGGGGAATGGAAAACCTATTTTATGAAAGGATTCTCTACAAACTCAACTTGCTCAGCCTGGGGAAACAAAGGAGGAGATATGACCACTGTAAAATACACTGGGGAAGGAGGCAGCACATTGCAGCAGTGGAAGAGCTCTTAGACAAGAATGAAGAGGGCAGCTGATCCATGCTGGACATGTGGGATGGAAAGGAGACATCTGTTTCTAACCTTGAGAGGAACACAGAACAGAAACAGCTCTGCAGTGGGTGGAGCAGAGGCACTCAATGTAAAGATGGACCTTGATCGCTGGCAGAAGGGATCCCACTCCCTCTGCCCCTGTGATCCCGCTGAGGTCAGACCCCAGTGCTGTCACCAGAGTCCTGTCTCTCCCTTCTCACCCACCCACACCAAAGAATCTCATCTGGCTTCTTCCCAGCCAACAGACTTCAGTTGATATCCTTTCAAGGGAAAGGAAGATGTACAGGGAGAAGAAAACTCTTCATCCAGCTTTTGTGCCTAGAAATGGATTTCTCAAACATCCTGGGATCTCTGATTTGCTTCTAAATTTGGTATGTGGGTTTTTTCCTCCCAGAAAACTTAAAACTTCCTGTATTCAGCAAAATAAGGGTATTTTTAAAGTTTTCTTTCTTTTCTCTAAATCTATTTTTAGGTACTCTTTCATGGTTTCTTTGGAAAAAAGTTGTAGAACTGAATTAGCAAGTGATCAAATGCTGACTATCAGGAACTTCAAACAGCAAGCCAAAAACTTTCTATCAGAAACAGCCTGCCGAAGAGCAACGTAGGAGAAAAAGGATCTGAAAGATGAGGAGCAATATGCAAGCAACAGCCAGTGCCAGGAATCTCCAGGGTCTGTAAACCCTTAAAATGCCAGACAGACTGGAGTGAAAAACAGCCTGAAAGGTAGAGAGGCATAAAACACTCTGCATGCAACAGTGTTAAATATAAAACTCGGCTGAGTAGTAAAGAAAGCCAACAAAAACTAGAGGCTCTAGCTAAGCATCCTGCATGCTGTACTCTACAGATAGCAAAGGCTGTGCAATTTAAATCTGTAATCCCTTCCCAAGCAAAGAGGCTTTTGCAACAGCGCAATCTGGATGTCACCAGCATATGAATAGGCATCTTGGGACTGATCTGGAGAGCAGAGGTCAAAGTTTAGTGATGTATGTACTTGTCCTCCCTAATGGGTCTTATTGATTATTATCCATAGAAACAAGTAACATCTCCAAATCTGACTCCCTCTTTGGGCTAGATGCTGGCAAACAGGAAAAAGCACCTTGATCTACTAGGTCCATGCTGTTTGTAGGACACTGAAGCCTGTGACGAGGAAACACACAAACACACAAAACTTTGTGTGTTTGTTTTGTGAGGCAAACACACAAAGTTGCTGGACAGACTGGTGAAACCCAGCAAAATGGCACAGTGTCAAAAAATAACTCCTGATAAAATATATTAAAAAATATTAGGATAACATGAGTGAGGGAAGAAGAAGTCAACATTACAATTAAATCACCCAAGTGAATTACGTGTTGTGGAAGGGGCTGAAAACCCCCAGTACTGGTAAAGTCAAATTCACACTTGTCCAACTGCAGGTATTCCAGCCAGGCATCTTAAATACTGCAGTGAAAATGTCCTGTCTGTGATACGAAGTGGTGGCAGTCCATTGTTATCTCCACAGCACAAACACCATTTTGTTGAAGCATCTTCAAGGGCAAAATGGGAAAAGCACAGGAGGATGGGACCAAAAGCAGCAATGCTGTGTATTCCTACCACAATAAGCACTGCAGTGGCAGCCAGCCAGCACGGTGGTGTGAGCAAAGCCAGCTCAGGTAGGCACTGGGAACACCCTCGGGTGGAGACTAAGCCGATAAATAAGCAAGGTAAGGGTGATTATCAGACCTCAAACTTCTTGAGTTTGCAAGGTAGAGCCAGAGAAAGCAGGCTCACTCTGGACACTTTGGTACTCCCACTTCTAGCTGCTGCCAGAAACTGGAAGTGGGGGAAAATCCCCAATCAGCTCTGTCTACAGTATTTCAGAATCTCAGAAGCCATCCCGTTTGGGTTCTAGTTCAGGAGCCAGCTCAGGCAGCAGAGAGGTCCTGGCTCTCTATGGAGAGGTTTGTCCACCTCCATAAGCAAACACGAGGTCACTAAGGCTGGTCCTGCTGATGTGCAGCCTGCGATCTGGCTGTCTGCTCTGGCCATTCTCATCCTCACCCAGCTTGCAGGCTGAAAAGGGGCAGAAGAGTTTGGCTGGGCTCCCCTGGACAGCAGCAGCCATTCCCACCAGTGACTCCTGCTCCTGGCTCTGTGGCATGTGCAGTTTGCTAGCAGGGCTTGGATAAACCTGGTTATCTACCTGCACAGCCTCACCTTGGAAACAATGAGTCTGCAAAAAAAAGAAAAAGCAGACCCGTTTTTGGTTTTTTTTTTTTTTTTTTTTTCTGAAAAAGCAGAGAACCTTGGGAGTACAAAGCAAAGTATGGACTGCCGTCGATATTGAGGCCACAGCACAAACCGAGCAGCAGCAGTAGCTGTGTTACTCCAGTGGAACTGTAACAACATGATCCCAGCCCCTGTCAGGAATGTTGTTGTTCAGTACACATCTAAGTCACACAACAGCAACAAGCCTGCTGCACGCTCAATTTTCTCCCAGCACAGCAGATCTGGCTTGCTCTGGGGTGTGTGAAGGCACCAGCTCCAGGCAGCCAGAGATGCTGTGCTCTGTGCAGCTGGCATTGGGATCACCAGCATCTGGAGGAGTGCAGCTACTCAAGACTCACCAAAACAACAACAAAAAAGCCTCTTTTCTCATAGAGTACAGCTGATTTCCCTTCCTCCCATTCTCTTAACAGACGCAGAAAAAAGCATGAATGGCTGCAGCTCTGTGCTCAACTCGCAGCTTTCACGCTTGCTGCAGAGCTGGCCTTCTGGTTCTGAAGCCAGTTCTGGAACGTGTTGCTTTTTCAAAAGAAAAATAGAGAGAAAGGGGAAAAAATACCCCTTAAACACCTTATAGTAAACTCCTTCAAAAGAAAACTTGCTTCAAGCCAAAAATCATTCGCCAAGTTTCAACTAAATGTGGATTTTCACGACTCTGTAATAAACACCTCAATATAGGGGTTTCAAAATGAGAATGCTGAGACAACTTTGCTCCAAGCAGCTCACATATATATATATATAAAATACACGACTTGGTTTTTTTAAAAGAAAAACCCAGGTACCCCAAGGAGACATTTTATGGTGTTCCAGTTACATATACATATAGAAAAAAAAAAAAAAAAAAACCAAACAAACAAACAACTAAACACAGAAAAAACAAAATTAAAACTGTGGATTTGTGAGTTGCCCATCATTCCAGTCAGGCAGGAGCAGGACTCTGCCCAGAACCAGATCACAGATCTGGATGCTATTGCAGCAGATTAACCTGAGAGCACTAGAGGCAGGAAACATTTCCAGGTGAAAGAAGGGGTGCACTGCACAATGCTCTTGCAGAACCTACCTGGCCCTTTTACCTCATCCAGACTCCAGGCAGGGTTCCCATGGTCTCTGTGACTCTGAGCCCAACCAGAATGCTGCTCCAAGTTTTACCCACTAAGGCTGTGGGTGTCAGAGGGGATCTCCAGTGACATGTAGGGATGGAGTGAACTATTAAGCATTCCTGGGGCTGGAAGAGTCTCAGTTCCTGACCACTCAGACGTTGAATGGGTTTTGCTGATGCATAAGGTAGGATCCCAGGGAAGCAGAGCTCTGGGAGCTCTGGGTGTGAGGGGTGAGAACATCCATCTCTTCTCAGAGCCAAGGTTGGTGTTTTGCAGACAGACGTTGATTTGTTATGGAATGTACAAAAATGCCCTTAAATCCAATTTAGGCATTAAAGGGAAAAAAACCCACACGTGCCTTATGGCAGCCCCAAAGGCACCTCCAGCTCGTGAAGGTGCTGATCCAACCAAGCATTGTGGGGCTGCCAACCACAGCATCCCTGCAGAGAGGAGCAGTGGGACTCTGCTGCCAGGGGACCAATGGCCCCAGGCTGGGTTTAATTCTTGCCAGCTCCCTCGTGCTGTCACACAGGGGATGGATTGGGAAAGCTGCAGCGGGAGCACAATCCGCATTTCCGCAGGGAAGAGACTGTAGTTAGGACTGCAGCCATGAGTTAGCTAAACTTGTTCAAATAAAGGGGGGAAAAAGCTACTTATGTTGTTTCCCCAGCCTCAGAGCAATATACTTCCCTAGGATCAATTCATAACAGGTTGTTGTGTTCAGAGCTAAAATTAATCTTACACCAGGAGAATGAATTAAAACAATGAAGAGCTTCCTGCATTCATTGCTAAAAAAATTAATCTTCTGAGAGCTTCCTTTTCTACTTTCCAACTGGCCACCTTGCTTTCATTCAAGGAAAGCCTGAGTAAAAATGTAAAACTTCTTCCAGGTGGTTTTGGTTAAAGCAAACAAAGAGCTGTGAATTGTGTCAGAGCCTGGTTTCAAGGCATGGCAGAAGGTGGAGGGTTAGCCAGAAAGAGAGAACCACCACTGCTGAGATACAGCCACTGGCCTAATTAGGTGGAATAGCTATTAGTGATTCCACCTAATTAGATAATTAGATTAATTATCTAATTAACTGAGATTGTTGTTAGACAAAGGCAGGTGGAGCTTCAGAGGTGATAAGGAAGACATCAGGGCAAGGTTACTCTGATTTATATTGATTTCTTTAACAGTTCAAGAACTCCCCTGGTTCCCACATTTATTTACCCAAGTCTTGCTCCTCTAGGGTTGTTTTAAAGTGATTAAAACAAGGAAGGGGGAGGATGTCCTTTTAAAAATAGAGAAAAAAAAAATAAAAGCACATTTCGCTGCAGGTTTCCCGCATACTATTGAAAATCTGTTTTTTGGCAGAGTGAGAAAACCGAACGGGGCAGGAGAACGAGAACTACCTGTGCCCCCCTGCTTCTTGTGCTTGGATCTCGCTGTGCATCCTCCCCACAGACCTTTTTGGCTACACAGCGTGTTTGTCTTCGGGGAGAGAGTCAACATGTGAGCTAATGATGCACCAACACCGAGCGGGAGCTGTGCCTGGCAGCCTCTCCTGCACGGCTCGCTCTGTGCTGGCAGTGCTGGTGGGAACCACAAGCCAATTAAGGAGGCCTGGCTGTGGTAGACGTGGCGTAAAAGGAGCATTAGAACATCCTGCCCCAGAGACCCGGCAGGCCTGGATACCCAAGGGCGAGCGCAAGGCAGGTTTGCAAGTTTAATAAGCCAAGTCCTCCTCGCTCAGGCGTGAAGATAATATTATGCCAGGCAGGCCCGGGTGGAGGAGGCAGAGCCGGAGCCTCCGGCTTCCACAATTTCAGCCACCTGCTTTGAATTTCACCAGCACTGCTCCCAGCGCAGCCCAAATTTTAGGAGGCACAGGAGGGCGCGCAACCGAATCCACCCTGACTTCCCGTCCTACATCTATTGTTAGATGCATCAAGGAATTTGACCCACTTTGGGAGTTTCTGGTGGTTTTTCACATTCCATTTGTCCTTTCTGACTAACATTTTGCACTCGTGTGTCACAGCCCTGGCTCTGCTCCCTGTGGTGGATGCTCAGATTGCTGGAAAAAGATCCAGCTGCTGTATCCCACTGTGTTTAGAGCTTCTAAGCTCTGAGTGGATCCAGGACACTACCCACACTGGGTTTTGAGGCATCCTCCTTTCTTGCTGAGCTTCCCTCCTCCAGCTGGCTGCTTGAATTCAGACCTTACAGGCTTTGCACACTTGCTCACACCAAAAACACAAGCTTTGCACACTATGACAAAATCCTTGCAGAGGCCCATAAAAAATGCAATCCCAGGTGGGCTTTCCCCTGGGTTTTGGAGCTTGGCTGGTCCCTGCTCATGCTGCTGAGCACAACAGCATTTAGGGATCTGGTGAGTAGGATGTTCTCAGCACAAGGGGCTCTTTGGCTCAGCTCCCTGCAGGAATCCTCACAAATCAGCCATATGGCAGAAGAAAATGGTTTACACACCTTGTCAAGAGCTCAGAGGTGACTTACGGTTTATCTCCTCTGGCTCTGGTTGATCCCACAGATACACCAGCCCTTTCCCACAACAAATGCCTCCCCATCTCCTTTCCTGACTCCTGCTGCACACCTCTGAGATTTCTCTTTTGTATGCCCTCCTATCACTTGACTTCTTCATTCAGCCTTAATATCTGTGTATAATAATAGCTTAATAACTTTATAATAGCTTCAGCCTGTCTCCTGGGAGGTACAGAAATAAGCCTGTCTTCCCTAGTTGCAGACACTGCGTTAACAGATCCATTATTGGTCACACCAGGACCGGCAGAACTCTCAGCACCCATTGCCCCTGCTCCAGTGTGTGTGCCTTGGCATCCTTTTTGGCAAGCTGTTCTTCCAAGACACATGGAGCAGCATCCCCTGGAAAAGCTGCAGGGTGTCACTGCCACAGCAGTGCCTCGGGTATCTCATGGGGCTGGGCAGGCTGTGCCCTGCCAGGTGTGGTAAGTGGGGTTCCCACTCTTTCTTTCTGCACCCCAAAAAGCCACAGCCACGACCTCAGGCAGAACTTGCTGCTTCCTGAAAAAACAGCCACATCTCCACGGGAGCTAAAGGGTTGCAAACACAGACCAGCCACATCCCTGTGAGCCGTCGCCATCTGGTAAGAGTATTGGAGCAAGGGACTTTCAAAGCCAACAGACACTTATTTCGCAGAGTTTTTCCACTGTAGAGAAAATCACAAAAATTTCTATTTTGTTGTGTCATAATCCTGGTAGCTAAGAGAGATTTTTATCAGTTTCAACAAACTCTGAAACATATAGCAGACCTTGGGGAAGGAGCGCTCTTCAGCCAGCCATGGGATGTGCTGCTCAGGGAAAAGACAGGTCCCTAGGAATCCTGGAGGGTCATGTCCCCTCTGGAAAAACTTTCCCCAATGGTTTGGATTTCCTTGGAAATCTGTCACCAATGTGCCAAGGCTGTCCCCCATTATCCAGCAGGACAGAGGGAGACCACAGGCTGAGAGAAATGAATTTAAAGCAGATTTTCGATCCCTATCGCAAAATCTGGCCGTTCTGCTACTGTTTTCACTCAGTTCAACAAGTTGCAGGAATCAGGCTTCAAAAAATCAGGCAATAAAGCTGGAGGCTGATCATCCACAGAATTCAGCAGCATTAATGTGCTGATCCCATTTGGTGCTGAAGGGCCCAGGTGGGCAGTTATCTCACTTTTGGGGGCTTGGAAATGTACCAGCACATCTCACTGACATCCCCAGAACTCACACCCCCAGAGGACAGTAAATCAGGGAACAGTGCACAGGCCCTGCATTGACACTCCTCAGCATAAATATCAATTTTCACACTGTGGTCAGGTTCTGCAAGTGTGGGGAATTGGTGTGGCAACGGGATTTTAACGAGGTCTGGCTGCGATTAATCCCTTTCCAGGCAGTTCCTCTAAAGATTCGATTCCTTGCTCAGGAATTACGAGACTAAAGTGAACTGTAAGGGACCACAGTGAGCACACAGATGAAACCATCCAAGGATGGAAAACAAAGGTACTCGCTGGAAATTATTAAAACAGCACAAAAGCATGGAACTTACCCAAAATGGAAGGTACATTGGAACAAGTAAGAAATATCATATTGCAATTAATGCAGTACAGGACACGAGAGCAAGACAGAGCCTACCTATGAAAGAGCATTCCAGTACTGGAGCAGAACCCGTGGCCAAGCCTGGCAAGTGTGCTGGGGCAGATAGGAAGCATCAGCAACCCCGACAGGGTGAGATAAAGCAGTACTCTGCAAATAAACTGCAATCAGTCCCTCAAGTTCCGGCTCTTACATCATCCACCCTCCTGCTTTTACCCCTGCGGCAGAGAAGATTCCCTGCCCAGAAGGCAGCCTGGCAGCTGCCAGAGTACGCTGGGAAAAGGGAGAGCGGGTTCGCTTTGCAGGGGAAGCAAACGCCTTCCTCCAGCCGATCTCCATCGCTCTTTATCTGCCCGCAGCTGCTCGCAATCTGGCCCCGCAGATAAGGCAAGCAGCGCTCCCCATCCTGCCCGTCCCTGCAGCCGGCGAGCTCTGGCAGCTCGGCGTTCCCTGGCGCTGGGCACGGCAGCGCCACGTGGCAGGCGAGAGCGGGGCCAAGGCTTTGGCTGGAAGGTGCCACGGAGTGGCAGCTGTCCGTGGGGATGGCAGCATGGCAGAGCAGGCACGCGGGCTCCACACACATCTGCGCCAGCCCACAGCCCTCCTGTGCTTCAGGAGGGTGCTGAGGGCATGGGCTGGATGCCTTCCAGATCCGTCCCTCCTCTCCATCCTTTTTGCCATCCCACTTCCCAGCTGTAGTAGTAACTCGGTATCCTTCTTTCTTCCAGCTCTGTCAAGTGCATCCACTGTAAAAGGGCCAAATTCATCCCAGGTGTCCACACAGAGGCTTAACTGGAGGGACACTTGGGATGGATTTAGCCCATTACACAGCGTGTTAATCATATTACTGCAGAAATCTGACGCAGTTCCCAAAGCACAAGCCGATGAATCCTCCTGGAGCCCAACAGGCCTCAGAGCCTCGTTCCAGCATGCCAGAGGTTCTTTTATTCATTAATCATATTTGCTTAATAACCTTGTATCTCTCCAGCGGAGGGAACTGCCAGGCTCACATAAGGTAATTGTGGGATGGCTCTTCTGGAGAGCTGGAAGTACTGGCATTTTCAGCTGGTGTGTGTGGCACAGCCCTGGAGTAATTTCCCTCCTCATCCTCAACCATAAGGGCATGGGGAGGGATGTGGAGCCCTGCAGATGCTTCATACCCTCCTGTCAGTGCTTCTCCCTCAGTCTGGCAGCAAAGTTTACGACAGCAAATTTATGATGTTCCGGGTCTGAGCTGCCTCTTGATTGACAAGCCCCTGCCAAGCTGCAGCAGCACGTTTAGTGCAGGTAATTACTGATGATGTCAAGGAAAAAATTGCAGAGAAGATCCTGTTCGCAGCCTGTTAATTGTAACTCTTCCTCTCGCTAAAAGTTTTGATAGGTGTAATCCATCAAATATGCTTTATGCAACTTTGCAGTGCTTGACTAAAGGCCGATTTTATTGCTTTAGCAATCAATGGGGGCTGCTCTGTAGGAGGCAGAAGATCCCCCTGGCGTTTCCCCATCTCCTGTATCAGCACCCGGTGGAAGAGAGGAAGGTGCTGATTCCAGAGCCTGTTTCTCTCTGCTGCTCTCTCGTTCCATGAGGTGTCTGCTGCTGTCATCCCAGGAGCACTTTTTAGCTCTTGTAGTCTATTAAAGCCTGAGATTAGTGCTCGTGTTGTTCCAGCATGTGGTCTCGCTTTGTAGATGAGGTTCAGGAACTGCCCTTTTATTAGGCTTGCTGAGAATCAAGCTTTTTAAATATCCTGTGATTATATCACTGGAAATCTTTAACTGGCGCATTTTCCAAAGCCTCTGCTGTTTGTATGTGGTTTGTTCGTTAATCATTCCAGGGTCCTTCATCCCTCAACACACTTGTTTCCATACAACATTTCCTGGGTGTCAGTCCCAGAGCAAGACAGAGTGACATCCCACTGCAATCCCCAATCCCCAATGCATTTTTTTCCCCACTGTCGTTCAGGGAAAGGATTCCCAGCTGGCAAATTCTGGGGCTGGAGCATGGAAGGAGCGGTATATTTGATTGCTCATTCCCTATTCAGTGTTGTTCACCTCACCCACAACTCAGTTGCACCCCAGCAGATGATGGACCCTCCCTGGAAGGGCCAGGGGCTTGTAGGGGACAGGCAGTGCCCATCTGGCAGCTGATTCTTCCTCCTCTTCCTCCTCCCAGACGAGGAGCAGTTTCACATCAGCAGTCTCATGGATGCTGTTAAACTACAGCCTGGGCCAGTTTTAAATCAAGCCCAGATGAGCCCTCTCCTTCTTCCAAGGGGTGGTAAATCCCCTTCAGACCCCACCGACCTCGGAGGTGTTGGGGAAGGCCCTCAGCCTGGCAAGGTGCAGCTTTTACCTGGCGCTCCCTGTGCTGCCAGCACTGCCAGCTGCTTGTTAATCCCTCCCGCACAGCACTGCCTTCCTTCCCGGTTTGCAGCTGGAAAAATGCGAGAGGACAGGCACCCGGGGACACCCGGGCAGCACACGTGAGGGGTGCTGCTCGGGGCACAGCAAAACATTCCTCTGCTCCTCCTCCTTGGCTCATCCCACCGGAGCAGCACATCCCGCTGCAGCGCGGAGCAGAAGTGACGCTGACGGAGTACGACGGGAATGTCAATGCTCCTCCCGTCAACGGCACGGGGGAACCGGGGAGAGCATATGTGTGTGGAACTGTGTCACTCTTCTTCCTGAAATGCACCACCCCAGTCCCCGTTCTGCACACAGAAAATCACGGACCTGCTGGCACATACGTATGGTGGGAAAGAACTTGGAAAATTCAGTTTAAATGCTTTTAAAAAGCAAAGGGAAAACTAACACCCTCCCAAGACAAGGAGACTAAAGAACGCTTCAAGCTACTGGGAACAGCCACAAATACAGGCTGGTTCTGGCAGAGTCATGATATTGTTTAATAACATTGCTGGAAAGCTGATTGCATGGTTTAAAAGAAACCTTAATAAGAAGTAACTACAAAAAAAGTTAGTTTTGTACTTACGGGATTAGGAGAAAGCAGACTAGTCTATGCTGTGTGTTAATGACTGAGTCAATGTATTAGAACAGAATCTGCACTTGGTCTCACTGTATAAACCTGCTCGATATTTCAGCAGCGAGATATTTTTGCCTTGGTTCTCACAGAGAAAAATACACTCATTTATTTCCCTGAAATACCATATTATGATGGATGCAACTGCCAGGTTATAGCTAATGGATGTAACATGATGGAAAACATCATTATTTAGGTGTGGGAAATTGTTCTTTAGGAATCTGGTGTCTGTAGCAAACCTGCACTCCTTGAACCTCAATTCCACAATGCATTTCAGATGTGGATTTTAAGTGACTGTTTCTAATTAGTGTATCACAGAGCCCTGTCAAAATACCTTTTGGTGAATGGCAATAACGTGTGCACAGGATTTTAAATCACGTCTAGAGAGCAGCGGTGGAACTCGATGCTTGGCTGAGCAGCAAGAGCACAAACGTGGGGACCATCCCCAGCACTCGTGGGTGCTGCTGCTCCTGTGGCATTCATCCCTCCACGTCCTCTTAGAGGAAAGTTGCCTGGGGACACGACAGCTGGCAGTGCAGATCAGGCTGGTATCATGACATCTGCAAGATGCTTCCTCCAAGAGCCCTGCAGCTCCCGAGGGCCCTGCAGCTCCTGACTCCCACAGCACGGGTACCCAAGGGCCACACTGTGGGGGTGAGGTGCCTGGCACTGCTAAGAGATGTTCCCAGCTGCACAGGGAGACTGGGAGCTCCCCAGTGGCACTTGGCACAGGAGGAAGGCGTTTTCTACAATTTCCCACAGGAAAATGAAAATGAGCGCTCAAGGAATGTGAGTGCAGGCATTCCAGCTGCTGCGGTGAAAATTCTTCCCTGGTTTGGGATTTCCCCTTGCTGCCCAGGGTGATGGAGTCAGCCTGGTGTAACACCTGAGGAGAGCTGCTCTCTGCCCTGGGGGGCTCTGGAACCAGCCTGTGCTGAGCTTTCTTTGGCCATTTATTCACATCCAGCACTGCCTCACTGTAATGTCCCATCACACTGCCCAGCCCCAGGGTCACAGATCACAGACCAGTGGGCCCAGCAGCCCCAGCCCAAACACACTCACTCGCAGTTTTGACACCATTTCCTTGCAGCAGAGGAAACCCCTCTCTGCTCCCCGGCAAGGGCACACATATAAACACTTGCAGCTGGCTCCCATCAACTGCACAGAGCCACACAAATGCTTCAGGTGTTTGATAAATGCTCCTTACTTCCTATTAATGCTTCTGCTGTGTATCAAAAGAGGCATTAAACCTGCCTCAGCAGCTCTAGCAGGGGCACTCCTGATGGTTTCTGCTCTGCTGGAATAACACGCTTTGCTACTTCAGTGCTGGTTTGTGCTCCTGGAGCTGCACGGGCAACTCCCACTGAACCTGGGCTGTTCTAGGCATGGGTTTCTGAGCACTCATGGGTGCCTCGGCAGTTTGAGAGGTGCTGCATCCAAAGGCTGGGTGCTTTGGGATGCTGCCAGATCATCCCCGTGCTCAAACAGGAGGGAGATTCCAGCTGCACTTAATGTGGGCTGAGCCTTTCTGGTCATTCAGGCTTAGCTGGCACCTGAGGAACCACCAGACCCGGCTCTTACCAGCTCTGCTAGCATTGAAAAGGCACTAGCAACATTGTCTTTCATTAGCTGATTGAGAAATTAATGCTAATCACCTTGCACCAAGCCTCCATCTCCACCAGTTTTGTGACTGTCACTGTATTGTGTAGAGTTCTCTTCTGCTTCTCCAAATTGCCCCAAAAAGCCTGGTCCACGCAGAAGCTCAACAACCACAGCACAAAAGAATGAAGCAGCAATAATTATTAGTTTGCAATCCCAATCTTAAATCATTTCTAGCACCCACTATATAGTTTTAAGCAGTTGGCAAAATCCTGCCTATCAGAGGAAAATTCACCATGCTGGATCCAACAGCCCGAGAGGGGAGGCTGCTGCTGCTCTGTGCCCTCAGCACATGCACAGTATAGAGCACATAGATAGAGAGATATACTGAGGTACACACACATCACAGGCAGCACTACACCAGTGGGGCCAGGATGGCCTCATCCTGCTCCCCTTTCTGGCTGGACACAGTGGAATTCCACTCATTGCAAGGTGGCCCATGGACCCCCCTCACCTGCACAAGCCTTGCCAGGGAAGCTGTCGTGCTGGGAGCCAGCAGAACCACAGGCTAACAGCATGGTTTGCATTGGAAGGGACCTCAAAAATCCTGCGGTTCCAACCCTGTGCCATGGGCAGGGACACCTTCCAGTAGCCCAGCCATGAGAAGGCTCAGTCGGCTCACGAGCCAGCACGCAGCCCCTCGAGTTATCCTCATTAGAGCTGGTACCTGTTGCAGAGCCAGGCTGGAGGGAATTGCATTAGGCTGTTTATGGATGAGAGCAGAGCTGCAGGGAGGAGGAGGAGAAGGAGGAGGAGAAGGAGGGGGAGGAGGGGAGAGCTGTGCTGCAGCCAGCATCGCTTGCCAAGCAGGGAAAGCCATCCCAAGGGGCAGCTGGGGAGCCACAGCCACCTCCCAGGGGGGCAGCACCCACAGGGAGCCTGCCCTGCCAACAGCCCTCGTGGAGGGGGTCCCTGCCCCAGAGGAATGGGGACCCCCTCTGCAGCAGGGCCGGCACACGGGTCAGGGCATTGTTCTGGCCACGCTTTTCTCCAGCCGGCACAGAGGGCTTGCAGCTGCTGGGGGTTTTGTTTGGCTTTTTCTTCTTTCTCTTTCATGGCTGGGAGCTTATTGTGCATTTCCAACAGCAACCGAGTGACCCAGGTGATAATTCAGCTGCCACTCGGCCTGGCACCGGCACAACTTGGACACGTTTCAGACACCTGGCATCATGCAAGGAGGGAGGGAGACAAAGGGATCGATACCCTCTGCCCCAAAGGCAAACAAATGGCATCGATTAACTCCAGCGGCCATGGAGACTTGCAGGAATTATCTGGGATTCAGCAGGTCTCACGGAGGCAAACTCCTCCACGTGTTTCTCTTGCGTTCTCTCTGGAGGGAAGTGGTTTCATCCCCCTGTGCCTCCTCCCCCGAGCAGTGCTCTGGGGTGAGTCCCCACCTGCTCCCTCTCTCAGATATCCCAAACCCTCCAGGAGCACACACAGGGGCAAGAGGCCCCAGAAACCCGCCAGCCCCCCCGGGATCACTCCCCAGAGACAAACATTAAGTCGAAAACAGGAGGGGTTTGCTGCAAATAGCGACAATGCAGTTAGAGGGTTTGGAGACAGATGTGCAGAGAGAGAAGCAATCCACGCCTGTAGCTGCCAACGCCTCGTTTCAGCTCCAAGGCATCTCTGTGTGAGGCAGCTGAGTGGCTCCTGGGATCCACACACAGCTCCCAGCAGCATGGTCCGGGACCACAGGCTGGGTTCTGCTTCCCCAGAAAAGGGTCCTGCTCCGGGGTCTTTACACCACGTTCTCCTCCTGGGGCTCAGCTCAGCCTCAGGCTCCCCCCTCAGCCCTCCCCTTCCCCATGGTCCCTCCCAGCATTTCCTGCAATTCATGACTCCAGACTCGATGGAGGTCAGGAGTTAACACTTTTCTCTAAACTAGTCCCTCTGAAATGAATTCTGCTCTAAATTTCGGAGGTGCTGATGTTCTCCTGGCAGGGTTCAGTGGGACCTCCCAGTCAGGCAA
This sequence comes from Sitta carolinensis, assembly GCA_032173965.1. Lineage (NCBI taxonomy): Eukaryota > Metazoa > Chordata > Aves > Passeriformes > Sittidae > Sitta > Sitta carolinensis. Next base: position 17,272,275 of record CM063293.1, read on the forward strand.
TGAACATAACTCCCCATGTCCTGTCTCAGCGCCAGCCTGTGAACAGTCACAGCCCCCTGAGACGGGAACACTGCTTTGTGGCACAAAACCCCACCCTCAGCAGTGCACTGGCAGCCTGCTGCTGCTCTTGGTTTGCCCCAGGGGCTTTCCCCCAGAGCTGCTGTGCTCCTGCTGCCTTTTCCTCTCCTCTCCCTTCACCCTTGCACTGCTCTTCTCGCTGCCCAGCTTGATACTCAGCCAGCGAGGACATAAGCCACTGATAAAAGGCTTTTATTTATTATTCAGCCATCTCCAGGGTTTCAGTGCCACAATGCATTACCCTACTTCCCATATCCATTATTTATTTCCTGGTTCAACACAGGTAAAGCTAAAGTGAATGTGAAAGATGTTTGAAGCCCATACACAAAAGATTAATCCAGCCCAGCTTCCCCAAGCTGAAATCCCTTCTCTGCTCAAAACTCGGACTAAAGATGAAATCCTGCTCCTGCTGAAGTCAAAGAGAGTTTTTAATAATGGATTTCAAGGGCTCAAAGCCTTCACAGATATCAGAAGGAGGAGTGGTCCTGGATGCAGGCTTCTCTTCCCGGGCAGCTCAAAGAGGGTCTGCCCCACCGCCCCTGTTTTGGGGCAGCCCTGCCCTCACAAATGGTTCTGAGCTCCCAGTGCTGTGAGACCAAAACATCTTGGGATCTTGCTCTGCTTCTTTCTTTTTTTTTTTTTTTTTTTTTTTTTTTTTTTTTTTTTTTTTTGGCACTGAGCATTTGAAGGGAAGCAAATTCAGGAAGCGGAGATGTTCCCGAGCCCTTGGGTCACAGCCTTACTGCCATCTGCAAAGGAAGCAATCGAATTTCACCTCGAGCCCCGGGCAGCCCGGGCAGGGCAGGGGGCCATCCCTGCAGGATGCTGCCCTGCTCTGGCCACCCCAGACTGGCACCTGCTCTGGGCACCAGTGCTGAGCTGCCCTGGACAGCATTTCTTCAGAGAACAACAGGATTTCTTCAGAGAAACTGTGTCTGCAGGAAGGAGGAGGAGGAATTTTATCTTCCACACCTCAGTCCCAAGAGGAGAGCGAAGAAAGATCAGCTGAGATTATTCAGCCATTTATATTCTGAAGAAAGCCAGCACTCCAAGAAGAGAGAAAAAATATCCTTAAAAAGGCAGGGGAATATCCAAAAAAGGAAATACTCCTTTATTTTTGTCAACCCTGCTGCAAAGAATGGAGGTAGTCAGAGCAGGTAGGCTTCCAACACCGCCTTCAGAAATGTGCTTTTCCATCCCTAGACCTACACACTGCGATGTGGAAGGGGAACTCCTCAGCACAGAGACACGCTGGCTTCCCTCCCTGCCTTCTCCCCCCCGTTCCACCTCTGTCCCAGAGGGGACCAGCCGGGGCTCCCCAGGCAATGTCCCTGCCAGCTCCAGGGACCCCACACCTCCATGGCAACTCCATGCCTCACTCTATCCCTGCCTCCTTGCTCCAGGACTGGCTTTAGAATTCGAACTTCAGCTCTTTTAGCCCAGGTTTCAGGTTTTGTGGAGATGTCCCACAGCTGCTCGCACCGGGCATCCCAGAGCCCTGCAGTCCCCTCTGCGGGCACCGAGACGAGCGGAGCCCCTGGGAGGGCAGGACACGGTGTCAGCGCCAGGAACCCAAACTCCGTGTCCCCCTCGGTGCCCCTGCCTGCCCAGGGCTGGCTGGAGAAGCGTGGCGGAGGATGGAGACCCGCTGGACCCCTTGCTCCCCCTGCCCCTGCTCTGCAAGAGCCGGGCCAGGAGAGGATGCTTCCCCGGCCTCCGCCTCCACCGTGACAAAGCCAGCTCCGGGGGGTCTGCGGCTCTCCTCAGACAGGCGAGATCTCCCAGCCAGGAGTGTTGATACAATGATTAGCGTGTTTGTTATGTTAAATACCACTACTCAAACACGCGGTGCCCTTCGGCCGGCGGTTGGGAGCCCGTGTCAATATTGGCTTGGGAGCAGCAGCGGCAGATAAGCTGGGGAGGTGAGGAGACCTCTCCCGGGTGCCACAAACAATGCCTTCGCTGGAGCTTTCAAACCTTCTTTGATCACTCCCCACAATTGTCTTGTCATCAGAAGAGGACTGTAGCTCCTCATAAATAACGTGAGCTTTGATGTAATATCGCTACGTTTTCTCCTAATAAAATGGCCTCGATTCAGCCCAGCCCTGAGTAAAGCCCATAAATACTGTTTTTCCCTTCTTAAGAGCACACTTAAGTCCCTCGGAGAGCAGGGGAAGGTGCACACATGCCCAGTGTGGGGGGATTCATCACACGCTGCAATTTAACCGTGCACTTAAGTGATTTGCTGAACTGGAGCATTAAATGGGAAGCAGCGATTTCTTTTAACTGCCTATAAATACCGTAAGTTCTTCTCATGGCTGGAGCTACTTTTAATGACTGGTGCTTAGCTACATCGAAGTTTTAAACCCCGTGGAAAAAAAAAAAAAATCCCTACTGCAGCACATGGCTACCACAAAAGCAGCATTTCTTGTCCATATGGAAAACATATTGGCTGAACTCAGCTACGAGGCGACCTTTATCTTCATTCGTGAGATGAGACCAATTAAGCCTGTGGTGGCAGTGCTGCCGGTGAGTTATCACTCTCCTTCCTCGGGCAGATAAAGGTCAGGCGTGGGGCGATGGGATGCTCCTCCACCACGCTGCCTCTGCTACCTGTTGCCCTGAGACAGCTGTGGATGCCCACAGGCTGCTGCTCCCTGTTTGGCCCGGTGGCTAATTTCCAGCTAATTGGGAGATTTTCTCCCACCCCCAACCTGAGGAGAGGGTCTTTAGATGTCTGTGTGTACATAAATGTATAAAAATGCCTACACACACCCCCCGGCGCTGTGCATGGCTGAGCTCCAGCCTGAGCAGCCCAGGACCAACCCCTTCCTGCAGTGCCAGGGGTTTCTCCCCCCGCGGGGCACAGCTGGGGACCGCGGGGCACGCGCTGGCCTTGGAGGCATCCATCAGCACAGCCGGGCATCAGGGCCGGGGCGCAGGGCAGCCACCTCCCCCCGGGGATGGATTACAGAGCAATAAACCACGCTCGTCTCAGCGGCAGCGGTTTATGCCTGCCATCAATCAGGAGACACAAACAGCTCTGTTCCCAGCAGGACTGGCAGAAAGCGAGGCAGGAGAGGGTGCACAGGGGGATTTATGGGGGGGGCCCGGTCAGGGTGGCAGTGCTGGGCACCTTTGTGCCTGTGTGCCCAAAGCTTCACAGTTGAAAAATCCAAAATCACAAAGTAAAACCCCAAATCTGTCGGGAGGAGCTGGGGAGGTTTGGGAGCTGGGTTCAGGGGAGGCTTTGGCAGAGGTGTTGCAGGTGCAGTTTTGCCATCTGCTCATTAGTTTGATCTCAAACTGATGGAAGAGCATCATGTGAATAAACCCCCCAACATTTTGGGATTTGAGGTTTTGGAGGAAGGGAGTTGAATATGTGTGTTTGGGGCTTACAAACCCTTCAGTGGCCATTAGATACCTCAGTGCCTTGTTGAATACGGCCCTAAACATCTGCTTTCCCATTACTTACAATTAGGAGAAAGAGCAAAATCCAAGCTGGCACATCCAAATGTCTGTATCCTAAGCACAAACACCTGGACAGGGAGAATATATCCACTTGATACCTGCTCTCTGGTGAATTTGCATTTTCCTATTAGGCTCGTGTCTCCAGTGGAGTGGAGCTGCTTTCTGAAGCATCCCAGGCATCCTAATTCCAGCTCTCTGGGGCAGCCAGCCTCTTGTGCAGACCTTAACCAAAAGGAAAAGGCAATAAAACCACAGACCCCAGCTCATCCTTCAAGAGGAAAGCTCAGATCCCCGAGCAGCACAAAGCCTGCAAACCTGTTTCAATGGGGTGCAAAGGTTAAAACGAGCCACAGCAGCACAGTCTCATCTTCACCTTGGAGCCCCTCAGGCCCCCTGTGCTCCCAGGTGAGCAGCAGAGCAGCTCCTCCCCTGCCGTGCCCCGGGCAGATCCTCCCCCGGCACCGGCAGCGCCAGTCTCGAACATCTCCACGGCATCCCAACCTTGTTTCCTGCAGGAGACACTTCAAGGACGTGGATAACAAGGGATAACGCCACAACAAAGTGCCATTCAAGTATTTATGAACGGGCTTTTCCCTGGCTCCAGGTAGCTTCTATAAAGCCATCAGTTTTAATGAGTGTTTTGCTGTTACCTAATGTTTCAGGATCTTATGTTTTTCCCTGCTCTGCTAGGAAAGTTTTCCTCGCTGTTGTATAGATGTTTTTCCAAGCTAAAAATAGGACTATCTTTTTACCAATCAAGTCTGTCTGGGATTATGTATTCAAAGAGCGTGACATAGAGATGTGGAATAAAGGTTTTATGAATCACAAAATTGAATTCTTTAGGGGCTGGCAGCATTTTTCTGAATAAAACAACAACTTAATGTCCTACGTGTTGTACTTTATGAACTGGGACCTAAACTTATCTTGTACAAAGGAAATTACAGAGGCAATCATGGGAGGTCTTTTATTAGTATTTCTTCTCTCCCCGGCACAGAGGAGAATATGAATTGATTGTCAAAGATTTTTTAAGTGCCTTTGATTGAAGAGATGATCTCTGATAAGCTGCTGGAGGAAAATAGAAGCCAACAGCTGCTCCATTTACCATCGCTTAGCCTCCAGTTCTGGCGGTTTGCTAAATAACTCTTCTACATTCACAAACACATCCCTGTGTCACGGCCATGCCACACACACCTCCCTGTCCTGTGAGTGTGGTGGGTGCCAGATATTCCATGGGGCTGCAGGAGAAGTCACATTGTGATGCTGGGAACACACCCAGGTCCTTCCCCATTTCCCCAGCCTGCATGCTGGCTTTTTTCATTCCATCCCTTAAGCTGGGAGAGAGAGAATCGTTCCTGTTCTAGACCCAGGAGAGAAAATAAGCCACTGGTTGTCCAGGGCATTGTGTCTAGCAGATAATTAAAACATCAAGACTGAATCTTTGCTGTTAATGAATTTTGAAGGGGTTGCTGATCCCTGCATAACTCGGCCACGTGTTCCCCCCCTTGCGTCTTCCCTCGCAGCTTATTACACCAAGCCATTGTCAGACCCATTTCATAACTCTGGCAGCTGCTTATTGCCATAAATCACCTTTGCCCATGCCACATGATTTGTTTTTATTTTAACACCATCACTGCCCGTGTACTTCCCAGGCTGTGAACAGATCACAGCCCGGAGGTGCCCAGCAGGAGGGCACTGTCAGTTCCCCTCCCTGCCCAGACTGAGCCTCCCCAGGCTGCCAAATCAGGACAGATGTGGCCATGAGCTGCCCCAACCTGTGCCAGGGTGCTGGGCAAGAGGCAGCCACAGATTCTGCTGCTGAGGCTGCTGGCTTTAGGGAGCCACAGCCAAGATCTGTTCCCTCCAGGGAGACCCTTTCCTGCTCCATCTCATTGATAAAACGAGCCTAAATGACCTCCAGCTCATCAAACAGTGCCAAATGCAGGGTGCACATCTGCAACACCCACCTCTGCACATGGAGCAGCCCTTCATGAGCACAGCTCTGGGAGAAGAAGCCTCAGGCTGCTGCTGCCCGGTCCGTGACAAACAACTGCCCTGGGCAAACAGCACCCCACAGACGAGGGAGCAGGGCGGGAGCAGGCACCCGGGCAGCAGCCCCACACTCCCTGCAAAGCCTGACCCAACAGAAAAATTTACATCCCACACCTCTCCTGCAAGAGGTGCCTCGAGGCACCAAAAATCAATCCCTCGGTACAGTTTTATTACTCAGTTCAAAGTGCAGCCAGAAGATGTCCAACACATTTCCTCCTCCTCCTCCCTCCCTCTCTCCCTCCCTCCGTATAAAGGAGAGGAGGAAAATTAAGTTGCTGGCTGCTGTTGGCCCCATCCCTGCCCCGGGCACTCCCGAGCTGGCTCAGCAGCACTTCCACACGTGTTGCAGCCTGGTTTCTTGGCAGCCTGCATTTGATGCTATCCTGGAAAAAAAAAAAGCTCTGAGAAGCTCACAGGCTCTGCATTTAGCACAAGCAACGCCTTTTTCAAGGAAACACTTAAAGGGTTATGCAAGAATAAAGCTAAAAGGGCTTGTAATTAGTCAGAGCTGGGCAGGGGCTAAATTAGCCAAGCAAAGTCATTACCCGCCTGAGATCTTCACTGCAAGGCGGCAGAGGATGCACACACATCTCCTCGAGCCACAGAGACAGTCTGCTAGGAGGCTTTCTTTATCCCAGGAAACCCCCAGTGCCCCAGATGAAGGGCAGCTGCAAACCACTGGCCCTGCAGAGCAACCACCACGTCCTGCTGCAGGGCAGGAGGAGCAGATGGGAGCAGATAAACCTTGTTCAAACCACCCTGACCCCGCCTGGCCACATTCTGCAGAGGATTCCATGCCCTCTGACCTTCCTCACAGCCAGCTGACCGCTCTGGGGCAGTTGGGAATAAAGCAAGGGAAACACTTTGGGATGCAGCATCCCTGGGGGCTTTGCCTGCTGCCTCCATCATGCCCCAGACGCTGTGGCTTCAAGAATGAGGGAGAAGAAATGGTGGTGGATTCTGACCATGGCTCCTGATGGGGCACTTGGCAAGGCAGAACCGACTTTTCCTTCTGCCACAAGGCTCTCTCTGCTGGAAAACATCCCTTGGACGATTCCTGGGATTGAGGGAGTGGCACAGGATACACAAAGATACCAGTTTGGGCCAGAGCATTGTGATCAGACTATGCTGGGAATGTGACTTTCAGGGAAACCCCTCCAGCCTGAGGGGAATGGAACTCCGCCCCACTGCCGAGATTCCTGAGCAGGAGCAGCCATGGCAGGGACAGGCAGGGAATCTCCTGGATGTTGTGGGCAGTGGGGGTGGAGGAGCAGGGACAGGACTGTCCACACAGGTCAGAGTTGTCCTTCCCACATTTTCCTGAACGATGGGGGGAGGAGCTGTGCTTGTACCATGGGTAGATGTGAGATTACTGGAGAGACAGAGGGAAACTGAGGCAGCTCTCTGCAACACAAACAATTCCCAAGGTGCTGGAGGAGCATTGCTCCAGTGCCCTCACATCTCTCCTGGTGGGTGAACCTGACAGCTGCTGGAGCTCAGGGGGCACTGCCAACACTGTGACACAGTGGCTGTGGCACACCCCAGCTGTGCCAGCCAGCACCCAAACACTGGAGAGCCAACCTCCTCCTGGGCTCTCTGAAGCACAGATACGAATCTGTTAGAATTCGATTTCAGGATGCAGTTCTACCACAACTGACACCATAAACATGGAATCCACCAAGCCCCCCTGCTCCCTGCGCACTGGGAGTGCTGCTGGCCAGGCAGGATCCTGAGCACTGTAGTTATAGCAACAGGCACCGTCCTGATGGCAGCAGTTACACAACTCCCAGCTGCTCCTCAGAGAGTGCAACTCGCTGCACAAACCTCCGAGCAGCAACAGCCACCAAAACCCCACGGGCAAGGGCGTGGGCATCCCTGGATCCCTGGAAGTGGCCAAGGCCAGGTTGGACAGGGCTGGGAGCAACCTGGTCCAGGGGAAAGTGTCCCTACTTATGGCAGGGGGTTGGAGTGAGGTGGACCCTCCCAACCCAAACCACTCGGTGATTCTGTGGCACAAGCCCCCTTCCTGCAGCACACCTGCCTCAGGAGCCTTCAGAATTCCTCAGCCACTTTCACACTGTCACATGTGGGCACAACCCCCCGAAAAAGCAAAGCACCATGTGCCTCCTTTTCCTGCACAGAGTGCTCAATGCACACGATGCAGAACAGCTCCAATGCCTGCTGCACCCGGGAGTAACACTCTCTTTGGCACCCAGGGTGTGCGGGGTCAGCAAGGCACTCTGGAGCCTGTAAGTGACACTTTGCTGATTTTCTCTTCTTCACCACACGCAGCCAGGCTAAAGAGCAGTTCTCTTGCTTACAGCTCAGACGCCCTGCTAGAAAATCAATAGTCATTTGGTGATACTCTGGCACTTGGCTGGCTGCATCGCAATGCCTCGGGAGGAGCAGCTCCCACGTGCCTGTCTCCCGAGCAAGCAGAAACCAGCAAGGGTCAGACTGGCCTTGGGCAGGTACTCTGGGGCCATTTGAGCAGCACAGCCTGATAAATCCATCCAAACCTTCAGGAGTCTCGTTCTGTGCCTGTCCAAGGGATTGCCCCAGCCCACCAGATGTCAGAGAGCAGCCTGGAAACATCCCCTGGCCTCTCCCCACTGCTCCCAGCACACCCACCCTGAAAGTCCTGGAGAACAGGCAGCACACCTTGCATCAGCCTCACCAGAGCCCTGAGAGATTTATATGTCAGGTTAAATGAAACATGGCCCAGCCTAGACCAGCAAAGGCAGTCCCAGCATGGAGCTTGGGCACCTGGAGCCTCTGAGGCAGGAGAGCAGGCAGAGAGCATCCCAGGACCAGGACCAGCTCATGGATCAGCCACAGGCTGACCCAGAGAGACTACAGGGCACAAAGCACAGGTACCAGCTAATTTAACTCACCTTGGCTTATTTACCTCCAGAAACAGAGCAGGAGTTACAGAATTCAGTGCTAGAAACAGGATTGCTGCTGCAGGGCTGGGAAGTGCCCCATAGTTCCTGAGCCAGCCTGGGACCAGGCTAAAGCAATGTGATTCTGTTTGCTGGCTTGACCAGGGAGCCAGGAGCAAAGAAAAGTGGGCATCAGCCACGGTTTAAAAAAATCAGGAAGCATCAAATAGCTTTGAGCTGCTTGGAATCAAACCCAAAAGCTGAGGGAGCGGATGGCATCTTTGTTTAATGAAGAACAGAAATTGCTCTTTTCTGCAAATCCAGGACAGCACCAGCAGGGCTGGATTTCAGCAGGTTTCAAAGGGCAGCAGGCACGGTATTTTTAAATGATAAATAAAATGTAATAGCCTGACCTCAGGAATACAATTGTCTGTTTTCAATGCTCCCCTGTTCCTTTAATTCTTCTCCATCAGTGCAGATAGATGAACTGCCACAAATCCCTGCCGCCTCCCCATCTGTGTGACACAGCCGGCAGCACAGGACCTGCTCCGGGTTTCAGCGGATCGGGAAGCAAATCTCTCCCGGAGAGCAGCAGGGGAAGGACATGACTCTTCCCCCTGGGCGCTGTCTGTGATAAGAGGAGAATTAAGACCGCCAATCTATTTCTAATGGAGAGGTTACGACAGGGCATTTTGGAAGCAATTGAAAGGTTGGTAAAGGGGCTCAGCCAGGAAATGTATGGAGTCTCATTACCTTTTATCTTCGGAGCACATAAAGTTTGCAGAATCTCTGTTTAGGTTAGCAGGAAGGCTCTGCAAGAATTATATATGCTGCCCACACGCTTATCAAGGAGAGCGAGCCGTGCTCTATCAGCCAGCTGTGGGGCTCGGCAGAGATAAAGATATCCCCCTGCCCAGCAGTGCCTCGGGATAAATCATCCTGTCCTCACGCTGCCATTAGGCCTAACCTCTGCCTGGCCCCCTGCAGCCCTCACACCACTGAGCTGCCACGGAGGGAGCTGCTCCCATCAGCCTGGGGCTCTCCCTGCAGCAGGGAGTGCTCAATTTACAGCACAGCTGGGAATGCCCTGCTCTCCAGAACCATTGGGACGGGTGAATATGTGCACCAGGAAAAACAGTGTTTGGATCAGTTGGGTTTCAGGCTGGTTCCCCAGGCTGGAGTCTGAGGGGCAGCTGGGGACCAGGGGCTGGCTGGGCAGTATCTGTTTTTCTGCAGACAGCCATCACCAGCTCCATGGGTGTCGCTGTCCATTCTTGCCTTCATCCTGGCTGCCCATCATGTCCTGTGGATCCCATGTCCAGGAGCCCCCAGCACCTGCTGCTGCTCTGCTCTACCACTGGACACCATGGAAACATTTGGCTCCTCCACACACGCTTCCCCTGAGACATCTGACAGCCCCAGACCCTCCGTGAGAAGCAGGAAACCACATGGGCCAAAGGATTGTATGGGGGGGGCTAGGTTGGATATTTGGGAAAACTTCTTCAGCATGGTGGGGCAGTAGAACAGGCTGCCCAGGGAAGTGGTGGATTTACCACCTCTGGGAGTGTTCCAAAGATGTGCAGCCCTATGGCTGCAGCAAAGAGGGTTTGCTCCAGCCCTAAGCACTGCAGGCAGGGTTGGCACTGTGGGGGCTGTGGAGGGGGGACAGCAGTGACCATGGAGGGACAGCAGTGACCATGGGCTGGGGGACAGCAGTGACCATGGGGGGACAGCAGTGACCATTGGGGGGACAGCAATGACCATTGGGAGGACAGCAGTGACCATGGGGAGACAGCAGTGACCACGGGCTGGGGGACAGCAGTGACCATGGGGGGACAGCAGTGACCATGGGGGGACAGCAGTCACCATTGGGGCTGGGGGACAGCAGTGACCATGGGGAACAGCAATGACCATTGGGAGGACAGCAGTGACCATGGGGGCTGGGGGACAGCAGTGACCATGGGGAGACAGCAGTGACCATGGGGGCTGGGGGACAGCAGTGACCATGGGGGAACAGCAGTGACCATGGGGGCTGGGGGACAGCAGTGACCATGGGGAGACAGCAGTGACCATGGGGGCTGGGGGACAGCAGTGACCATGGGGAGACAGCAGTGACCACGGGCTGGGGGACAGCAGTGACCATGGGGGGAACAGCAGTGACCATGGGGGCTGGGGGACAGCAGTTACCATGGGGGAACAGCAGTGACCATTGTGCTGTCAGAGCAGCCCAGGCCCTGCCTGGGTGATGCCACCAGCAGCACTTGGGGACTGTCAGAGCTGTGAAGGCAGCACAGAGATGTCCCCAGGTGCCAGAACCTGCTGCAAATCTCAGGGTGTGCACAGAGAGAGAGAGAGCCCCTGCCTGCAGCGTGTGTAACTCCGTGCTAGGGCTCAGGGCCACCTGGGGAAACCTGTGCCTTCCAATGTGTCCAGCAGTGGTCACGGGGCACGTGCTGCTCAGCAGGCAGAGCTGGCTGGCCACAGACACTCTGGGCAACTGTGTTTGCCATCAGCCACAGACACCAAGGCCTGGAAAGCAGTGATCACATAACCCACATCCCAGAAGACTCGTTGGTTTGTTTAAGCACCGTATTTACACCCGGAGAAGAAAACTGCCCGCGTGAAGGAGAACAAATTAAAATTCAATTTCGTCTATACCAAATAAACGCTCTCATCAGTGGGAGGATGGTAAAGATATATTGGTACTCACATAATTCCTTGGTGGATTTTATGGGCCAATTGATAAAAAATATTCTCATGAGAGCAATGCACATTATTTCTAGAGCTCCAGTATTTTACTAGCGAGGCAATGTAGAGATGTGTGATTTACACAGTGTGTGCAGAGGGCTACCCCGGTGTGGGCAGCACAAGCACAAGTGCTCCATGGGGAATTCTCCCCTGGAATCAAGGCACAACGCCTCTGTTTGGCCTGTGGAGAAATGACAGCCCGAGGCAGGATTGCTGTGGGTGTCTGTTGTGGGCCAAGGTGGCACATGGAGCACACCAGCAATGCAGCCAAGATATAATCACACCTCCAGTGTACTTTCAGTGTGCACAAAGCCCTCCCTTCACCCGTGGTCTCAAGGGCACCAACAGTTATATAAAAGCAAACAAACATGGTTTTTCTGAGCTCTGAGTTTCTGGTTTCTTTGAATCCACAAGTCCTGTCTATGAGGAGCAGAGCTCGTTTAGTTAATTAGAGTCACCTACATAGAAAAGAGCACTGAAGCTCAAACTCTGGAGCACAAACTTGAAACTCACAGGAAATCTACCCTGAAACTTGGAAATCAGGTGCTTGGCTGATAACAGCATTTTTGTATTTTACTACACCCCTGCTGTCTGCTCCTGCTCTGCTGCCTCTGGCAGATCAGCAAAGCCCAGGACTCCAAGGAAGCTTTTCTGTGGGATTCTCCTCACCCAGCTCAAACTCTTCACCCCAGGCACAACCTCTCACCTCTGGAACTGGGAAGGAGACACAGCTGTGACAGAGGGCTGTGCCAGGAAATATTTACTGGGGCTCAACATCCACCTGTTGGGGTTTTAGTTAGTTAGTTAGTTAGTTAGTTAATTAATTAATTACCTTTGCATTAATATATATCATAGCTCAGTCAATGATTTTTGGCATAGATTTATAATCAAATAATCCAAGATGGTTAAAACCAAAACTGACTTCATTACTTCTGACTGTACCAGTCACTGTAATCAACTTTGCCATGTTTTAGGCCACTCAGCAGTTTTGTCTCTGCTCATCTATACTGACACATGTATCATTTTTATTGAAATCTAACCCAACTGTGGAATAAATAAAAGATCCAATAGTAATACTGAGGTCTAATTAAAGATAAAAATCTGTTGTCATCTTTCTAGATTGAATTGCCTTTGTTTTACTTTGCAAATTTGTACTCATGTCAATCAGCTCATCAGGCTTTTGTAGGCATGTAGACAATTCCAGGGGAGGGAATGTGGGCCCTGGAGAGACACCCTGCTGATGGTGACACGACCTGAGCACTGCTCGGGCAGGTTCAGGTAAAAATGCAGCATTTGATTTTGCTGATTACATCTTGGGTTGCTTGAATCAAATCTTACTTTCCAAAAGGCATTTCCATGGCTTCAGGGTGTTGATGAAACAGTGATTTTTTTGTATTTCTTGGGTATTTTCAACAGCAGGAATGGCTGCTGCAGCCCTCAGCCAGGGATACCAAATTTAGCATCTTGTGGGAGGCAGCTGGTCACAGTTTGCAGGGCTGCCTTGGGGGCTGCAGCCTCTGTGTCTGTCACGAGAGAGCTGAGTGTTTGTGAGCTGGTAACATTTGGATCTGTCAGATCTCAGCAAATTGTGCAGGTCCATTTGCAAAGCAGACCCAGCAGTTCAGACACGGAGGATTTCCAGGCTGACCACTCTGTTTGAAATCAGATGTTGCTGCCGTGTCAGCTTGGGTCCACACCTTGGACTCTCCCTCTGGCCTCACATTCCTTTCTTTAAACTGCAGGAGCAGCTTCTCAGAGCACCCAAACTGACCCAGGCTGTGACAAGACACAAGGATGTGACCAGACACTTGGGAATTGCTGCAGTGAGCAGCAGTTGGAGCCCCCAGTGCCAGCACCACAGGGATTTGCACCAGGTCCCTCCTACAGTGCCCATGCTGCCTTGTGGGACTGGGGGGCTTCTCTGGCTCCCCAAACTACAACAAACACACATAAAAACACATCCCAATCAATAATTTATTACACTGGGATGGCAGCATAATTAAGTAACCAGAGGGCTTTGGGCAAATATCTGGCAGCATAAGGTGTAACGGGCTTTTGGCACGAGTTTTATTTAAACACGTTGGATCAATTTGAATCAATCTGACATGTACACACTTCAGGGCATGGCTAGTTTCAAATCAATTAAACTCCTTATGACTTTATGATTAGAAACCTGAGGTTAAAACATTAATATAAAATCGCAGTTTATAAAGTGAAAAGTAAAATCCCAGCGTAACGTTTCATGAAGATCACAGGAATCATTATGTAAGCTTCATTAAACAAACAAGGTAAGAGTAATTAGGCTCTAAATTGAGCATAGTAGTTAAAAAAAGTGGAAACTATAATTAGGAAGTGATGGCCACTTAGCTAAAGATAAGGAAATATGGAGAACTGTGCAATTTCAAACAAAAACACAATCAATTTCCTCGTTGGATGGTTCTTCCAAACAAAACCTTCCATGGCAGAAGCTGGTTGGAGCAAATAGATGCAGGACAAGCAAGCAAAGAAACTGATCTGAAATTGGCCTGGAAAGAGATAAAACCCCCACATTAGGCAGCAAGGTACAGATAGTGCTGGTATAAAATAGTGAACAAAATCCTAATTTGTATCTTGGCTGCAGGTTGTGCTCTGAAGCTGTGATTCTGCAGAGTACTGAGCAGTGCTCGGGACTTCCCTCTGGGGACAATGTACATGCAAGTCCCACTAACTCACACAGGACTAAAATGTGACCATAATCACCTGGACTGATGAGGAATGGGTTCAAGGTGGGTGTTTGGAGCATTTCTACTGGCAGGGGAAAGCCTGCCAGTAGATTTTGCCTTCTTGTGCGTTTAGTGTAGGAATTGCCAAATCCTAACATGCCAATCCCTACTAGGACAATTAACAGAAATCTCACAGGAACAACATCCTTCCAATGAGCATTTAGAGCATGATGATTTTGCTGCTTTTCTGACTTGGCACAAATGATCCAAACAGATCCAAACTATCCCCAGCATCCTCAAACAGATTCAGGGCAGCACATCCTTCCAAACACTGTGAGAGAGCCTGTGAGTGATTCTCCTTCAGAAATATGGATAACGTTGTTGCATGAGTTCTCTCTGCCCTGCCCAAACATATCTGTTAATACAAAAAACTGCTGTGGATGAGAAAATGGAAGGGGCTTCCCAGCAGCTCCCTCTCCTACCCACAGGGCATAAATCCCTTCTGAGGGCACCCAGCCACAAGTGCCAAAGGGCAGGGTCCAAAGTCCTCGAAGTTATCAGGAAAACTCATCAGCCTCAGCCAGCTTTGCACAGGGCCTGGTGCCAGCTGATCTCCTTCACTCTTTGTTTTAATGGGGTTGAACACCATGGGAGGCCCATGCATGGCTGTGGGAACTTAACCTTTGCTCACACCCAAATGGATGTTTCTGTAGAGAGGGGGAGGATACGAAGAATAAAAACACAAAATGTAGAATCAAAGAATCCTTAGGAGGGACCCTAGAGATCATCTGGGACAATCCTAACTGATTCCAGGCAGAGGAAGGACTTCCAGCAGACCCTGCCATGCTGGCAGCCCAGGTCAGGTATTGTCCTCTGTGGTGGTGTCACAGGAAACCCAGTGTGCCCAGTGTGCCCAGTGTGCCCAGCCTCACAGCCAGGTGAGTAACAATCTGCTCACATTGCAGCCCAGGTGTTTTCAGCCCAGTTCCAGTTCTCCTCTCCCCATCCTTCTCCTTGGAGAGCCCCTGCCACCCACCCAGGCCCATGCAGCCCAGTGTGGGATGTCTGTCTGTCTGTCTGTCTGTCTGTGGCAGATGGATTCACTTCACACATACAGGCATCTGTTCTCCTCCTCCTCTCTCCTCCAGGCTTGCTGGGGGCTGCAGCACCAGGTCAGGCATCATCCCCTGCCCGGAGGGGTCTGCAGCAAACACAGGACCTGTTTCCCAGCCACACACCCAGCCAGGCCACCAGAGCCTCCCAGACCCCACAACAGCATCCAACAGCGCAGAAAATAAGGTATCAACACTTGAAACAAACCCCAAATCTGCCACTTTGAACTTCTTGGCAACCGGTTCAGAGCCTTTGAAGCTGCATCCCAGTCCCACCTCCCTGCCGGTTCAAACGCGGCCAGCACATCGGGGCAGCACATGGATGGGCAGCTGCAGCACCCTGGCAGACCACCAGCACCCCAACAGACCCTAAAAAACCTACCAGCACCCCAACAGACCCTAAAAAACCCACCAGCACCCAGCAGATGCACCAGCACCCCAGCAGACCCACGGGCACTCGGCAGCAGGAGCAAGGAGCTGTGCCTCGAGGGAGAAAGTCGCGGGGCAGGCAGCAGCTGGGGGTTATTGCAGGGAATTCATGGACAGAGAGAAGGGCTGGGCCACTGTGGTGTGAGCCCTAAGGCCCCTGGGATCAGCCCCTAAGGGCTGAGGTGTGAGGCAGCCCCACAGCCGTGACCCTGCCTTAGAGCACAGCGAGGTCTGCCGGGCTGCCCGAGGCTCGCTGCTTCCCTGGTGGGGTCTGGCTCGGTTTTCAGGGCTGGGATGAATCATTCTCCACGCTTTTCCTCCTGCCCGGAAAGGTGAGAAACTGCTAAAACCCAGAGAAACCCTGAAGTCGGTGATATTTCCTGTGGCTTTGCTGCAGGCGCCAGAAACCATCTGACCCCCGGTGTGTGCAAACGGGAGGAGAAGAACTGGTTCTGTCCCACCAGAGCTGGGGCCACGGCGGCCGGGTGACACTGCCCAGCCTCCTCCCTGCAGAGGACAGGGCAACGAGCCCTAAGCACGACTTGGGGGGCTCACAGAGACCCCCCTACCTGTCTGTGCCACCGCAGGGATCTGCAGTGGGGAGCCAGCAAGGGAGGGTTTTACGAGCTGGCACAGGGCAAGTGGCCAGGGACGCCTGAGCATTGGCCAGGAGCCAGCACGACGCTCCTGCATTTATTAGGGGACCCGCTGGCTTGCCAGGAAATTACACAACAGTTAAATACTTTATACGCTGAACTAGTTTATTAAGGAACTGCTTGAGATTTTTTCATAGAGGGACCGTTCTGGAGATGATGGTGCTGTGAGCAGGAGCTGTCCCCACGACGTGGCACAGGCTGTGAGGCTCGGTGACACAGTATTGTCACTGGGAACAGGAGCACAGTGTGCAGAAAAAAGATTCATAAAATGAGAGATCTCTCCCAGGAGCCTGCAAACAAATCCAGAAGAGCAAATCCCAACAGGCAGCTACAGTTACACATCAGCAAAGTCATGGCTGCAGCAAACCCACGTGGGTTTTTAATCTGTGAGTGTGGGCACTGGTGGGCAAAAACCACAGTAGGATAAATCCCACGGGAAATAAATGATTGTTCTATGCCCGGAATGGACAAGTTCCCACCAGGGCTCCCTGTGCCTGCTGTACTCTCTGGAGATAGGATCAGACCCCACTGTGCCTCCTCAGGTCTCCACTAATTTTCCATGGATGCAAACCCAGCTGTGACTCAGCCTGGCCTCACGCACCAGGCAGGCTCTAGAGGCTGCCAGGATGGCAAATGCCAGCACAGCAGCTAATGAGGAATCATCCCTGCAGGTGAGGAGTGACTCAGGTGCAGACCCTGGGCTGGCAGGTGCCAAAACCAACACAGATAAATGACAAACAGTAAACCTTGAGGCTAGAAACGAAACAATGCACTGAGTAAAAGGTCATGTTATGGACTGACCAGAAAAGTCATCAAGGCTGTTGCAGATAAACAAAGAAAGGAGAAAAAAAAATCCCCACGTTTTCTTATGGTAGTGAAGGAGCACTGGGCTTTGGACATGACGTGATGGTGGCAGAGGGACTTTGCAGAGTGTCATGACCATGGCCAGGCTGCACACTCATCCCCACAACCCAGCCAGCCCCAGGCAGCACCCAGGTTTTGGACAGTGGCCTCAAACACAGCAGCAGTTGTCTGCAGGGACAGGGAGGGGAGGGCAACTGATTTGGCAGGAAAATCAAGGAGCCTGTAACTGCCAGGATGGCTGCAACAGGGAGTTCCTCAAAGGAGGGTGTGAAAATCAGTCTTAAATTGGCTATTATACTGGAAATTATCTGAGATTGGCTCTTAGGAACGTGGTCTTCACTCGAAGGGTTGTCAAGCCCTGGAACAGGCTGCTCAGGGCACTGGTGGAGTCGTCATCCCTGGAGGGATTTAAAAGACATGGATGTGGCACTTGGAGACTGGCACTGACAGTGCTGGGTTAACAGCTGGACTTGATGTTCTTAGAGGTCTTTTCCAACCTAAATGATTCTGTGATTGCATGAAAATCATCTCTGCCAGCACGAACCGCAAAGGCGGCGCTGGCAGGAGGGGCACAGAGGTAACAGAGGCCATTCTGCACCTCCCAGCGAGGAGCAGCAGAAAATGAGTTTTCTGTGGCCACAACAACTGTCAGCACAGTGCCTGCACCTCATCGATCACCTCTGGAGAGAGCGGGGATGGGGACAGTGCTGACCTTTCCAGGGAGGCACCGTGCACCCGCAGGGCTGGGCTGGTATCCTGAGCAAAGGAGCTGTCTCACTGCCCCGGCCTCCAGGCACAGCAATCCCGTCCCTCCACTGCTGGGAGAATGGATTTCCCCTTGGCTTGGCCCAGAACTCACTGCCTTGCTGCACAAGGCTTCTCCCAGCCCCCTGTGCTCCCCCTCCTTTCCCTTCGGACTCTGATGGGTGTGGGAGGTGCCCCTGGAGCTCAAGGTTGCTCGGCCCCCTCTGCTCCTGGAAAATCCAGGCACACACAGCCCAGGGGTGCTAGATCATGCACAACTGCTGGAGTGTCACCAGCAAGGCTGTGGCAAGCAGCAGCTATGGCCACTCACCCATGAAATGTAAATTTAATGTAACTATTTGCAATGTAAAGTGCCTTGCACTTTGAAAAATACGCTATTATTTGTGCCTTTTATTGGAGAGAAGGGGAAAAATATATTCAGAAACAGTCTCTGGTGTGCGTTCAGTTCTTTCTGCCTCCAGAGTTACGGAGTTTATATTGAAATTTAGCAGCTGTGGGATCTGTGGACCAACAGTGCCATCACCACTAAATCATCTCTTATTTAGCTAATGCCCTTCATTGCTCGCACTCGCTGGCAAAAGCTGCATCTAGAATAGAAAATTACCTGCCAGGCTCCCAGCACACTGGTCAGGAAAATTCCTCCTTCCTTCAGTTCCTCCAAAATGCATCATCCCAATAATACCAACAATGTATTTATAAATATTTCAGGACTAGCTGGTTTATTTTTAGGCAGGTATAATATTTTCCTGAGAGTCTTTTTTTTTTTTTCCTGATTTTTATTCCCCTTACCAAAAATGTCCACCTCCAGTGAAATCTATTGTGAAGGAATAAATGCATTAAAGACTATTTAATCCACCACAGTCACGATATTTTATTCCATTTAATATTATGATAAAGACTTAATTTCCTAATTAATATCATATTAAGGAGCTATTTTTTAACCATACCTCTGTAGTTACTAACAAAAAAAGAAAAAAGGCCATCTAGACCCAACCCTTGTGGCAGGTGGCTGCAAGGGACATGGATCAGAGCAGAGCCACCCCCAGCCCAGGTGAGCTGCAGGAGTTCCCTGGTGGCTCAGAAAATTGAAGATTGATGATGGTGAAGGGGATTTTCATCATTTAGTGAGGTAAGAGGCAGAGAGAAACACCCCTGGGGGCTGCAAGGCTGGGGGAGTGGTCTTACACCTCGTTAAGTTTCCAGAAAGCTCCATCTGCTGTCACTGAGGGCTACACAAGGGGACGGGGTGGTTTTCCAGGGACTTGGCTCCAGGACACAGCAAAACTTAATCCAAGCACTCTCTAAACCACAGCCTTAGTGATGACTGAAAAAAAAAAAAAAAAAAAAAAAAAACATTAAAGGGAGAAGAGCAAAAAGTGGGTCAATAAAAACTGTGCAGGTGGCTCCCCTCAATTTGCTGCTGGGTTAACAGTTGGACTTGATGGTTTCAGAGGTCTTTTCCAGCCTAAATGATTCTGTCATTGCACGATCACAAAGGACAGTGGGAAGGAAGGAGCAGAGAAATCCCAAAACTTTACTGCGAGATCTTGGCCCCTGGCATGGGAAGCCAAGGAACAGAGTGCTGCAGGGCAGCAGAGAATTATGAAAGACCATCATTTTCTGGCTTAAATCAGAGAAAAATGGGAGCTACCAAGGTAAAGCCTAAAGTAATAACTAAGCAATAGAAATATCCGTGCCAGAAGGCCAGATTGTGCTGAACTGACCCCAAACAGGAGGATGTTGGTCCAGGTGCCCTCTCTGGGTGCAGAGGTGACACATTTGCACCTGCAGGAGTTTGGGGCAGGGCAGGCTGGACTTGGGGAGACCCTGCCGAGGGACCCCCAGCCTTCATCCCCAGACACTGCTCCCAGTGCCCCCAGCAGAGCTGTGGCTGCAGGGACTGCAGGATTTGGACCTCCAGGGCTCATGCAGCACCCTGCAAGAGTCAGCTGTCCCCAAGGATGACCATGGGCAGGCTTGGCCTCAGCTGCCCTCACCCCACAGAACCCAGAGACAGGGGGTCCAGCACATCCATCATCTCCTCCCTAAGCCTCTGCCACTTTTCTGCCTGGTTTTCCTTCCCATTCAGTGCACACAGGGACGGGTTAAAACCTAAAGCCATTTATAGTAATTATGCTGAAGGTTGTCTACAGATAATGCAGCAAATAACACTGGATTTGGAAAAAAATCTCCACTCTTAGCTTTAATAAAAGCATTTCAAAGCCCTAGAAGGTTATTTATAGGGTGTGTAAATGTAACTGGAGGGGAGGCAGAGTAAAGGGAGTTCAAAGGGTGTCTGTGAAAAGAAAAAAACCCACTGCGTTATTGACACTGCTTCCTGCTTTCTCACACTCAACAACCTTCTTAAAACAAACTAGAGGAAACAACAACAACAAAAAAAGCTACTGAGAGCTATTTGAGATTAAATAATACTTTTTGACAGCTGGTAGGAAAGGGACTGATTCTGCATTCATGCT
Organism: Sitta carolinensis; assembly: GCA_032173965.1. NCBI lineage: Eukaryota > Metazoa > Chordata > Aves > Passeriformes > Sittidae > Sitta > Sitta carolinensis. The sequence goes on from CM063293.1 coordinate 17,292,508, forward strand.
TACAATAGCATGCTGCTCCCAACCCTTGCTGGCATTGTAGAAGCATCTGAAAGCCCAGAGGGAGCTGCAGGTCGGGGCTGGCAGGGACACAGGGATGGCAGGGACACAGGGATAGCAGGGACACAGGAATGCAGGGACACAGGGATGGCAGGACACAGGGATAGCAGGGACACAGGAATGGCAGGGAACACAGGGATGGCAGGGACACAGGAATGGCAGGGACACAGGGATAGCAGGGACACAGGGATAGCAGGGACACAGGAATGGCAGGGACACAGGGATAGCAGGGACACAGGGATGGCAGGGACACAGGGATAGCAGAGACACAGGAATGGCAGGGACACAGGAATGGCAGGGACACAGGGATAGCAGGGACACAGGAATGGCAGGGACACAGGAATGGCAGGGACACAGGGATGGCAGGGACACAGCAATGTCAGGGACACAGGGATGGCAGGGACACAGGAATGGCAGGGACACGGAATGGCAGGGACACAGGGATGGCAGGGACACAGGGATAGCAGGGACACAGGGATGGCAGTGACACAGGGAGAGCAGGGACACAGGAATGGCAGGGACACAGGAATGGCAGGGACACAGGGATAGCAGGGACACAGGGATGGCAGGGACACAGGAATGGCAGGGACACAGGAATGTCAGGGACACAGGGATGGCAGGGACACAGGGATGGCAGGAGGATGAGGACAGGGGTGGCACGAGGATGGTGGCTGTGGGAAGAGCTGAGCTCTTTCCTGCAGCATCAGTGGGCTGAGGAACAAGGTTCTCCCTTGGACTGTCATCCCCCAGCATCACCCACAGCCCCGGGGGTATCTTTGTAGGATAAGAGGTTTTCATTCCTCCAGGCTGAGCTCACTGCTCTCCATCTCATGAGGACCCCAATTATTTTGGGATGCAGCTCTGGCCTTCCTGCCACACTTGCTGCCACTGGGCTTTGGTGGGAGACAGCACCAGCTGCTGGGGGCTGCCCACACAGGCTCAGTTCAGGATACGTGGGAGAAATTTTCCTGGCAGAAACTTGGCTTTAGGCAAAAATAAAATCACGTAGTGCCATGGTTTCCTCACGGCTTTGGAGCATCTGTGGGCTGAGCAGGGTTAAGAGGAAGGCTGAGCTCTGCCCTGCAGCTCCCAGCTTCTCCAAGGAACACCTTCCCACTCCTGATCCCCGGCCACGCCTGGCCCTCAGGAAAAGCACCCCATGCACCTTCAGAAAAAACTCAGATTTCTCCTTCAGCAGGCTCACCTGCAAATTCAGCCATGGCATTTTCTGTGCAGGATGTTTCCAAACCCTTTTCTTCTGGTCTGTCTGGGGAGTGGCCTGAAGATCTTTGGCTGGCAAGCAGCCTATGTGGGGATATAACAAATGTTCTCTCCATTGTAGCAGAAAAGAAAAGAAAACAAAGAAGTGATGGAGAAGGAAGAGAGTAAAATTTCTTGCAAGAACCAGGATGGGGAGGGAGGCACGCCTGGATAAGGACAAGGATTTTATCCCTTGGATTCATCCCACTCCAAGAGGGAAACGGAGGCAGGAGTGTCCTGAAGTCTCCCCCTGGAAACCTGGCCCAATCCTCCAGGGCTGACCTCCCCGCTCCCAGGAATCTCTGCACTGAGCACTGACGGGGCCGGGAGGGTTGGAATCACGGGACATGAGAGCTGCCCAAACACAGAGCCTGTAAAGCGCCTTCTTCCTCCCTGGCTGTTCCCCTACAGTACAAACCAGTGAACCACGCTGGAACTGCTGAGCGAGCCCAGAGCCCCGGGGCACAGAGCCCGGCTTCCAAAGGAGGAAAGCTCCGTGGCCAGCCAGGACCAGCCTGGCAGCCCCGGGCTCTTCCCAGCGGCCGGGGTGCAGCCGCAGCTCCGTTTGGGGCGCACCCAGCCCTGCTCTTGCCTGGCTCGGGGCTGGGGAGGAAGGTTTGGGTGCTCGGAGAGCAGTGACGCTGGCTGACAACATCAGGATCCGGGGCACTTTCCTCTGCCAAAGGCAGCGTGGGGCAGGAGAGCCCCGGGCTCTGCTGGCTGCTCCCCTCCTGCTCCGGAGAGCAGCCAGCGTGGCGGATATTCATTCATTTTGGGTTAACTATCTTTTCCATTTCTTAACGGCTTCAATTTTCCCCATGTCTCGGGGAATGGTTTATGAGGAAATAGAGCCTTGAGGGTGGACAGATGGAGAAAAATCTCCCTTCTCACCGAATTGATCACTGCAATCTTTCATCTGCTCTGCGCGGGCTGCTGGCGTGTGGAGGTGCCAGAGCTTTACCTGTGGATCAGCGGGAGCAGAGCAGAGGAGCCCCCACAGCAAGACAGGGAAAAGGATGCCGAGCACAAACCCAGACCCTTTCACCGGATGGGAGGAAGAGGAAAGGAGATGGGGGGGTTCAGATCCAGAGTCCTGAGCAGGGTTTGCCCACAGAGAGCACTGACACAGATTTAATTGCTGCCTTTGCCCTCTCCCTCTGCTACTGCTGTTGTGGGGTATGAAGGAGCTTCACATCACTGCTGCTGATCAAGGAGAGAAGAGAAACCTGCTGTCCTTGTTGTGAGCTCTTGTGTAGCAACACATCCACGCCACAGGCTGTAACCAAACTGTGACAGTGCTGGCAGGGACACACGGTGGGATCTCCAGGGCTGGCAAAGCTCAGGAAGGGGGTTAAATAAACAAACAGCTTCAGGGAAAGCTTTTGACACAGATCAACCTGCCTGAGGGCAGGAAAATAGACCTTGCCAAGGTCTGCTCCCTTCTGGTGTTCTCTGATGCAACGACATCACAGGAACATTTTTCCCTGCCCAGTCCTGCAAAGTTCTGGGGTTGCTGAATATGGGATCAGTTCAAGCTGGTGCCAGTGGAAGAAACATCTTCCCTCAGTGCGAAACACTGGTTAGCTGTCCTTGAGCAAAATAAATAAAAAAAGAACAATCAAGGAACCATCCTGGTACTCCAAATTCAACCAGGTCTATAGGGAAGAAGCTAAGCCTACACCAGCCTACCAATGGTGCAATTCAAGTGCCTGCACCCAGACTGGGTGACCCACTTGTTATTTGTCTGCTCCCCAGACAGTTTCTCAATCACCCTTCTCCCTCAGGGCTCATTTTTCACTGCCAGGCTGTCCAAGCTGCTCAGGAGAGCTCCAGCCAGCCCGGCTGACCCCAGCCTGCTCAGTGGTGGCACCCGCATGGCAGGACAATGGCCTGGCCGTGGGCAGGTCTCTTGCCAGGATCCCCAGGAGCAGAAGTGAATCCAGACCTGGGGGGCACATCCCTGGAGGCCTGTTGGTCAGGCCAGGGGTGAGGCAGCCTCCCAGCCAGCAGCCAGGGACATCCCCCACGTCCTTCTCCCCTTTGGCTCCAGCCGCTCCCACGGCTCTCAATTAACATTTAAGATTTCGCTGAATAGCTGGCTGATTTATTTCATTTCTAGGGCCAGTAATTTATGGAAATATATTCTTAAAAATCAAACAGAATGCACTTTACTAATAGCTGGGCCATTCTCTGACATTTCACAGAGTAAAGGAGCATTTGTGCCCAGTGGCGTGTTGTCCCATGACTGAACCCCTATAAAGGGCTTCAAAAATATCTATTAGCCAAGCTCATTAGCTTAAATATCATTAAAATAAATTATATTTCCCTACACATAGGCCCCAAAGTGAACACTACTCTCAGCAGTTACAGGTCAAATGCTCACTTACTCTAAGGACTCTGTGCTGAAAATAGAAAGGGTGTTAAAATTAGTTTACACATCTGCAGTGGTACAGAAATGATGTGCCTGTGCCTCACTGATCAGTTTAAACGCGTTAACATTGCATACACAGAATTTTCTTTTCCAGAAAACTCAAAGATTTCCTGCTGGTTCTGTGAACATTAAAAAGATCTTTACCTTCATTGTTTGGCTGTTTACATTTATTCATGTGTCCATTTCTCTCATTTAGAGACCCAGCTTAAGGGGTCAAAGTGGGTTTATTTTGCTGTAGCTCAGTTTCTCCCATTCCTGGTTTCAGTTCAGGGGGCTGGTTTGTTTTTGCTCCCATTAACCAGGCATAAAATAAACAAAAGTAGCACCAGCACCATTGAAAACCACCACACCAACTCAACTGGGCTGATTTGAACCACTGCCATCAGCAGGGCTGATTTAGTGCCTGCTCCATCCCGCTGTGCTCGGCGCTGCTCTGCTCCAGCAGCTGCCACCAGGGACCTGCTGCCCAGCCCAGGACGTGGCACAGGGATCCCTGGTGGCCCCCGAGGCACCATCCTCACCCAGCCAACGAGGTGGGTGTGCACAGGGGTACCTGGAGATGCTGCAGCAGCAGGCAATGGCCCTCAGTCCATAAAGCAGCGGTTTTTGAAAGGCAGAGGTGATGAGCGGAGTTGTGGCAGCTTTGGTGAACCCAGGCTGCCAAAAGGGAACTGGTCCTTCTCCTTCTTGTTGTGCCTCAACACTGAGCTGTTTATAAAACTCAAAATAGTTGCATTTGTGTGATCATAGGGGCTTAAAAGGCTGGAGAGGGACTTTTCACAAGGACTGGAGTGACAACCTGAAGGAGGGCAGGTTTAGATTAGACACTAAGAAGAAATTGTTCCCTGTGAGGGTGGCAGGCTCTGGCACAGGGTGCCCAGAGCAGCTGTGGCTGCCCTGGATCCCTGGCAGTGTCTCAGGCCAGGATGGACATGGCTCGGAGCAGCCTGGGACAGTGGAAGGTGTCCCTGCCATGGCAGCAGAGATAGAACAGGATGGTGTTTAGGATCCCTTCTAACCCATTCCGTGATTCCATGATTTTTGTTGGAACACAGAAGTTAATAGGCTGTAGTGGCATCACCAAGGGCATAACTGGGGGCTTTGATTGCAGAGAGGTCACACAGCCCATGCTGTGCTCTACTCCACCCCGAGTTATGGGCTAAGAGATCCGGGGTGGCTCCAACGGCCCTGGGCTGAATTTGCAGAAGTTCAAGCAACTGATGAATAATCTTGTCACAGCACAGCGAACACGGCAACCCACAGAGTGATTTTCACAGCCAGCTCCTGACAAGCTGAAGCAACAAAACCTTTTGACCTGGAAAGAACACCCTCCCAAAACGCTGCTCGGGCGGGTACCCGCACCTCAACCCCGCAGCTGCTCCAACTGCAAACCAGGGCTGCATCTCCATCACCTCGGGAGAGAAAAGCGCATGTCACGGCCAAAGCAACTTGTGTGTCGCTATTCTCAAAGCGTCCCATGAGTTGTATTTTCCTTGTTAGCAGCACCTCGAGAACATTGCTGGCAGTGTAAGAGAAACCCGGCACTGAGGTCCCCCCGTCCGGGCTGTGACAGATTGCTGGGAGAAACAACGCGGTGATTGAGGAGCTGGACTAATCACAGCAATTGATATAAATTACCGTGTCAGCTACACCGATGCCGCAGTCTGCAGGTTCACACCTCATTAAGCTTCCAAGTGCCAAATGAATCAACAGGGTTCAGCAGAACCATTCTTAATTAATTGTTGTAGCAATAGGGAAAAAGTAACGGAAAAAGAGAATCAGAACTCCCGGCGCAGGCGGGCGGGTTTGCACAGACTGAAACTCTGCTCCGATTTAGCATCTGAGATTAAAGACGCCCACGGATTAATCTCAGCCAGCAAAGAATCGCCAGGGGCTGGTTTTGGACTAGGGTGGAGTGAAAATTCAGGCTGGCGACTTGCAGGCGTTTTTCCTCGAGTTGTGCGGTGTGTTTTGCATGGAGCTCTTCTGTCGCCTGTGAAATCTCCAGGGTTTGATTTCGACCCCACCCGCAGCGGACAGGGGCCACGGCTGGGCACCTCGGAGCCTCTTGGAGTGATGGAAATTGCAATTCAGCAGTTTATTTTTAAGCCACATGTGTCCATTTTTTCCCTGTCTATATTCCCCCAAGCAAGATGCAAACTCACCAGCGAGGGGAGAGGCCAGGAAAGCTGTGGCCTCACCTCTGGCCGGGCTCCCAGCCTCTTTCTCCGTGGGCTCCACCGTGCCCGGCTGCTGGAAGGACACAAAGTCAAGCTCGGGACAGAACTGCAGCAGCCACGGCTGAGTTTGAAAAGCAAAGGATGTCCTTGTCCTGGCAGGGGCTTTTCCTCCAGCACATGACAGTCCCATCAAAGCCTGGATGTCCTAAGCTCCAGGGATGCTGAGGCAAGGTCAGCCCAGCCTGTGCTCATGGCATCTCCTGTGGCTGAACACACAGCTAGCCTCTGTTAGTACAGGGTTAAAATGTTTCTGAAATCATGGGAGAGGAATGCTGTGCTTTGTTTTTTAGTGGACCATGCAAAACTGCACTTACGAAGATTATAATTAAGCACATTGATAAGAAACACAAACGGTGTAATTATTTGGGGGTGAAATACTTGTTGCTTTGGGGATCACAAGAATCGATGTTTAAGAGTTTCCAGGGTACCTGTAGATAAGATCGTGTTCTTACGATGGGACAACACAAGTACAATTATTATAGCAATTGTGTTACTTGTGTTGCTTAAACAAATATATAGTAGTTATATAATCATAACTAAAGTGGTATAAATGTGTGCATTCTGAACAAATGGAGGCAGCTACATTTGGGTAGCTATACCCCGAGTTCCCGAGCACTCTTAATACAGCACCTGCATATAATCCACCTGCGATGAGGTGTTCCTGAACGCTGACACCTCCACAGGCACTTCTTGTGGCATCTTTAGGATGGATTCCAGCAGCAGCATCCAGCTCCCTGAGCAGAGTCCCACCGCTGTGCCCTGGAGGGGTCCGGCCGGGACCGCGGCGTGCGCTCTCCAGGGAGGTTCGGGTATCTCCTCCTGCCTCCCCTCACACGCCTTCCGCCAGCTTAAAGCCTCCCTGGAGCTCCCACCTGCTCGCCACACAGCTTGTAGCTGCGTGTGTAATGCGAGGGGCAGCTCAGCGCTGCAGCCGCATTCCCAGCGCTGGATGTCTCCGGGTATTTGCTCTTTCCCCCGCGCTGCCGCTCACCCCGCCCGTTTTCCCTAATCTATAAAACCTCCATCTCAAATTGATATCCAGCAGGGCCCTGACAGCTCGTAGCTGTCGCTGCTGTGCTCCAGCGTTCAGGCCCAGTTACACCACATCACGCCGTTTCTCTGCACCATTGATTAACCCGTGAGTCCAGGCGCTCGCCAGCAAAATGTAAATTGAAGAGAAAAATAGGATATGAACGCAGATTTCACCTCTTTCCTGCTTGTGACTGGGGAGCACCGCTGCCTGCCAAGGGAGCTTTCCTGCTGGAATCTTAAGGGATGTGGAGTGCCAGGAGTGTAAGGGAGGTGCCCATGGTCACTCCAGAAAACAGAGTAATGAGTCAAAGTTACCCCTCCTCATCCCTCATTGTGCCTGGGGTGGGATCCAGTGGAAATACCCAGACAATTTCAAGGAATTTGGGGCTGTTTTAAAGTAGCATTAGCAGCCAGGAAAAGCTGATACTGCAGCTCCAGCCCTTTCTGCAGAGCCTGGTGGGGTCAGAGCCCATGGGGAGGGAGGATGTGGAGCTCTGAGCAGCCACACGCTCGGGGCTGGGCATTCCCAGCACAGAGCCTTCTGCATTCCCACAGACACGTGCACCAAGGTCTGCTTCACATTATCAATGAAAATAGCTTCCCATGACTCGTCAAAACCCAACAGATTCTCTTAATGGACTGCTCTGTGACTTTCCTCACATTGAATCACTTCTCCTACCCAGCTAATACATCACTATTTTCTTTAGTTTCTCTTTTTCCCCCCATATAAATCTCTACTTAATAAAGCCAACTATTCTTTAAGAAAAAAAAATCTAAACAGTGTTTCTAAGCCTCAGAATTACTGTTATAGCAACTAGCAGTATTTAAAAAAAATATATTAATTGCAGTTTGAGAAAGAGGTTTTGATAAAGTCGGGTCCAGAAATACTTGTATTATAAATATTTATATTATAAATATTTTGTTCTTTTACACTTATTACTGCAAATCAGCGCGATAACATTTCTGCCCTTATTTTATTTTAAGGGATTTAAGGTGCAAATTGGAGGACTAGCAACCCAAACAGAATAGCAGCAATACAAACAGGCTTCCAAGCCCATGTGTAAAAGCCAGTTGCCAAAGAGTCTCTGTTCCCAAGCGAGGAGCCCAACTCGGGAAGGCAGGTTCTTGTGTGGAAAGTCTCTTCACACCTTAATTACAGCTCCTGCCAACCACTTCAGCTCTGGAGTGGGATGTTTTCTCTGGTGAGAGGATGCCATTAACGCAAGGAGCAGCATCCAGGGAAATCACCTCGCAGGGGGAACTCCTCGGGCTTCTGTTTTTAGCCACTTTGAAAAGCAAATAGATGAACACAGACACGCTCTCTGTGCACACGCGCCCTTGCCCGCCCGTGCTGGCTCTGCACTGACACCCAACAGTTACAAACTCTGCGGTTTGTAATCAAAGAGTCATTTAGGAATTTCCCTTAGGGTCCTTAAGAGCAGGGTATTAAGGCTCCACGAGCTGTTTCAGCTGTCAGAATCCTGGAATATCCTGAGCTGGGAGGACCCGTACAGATCATCCAAATCCAGCTCCCGTCCCTGCACGGGACCCCGGGAGTCGCACCCTGTGCCCGAGAGCATTGTCCAAAGCTGCTGTGTAGTAAATCGAGTCAGGAAAGGCGTATCTCTGCAATTATTCATAGCTCAAACCTTCAGGATTTCAGAGCATAATCGTGTTAGCGCCAGTATCTCCTTGGAATGGAGACTTATCCCGGTTTTTAGGCAGTGCTATCCCCCCGCTCCCTGAGAGCCTCCACACCCTCCAGCACAGAGACCGATGGGGTTTGCTGCAGGACATCTGAAGGTAAAAGGCAACTTCCCACTGGTGCCCCGTGCCAAACCCTCGTCTAATCCTGCACACCGTGGATAAAGGTCTGGAGCACTGCCAGGCTCCTCGGTTCAGTTTGTCAGCTCCTGCCCGTGACACCCGTGCAGTTCTTTGATGCAGCTTGTGTGGATGCAGCTGGGATCCTCCCACACGGCTGCAGCATCACCTGGACACAGCCAAGCCTGCCCAGATTGTCTGTAACCCCTCACAACACTGCCCCGCCGTGCAGAAGCCCACAGAAAAAAATGCTGAGGCCATTAAAACACCCCAGGATACACACCACGACTTTAACTTTGATAGCGTTCCCCCTCCAGGTGTGCTATTCCCAGGATGTCACAGCCCCTGTGCCATGCTTGTTAACATGGCACACAACAGGTTCTGGGCAGTTTTTATTCCTCAGATATTTTCCAGTCGGACTGACAGCCTGATTTGCTGAGTTACCTGCTGGCAGCAGCAGGAACCAGCAGGAGGACGAGCAGCACATCACCCTATTGCCACCCCTGATCCATCAGCAATCCGGGAGCGTGACAGGGAGAAGCAGCAGTGGAGGAACAAAGCTCCTTGTCCAGGACAGCCACTGCTGAAGCTCAGCCTGTGCTCCCCTAATTCTCCCTGCGCTGCCTCCCACAGTCCTGAGCAACTTCCTCCTAAATCCACAGCACAAAGAATCGCACTTGAATTTTTTTTGTAATGTCATCACTGGAACCCAGATTCACAGCCCGGATGCTTTGACCTTGTCTGCTGCACTCCTACATTCAGATTTTAAAATTAATCATCTAATTCCAGGTAAGTGCTTTTAAATTCGGCCGAATGGGGCATGAATCTTGCTGGATGGGAAATGCAGGTCTCTGCAGTGAGATGGATGAAGCCCTCTACACTCCCCGTTTTGTTTCAAGGCTTCTGTACCAATTGCCTGCTCTAATTCGAGTCGGGAAGGCTCGCTGTAGGGTAATTAAGCACGTGGGGAGCTCAGGAGAGCCGCCTGCCAGCACCTGGCAGTGGGATTCCCCTTCCAGAGGCACCTGCACTAAATGGTAATTCCTTCCCTCCATTTCCCACTTCACTCCCGCCGCTTCTCCCGGCAGCTCGGAGGAACAGATGGAGCAATCACCCTCCTCCTCTCCCCGGCACGGACCCCTGCTGCTACCCAGCGCCTCGTGCAGTTGTAATACACATAATTAGGCAAATCAATGGACAATGCAGCATATTAGAGGAGGTGGAGTTACATCAAGGCAAAACACGGATCCCTATTTATTTTCTGCAGGAAACGGGACATTTCTGCCTAATTGCCAAAAATTGCGGACAGGAGATGAAATGCAATCACATGAAATGTAATCACAGCCCTGGCAGGTAGGGCGCAGCCAGCAGGTCGCTTACCTGGCTGGTTTGGAGCACAGCTGAGGGGAACTCGGGCTCATCTTGATATTCTGTTGATTTATGCTTTAAACATCTCATTACCATTTATGAGCTACACTCCCAAATCTCTCACACATCCATAATTAGGGAGAGGGGATGTTTGCAGCCGTTCACCCCACGGCTGACTCCAGAGCAAGAGCACAAACCGAAGGCTGCAAAACGCAAGCACAGCCAGCCCTGCCCTCCCTGGAAGCCGAGGGCTGCACGGCAGAGGCCGAGCACACACAGCTGCTGGCTCCTGACAAAAGTGGCTGCGGGACCTTCTCCTCCTGGGGCTCCCCAGGCACAGCTTTGTTTAAGGGCAGCGCTGGCTCCCTGCTCCCTGCTCAGCAGCTTCCCTGCTCGGCTTCTTCAGCCCTTGCAGCTCCCACCCCCGGGAAAGCAGGATGTGGTGAGGGCTCACCGTATCCCAGGGGTGGAATGAGAAAATAAAAATAATATAAAATAAAATATATTGACATAAAGATGCCGCAGATGAGCATCCTGTGAGCAGAGATGGGCCCTCGTGGAGCAGGGACACGCTCAGGAAGGGGGGGCTCGACATGGAGAGGGTACAAGCCAAATCAGGATCAGTGAGAGAGGCTTTTACATTTCTGGGCTCCTCAAGGAAGGTGATCCTCCTGCCAGGATCTGTTTGCAGGTCTTGCACACACCCAGTGGGTTTTATCCTGGGTTATGGACTCAAAGTCAGCTGTGCCCCAGGACTGCCTGAGAAAAGGAGCTGTCCCAGGGAGCCACCAAAACCCTGCTCAGGGGGTGCTGAGCCTCACAGATGCCCTGACAGAGGTGTTTTATGGAGGAACTGATACAGTGGAACAGAGGCCAAGCCTTCAGTCACATTACATTTTTAAGAGGCTTCTGGGATCTAATTTTGGCCAGCTTTGACAAATTTCCAGGGAATTAGAGGGACAGTGACTGCAGCTGGTGTGGGTGAGCACCACAGCTCCCAAGGCACCGACAGCCTTGAGCCTCTTCGATACTGATACACAGAAAGGTGTTTAATACATCAGAAATGGCAGATTTTAGCTTCTCACCTTTGTTCTGCACAAGCTGGGACAGACAGAGAAATCTCCACTGTCAGGTTTTCGTTTTACTCCTTTTTACTCGATTCCTGTGTTTCCCTTCCAGAGCCTGGACCTTCCTGAGTTCAGCCTGGTACCTCAGTGAAACCTGGAAAAATGATTTCACTCAGCACATCAACATTAAAGAGAGGGACTGACCACAGAGCTCCTGGGGTCACTGGGGAGAAACATTCTCACCTACTGACCTTGCTGCTCTCTGGACCTGAAACTTTTTGTCTTTTGCAGTGCTTATCACTTCTCCCACAGAATGAGCTGCTCTGGGGTCAGAGCGAGCTGTCCTTCACGGAGCTCTGCCAACACCTCAGTCCTCACCTAAGGGACACAGATCTTGTTTTTGTCCCCAAGCATCCTCACAGTGCCACCAGCTGTGCTCAGTTGCTGCTGTATTGTGGCTTATGAGAAAACATTTAAAGAAATGCAAACCAACACTACCAAGTGCATTTTGGATCTGATCTCAGTCAGGTCACCAAATTCAACATTTGTTGAAGTAGGACTGTTACTTCTCCAAAACCTAAGGACATAAAAAGAGCATTTTTATAATTCATGGGTACCACAATACTTCAAACCCAGAGCTGTGGTGTCAACGCAAAATCATGCTCACATGTGCCCACATACCCACGGGCTGCAGCCCACACACCGTGAAAAAGGGGAGGAACAGATCCACGACAGGCTCAGGAGACACTCGGGTGACTCAGCCCACTGACACAGACACCGTTTGTTTGCTGTAAAGGTGTAAATCACCACCCACTGCTGAGATGCTGAGGAAGGGGCTGCAGGTCGCAGGAGGCTCAGCCTGCTCCCTGCAGCCTCCCCGGGCTGGGGGACCCTCCCTGTTCCCTGTGCCCCAGAGCCACCACGGCGGCTCCACATTCATTTTCTTCTCCCAGCTTATCTCCCCCCGGCTTTGGAGTGCATTCTTCCTTATCTTGGAGACAAATGGCCTCCACGGAGAGCTCTAAACAGCAGAGCAATTTATCTGCCTGACATGTGTTTCCCTGTTTGTTTTCTGCAGCCTTGAGCCATCGGCTGGGCTGTGACAACACTCAGCTGTGGCACTGGCAGAGGGTCACCCGGCCCCTTCACTCGGCGCTGGGAATCAGTGCCTTTGCCATATTTATCATTTAGTGCACTAAATCAAGTCTAATCGATGCTTCCTTGTTCTGACGTGCAGCAAAGCCTTTACAAGCTTTTCACAAAGCTGTTTGGAATTAAAAAAAAGCCAGGCAAAAGAAGATATTTAATCAATTCAGCTCTAATTTTTAATTTGGGGAGAGAGGAAAATACAGCACTATTCCCATGAGACAAAGGAATAAAAATCAAAACCCACTTCTGTTTAGCTCCTTCTGATGGTTTCCAGTGTTTCACTTGTTGCTTTTAATTCCTTTAGTTTTAAACTACTCCACAAACAAGCACAGCCCTAAGACAGCTCCATCCTTTTCCAGCTAACTCCTGGATGCAGAGGCCTCCCTCCCTCCCTCCCTCCCCTCTAAGTAAACGTGACTTCTTAGGAGTTCCTTTTATTTTGTGTGCGTGTCTATGTTTGGGTTTTGGTCTTTGGTCTTTTGTTTTGTTTTCCCAAGTGTTGATACTTCACACACCCAGTAGGCCTCAATTCTGGCTAAACAGTATTAAAGCTCCACTTTGCTATTAGAAGTGTCTGAATTCTTTCTGGAGAAGCAAGGCTTCCTTTTCACACAGGCACTGCTCACCCTGAGCACTCCACGTGTGCTGGGTAGCTCAGCCTCAGGTGAAATTCTGATCACCCCAATAAACAAAAACTTCACCCCTACCCCTACAGAGGTCACATAGAATTGCAATCAATCAATCAATCAATCAACATCCCTTATCAGCTCCATGAGCAGAGAACAGAGTTTCACACAGCTTTCTCCACCCCTGGTCAGCTGCAGAGGTTCCTGAGGTCGCCCCTGGAATTTGGGGAGAGCAGGACCATTGCTCTTACCTCCTGAAGTGCATCTCCCCCCCTCTCAGACTTTGGCAGCTCCAGTGTGGATTTTATTGCTGGCATTTAGAAGAATAAGTGCTCCCTGCCACACAGGATGGGAAAGGTTTCTCCCCCAGGGAACAGAACACAGAGACTGATTAAGCAACCAGCAGGTATTTAAGAACATAAAAAATATTGGCAGGTGAGGGCTGCAGCTCTCACTGAGCAAGAGCTGGTGCAGGAACAGAGCTCACCTGCTGAGTTCCAGCAGGGAACAGCACTGGTGAAGAACAAGTCCTTCAGCTTAGGATTTTTAAACACTTTTTAATAGAAAAAAGGTTGAAATGTAATCAAAACTTGCTTCTCCAGAGGAGTGAAGCAGATGCTGCTGTTGGGTCAGAGCTCCTGCTGAGCCAAACATGGTGGTCCACGTTCCATCTGCCCCAAGCCTTCTGCAGAACTCAGCTAACAAAAAGCCAGATGACTGGGAGCAGCCCCCCCTTTTCAATAACCTAAATTAGCTAACAAACTGTATTAACCTGACTGGGCTACTTGAACATTTTGAAGGCAAAAAAAAGGATAAATAAGTTGGCCAAAGCTGTGGGCCAGACTAACAAAGCCAGGACTAGCCAGGCCAGGTTTGCTCTCAGTCCTGTTCCAAGATCCACAAACTGTGCTGTCCCTTCACTCTGCTGTGCTGGGACTGAGAGCACCTGCAGGAAAACATTAAAGAAATGGGATTCCTGTTCATTAAACAGCAATAGAAGTGTCCACATGCAGAAACATTTCAAAAACAGCACAAAAGAATGAATACATGACAGAACTGGTGGAAGAACTTACGGAAGAACTGCAGAAATATAAACTTCTATCTCTTAGATATCTTAGATCCATCTTCTCTCTTCTATCTCTTCATTGGATCCTGTGTTGATGGCATAGAAGTTTCCCTCATTTTGTACAAAAATACAGAATTTATATAATTTAAAATAATTTGCCATCACTATTTAAACTTTATAACACTATTTAAACTTATAACCATTATTTGAAGTGGTTTGCTACAAAGCATTTTAAAACAACAGTACAATGTCATGAACAAGTTTATACAAACATAATGAGGACATTTTTCAAGTAAATCCCAACAGCTAAAGAAAATTAAAACTGTTCAGGACATCATTCTATCACTGAATAAGCTTAATGAAAACTGAAAGTCTATTGAAATTATACATTCTCACACCAAATACGAGACTGTTGACTTGGAGAAAAGTAAGAATTAACTGAGAGAGTATCACACAGTCCTATCAATTCTTTTCAAAACAGTCTTGTCCTCTAACAACAACAAAAAAAAAAACCATCTTTGTGCAGCACAGGACAGCCTTGTGACAGCTCATTACAGAACAAGCTGGGAGCTTGTGGGTCACACTGTGCTCCTTCAGTCCTCATCTTCATTTGTGCTGCAGAGGAAAAGCAATGGGTTGGGCTTGGGAGACACCTCCAAGAAATTTCCCTTCCCAGCAGCATCTTCTGAAAATCTGCCAGGCTCGGGTACAGGGTTTTCTTCTTGTTCCTGTGAAAGGCAGCCTGCAGTAGCCAATCCTTCAGGCTGCTCGAAAAGTCTCATTGCAGAGTGGATTTGCATTTCTAATTCTTCCACCAGTTTGCCAGGAGGAGCCGTGGATTGCAAGGGAACCTTTGATTCTCCACCACTGACCTCCACTGCCGGAGTGTCTGTGCCCTGCCTTAATCCATCACAGGCAGTAAGTGGAGCTGTGCTCTCCTCCTGGAGCGTGCCTTGGAAAGAATTTATTTCCCCATCTTCGCTGGTCGAGGACTCCTGCTCATCTGAATCAGAGCCTTCTGTCTCAGATGATGAAGTGCTGCTGGATTCTTCAGAGTCACTTGTCTCCGACTCGGAGCAAAGCAGCTGTTGCTTGGAAACTGTGCCAGCAGCTTTTAACGCCTTCTCTTCCTCCTGTACCAGCTCTGCTGCTGCTTCCAGCTCCTCCAGCTCCAGCCCCATGTGGGACTTGCTGAGCGTGGTTTTCTGCAAGGACTCGCAGAGTGCAGCCAACTTTTTTGACCTTTAACAAAGAACAAGCTATGTTATTGAACCTGACAAGTGGAACTTTCCCATTTGATAACGAAAACACCAATCTGAAACATCTCTTCTGTTTGCTTGGTATGCAAACAACTTTCTTCTTCAACCCTGACTGTGAAAGTGGATGTTAGAGGAGGAAAAAAAAAAATCAGAAGGATTCATCATTACAATTATTTTCCCAGAAGGTTAGACAACACCCCACTGAAAGGCTTTGAGGATAGCTTCCTGAAGGATCCTGCTGCTGGATGCTTCAGCAGCACACAGTGAGGGAGAAGAGATTCCAGAACAAACCTTTTCAGCTTTGCTGTCTTTAGCAGCACACTGCAGCACAGGCCTGGCTGATGAAGTTTATGTGCAGGAAAATCATTTTGGTTTCCTGCCCTGCCAGAGCTATCTGTGAAATGCACATGAACCAAGAGAAGATTCTGATTAGTGGTCCGTGCTCCTCCTCTCCCACCCAGCCATGACCACAGGAGATGTTCAATAACTCTGGCTGCAGAGGTATTTCACCCTTCACTTGGAATGCAGCTGCAATGTAATCCAGCAGGAGGAACAGGACCATTTAGATAAATGCCCCTAATAAAGCAGACACACCACATTGCCTTCAAACCTCTGGGCCAGCCCCATCCATTTCCTCGAGTGCTGGAAGCCAGCACGTGCTTTACCAGAAAAGGGCACCATGGATTTATAAATAGAGATTACAGAGTAAGAGAGTGCCTCGAAATGGAGGGGGGGGAGGGCAGAGGGGAAAACGGGTATAAAACCCCAAACATACATCCTGTTTCTTGTTGTGGAGTTTTGCCTGAGACTATCAATCAGCTTTTCACCACTTCCTGCAGCAGCAGGTCTGCTGTAAATCCTGCAGTAACTGACTGGGTTTCATTTCCTCTGCCAGGGCTGTGAACCTGCAAGGCACGACACACTGACACTGGAGCAAGGAGCTGGGCGTGTAATACACAGCTCCTGCCAGGCAAAAGTTAAAGTGCTTGTTCTCTCACTTGAATGATTTTAAAGATCTTTATATTCTATTTCCCACGGGGCATAATTACTCAGTATAACATAGATGCTTCCACTTTTTCTTTTTTTTTTTTCCTCCTAAAGGAATTGTATTTTTAAGTGGGGGAAGGGACATTCGGTGCAGCTTCTTACACGTTTTACAGACACTGCAACGTTTAAATGCTTTAAGAACTTTGAATAAAACACACCAGACTTCCTTAGTTCAATCCACAGACTAGGAAGCTGCAAAATAACTTTCCCAGAAGTAAAGCAACAGAAAACAATTTCTAGAATTAAACGCAACATGATCCTCCCAGCCTCTAACAAAAAAAAAAAAAAAAAAAGGGGTACCAAATTTTTAAAACTTATTAGAATAATGTTTTCTTTCTGGCAACTTATTTCCATTTTTTTGCCAAGGACTTGCATTTTTCTTGAAAAGTTATGGGGATTTGAGAAATTGCCAGACTAACTGAGAACAAAGCAAGCATTCTCCCTGCTCCATCAGTAAGTAGAAAGGAAAAGAAGCCAAGTGATACATGGAGAGGTTGATGGAGCCCTGCAGGTAGGTGGGAGCAGAACAAGTGGCTGCAGGGAAATCTGCTTCCTGAGCACACTGGGGAGGAGCTGATTTATACCCCCAGTCACAAGAGTTTATATCCCTTTCAGAAAGCATTTTGCTTTGCTTTTCTGACAGCCTCTTCCCTTCCTTCCAACTCTGCCTGTGCCCTGCCCCTCCCCTGGGAGGGCTGCTCAGATTGTGAAGGTTCAATCCCTTCTTTCCTCTCCTGTTCCCTGACTGTGCCCAGCCCCAGGAGCTCCACAGGCTGTGTGTGCCCTGTCACAGAACCCTTTTAGTCCCCAGTTTATCAGGTTCCCTTGAATTTCACTGACACCATGAGCATCTCTCCCACAACCCTCTGGCACAACTGCCCCCCAGTTCCCACTGCCTGTCTCACTCCCTGTTTCACTGCTGCCATTGTGACAGAAAAGCAATTTTCAAAGTCCTGCTTCTCCCCACACTTTCATTGTATCTGTCAATTTGTTTCCTAATTCTATAGGTCTTTTTTTGCTTTTTCCTATTTTTGCCTATTTTTTCTACCTTTTCATGCCTCTTTACCCTGCTCCAGACTCTCAGTCCTTAAAATCCTCTCCCCCTCCTTCACTATTCTCTTATAATGCAGTTCATATATTAAGAAACAGAAACACATCTCAGAATTGCACCACGTATTAAGGAGCTGTATGGCTTAATGTGCTTTTTTGGCATTAATAAATACTTTGCTGTGTCCAGGTTGTTAATGCCAAATGTTAAGGAATAAAATACACAGTGATAAACTTGTTTGACTCAACACACATTATGCTACTAAAATCAAAGTGAGCCTGCTGACAGATAAAAGAATGATCTCCCTAAAGCAATTAAGATGGTTTTTTAGCTCAGGTATTTGATGTTCCTGCTCATTGCAGGGGGGTTGGACTATATGGCCTTTAGAGGCCCCTTCCAACCCCAAATACTCTGGACTCTACAAGAAAAGTCTCCTTTCAGTTTTCTCAGTAGGTCAGATGCTTCTTCCCAACTTTCACTCTGCTCATGCAGTCTCTATCAGAACATAAAGAGCTCCACTTTTTAATATGAGACAAACTGATTCACAATTTTACAGATAAACCCCAAAAACTCCACTCCCTGACTCTGCAATCTTGTATTTAAAAAAACCCAACAAAGAACACTTGAAGACCAGGGTTGTTTCTTTTCTGCCCCTGTGCAAGGGACTAAGAGAATTACTATCAGTTCATCTCCTTTAAGGCAATTATCTAATATGAAGGAGAACCAAGTTTCAGAAGGGCTTTTCACATCAGCCTTAAGAAAAAGTGGCAGCACTCCCTGGACAAAACCTGAGGCAAACAGCCTAAAAAGCAGCATGGAACTGCTTCCAAAGGGGGACCATGGCTCTCTGAGCTGATGGTTTCCCAAGGTGAAAGATAAGCAACAATTCAGGAAAACAAAGAAGAGACACCAGAAACAAGATCTTGTGTATGGGAGACCTGCAGTAAACAGGCCCTGCTGTTTCCAAAATCTTTCGAGTAGTGTTTGAGAGATTAGACAGCAAATACTTTAATTTTTCAAGTATGATTAATGGAATCCATGATTACTTTAAGACATGCTCATTCAGTATGCACATTTGAGGTAATGATATCTTATTATTATGGTAATAGTGTTCTTACATAAACATGCATAATAGGTTTTAAAGGTGCTACACATGATAATTATTAGTTATCACGATGTCAGTTGCTTAAGGAAAATGTTTAATTACAGGTTAAACTGATCAGATGCATGTTTTGTTTAATGCATAGCTTTGAGGAACAGATAAGAGAAGCATCTCGGGGCTTGTCCATGTAGTCTGGAATTAAAATTCCAAGACAGAACTACAGTAATCCTTGTCTAGGCACAGGAGAGTTTCTTCAGGTGCTAGAAGAAGAAAAAAAATCTTGTTCTACAGATCTTAGATTATAAAGGAGTGGAACTGGGCTGAAAAGAACAAAGAATTAAAGGAGATTTAGCAAATAAAGGGAGACGGATAGAGAAAAATAAAAAGAGGATTATGGGAACAGGAAAGGGAAATCATTAGAGGTTTGCAGCAAAGGCCACCTGTGGCAGCACAAAGAGAAGAGATGGTGATGGGACTGAGTGCAGGAGTGACAAGCAGGCAGGGAGCAGAGCAGGACACGACTCCAGGTGAAGCCAAACTCCCACAAGCTCCAGTTCTGCTCTCTGTTCCAGGGAGCACAGAGAGCACCAGGATCTGAAGAGACAAGATAGCTGTTATCTCCAGAACAGAGAGCTATGAGGAAAATGTCTCACTGCAGACAGACATCAGGGATTTGATTGTTTCCAAGGAAGATTCCATATAACTTGATAGGGAAGAAAAAAAACCAACCCAGTCACTGACAGTAAAATACAAATGCAGGAAATGGGTGGGGAGGCTCATCCAGCCACAAAATCCTCTCATTTTTCCCAAATGATGGAGTAAAAAAATAATTATGCTTCTGTATACTATGTCCATCAGTCAGTACTACATAAGGAAAAAGGTTTAAAGGGAAAGTGTTAACAGCTCAGACCTTCCCATCTGCCTGGTACTTCCCTTAAATGCAGTACTCTTGTTTTAGCAGTTATGTTAAAAAGACCAAACAATTCAAAGAGAAGTTGAAAATAAAAAAATCAGCAGTCTGCTCCTCGTTCTGAATGATGGTGGCACTGCATACATCGTGGCAGGGGAATTACAGCTCTAAACCACTCTGCAGGTTATCTGCAAACATGGGAGTGAATGTCACTGCCCAGAGCAGCTGTGGCTGTCCCTGGAGCCCTGGAAGTGTCCAAGGCCAGGCTGGACAGGGCTTGGAGCAAGCACCCTGGGCTAGTGGAAGATGTCCCTGGTTGAAATTGGCTGATCTTTAAGGCCCCTTCCAACCCAAACCATTGCATGGTTTTATGAAAGATTCCCACTGGCAGCACAGCCTCCCAAAGCTGGAGTCAGTAACATCCCCCTGTGGAATGGAAAGTGACTTTTCCTGCACGGGCACAAGCTCCAGCTTGCTTTTGTTTTTGTAAACAATAGAAGGATTATTTCTACTGGCTCATCAATTTGGCTTTGCATTCACAGATGTCCACAAACATCCCTGCTCTGAAGTACTCAGTGTAAACAAGGTGTAAGACATGGCAGAGCCCAGCAGAGTCTCCCTGGTATCTCCCCTGGCTCAGCCCTGGCCAAGTGACAGCCAGGAGAGATAGCAGGGAGACTCTGCTGGGCTCTGCAGAGTGAGACAGCTCTCTCACAGTGAGAGCTGCAGGCACATCAAGCTGCTCCTGCCCCAGCACAGCAGGAAAGGAACCAAGCACAGGACCCTCAGCAGCACAACCACTGACAGCAGCTCTGCTGGCCAGCCTGGTGTTTGAAGGGCACCTCACTGGTCTTGGAATTACCTAAAAACGACGCTGCTCCCATGTGATAAGAGCCCATGTTCCAGAGGGAATCAGTGCTCCATGCTGGCAGGACTCAGCTCCACAGGGCTGACAGGGCCTGTTCTAGAGTGTGAAACATTTTGCATTAATTATCTCTAAGCCTTGCAGGCAAGATAACCAAGTCTGGGAGGCAGCAGGGGCGTCAAGTGCAGCCGTGCCCCCGGCGTGGGTTTGGGTCCCTGCCAGCCCCGCAGCTCCTGGGGAGCCTCAAACACAAGCAGCAGCGAGCTGTGCCCCCAGCAGGGCTGGCACACACAGCAAGGGCAGGGAGCTCACTTATCTCCACCCAGCACGAGCTCTGGACACACAGGATCATCTCACAGCAAAGCTGCTGCAATGCAAGAGCTTCAGTTTTATATCGGGAACACACAAGAGACTACCAAGTCTAAAGAGAAAGCATCAGGCTGTATTTACATCACCTTTCTCCACATGGCCTGGCAAAACTCAGACTTAGGAGAGAAAAGTTTCACAGCCAGCCTCCTTCTTTGATAAAACAGATATCAAGCAATACAACCAGACCAGTATCCCCACTTTAAATGTGTTCCAAATTACATACCTGGCAGCACTGCTTACAATTTCCCATAATTATTCATTTAGCCAGAGGCACTGCAAGTATTAAGACAATTCTAGAGTTAATATTATCTCAGACATCACCAGATATTATCCCAGAGTCTCAGCAGTTCAGATACAGAGAGTGTGCAAATATACTATCTGCGAGACATTGAAATGTCATTTAAACTGTAAGGAATAATGAAATTTTCTGCCTTGCCACCAGACTGGTTGAGGACAGGCTATAATATAGGCCATCACTGGTGTTTTTGCAGGGTCTGTCACAAGTGAACAAAAGGGCACCTGCAAAGGGACAGGCTCTCACACCCTTCAGATGGTCTCATTTTCCCCTGCCCACAGGGGCTCTTGCTGAATTCCATCCATCTCTGTCTGCCAGCCCAAGCCTTATCTGCCCAGACATCAGGGATATGAAGAGACATTGTTCAGTCTCCTGAAAATGCCAAATGAACCCCCCCTGGAACTCTGTCAGGATCCTGAAATTCATATCCCTATGGCAGTAAGTCTCTGCTCTCTCAAAACAGAAGGCTCAACAAGTTACAGCCAAACATGAAAGCAGAAGATAAGAAAGTGAGATCATACAAGAATGACACAGCTGGCAAAGCACCCAACTAGTCCATCAAGAAGAAAATAAATTGTTCTTTGCTCTAAAATTCAGATGCAGCTTCTATTAATCTCAAACAGCTACTGGAGCAACTAAACTGGTGATCTTTGGGGAAAGCTTGAAGCTGGTAACTGAGATCACCCTGGTCACTGACCAGCATATTCTGAGAGCCAGGGGTGGAGGATAAAGCAGAGGAAAGGCACATTCAGGCTGTACCAGAACTTAAACTTCAGGGGTTTAGCACAAAAATAGTGATTCCTTCCTTCCTAGAAAGGCAACTAACAATGAGAAACATTCCTCCATACCTGATATGCACTTTCAGGCAGCTTGAAAAAAAAAAAAAAAAAAGACTGAATTCTTATGATATAGAATTGACAGTCAATTTGATTTTAATAAAATATTCAGGACATGAAAGAGTCTAGGTTTGATCAGCCCTGACTGGTAAGACACAGGAGCAATAACGATGATGGCGTTGAATACTAAAGCAGAATTCATTAATGCAGAAACAGCTCCAGTCAACAGGCACAAAATTGCATAAATGGTCCAACAATGAGGTTAGATCACAAACCCCCTCCAGTTCAGGAAAAGAACCCTTACAAATGGACATTTAGGTGCAATAATAAGAAACTCATCACACTAAAGGCACCATCCATTTGCCCAAACCACTCTTTAAAAAGTCATGGGTTACAAAAGAACTTGAGCTTCAGAATCTGCCTGGAGACAAGAGAGTAAGGCTCAATTGCACTTTTTAGTGTGTGTTTTATAGCATCTCACATATTTCACCATTTATTATTTCATTTTCAAGGTTATTTATAATGAGTGCTTCAATTATACACTAGTCAGTGACCTCCAATCATAGGGAAATAGCTTTGAAAAAGCAAGCTCAGGATCAGGGAACAAAAATACTCCAGAGGAAGTTCTGAAGGAAATTCAGAGCAAAAGAAAGTAATCTTGCTAAGTGTTAATAGTGCCACCCACTTTGCCTGTTGTGCACACTGCTCTATTACAGACCATGGCAACAACGAACTTTACACAGCTTTTATTGCTGAATACCTCATGACACACTTGTACCCCAACTCCCCACAAGCCTGGGCAATCTGTGCACAGATTTTATTTCATCCAGATCTGGCAACACAACTATTCCTTTCAGGCTAAAACTTAAGAGCACAATGCTACCATGAAGTTTCAGGTACAAACTGAAAAACACACCTGAACATGGCAGCAAAAGGCCCTCACTCAGAAGAACACAGAAAATATTTTATAATCATCAGCAAGATGAATAAGATCTACTAAATTTCTTTCCAGCCTTTATTAGCTGGGTAGCTCTTCTACCTGTCTTGGGAGATCTGAAAGAATCACAGAGGTCGTAAAGTTAACAGAGATAAAAACAAACAGCACCATCCAACAGTTTCATGTGCTCAGTTTATTATACACTTTTATAGTAAGAGGGAGAAGCCATAAATAACTCCATTAAAATCTCATTAGCTCTGATCAATGAGTACAGAAGATAATGGAAGAATGTTAGTAAAGGAAAAACAGGACCATTTTCTTCAGGACTTGGGTAAAAATTGACCTAAACTTTAACTAATCTTCCACCTTATCTGCAACAAAAGACAGATGAGTGTAAACACAACAGCAAAAACACAACATTTGTTCACGGAATTAGTCCTGGATTAATCACTGTTTTCGTAAGGAAGAAACAAACCATTTGCCCAACACATCAAAGACTACTCAATTTCTAAACTTCGAGTCAGTACTCAAAAAAAAAAAGTGCTCAGTCTGTGCAAGATCTTTTATGCAACAGCAAGGAGGAATTCATGCTTCTGTCTCTCAATAGGAGACAGAAGTATCTCTGATTTTAGCCTAAATAAGCCAGCTTTACACAGTTACACCATCCATGCCCATACTGACCGTTAATCATTTCCTTTCTAACAACTCCTGGAAACAGCAGGCAACTTCATCAAATTTAAGAGCAACTAGAATTTAAAGATCTTGGAATTCCTACATATTTCATGAAAATAAGCAGAGGGGTGACTAATGAGCCTCCTGGGACAAGGCTGGCAGGACAGAGCTATTGTGTCCTGGCTCGGTGGGAGGCCAGGGCAGGCCCCCACCAGCCAGCTGATCCATGCTAATTCCAGCTGTGGATACACCTCGTGCCTGGTGGAGGTGTCAAAGGATGTGGGGAAGGACAAGAGCACAAGGCTTGGGAAGCTCATAAAGTCTTTTTTCCTCCTTTCCTCACAGATACCAGACAAAGCAGAGACTGGAAAAGCATTCCCTGCACAGCAAGCCTTCACTGCAAACAGGAAAACCACACTGAAAAATGAGTGCTGGGTTCAAAAAAGTCTGAGAAATCCAAGTCCCTGTGAACAAAATGCCCCCCCTTGCAATGGAGAGGAGCAGAAAAGCAGAAATGCAGCACCTGGAGACTACTCTGGACATGAGAACCCCCCTTCTGTGCAGGTGACAGAACACAGCCCTGCCCCATAAACAACGGCTGATGGGGAGAATCCAGCAGGCTTAAGGGGAACATAAAATGCTTTAATCTTGGAGTTCTGGCTTTCAAAGGGCATTATGGGGATTCTGAAACCAAGAGAGTGATGTACTTACACTGCAATCCAACTGGCAGTCTTGTAAACATGAACTGCTATCTATATAGCTTAAAGTATTACAGTTTGTTAACCATAAATCAAATAAAACACAGCACCATTGTTTCAATTTAAGTGACTTCTTTTATGTTAATAAGTCTGAATGTTTCAAGTGACTTTCCCCCCATATTTATTCTGAAATTCCACAGTGCTTCTTTCACAATGATTCTAAATACTGCATGAGCTGAACTTCACATTTATAAATATTTAAAAAAAAAAAGAAGCTTTCCAATAAAACATCTTATTTTCATTACTTGGTGTTTTTGATACGTTGAAACCAAACAGATCATGGATTATAAAAGAAATCAAGAACAGCTTACTTATGTAGATGATATTATGAAAATATTCATAAGAGAAAACAGACTTGGAATTAATAGTGGACTATAAAAAGAAACTGAACAGTATTTATATGTTTTAAGAACAGTTTAACAGAGCTCTGTTGCCAAAATAGCTCCAGAAAGTTGCATCCAGTCCAAACACCTAATAATGGCACAGCTTCCAAAGTCATATATGATAAACACAAATAATGAAAGATGAATAGATAACTCACCACAAAACAGATGCAGAGAGAGATTCTCTAAACTGATAGCAATATTGGCTGTGCTACAGAAATGGAACACTGACAACTGTTCTGTATTAGCCCTATCTCCCTCAAGTTTCTTTGCTGCCATTACCTACAACTTGGTCTTCACCATCACTGCTGGTGATCTAGGAGAAAGCTCTTCTCATGCTGGAAATTCGACAATTTGTGTTACAGTATGGGAATGAAAGGTACTCACACAGCAGGGCAGAAAATGTGAATTTTAGCGTCAGGATAATGCTAGTGAAGTCCTGTATTACAAAAATAACAACAATGGCAGGGAGCAGGCTTAAAGGCACAATTACAAACATTACTCCAACATGATCCTACCCCTTTACAATGGAATTTATCCACCAAACCACACAGTGGGGGTGATGAGAGTTTAACTCTTCCACTGCTGCATGGCTGCCACTGACACCCAGAACACTGGAAGGGAAAACACCACCTGCAGCCCTCTCAGTCCATTCTCAGTCTGAGCAGGGAAAGACACCAAACCTGAGCATCTTGCAAACTCCCGGCAGGAAAGCAGATTTTTGCAAGGGCCAGAAGTGAACAGCCTGCTGCCAGCTCCTCCCACATGCCCTGTAGTGTTTGGGCAACTGCTCCCAGCTGCTCAGGGGCACGACTGAACCAGGGGGGTGGCCTGAAACTGCAGCAGGGTCCAGTTAGATTAGATACAGGAACAGCTTTTAACAATGAAGGTGATAAAACACTGGAAAAGGCTGCCCAGAGAAGCTGTCTGTGGCTGCCCCACCCCTGGAAATACTCAAGGCCAGGTTGGACAGGGCTTGGAGCAACCTGACCGAGTTGAAGATGTCCCAGCTCATTGCAGGAGGGTTGGACTGGATGCCTGTAAAGGTCTCTCCCAACCCAACCTGTTCCATAATTCCATGCTCATGCCTCATAGGAATTATCATCATTATTAGGCTAGCTGCTGAGCAGGTTGGAAACAAAGCAGGATGTTCCCAGCCTGGAGCTCAGCTTCCCCCTTGGACCAGAGCTGCACATTCCACCTTCTCCAAAAGGCAGCAACTGCACGAGCTCATCCTTCCCCTCATCAAGCCAGAAATCCACTCAGCTGAGCTGTGCTGCCTGAAAAGACACGACACAGATCACTGACCCTTCTGCAGACACACAGGAACTGCCTCCCAACAACTTTGGAAAATCAAAGCAGTAGCCTGAGGGGGAAAAAAAAAATGGCTTTCTTCTTTGCCTTCTCTGCCCACAGCAAGGTGCATTCAGACACAGCCTGAAGGAATCTGAGCTATAGAAAAGTGATGGAATAAATAGGAAAAAACAACAGAGGGCAAGAGAGCAAAAACATCAAAGGAAACTGCAGCTAGCAGCTGGAAGGAGAGATTAAATCCCTTGTTAAAAATCCATGTTTTACAGGGCTTGCTAAAACATACATGAGGGGGAATTTCTGGTATTATCCACACCTGTCTATCACCTTTCTGAGCCCTCAGGGCAGTGTTTTGCCTTAAGGCTCTTAAGTCAGTGTACTGTATTAGCTGGGTATTGTTATTTACAAGTGCTCTGTGTGCACCTCGTGCCTTACAGACACCTGAAGTGACAGCTCAGGCCTTAAACAAGATGCAGGACCTAAGGAGAGGCACTGGCAGCAAACAAACAAATTGTATTAAACACATGCATCAAAACACTCAAAGAGGAGACACACAGAACGTGCCTGCAATTATTAGTTACTATTTTAAAATCCAAGAACTGTGATTTAGGGTGTAAGAGCAGAAGACTCGGGATGAAAAGATATAAATTTGGGGGTTCCACCAACAGTCAATGTAGTCTTTGATAAACTGGTAAATTCCTGCCTAGGTTTTAAGGAAAATGATAGCCTTTCCTGTTTTAGTAGCATAATAAATTGCTCAGAATCTCCCAATAGTTTCTGAATCAGACCCAGAGCTCGGGTTTGAACCAAAAGGTGTTTATCTGAGCTGTGCAATTCTGAAAGAAACAAGTAAGACTGTACAGAATTACCCAACAACACAGGAGGAATGAGTCAGCTCAATTACTTCTCACTAGGAAAATGTGAAAATTTATTGCTGTCTGAATTTTTCCTGTTCAAATAAACTCTGTGATTTATTTATTTTTTTTTATACAACTCAATGGCTAAAACCTGCAATCTCTGTCTCATCATACTTGTAGACAAGTCCTAATCAACCTTTAATTTTCTTACCAATGCACTCCTGAGTTTATTTGATGTCTTGGCTTAACACAGGACACTCAGACACTGAAATTCATGAAGTATTTTCCCCCCTAATCCTCTTCATTTTTCAACATCTTTTTGAACAAGCACTAGAATCAGTGTTTTAACAGAGCCTTACAAATGATGCATTTTAAGGTCATGCCACTTCCTCCTTCTAAATGATACTACTCTGCTTCTTCAGCTGAAGTGCACTCACCCTCTCACCTGCTCAGGTTCAAACTGTTCTCAAGCATGACCCAACCTATTTTTCTGAAGCTGTTGCCCTCAACTGTCTTTTATTCTCCAATCCATAACTGTGCTCTACAAGCTTTTACTGAAAGTGTCATTTTAGACTAGCTCGTATTAAATAAAATGCACATTGTTCAAATCAGTACTTACAGCCAGTCTGAGGCAGCCTGTGCAATTCATTCTATACCTTTAAATAAATAACATGCCACAAAAAAAATTCTAACAGGGCACATTATGTATTTTCTTACAGATTTTTAAATATGCATTAAATTAATCTCAAAGACCATCTGA
Source organism: Sitta carolinensis (assembly GCA_032173965.1). Classification (NCBI taxonomy): domain Eukaryota; kingdom Metazoa; phylum Chordata; class Aves; order Passeriformes; family Sittidae; genus Sitta; species Sitta carolinensis. The sequence continues at coordinate 17,320,037 of CM063293.1, forward strand.
AGTAACCAGTCTCATTATTGGTAAGAGCAGCTGGGACAGCTCAAAGTTAATTCAGCACTCCAGGCCACCAAGGAAGTGAATGGGAAGCAAACCCAGCACAGCACGAGTACTCCAAGCAGGCAGCAAACACTGCTGCACACTGAACTGCCTGCCAGCAGCAGTAATGCCAGCTTGTAAAACCTGCTAAGAAGGAATTACAATAATTGGGGATTGTAGTCCTGAGCTACAATAATTGGGGATTGTAGTCCTGAGCTGCTGCAGCAAGTGCTCACAGGGCAGCCAGGGTGCAGCCTGAGAAAGCCCAGCTGCCTCCTGTGCTCCAGGTGTGACCACGAGCAGCACCAAGGGTTTGGGTTTGTCCTTGTACCTGCATGGCTCTTATCAAAGCACAACAGCAGAGGAAAAGGAGAGACTTCAAATTAAAAATCGACAAAATTGGAGGGGGTTTGTTTGGCAAGGAGTGTGGTGAGAATTACGTGGCTTCAGTGCATCCACAATGACATTATCGTTAAAAAGCTATTGTCAAAAATATAATCCTGTCATTACAAAACAGATCAAGTTCAGGGGTTTTGTGATGGGGTTGTTACACCACCTCATATGTGAGCACAACTGGCTACAGCAGAACATAAACTAAAAACACATGCTAATGGCAAAGCTGCTTTCAAAGCAGCACCATGAAAGCCATTTGGCATTTCTCTGCACCACACACTCTGAAAACTGGAGTTTTTATCAAACCTGAAACTACTGCAGCCTCCACTAAACTAACGCTGCCATGGGCAGCAATGAAGGTAAAGTCAAACCCAAGCCCAGCCAGAGCAGGGACAGCTGCCCATGACCCTGTGAAACAACCCCATGAGGGGCATTTTCCCTCACGCCTCAACTGGATGAAGTGCTTTAAATGTGCTGTACAAATCAGATTAATCCCACAGAGCCAAGAGGCAGGATTTTCATCCAGAATATATTACTGCTTATGCCTTTGTTCTTTGGAATCACGGCTGCTGGATCCAGGAGGTTAACAGCTGAAAATTAGCATATTCCTCCAACATTTGAGAATGCTTTAAAGCACCAATTCATTTTTATTATGTGTTGACACATTCCCTCTTCCCCCCATCACAAATCAAAAATTTCATAAACTAACATTAGCAGTGCACCATTTGAAAACCTTTTAGGACAGTTTTGTTCTTGAATGCTCCTATCTGAACTCAGTATTTTCACAGCAGACCTGCTGAGAGTACAAGAGTAACTCCACTCGCTCTCCATTTAGTAGGACAGTCCTGAGTTTCAAAGGTTACAATTAAACCCTTCTTAGGAACAACAAAATGCCATAAAGGTGAAATAGGACTTCATGAGTACGGGAAGGGGATATTCAGAAGGAATTGTTCCCTGTGAGGGTGGGCAGCCCTGGCACAGGTGCCCAGAGCAGCACTGGCTGCCCCTGGATCCCTGGCAGTGTCCCAGGTCAGGCTGGATGGGCTTGGAGCAGCCTGGGATAGTGGGAGGTGTCCCTGCCCATGGCAGGGGTGGAATGGGATGGACCTTTAATGTCCCTTCCAGCCCAAATCATTCTATGAATCCATGAATATCAACCCTACAAGCAGCAAAAAAGCAAATACCAAAAGACTTCTAAAAGTCTGGCTTGTGTCTTCTCAAGTATTTTGAGCTTTTCAAACCCCCCAAAACACTAAAGAAAACAAAAATGCCAAGAAGAAACAGCTGCAAAAATGGCACAATCAAGATCTTTTCTACACACCCTGAAATGTTTTTCAAAGTTTTCCAGATTTTAGCAAATAATAACTAAATCAAATTTTTTCAGTTTGCAGATAAATGATCCATTTCATAAATTATTTTAACTTGCCATTGGAATGTATGTTGAAATGCTATTTATATTCATTGAAAGATCACATTTGATGACAGAAGCTTAAAGATGTTTGTATGTTACAAAATATTTTCCCAAATCTAGCAAAAGCCTGTGGTAAAACCAGAGCAATGGACTGAAACTACAATACTTAAAGCTGAGCTCTTTGCTCCCTTGTGCACTTTAGGATCTGATGTGACACAGGCAGTAACAATCCTGTATCTCACAAATCTTTTTCCCTCAAAGTCCTGGACTCCTTCATGCCTCTGCAGCATCAGGCCTTAACACTTCAGGGCAACATTACACTGTATTGATTAAACAAGGAATTCAGAAAACCTGGGGAAAAGAAAAGGGGGCCTGAACAATCACAGTGGATCTCATCACCTCCGTGACATGCTGTGAATGTAATTAATCCTACATTTATTTAGGAGAAATCCACATCCTACACATCAAGCAGCAACTCCCTGCTGGCTTCAGACTGGGTAATTACAGTGTAACAAGGACAAGGCTTCGATTGTTAGGAAGAGATGAAAAGGAAAACAGACCTATGAGGCCAACCCACCTTTCAGGGGCTGCCTCACCTGCAAACCAGGAGAAGCAAGCATGACACGCTCAGGAATATCTGATTTTAATTTAGTTAGTTCCAATAAAGACAGCAGCTTCTACAGAGACTGTATAAATGCCACCAAGAATCCTGTTTTTTTACTTTAAATCAAGGAGTCCATGCTTGAACTGGCATGTTACACCTACAGTCACCAAAATTAGCAACATCACATTTGTCTCAGGGTGCAGAGCACGTATTTGTGCAGGGTAACAAAGCAAGTTGCAGATACAGTTCCACAGAACACATAAAGGCAATTTAACAGCTCAGCTGTCTCAGCTCACAGCTCTCCTTCACTGCACGTGTTGAAGCTACTACAAAATACAACACAAACAATGATCTTTATAAACTCATGCCAAGTTAAAAAGTAGAAAAACATCCTTGGGATCAAACATTCTTCCTGCACACCTCATACCCATAAAACTATGAGAAGCAAACAACTGTACAAGAGGCAGGCTGGATGGGTGAGTTACCTGCTCTTGTGGAAGTGTCCCTGCCCATGGCAAAGGGCTGGAACTGGCTGATCTCTACAGTCCCCTCCAATCCAAACCCTTCTGAGATTCTATACTGACAGCACTAAACTCTGGAAAACTGCCAGGAACACTCACAGCTTCACCTCCAATTCAGGAACACACATAATACACATTTACAAATACTGAAGTGGCACACCTTTAAAACTCAATATGCATGTAAATATTAGGTAAAAATACTTCAAACTACCTGGAGCTGTTCCCTTAAGCAGGGGTGCAGAGCTGCCTGTGCTGCCTGCCTGGCCAAGGACTGGAGGAGGCTGTTCAGCCTCCCACTCATGTCATGGCCAGCAGGCACAGATGTACAACAGCAGCCAAAACCCACAGTGTGAATAGAGCCTGGCACAAAGGGGAGCACAAAACACTGGAGAAAGACATCAGGCCACACAAAGGAACCTCAGCACAGCAAGAGACAGTGGGGGAACTATTCTGACTTCTCTAAAGGACACAGCTCCTGCAGGGTCACAGACAGACTCCTGACAGAAGGGAGAAAAAGCTCCCCTGCAGTAAAGGCACACCTGGATTGCCCTGGGCTCTGCTGCCCACATTGCAGCCATCAACAGAGCAGTGGTTTCCCCCAAAATCCTTCTGCTCTCCCTCATCCCCTTCTGCCTAAGGAAGGTGTGAAAGATGGTGAAAACCCCAGACTTAGAACACAAATTCAGTTCTAATTTCACCTCGGAGAGGCTGCCATATGTATCAGAGTGGCTTGTAAAAGCTCGGACCTAAAGAACAAAAGCATGCAAACCAGGCAAATTAAATTTAATTTTATTATGGAAATGAAAGCAATAACAGAAGTGACAGCAGGGTGGATGATAAGCTCACTTAGCAGGGGCATCAAATGAAGTGATGACATGTCATTATGACCTCAGGGGTTAAAGATGCAATTTTCCATCTGGCTGCATCTGGCTTTTCAACAGAAATGTTGACACCACCTGCTGAGATTTACCACAAGCTGCCTCCATAGGTCTTTGTCAAGCTTTTGTTACTCAGGTTAACATTTACTTTTCCCTCTTTTCTGATAAGTTTGGCTGAGCAACATGCTCCCTTTCTTCAAAACCTAACACTTAAAAGGATTTACATGCCACTTTACACAATGGATGGAATTATTAATAGTCACTTCACAAGCAGCTTGAAGGAAATACTAGGATCCTGGAAAGCAGGTGAAACTGTCTTTAAGATTGCAAGCAGAAAGATGAAATTTTAGCTATACTTGCTAATATATTGCATTGTCTAACACATTTGGGAATCTACTTTGCTCTTAGTAACAGGCACCTGAATAAAGTAATTTTTCTGAAAGAAAAAAGAAACCCAACCCCTTAGAATTGCAGACCTAGCTTGTATCCCCATCCCACGACTGTTTGCCACCTGTGTGTGTTTTATACAGCATCTTCATAATTTCCAATTCCAGATACACTGTGCTTAAAATAAAACAGCTTTTGCCAGCCCAGTGACACATTCACTTATTCATCTGATTTACCCACAGCCAAACTATGATCTCAAACCAAATTTGTAATCAGCTATTGACATACTGCTGGCTATAAGGATTGTGTTTCCACATGGAATATTTAAAAGCTAGTACCTACCAGGGGTGTTTCTCTTCATCTGGAATGGGTCTGTGTGCTCTCTTTCACTGGATATATTCATTATGGTTTTGCCTGTACCAAACTTGCTTCCTAAACCCAGAGATCTGTGCCAGCACAGGTGAGCTGAAGAGCTTGTTTCCAGCTGGTTTTAAAGTGCCCAGGTTCTTCACTAAAAAGAACCTACAAGGTTTGTTTTAATTGTTTGAACAGAGGCCCCAACCTCCACCAGCAGTTTGTTGCTTACAGGGAAAGAGGAGAAGAAAAGAAAACCCTCCATGGATTTTGAGAGCATCCTCAGCCACAAAAAGACAGGAGAAAATGGAGACAAAGGAATTTAATGAAGCCTGTATGGAGCAAATAATAGTTCCACAAAACAGGGGAAGCACCCAGACTGACTGGAGATGGAAATAGCTTTCACACTGAAAGACCACCACAGTAACACATAAATATCTTCCCCTCCCAAAACTCTTCCACCACCACATCAATTACAGAATCACAGAATGGTTTGGATGGGAAGGGGCGTTAAAGCTCATCTCAATCCACCTCCCTGCCCTGGACAGGGACCCCTCCCACTATCCCAAGTGGCTCCAAGCCTCATCCAGCCTGGCCTTGGACACTGCCAGGGACCAGGGACAGCCACGGCTACAAAGCTGTGCCAGTGCTTCAGAGAGAATTACCAGAGGGATGTCACAACCTTCTTCCCCTGAAAGGGAAGATGCACCACCCTCCTCTCCAGGTGCCTCACCTTGGGGAGCTGGGACCCCTTGCCTTGCACAGACAAATCACCACCCTGTCAAGATATGTCCTGAATGACAAGTGAGCTGAGTTGTTCCTTTCAACATAAAGGAACAAAATCAAGTGTTCCCATTCCCTCTGCACTTGCTGAACTTCAAACACTGCTGAACTGCACAGCAATGACTGCAGCATATGCTTAAATGCTGTCCTGATTCAGGCCTAAAAATAGGACTGGGTTCTGCAGCTCCTCTCTCTCTTGCTCTCCTAATGACAGACAGCCATTGTGCCATGTCACTCTGACAATAAGATAGCTTAATTGCCCTCTTTCCAGCAGCTGTCAGTTCTGCTTAACTGGGACATGATGTGAGAGTCTGGGAGGAAATGTGTTAATCTATCAGTCACTTATAGCTACTGTGCATTTTCCTGGGCTGGATTTAAAGAAAACTGGGTTTTATGACTGACTTGCTAGACATTATATTCATTGATATGGGCAGCAGAGGTATTACTGCCTAATGACTCATTTCTTTGTGAAAGACCCATGAAATAACTTTCCCCTTTATTTACTGCACTTTTTCTACTCAACTTCAACCTGAATTTCCCCATACCTGGTGAATTTCCCACACATTTAAGGTGTAGTTGAAAAAGGCCTCCTCAAATACGACAGTGTAAAATGAACTGTCTGTTTCAGGAATTAAGCAGGATCAATGAATCAAAACGTTTGGAAATACCTGTGATTGTTTTAAGTATTTTATATATTGTTACCTATAGGAACAGAGTCACTGAAAGCACACAGAGAAGAAGAATCAACATCTACAAACCATCAAGAACAGCTATGAACTGAGGGTCTTTACCTCTCCAACAAGTACTGCTAAGGTCACACCTAAATATAACAGCCTGTGCAGTTCTGTCTCATTCCCCTTTCTGATCACAATTTTTACCAAATTCCCTCTATATCCCCTTCATTCTCTGTGCACTTCAGGTATTTTGCCCCCCCCCCCCCCAGTCTCTTGTTAAATACAAACACTATTTTAGCCACTGGTTTAGGAGGCTGCATTGCTGTATTAACAAACAAGACAATGACATTTTTTTGTGTATATTAGTCATGCCTGTTCCAACTCACACCTTTTGTGGGCTTTCAGAGAAGGCTGTGAAGATATAAAAAGGAAGGAAAAATAATACAAAAGCTGAACAAAAACCAGAATAAATCTGACAAGAACAATATAAAGCTTAGTAAGATTTGAACATGCAGCTTGCTTTAATCATTTAATCCACTTCCCACTGTTTTCCTACTGATACTTTTGGTTTTAAGCCATTAAAACATGCTGGTATTCCAACCAGTCTGGCTGCAAACTACCCAAAACTCTGGAAATAAGCCATGCTGACTCCATTAAGAGAACACAGGTGAGACACAGAAGTGCAGGGGTTTTGTCTGGAGGTGGCAGAGTCCCTCCTTCCTCTCAAGCAGTGGAAGCCAAAGCTTCCCACAGTGCCAGGGAAAGCTGCAGGGGCAGGAGCACAGAGCACATGGGGATTTGTGACACTTGTTCTGGTGTTAATAATCAATTGGTGCAACTGCTACGGCCCATAAATCAATGTTCCATGCAGCTGGGAATGCTTTGCATGTGCTGTCAGTTTTGAACTGGAACCTCCTTCCAACCTTTATCCTGAAGTTACATAAGTGCTACATAAACATTTCTCTTCCTCAGAAAGATCATAACACAATGAGAATTTCCCAGAAGTTGTTTTTTATCCCCAACCCCCCATTAAAATATTAATGAAAAACTCACATTTTTATTTAAAATCCAGTTCCTCCCTCCCTCCCTCCTCCAATGGTGTCACTGTATTAATGCACTGAATGTATTTGCTTCTGTATCAAGAACTGCTGGACACAGTTACTAAATGAAAAATACTGATCATATTCCCACATATAGGAGACAGAATTATTTTAGTGATATTTGTTCACAGATGAAGTATGCTAAAAACATCTCCCACACCAGTCACTACTGAAGAACTTACTTGACTTTCTGGATCCAGATGCAGTAGTCTGTAATGAAGAGATCATTAAGGATGTAGGCAAGTTCACTCTCCATAAAAATCTTGTGAATGTCCAGCAGACACTTCAAAACTGCAGCTTTCCCTGGAAACAGATTTGCGTTTTTATGATTCACAAGAAATCAAACCAGATCATCTTCATCACCTCACACCTGAGGGTTTAATAACCACAGTCTCTACAGCCACCTTGGAAGCTGGGGTTGACTGCCAGGCTGGGCACAGCAGCACTGGGAGTGTGTCCTTCAGCATCCCTGGGGAGGGGGAGCCCTGGGCTCAGCAGGAATCTCTGCAAGCCCAGAGCCTGAGCCCCAGCCATGCATGAAATTCCCCACAGCTGGGGCAGCCCCTTCCCCCAGCCCTGCTCTGAGCAGGGCACTGCAGCTCTAAAAAAACTCAGCTCAACAGCAGCTCACAAATAACAAGAAGTGGTGCCCCATCATCTCTCTTAAGAGGAGAGTTTTTCCCTTTATGCCTACACAAATACCAGAGCTGGGAAATAATAAGGTTGGGAACACACAGCTCCCAGCAGGGCCAAGCACATGGAATTGTGTGAGGCCATGGAATGATTACCTAACAGCACACCAGGGCCTGGAACTACGGAGAACTTTTCCTGTTCTGCTAGTCACAGAATAGTTTGGCAAAAATCAAAGAAAAAACTCACTGCAGCTTCAGGAAGGAGCCATTTGACACACAGTCAACAAATACAGTGAAAGATGAAGAATGTGTTCTCACTCCACAACCAAAAATCTTTCTGTTGTCAGTTTGACTTTTCCTTCATGTGCAACATTCCAATTAGCTGGAAACACCCCCCTCAGTTTTCTGGTGACAGTTGCTAAAGGGTTAAGTGCTGGAACACTTAAAAAAAAATTATTTTCATCATTTAATGGTGGGGAAAAAAAACCCACATTCAAATGAAAACAGCCACCACTGCAAATGGAATCTAATAACCCTCTCCCAAGAGGCTGGCTCCTCCTAGGCTATGAAACCTGAACAGGGATGAAATTACATTTTACAGATTTAGAGGAGAGGAAAAAAAAAAGAAAGAAACAAAAAAGATCAGAACTCCCCCTGCCGTTCAAGCACAAAATTTGTTTGCTTATTTGTAAGTATTTTCATGCTGAAAAAATACAGCCAGAAAATGAGAGTTAAGGGTGAGGAAGATGGCAATAAGGAGAAGAAATGGGGAGAGCAAAAAGCCATGGCAAACAGAACAGAAAAAACCCACTGGTTTTGGAAACAAAGCCAGCAAAGAAAACCTAAAACCCCAAATATAACTTTTCAACTGTATCCCCATCAATGCTTGTCAAACATCACTGTTTTGACTAATAAGAAGTGAGCTCTTTTACAAAGAAATGATGTGTGGAATTAAAATTTTGCTGATTTTTTTCAGGTTCCAGCTGTCAAGCTGTCAGCCCAAACCATTTCCAACATCCACTCCTGTTACTCATCTGCCAAGTAACAATGTACATCAGTGAATGTTACACTAATTCACAACCAAAAATGTCTTTCTTCATAAATTAAAAAGTTTTGGATTATAGCAGCTTAATGGGTCTCTAATGAGGCTGCAAATCTTGCCAGACTTGAAACAGGGAATCCTGAACAGGCAAACTATCAAATGTCTGCTTTTAGAAGGTGGACCCATGGGATTTAACAGTTTTTGCATAGTTACAGCTCTGCATTATACTGATCAATAAATAAACTGCTTTTTATGTGCAGATACTACTTCCTGATTATTCAAAACCCCCCTCTAGATGTGTTTAAAAGTACAAATAAGAAAGCTCCCCGTGTGTGTAAGGGGCGAGTCAGAGGCTGTGCCTGCAGATCACTGGATCCTTCTGGGCTCCCTGTTGAGGGCTGCCAGACAACAGCCTGACACCTGAATTTATCAGAGCAGAAATCCCCGGCCTCTCTCACAGACCATTGCAAAAATGAGGATAAAATGTGACCCCAGCTCTGTATGTGCCATTTGATATGATAATCTGATTTTACACCACCATGACATTCTACCAGCTTTCATCCTGTGTATTTGGGAGGAAAGTTTAAGTCATATCTCCATTTTACCTGCTTTTTCCCCACAGACTTCTCTGTGTTTTTCCCACGTTTTCAAGGAGGAGCATTCACCTAAAGATAAACTGAACTCTGCTGTATCCTCTCTTTTTAATGGAATAGAATTCTGAGGCACAAGAAAAGAACTCCACAAACTTTTAAATTAAAACATCCTGGCAATAACTTATTCAGTCAGGCAATATTTCACTGGATCACTGAATGCTCACTGCAACACCATTTTCCAACATGATGTTAAAAGAAAAGCAAATTTCTTCCTTCTCATGTACTGTCCTCCTCAGAAAAAACCCATAGGCTGTCAGCACTGCATCACTGCAGTTTTGTTATCAGAATTTTCTTTTTCACACTTATGAACAGCAACATAAGGCAGTGCAGATAACTGAGGAGGGACAGCATCCATCTTCCCCTGAAAACTTCACTCCCTGACTGTTCTTATGTCAATAGGATTTTCAATCAGCAACAGTTTTTGGCAGTAGTAAAGATTAATATTGCCATTTGTGTGGGTTTTTAATCCTGCAACTCACAAGCATTTAAAATAAACCACTGAAGCACTGCTGCTCAGCGATCCTTCTGTCCAAAAAACAAACCTAATGCTTTTCTCACAGAAGTAACTCATGCTAAATAGAGAAGTTGCAGGTAACTTGAACAAGCCAAGGGGTAAGGATGGTTGTGTACAAGTTGCAGTCCCAAAGCACTCACCCAGCTGCAGAATCAGGACTGTGTCACTGAAGGCACGTGTCACCAGCCCAAAGTGCCTGTACAGGGGATAGCACAGCACTCTTCTTCCAAAGGACACCAGGACATCATGGGTGCTGGAGAAACTCTGTGTCAGTGAAAAATCTGCATTAGTCTGTGTGCATCAGTGAAAAATCTGCATTAGTCTGTGTGCATCAGTCAAAAATCTGCATTAGTCTCTGTGCTTGTTTTCCTTTAAGGAAAAAAGCCATAGCAGAATAAGAAGGGGGAAAAGGCAAATTTTGATTTATTATGCCTCTAAAAATCTGTATTTGAATAGATATGGAAATGTTCATGTTAAATAGAAACAAGACACTGCACACTGAGTTGGCATGGTAAGATAACAGAAGTCCTGTCCATTTCAGTGGTTTGGGATTAAAAAAAGAACGTAGAGAACATGGGAATAAAACATCTCACTCAAGACTTTGCCATCCTTTAGATTAAAGCAATAAATTACATCTGTCCCACATTATTATATATATTAAGGAGAACCTATAAAAAGCCTTTTAAGAATAAAGAAAAATTAAATCCATATGATATTAACCAAATACATGTGTACATATAAGATCTTTAAAAATGATACATGACTCTGCTTTTTCATGGAAATTCTAGATATTCAAGATAGAGATAAATATACCTGCCTGGGGAGAACAGTTCATTGTCCTCCTTCATGAGAGAGGAACACCTCTAATTTACTCAGGCCAGAGGCATTAAGGAGTTAAAGACTTTCTTAAGAGTGATTTTCCTTCTGGCTTTCACTTTTCAAGACAAAATGCTCCATTTATTAATTGATTTAAAAATACCTATTTCATCCTGAACTCTCAATCTATTAAAATTAATAAAAGCACTTTGCTGACAGCCAGCACTTCTTTGCATTCTGTGACTACCTCAACCCATTGTTCATTTTAATGGATCCCCAGCAAGCATTTAAATCATTTATGGTTTGTGATTTAATATTTAGAGGCTAAGGTGTGTACATGTCATGGCCAGCAAAATGGCAGGCAGCTCCAACAACCCAGAGCTGAGGCAGTTTTTCCTGCACAGAATGATAAAAACTCCCAGCCCTAATGGTTTGACTAACAGAGATAGTTATCAACAGCTTGGTGCCAGGATTGTGAGTTTTCTAGGTGTGAAATACACTGTTGGCACAGTGCTCTATCACAGGGTAAGCACATGCAGAAAAACTCATTCACTATGTTAGGACATGGATGTAGAAAAAAAAAATTGTGAATTAAGAGAGGGCATTTTAACTGCACTCCTTTGTAACCTGCTACTGCAGAATTCAAAAGAGAAGAAAACCTGTTGTCACAGGACTAGTTATAATTGAATATAACATTCACCACTTCTAGAAAAGTTTGAAGGACTGGACCCAAAAATCCTGTCCAACTTCAGTTTTGATCCTGCAAATTGAGACTCGGCTGAGTCATTTCAGGACTGAGCTGGGACAGGCCTTTCCACCTTCCTGCATTTTAGGAACTAATGGATTTCAGGCCAGGTCAAGTCCTTTCCACCTCCAGCTTCCAGGGAACAATCTGATTGTGGAGAGAATGGAATTCAGGGTTTCTGATCACTGCTGGTTCCAAAGGGTGAGCAGCAACTGAAGCAGGGATGTGGCACCTGGACACGGTTTAATGGTGAATGTGGTGATTGTGCTGGTAATGGCTGGACCTGAGGATCTTCAAGGTCTTTTCCAACCTTTATTATTCCAAGAGTAAGGTAAAAAGAAGGGGGCAGGTAAAGCAACATGTGCCCACTAACTTCTGGAGCCCAGAAATCAATTTCTGGTACCATTAAAAACAGGATATACGATTAATTAATCAGCAATACTGAAAGAGCAAACTTGGCACAGAAACAATATAAAATACCAAAAAAAACCCCAAGTAATCCAGCAAAAAGATAACACAAAACTTTACTTTTCCCTTACCTCCAGCCAGCACAATGTTGCACTCAGTTTCCTGATATTCCAAGATGATTCAACCTGAATTTAAGAGAAGACAGTAAAACAAGTCTTGTCTAATCCAAGACTGCTGGTAAACTATTTAAGATAACATTCTGGCAGCAATTTAAGGACCTTTGTGAATAAGAAGCAGTAATTACATAATGTGCATTGAAATGGCCACAGGACAGCCTTAAAAATTATATTGCAATGCAGATGTTGAATAACTGAGTTGGTTTCCATAGCAGGATGATCCAGGCCATGCACAAAACCTTTAAAATATAACAGCAATACACAGAGAAATGGTATTACAGTGGAATTCTGTCCCTTTGCACAAAGCAAGAGAGCCCTGAATCAACAAAAGCCAAGCTCAAATGCCTTGTTTCATGAAAACAGCTCAAGACTTTTGGCTTGCAGAGAGAGTCCTGAAGCCAGCAATAAATGTAAAATGTCATTATTCTTAATATGTGACAGATTCATAGTATTTGAGTCGAAGTGTGGTCCAGTGGGATGATTGGGGCAAAAAGCCAGAAAAGCCTTGATCTATAATCCTGTCTCTAGTAAAGATTTGTGTGCCTGAATGTCTTGGTTTTCCTATTAAATAGGAATAAAAAAAAAAGGGCAGGGAGGGAAAAGAGAAAAAAACCCAGTGTGTTTTCCACACACATCATACAGTTACTGCAAAACCAATAAAGAATTGTACAACTGTGGTCCTGGCAGATTTGCAATTCTGTGCAGCTCTAACAAGCAACACAACAACAATCCCAGATTATTCTGGTGAATCATTAGTCTGGACATTTTGCTTTCTACACTCCATGCCCTGTGTGTCAGAATGGTTTTGATTACATGTGCCAATATTTTGCTTAAAAGCATTGAAAAAAAAATCTCCTTGGTTCATATCAGCACAGGAGATGTAAGACACAAAGTTGTATCTGGGGAGTAATTCCAAGAGGGCAAGGTACCCACACAGAACAAAAAAGGACAATCACTTCGTTATATCTACATAAACCAAGATACACAAACCACCACTACCCAGAACTGTCTGGAATCTCCTGCTACTCCACATCTTTCCTATTACAATGCTGCTGCAGAAGAACAGAAGTATTTAGAAATCCTATTAATCCCCATGTGCACCAATCCAGAGATAGAAAGTCTTTCATTTTAGCTTCATCATGTATGTTCAATGCCTGGGAGTAAGTTTACTTGAAAAGCTAAGTTCCCTAAGTGGCAGTACAGGGTTCAGCACTAGGTTCCTGAAACATGTTACATTTTTTACTTTTTTTAACTTACATTCTTGTCCCCTTCATTGACACGGATCTCATAGCAATATGCCAGGAGAATATCAATTAATCCAAGATATACGTGGCGACGGCTCTTTTTATCCAGAAGATAAGATTTATTTGTGAACTTTCTCATCTGCTCTCTTTCTTCCTCAGAGAAGACAACTATAAAAAGTAAAAGGATAATTGATTATGAATTTAAAGCTGGCACATTCACTTTAGCAGGTGGTAATACTACTCCAACAGTGTCTTTAAAAAAGAGCGTGTAACTAATCACAAGTCACCCATCACTCAAGAAAAAGCCTAAATCACTCTAACTTTCCTTTTTAACTTTTTTTAAGCTCTGGTATGCTCATTTCAACGTCAAGCTCCAGCACAGCACTGGATGTACACTCTGATGCTTTTTGAACCTCTCCAGGTGCCAAGGATTTCTGTGGATGCCTGGATCTTACACAGGATAAATGCACAATCAGGAGCCAAGTAAAATGAGGACACTTAAACCCACACTGTATGGGACAAAACCCAGAGGCAAGTGACAATTTAGAAAGACTATGGCAGTTCTAACTCTGCTTTTTCTGTTTATGCAAAGCATAACCCCTTGAATCACAACTATAGACTATGTATCTATTCTATCAGTAAATCTCTTTATAAGTTGATTCTTCAATGTAAATGTGAACCACACTTGATTGTTAAACAGCAAAGAAACTCCCAGTGAAATGAACCAAATACAGCAGTAAAGTTTGCTTCCTTTAAAATTCAAACTCTGAAGTATCATAACATCTACAGCTGGACCATAAAGACAGAAATTCCAGGTCTATTAAATAACAGCAAACAAGATGTAGGCTAGACAATTCCCAAAGGTAAATGACACAAGATACTCATTAAGTTGCTGTAAAGAGCCAGGTGTTTTAAATAAAATATCCTTCTCTGAGAAAATACTTCAATGTTAAAAAAAAAAAAAAAAAATCTATGCATTGCCTGAAGTTTTTGAGCAATTAATTATCCAGGCCTGAAACTCATTATTAACATGTCCAAAGCACCACCTACTTTGTTTTCCCCATTCAAAACTTCCAAGTACATAGTGTGAAATTATCAGAACAATTAAAATTGTAATTACACTTCTGCTGTACTAAGCCTGTACACTTTTGTACACTTACACTGCCAAATTTTAGCTCACAATCTGTACCACAATCAGTATTAATCTAATGCAAAGCAGCACTTGCTGCTACTTATCAAGTAAGCTAAATTGGCAAGTTTTTTGTAACTTTGATTTAAAATCGTTTTGTGTATTTGCCAGTGGCAAAACCATGCCAGAGTATAAATGTGTGTTAATATATCCACATAAAGGAGTCAGACATTCATCTCACAAAGTTTCTGACAGATGAGACTGCAGACATTACCTTTACATTTTAATCATCTCTTTAACTTGTTTTAAGCTGGCCATCCCTCATGTTAAAAAAAGCAGATACTTCAAATTGTCCTCCAGTAGCAGCGTGTCAGTGAAGCAGAGTTTAATCTCTGAGGGGAGGATGAGGTCTGACAGCCAGAGGGTGTTTTGTTACAGCCCTACTGCTATTTTACACTGTGATAACACCACTTAAATCACTGGGAGATCTCTATCTCGAGACTGCTATGACACTTGCAGCTCTAAACGTGTTAGGGGCACTTAGATAAAATGTGCTGGACCCACACAGAGAGCTGAGTCAGTGGCCACTCAGGAAAGCACAGGTCAGGAAGCACCTCTGAGAATCTGCTGAGAGCAGAGCCTCAGTTTAAGACCCTGTCAAGCCAAGTCTTGAATCCCACAGCTCTGCTCTCCAAAGGGAAAGACCTGAGCAGAACTGACCCCTCCTCTCATTTTTTTTCCCTATAAACTAAAATACTACATTACAATTTTCCCATTTTTAAGTGTGTGACTTCTATCCCTGGACGTTAAGGAATCAGCAACATCAGATGAAGGAGGAGAATAGTCAGCAGAGAGAAGATGAGTCAGAATAAAGTTATTGATATTAATCAGTAGCAAACAAGTTTCTTTCCAAGCTCTTCCTGAGCCATTCCAAGAGGAAAGGCAGCACTACTCTGACTGGAGTCACCCAAATCCTCTGTGCAGGGTCAACATCTTCCCCATTGTTGGAAACTGCCTTAAAAATACTCAATAATAATGTAAACTTCAACAAGTAACTGAAGTAACAAAGCTGATTTTCTGTTAAATTGCTTGAATTTGTTGCAAGCTGCTGAGGTGTGAGAGGTTAGTGAACCTCCCACTTCTTTCCTGTACAGGCTCTGCCCCTCAAAAGGTGGCACTGAAGATTCAGCAGGAGTTCTTCCCCTCATACATGGGGCCCTTTTGGGAAAGTTGCAGATTGTGGCCATCTTTGGAACTCCCTAAAGCTCTGTCAGGTACAATGTGACCAGAAGAGCCTCAGTTTTTCAGGAAATGAGCCAGAAATCCTAAAAACACAAATCTATCCCCTCTGCACACCCATTTTCACACTAACCATGGTCACTCAAGTCTGGCTTGTTCATCCCTCCCCTGTCTTTGCAATTCTTCCATTCAAATTTTATCTCCTTCACTTATATTTCCTTCCCTCTTGAGCCTCCACCTCCAGCTCTCAAATCAACGTTTCCAGCACATTTTCTCCACATCACTTCTGACCTCCTTCCTCCAGGCATTCTGCACAGAACCACTGGACTTGGACAGCCTTTCCTGGATCTCACCATTTCCTTCATACCTATTTTTCTTACTATTCCTTAAGAAATCCACAGGTCATGCAAACATATCAACACCATACATCATTCTTTCTTCCTACTGTTCTTGCCTTTCAAAATCTGAGATATTTTAGAGTGGAGCCTCATCATTAGGAGTTTTGCATGAATAAAAAGCAGAATTTCCTCACATAACACAAACCTGCTCTGCAGCAAGGAAGGAACATAAGGTACAAAGCCCTGGAAACTGAGCAAAGCAGGTAGACAGCACAATTGCAGAAATTTGATAAAAAAAGAAAAGTAATCCATCTTCAACTTATGAATCCACCAGTAATGGCATATATTTGAGCCAAGCCTTACTGAAAGGTGGAAGTTTGAGAGGAAATTGCTTCTCCTTCCATAAAGAAATAAGAAAGAACAGTCATTGTAAGCATGAGAGGTTACCCTGAACAAAATAAGATATCCTTGGAGCATATCAATGTTAGATTAAATACATATGTCAGCCTGAGCCTTTGAAGATTACTGTGTTGCCTAAAGAGGAGTTTTTTACAGTAGTGCAATTGGAAGTAGATAAAAAATGAACTTTTAACCAAGCTGAATGTGACTGTTAGAAAATACAAACCCTTTCATCTGGAATCTGTAGAAGGCAAGACACTAATGTAAACTTCAGCAGCAGCAGCAAGCTTTCCAAAAATGTTATCCCCTCATGGGAAAGGCTGTGTAATTAATAAGGCTTTATGGAGTATTACTTGACTTGAATGAGACATTTTAAGTGTGAACAAAAAGGGCTGGAAGAGAATACACAGTAAGATGTACAAAATGGACAAAAGAAAGAAAAGACACTTGGGATAAGAAAAAAATTTTAAAAAGGCAAAATACACAAACCATGCACACAAGCTGGAGAAAAAGTAAAAAGGTCAAATAAAAATAGATTAAAATAAGGACAGAAGAGAGATGAAAACTTTAAATGTTAATGAGAAGAGATGAACCAAAAAGAAAAAAAAATTGGTAATGAGACATTAGAAGAACCTGATGATGTGAAAACAAAGAAAAAATAACCACAGATAAATATAAGAGCAGTAATCAACCAAAGAAAATTTTCAGTTAATTGCAATGTCATGCAAAAAAATAAAAAAGGCCATCTGTACTTCTAATTACTTCTTGCAGCCAAAGACATTCTAAAGACAAAAGTAATCTTGTTTTTGGTTCCAAAAAAACAGTGAAGATAACTGAAAAAACATCATTGTAAGTCAGGAAAAGGAAGGATTAAATTCTCTTCATTCAGTGTTTTTTACAGAATCTGCTAATTTCTATGTCTCTTTCCCACCCTAAACTCACTTTTACATTTAACTTGAGGAGCAAAGTGTCTTTATTGAACACCAAATCCTTCTCAGAGCACAAGGGAACTCCTGATGCAGTGCCCCACTGCTCTGGCTGGGTAAAGCAGTCTAAACCCCAGGGCACACACCCTGCTGAGGAGCAGACCCTGCTGGGGCAGCCTGAGCACCTCCTGCATCCCCCTCACAGGAGACCTTCCAGTAGAACCTGCACTCCCTCTCATGGTGGTTTCCTTCACCACACTCGGCTTTAGGAACCTCCACTGATTTCAGTCACTCCTTCAAACAGCACAAATGTTACCAAAACGGAGGTCTAGCCAAGGAAAAGGGTGGGTTTGTTGTCATTAGCATCACCCAAACTCCAGATTTGCCTCTTGTGTTACTTGAATTTCCTCAAGATTCAAAAACTGCATGAGCCTCTCCACTCAGCCCCATGAAGGTGAGATTTTGATCATTCTTATTAAATTGGTATCTGTTATAACAAATGGTTTGGAGCAAAGATAATCCTTTATAAAGTCCATTTTCTGTGTCATTTCCATTGAGAGGCTTGCCAGGCTTTTGAGGAGTTTGCTGTTGGTACTAAAACCCAACAACAAACATGCTTTTCCTCAGTACCTCAATTTGGAGGAAAAACATTCCTTCTCAATAAAATCATCCAGCAGCTCTTCACTTTAATTATATTCTTTAAGCCAAGCAAACAGGAGTAGTGCTTCATTTACTACAGGATAAAACCAAAAAAAGGAACCCCTCATTATTGTATTTTCAAACCTCTTGTACACCTCTGTCCAATGCTTTTTAAATCAAGTGTTTATGATGGACATAATTAAAAATTTATGGCTTCAGAGGCTGAAAAGAGACCAGGAATGAAGATCAGATTACATTCACAGCAAAATACACAGCATCTACCCAAATTCTATTGTTCTCCCAGAGAAAATGTGGAAGTGCAGGCATTATCAGTGCACTGAGAACCTCTGGTGAAGGGATTATCATCCTCTACTCCAGTAAGATCAGATTTTCATACAACATAGGAAATGAACAAAGAACAATAGAAGAAAATGCACAACAGTAAATTGTAGTGCTCTCTGCAATCACTGTGTGCAGGGAGGCAGCCTCAGTATCTGCTAACAGTGTTCCCACAAGGTCACCTACTCACCCTGCAAACACCCCTTCAGGTTTCTAAATGGACACAGTTTTCTTTGAAAAAACATCTCCAAGGCCCATACAGTAATGTAATAAAGTAATAAATTACAGACATAATAGAGTAATACATTCCCTTTAAGAACAATAAGCTATAACATGGCACCACAGAATTATCATTCAAGCAACAGATGTCCATATATATTTATATATATATATATACAAGTATATTCTCACCAAATGCACGACTGCCATGTTCCTGATGACTTTCTCCCTGCAAGGCTGTCATCTTTTTATGAGCATCAATCCACCAGGGTTTGTACTTTAAAAGATGCTTAATAGCTTCATCTTCAAAAAAATCAGCTCTAGGGAAAACAGAAAGAAGTTTCATATGCTATCTATTTCAATTCATAATATAGGTGGGTACATATTAACACATCCATAGAATACATCTCGCTTGGCTCCAGGTTATTTTCCATGTTAGAAATATGTTCTTTGACTTGAAAGCAGAAAATTAATAAAACCCCCCAATATTCTCCTATCTTTCAGTATTCCTTCCTTACTTCTTCCACCTTTCCTGAGCCATCCAGAAGCCCAGGCAATTAATGAGCTTGCAGCATGACATGAAGCTGAACCAACCTGATTTGTTCTGAATGCAGCTAAAGGAAAACACTCAAAAGCTTCTCAAATCACTTGATTCTACTGGGGAGCTCTCCCACTTAAGAGCCAGGGAATTTGTGGGGAGGAAGTGGTGCAGTTGAAGGGAAAAGGTGAAGCAGGAACAGGGATGGACTTTAAGCAAGGACATGCAGCAGCAAGGTGGGAAAAGAAAAGTTGTACTCAAGGAGAGATCACCTCCATCTCAGCACAAAGCCACTGTGGTAAAAATCTCAATCTAGGAATTCTGGGAGCATTTATCCTAAAGGATTCAAGTTCTAAGCCTCCTCTTACCCGCTGAGCTTTTCTTTCAAGATAAGCAATGGGATAAATACTGAGAATTTAAAAAAAAAAAAAAGAAACACAGGAAATTTCTCAATACCTTCTTAATCACCACACAAAACCTGAACACAGAATGCAATCTGCTAGGCTCTCACACTGACAGATTGTTTTGCCTCCCTTCAATGCCAAAGCAACTTGGAGGTATCAGCCAAGGTACATTTTCTTCAAGGCCACCAGAATAGCTGATTGCCCCCATTCCTATCAGAGCTCTTGCTCTCCTCAGGAAAACAGTATTGGTTGAAGAAAGGCTGGTATCATCTGTTCTGAAACAACCAAGACACAGCCATTAAACTAAATGGTGTAGCTCTACCAGGCCAGAACACAGAGTCTAAAATTGAAACTTGAAATTACTGCAATTTGCATCCCATTAGAGGTTAGGAACTACTTCAATTCTAGTGAAACGTAGTTCAAGAAAGCTCTGTTTTTTGTGTGTTACAGGAAGACATGAGGCTCCCTGTGAAACATCCAACTGAGGAAAAATTCCAGGTTTGTAAAGTTACCTTCTGAAACAACACAAAATGGGTTAAGCAATCCTGTCCCCACAAAACACACGACAGTACTAATTCTCCCCACTGGGGACTACCCTCTTCTGCCACCAGAACCATCTTGCAGGAATCAATCATACTAATAAATCTCATGGCTTTCATTTATTTTACTTATCTGCAGCTAATTTGACCTGAAATACTCCAACCTGAAAGGCACAAAGAATCATTTTCACCTCACTACATGGAATGAAGTGTGAAAGAAACACAAAGTCTTGGTCTGGACATTTTCCTTTCTGCTGAAAACATGTGCCATGTGATAAAGGCAAAAAACCGAAGTGGCCAAGACAAAATTTCATAACTTCAAAACTCAAATTCCCAGCTGCTGAATACATGAACTATGAAACAATGTTCTGCAACAGCTGACAGCAACCCCCCTTAAACACAGACTTAAGCAGTAATTAAACAGTTGAGTAACCCCAAAACAGATGAGGGATGTTTTCTGTCAGTGTCATACTAAGAACACCCACGAAGGCATGCTCTGCCCAAAAGTAAAGCTGTTCTTTCCCAAAGTGACCTTAGATCCAATCCTTTGTGAAAAGGGAATGTGTTTCAGAGGTACTTGGCCAGGTGAAGTCCATCAGTACTCACAGATAATGATCAGGCTCAAACTTGGCAGCCTCAGCTGCCAAACGTTTCCTCCTACGTTCCTCTGCAGGAGTTTGGTCTGGGTCCTTAATGTCAATAACATCACTGAGCTCATCCTGCAAATGGGAACAAAATTACTGGACCAAGCCACTGGTAAGGCACACAAGATTTATTCAGGAAGAATTTAAAAAGGATGCTTATCAGCACTGCACTGAAATCCCTAGAAAAGCTTCAACCTCCCTTTCAAGTCTTCCAAATTCAGGCTCCACTATGCAAATAAAGCATCAAAATTCCAAGAAAATGCAATATTTGCAGCTCCTTAGAATTCATGATACTATCAAGTCGTTCAGGCCATTTTATCATAAGGCAGGGAGGTTATTTTGTATTATGGTAAATTTGCAATGTTAAACAAAAGCACAGAACCCAAATAAAGACAAGATAAGAATCACACACCATTCTTGTGACTTTTGAGAATACTCTCACTCTCTGAAGTGGCTGTACATTAATTAATAGGCAATTGCAGTGCCCTTTTAAACATCATTAAGTGATTCTTTCCCATCCCATTAATGCTGATGGGAAATGTATTTCTCCACAAATTTCATGGTAATAAAGCAGCATACATGTCCTGAGAGAATGTAAACACTTTCCTCATAAACAGCAATTCTTCTCCAAGACCTGTGAATACTACAATTCATAGTCAGAGTTGAACTGAGTCGAACTTCTCAAAAGCTGTTGTTTTGTGAGCCAGGAAGCCTGCACAGCAAGTTACCCAGAAACTTCTAAGACAGGAAAAGACAAAATACATCTACCTGCAGCCTCTGGAACACCCCCGAGCGCAAATTCCCAAATCCATAGGGGTGCTGCAGTGGTGCAAGGCTTTCTTCATAAGGAATCTGTTCCACTTCCCAGTCAAACTCCTCTTCATTCTCTTCAGACAGCTCAGCAGAGGCAGCTGTATCTATGCCATGGTCAGAAAAAGAAAATTATTACGTGGAAAAATACATATTTCCTTGAAAGGTTTATTGTGCTAGTGGTGTTTGCCTTTCTCATTTTACTGCATTTTTTAAGAAATCTCACTCAACACTGGGCATACAGAACTGTAACCCACAGGTCCTGCTTCAAACTCCCCAGCTCTCAAAAATGATCATCAGGAACACTAAATTTTAAATGCACTCCCTCAGACTGAAATAACTGTTCCACTGAATTCAACAAGATCAGCATTTGATGCTAGAAGGACCCTGACAGAACCTACATGAGGCTATCAATATTTTAAGGCAGGTATTAAAAAAATCAAACAGAGACAGGCAAACACTTTTGTCTGTTAAATGCTGACATTAAGCAAGACATGCACTAGAACCTGTGGCTTTAATCAGCTTCTTACTTGAGCTAATAGTGCAGCTGTGGTTTGTAGAAAGCAGAAGACTCAACTGTGTGTGTGTTCTACAGCCACTAGAGGGGTACAAAGACCTACACAGCATTAGCATATTTTTAAAGAACATTTTGGAAAAAATTAAACATAACTAAACCTATAAAGGTGACAGGTGTTATCACCTGCAACATATTGATTTTTACTCTTATCCATACTTTGATTTATTCACACCCTTCTCATACCTTGGATCAGTCAATAATAAAAATATTGTACTTTTCCTACAAGTATCACTCTCTAGATCTATAACTGTTTCATTACAGACATGCATCATCTTGTAAAAACAAAATTGATTTTGTCATACCCATCTCTTCTACCAAAGGTTTTGCTGATCTCGCTTTCTTTGGTGCTAAAAGAGATGTCAGCATGTCCAGCCCCTCAAAATACTGGCCAGGAACCTCCTTGGGCAACTGAATTGTAAAAGTACCTTAAAAGAAAGTAGGAATATAATTATTGCATTAAAAAATCTGAGACAGCCAAAAAAGTGCATTTTTTCCTCCATGAGAAAGGCTCAGAGGAAGTAGGACACATGCAGGTAGTACTTCATTTTGCATTGATCCCTGTGCATGTTTTTAACCTTATTTCATAACAATTCAGGATTTTAATGATAAAACATGAAAGAGAATATTTAACTACTTGGAGTCTCCTGACTTACATTGTATAAACACAAACCAACAGAAGAAAGCAAGCTTTATTTAATTTTTAATCCTTCCACCAAACAATCCACAGAAGCTACAATCACCAAGCTGATTACTGTCTTGGTCATGTAATAAAGGTTCTGCAAGCAACAAATTTATTGTTTTACTATTTTTTTTTTTTTTTTTGTTTTAAAGTAACAACTACTGGAGGTAGCAACCCTTTTTGATACATATCAGTAACATCAACCAATACCTTCATCTGTATTATAAGATGCTTTTTCTCTGCCATCCTCTACAGTTCTTCCAGGAAGTGTCAATCTGCAGGCAAAAAATGAGATGCCTCACTGAAAGCCTGACTAATTCTGCAAGTTAATGTCTCAGCCTATAAAAATGTAAGGCACATTCCAAAAGCAGCACAAAGGATTTAACTCCTTTTCACAGTAATGGAATCCATGCAGTTCAATCCCCCTGGATTCCTCCCAGGAAAAGACACACTCTACAAAATTTACACCCAGAGAGTTGTCTGGACATTTACAATTAAAAAGCCATTGTACAGTAAATTCAGAAGAGTATTTCTCTGAACTCCCTTTAACATGATTTAATGCCTAGCAACAAAGAGGCCAGATCCAAAAAAAGCAAAGCTTTGTATGAACTGAGCTGTCAGTGGTCAACAGAATTAAAAGCTGCAGATGAAGAACATTCTGAAGGGACCAAAATTAAGTTCATTTCCTACTATGAAATGAATAAAAAAATTCGAAAATTTTTTCCACTACTTGCCTGAGAAAGTATGGCTTAGCATAAAATCTGAAATCTTCCCCTTCAAAATAAATATCAAACTCTGAAGCTCTGGCATAAGGCACTTTGATTTTTATTATAAGAAAATCCGGATCCTGGGTCAGTTCAAAAGCTGGAGTTATCATGATGAACTCAGCAGGAAAAGCAAACACCGGTTGTGTGGCCCTATAGAAACAGGAAAAGAATAAAAAGATTATTGTAGCTTCCAATTTATGTGAGTGGTGTCTTTTCAAAATTCTGTAAGAACATTTCAGATTCCCACAAATTATCCTCCGTGCCCTCAAGACAACGCTGATGACAACAGCAACAACATCAAAGTTTTATCACAAACACGAAGGTACCACCTCTCTGCACCTTAATGAAACAACTGAATGTAGAGCTGGAGTACAGGGAAGCACTGGAGCAGTGCTGGTGAGCTCTCTTCACAGAGCAGGGAGACAAAACAATTCCTTCTCCAGCTTGGGACCAAGGCCAAGCAATACAAATTTCAGGCCCAAGAGCATAAACAACCGTGAGCTGAAGAGAGAAAAACAAGGAGGATGGAGCTTCCTAAGCTGAAGCTGTAATTGCACAATTAACTCCAATATGCAAACAGACCAAAACTTACAAAAGTGTGGGACCTCGTGGCCGGTTGCCCATTTTGGTTTCCACGTGGGGTGCAGCCCCGGCCAGGCTCTGGCACTGCCCAGGGCGCATCCTCTGTGCCTTTCGATAAACACGTTTTATTCCTTTGCTCTGTCTACTCTCTGTGGCAGGTATGCCTTTATAAGCATCACAACCAACCACGCTTCCCAGCCTCTGCTGTGCTTTGGGGAAAGGCAGAGGGAGCAGGGCTGGGAGGGGCTGGCAGGCACAGGGATGAGAGGCTCGGTGCTGAAACCCCAAAGCGCTGGGGCTGGGGGACCCTCCGAGACAGGGTCACCTGCAGGAGGGGACACAGGAACCCCCGTGAGCCTGGGGAACCCTCCGAGACAGGGTCACCTGCAGGAGGGGACACAGGAACCCCCCGAGACAGGGTCACCTGGAGGAGGGGACACAGGAACCCCCCGAGACAGGGTCACCTGCAGGAGGGGACACAGGAACCCCCCGAGACAGGGTCACCTGCAGGAGGGGACACAGGAACCCCCCGAGACAGGGTCACCTGCAGGAGGGGACACAGGAACCCCCCGAGACAGGGTCACCTGCAGGAGGGGACACAGGAACCCCCCGAGACAGGGTCACCTGCAGGAGGGGACACAGGAACCCCCCGAGACAGGGTCACCTGCAGGAGGGGACACAGGAACCCCCCGAGACAGGGTCACCTGCAGGAGGGGACACAGGAACCCGCGTGAGCCTGGGGAACCCTCCGAGGCAGGGTCACCTGGAGGAGGGGACACAGGAACCCCCCATGGGCCTGGGGAACCCTCCGAGGCAGGGTCACCTGGAGGAGGGGACACAGGAACCCGCGTGAGCCTGGAATGTCCCCGGACAGCGAGACTCCACACTCCCCGGGCAACCTGCTCAGTGCTCTGCCACTCGGCACGAAAAAAAGTTCTCCACGTCGAGGCGAAACTTTTTGTGTTTCATTCCACGGCCACTACCCCTCGCCCTGTCGCTGAGCACCCCTGAATAGCGTCCGGTCCCGTCCCCTGACACCTCTTGGCGATATTTATGTACATTAATGAGAGCCCCTCTCTGTTTTTTCTCCTCCAGCCAAACTAGGCCTCTCCTCACCAGAGAGATGCTCCAGACCCCTCACCACCCTCGTCCCCCCTGCTGGACCCTCTCCTTGTCTTTCCCGCACTGAACTGGGCACAGCCTCCCGCCGGTGCCGTCACACCGGGCCACGCGCCGACCTGCGGCAGCACCCTCCCTCAGCCACCCAGCAGCAGGCCCTGCAAGGGGACAGAGCCCCGGGGGAAAGCGGCTGCCGGCGGGAGAATCCCGGGCAGAGCGCCGGGGACAGCCCCGGCCGTGCCCGCCCGCGTCACTCACTGAGTGCCCCGCGCCGCTCCCGCCGCCGCTTCCCGCGCCCGCCCGCGCCGGGGAGGAGCCGCGCATGCGCGCTTGGGATGGGCCCGTCCCTCCTGGCCTCGCCCCCTCACGGCCACGGCCTCGCCCCCTCCTGGCCACGCCCTTCCTGACCACGCCCCAAACTGCACGCCCCCTCATGGACACGCCCCTCATGGACACACCCCTCTTGGCCTCGCCTCCTCACGGCCACGGCCTCGCCCCCTCCTCCCCACGCCCCTATGACCACGCCCCTCATGACCACGCCCCTCAGCCCGGCCGCCCCTCAGCCCGGCTCCCACTCCTGGCCGCCCCTCAGCCCGGCCGCCCTCAGCCGGCTCCCCTCCTGGCGCCCTCAGCCCGGCCCCCCCTCATGGCCCCCCTCAGCCCGGCCCCCCCTCATGCGCCCTCAGCCGCTCCCCCTCCTGGCCGCCCCTCAGCCCGGCCCCCCCTCATGGCCTCCCCTCAGCCCGGCCGCCCCTCATGGCCGCCCCTCAGCCCGGCCCTCCCTCATGGCCGCCCCTCAGCCCGGCCGCCCCTCAGCCCGGCCCTCCCTCATGGCCGCCCCTCAGCCGGCCGCCCCTCAGCCCGGCCCTCCCTCATGGCCGCCCCTCAGCCCGGCCGCCCCTCAGCCCGGCCCCCCCTCATGGCCGCCCCTCAGCCCGGCCCCCCCTCATGGCCGCCCCTCAGCCCGGCCCCCCCTCATGGCCGCCCCTCAGCCCGGCCCCCCCTCATGGCCGCCCCTCAGCCCGGCTCCCCCTCATGGCCGTCCCTCCTGGCTGCCTCTCAGCCCGGCCGCCCCTCCTGGCCGCCCATCCCGGCCGCCCCTCAGCGCCCGGGGCTCCGCGCCGCCGCTCCGTGTTCATAGCTCCGCTCCCTCGCGGGACACGTGCGGCTGGTTAAAGATCTGCCGTAAATCCTTCTGCCCGTAAATTTGGTGGCGTTTCCTGATGTTCGCGTGGGTTGTTAGCGGTTGGTATGGAGGTGGGCAGTGTGAGCGCGTAAAGCTGGGTCGTTTAGGGTGAAAATTATAATGGGTCATCTGGATAAATGAAGAGAGTGAATTCTTACCTGCGATCGCATAAAACATCTTGCACAGACTGAGCATATTTTATTTCAGCAGCTGCTTTTCATAAAGAAGTGTGGAAATTGGCCTTGAGTGTGTTGGGGGCATGGTTTGTGTCTTTCCTGTGAAGCCACTGGTTAATCCAGTACTAATTCCTGTGAACAAACATGCTATTTCTGTCATGTTTACGCTTATCTCTGTCTTTTCCTTAGCTGCAGATAAGGTAGAAGATGAGTAAACAGAAGAGTGACCCCACGGGCACTGTCAGAGCAGGAATTCCCAATTACATAATGCTCTTCTAAGCTACTGGATTAATGCAAACCTTGACAGGGTGAGCAGGGGACAGAGCCCGATGGATCAAAACAAGTACAGCATGATGGAGAACATGGAGATCTAAGAGCAGAAAAGTTGGTTTAAGAGCTGTAATTTATCAAATATATCACATAGTGTATAATTAATCTAATTTTTCTGCCATTGGACCTTGAGAGGTATTCTGGTTCTAGACAATTCTCTACATTTTAAAATGCTAATGACTGTCTTCTTACTGCCCCCTCTGAAATGCATTCAAATATTTTTCCCAGAGGGAAAAAGCATAATTCTCTAACTTCTCCTAATAAAGTTTTCTTAAAATAAATAAAAAAAAAAAGTAGACAAACAATTCTCCAGGCTAGAAATCCACTGAATATGACATCTTCTTTTGAGAAAACTTCTTTACTCTTGTACTGAACCAAACCAGCAGTTCAAGTACTGCACAAAAATTAAATAATGTGCTTCAAAATAGATAGTCCTCCCCACCGATTTAAAAGTGATGGATGGTTTTAATACTCAGCCTAAACTTGTGTCCATTTTTTTATGTGCAGAAATTGAAGATGCATGGCATATAAAAAGCTTTTTTTTCATTTTAAGAAGTTAATGATATCTAATTTCAGATGCTGATTTGTTTTGGAGCAAGGCCTCAGTCATGTTCTCAGAAACTTTTGATGCATTTCCAGAGAAATTTAGCACTAATTAACTTTTAGACCTTACAAAGTAATCTGTAATAAGTACATTGGACACAAAGCTGGATTATGAACCAGTAGGCACCATCTTCTCTGGATAAGTTCAAATTTGCAGGACAAGCCTGTGAAAGATAAAGAAGTTTCATCTGAGAATTTATTCTTGTCTAACTGACACTTTCCAAGACTGCTTCAGAATTATCTTTTTAGAGCCTAAGAACTCATAGCTTTTTTTTTTTTTTTTTTTTTTTTTTGTGCTAATACTTGTAAAAGAACTATTTATATATTGATTTTAGTGAAGAAAGTGGTGCATCAGCCATTCCATCTAAGTAAAGGATGAAGTATCATCTCTAAGGAATGTATATTGCTTTCTTCTGTAAAACAAATACTGATTTTTTTTTTTTAAGAACTGTAGTGAAAACATTTTATTAGGAAATGTACAAAGACTACATCTTTTAGTGCATCTTTCTGATGAAGGGAGTTTGGCTGGTATATATTTAATGGAGCACAGAGAATTAAAATGCATTATCGACAATGTTTTGGGCAAGTGATTAGGACAACTTGCTCTTTGTTTGAGAAATAGAAACATGAAGCTTTGCAATTGATAAGCACAATTGGCTCTACAGCTCTAATAATAACGAGTAAATCTTGCAAACTTGGAAGTGGTAATCCAAAACAAAATTACTAAAAGGGCTTAATTGACGCGTCTAGAGAAGGAAGTGTTTGAATTGATGATACAAAAACACACATTTGAACAGCTCGAGGATTTCAGCGGGTTGCCACTGGTACTCTGTCATCAAGAATAAAGTTTGGTAGGGTTTTATTATGGTGCATATATTCTGGGGAAAGAGCATATGCTTACGCATTGTGGTTTTTCTGTAGTTTCTCATTTAGTATTGCTATTTTCTCTTAGCATGAAGTAATTTACGTTTTCATATCTGGCCACAACCCGAGTTGGATGAAACTCTTGGAACAGTAGTTGTTCATTGCGTTTGGACTGATGCTAAGGCAAAGGCCGTTTTGGGATGGCACTGGTGGAGGCACACGGTGTGAGCAGTGTGAAACGGACAGGCTGCACAGCTCCACTGCCAAGTGAATGCCAGTGTCACTCCCGGTGGCTCCATGAGGCTCCTCCAGTACCAGACCGGTGAGGCTCCACTTTCCCTTCTCTCCCCGTCCCAATGCTGGTGTCCCCCGTTCTTTGCACAGCTTGTCCTCCAGCTCCATGGGGCAGCAAGAATCCTCGCATTTCTGTCATTCTGTACATTTCGAGGTCGTAAATCAGATTACGAGCCCAAGCAAGATTTACTCCTGTGAAATTCAGTGTTGTGATTTCTGCTGATGGTCCACAGCAGACTGGCTAGGATGGGTCACACGGGGACAAAGCACCCACAAGCGAGAGAGCACCTTGTTCCTTCACAGCTCTGTAAATATTGCACTCTATCGTTTACCTAAATGCAGACGGAATGAGGAGTGGATGTTACTGTGATGCAGATAGAAACACACAGCAACACACACAACAGGTGTTTAGGCAGAGAAGAAGAAAGGAAGGAGATTCTAGTTTATTGTTGACCTCGTATCTATAAGTTTCTGGACAGTGATCAGAGATTGGACAGAGAGGTTACCACCTCTCCATCTTCACTGGTCACTTGAGAAGTCCATCAGGTGATATCTTTTACAAAAGAATGTAAACATGATTCTTGTTTATCTTACAATTCATGAGAACTGACTCCACTATACTAAAACAAATCAGAAGGCTGATTTTCAGGGACAACAAGTGGGTACTGCCTGCAGGTGATAAACTGAGGCTGCGAGGCCGAGGAAGGCTGTTAGCAGCGGCAGAGGAGCCACGCTGTCCCTTTTCCTCGCTGTACACTCTCCGCTCTCCCAGCACCGCCACCCGCGACAAGATCTCTGCGAGCGGGCACGCTGGGTGCGGAGCGCCGCCCGCACCTGAGCGTGCCCGCCGGGCGTTGCGCGGGGCCGGCCGGCTCCTCGCGGCCGGCTCCTCGCGGCCGGCTCCTCCTCGGGCCGGCTCCTCGCGGCCGGCTCCTCGCGGCCCGCGGCTCCTCCCGGCCGGCTCCTCCCGGCCGGCTCCTCGCGGCTCCTCCCGGCCGGCTCCCCGGTAGGCGCGGCCCGGGCCGCCCCGCCCCGCTCGGGCCGGGCCGTGCGGCCACGTCCCCGCTCGGGCCGGGCCGTGGCGATGCGGCCGGCGGGACGCGGCCGTGCGGCGCTGCTGGCCCGGCCGTGCGGCGGGGCGCTCCCGGCCATGCGGCCGTGCTGAGCCGGCCATGCGGCGGCCCTGCAAGGTGGCGGCGGCCCTGCTGTGCCTGGCCGTGCTGCTGCTGCTCTATCTGCTGGCGGGCAGCGCGGCCCCGCCGCCCGCGCCCTCCGCGCCCGCCCGCCGCCCGCCGCGCCTCGGCCGGAGCCCCCCGAGGAGGAGCCCCGCGGGCGGCGGCAGCGCCAGGTAACGGGGGCGGCTGCGGCCCGGCCCCTGCCCTCGGGAACCCCCCCGGCCGCCGCGGCCCTGCCCGGCCCCACGCCGGTCCCCGCGGCGGGGGCGCTTGGCTGCCGGCGCCCCGTGCTCTTCCCCCGATAGGGACCGCTGACGGAAGGCTCCTGTGCGAACCGCTGATCTTCGCAAGTACCAACTTTTCCCTGCGTGTTTCCGCTGGCAGCGGAGGTGCCACGGGAGGTTTTCGCTGTTGGCGCCGTGCGGGAGCAGCCTCTGGAGCCGCGGCTCTCCCGTGCGTTCCGTGCCGCTGTCAGCGGGGAGCGGCCCCAGCGCCTTCGCCAAGAGATGGGGAGAGCGGCTCGGCATCGCCGGGGCGCCGCCGGCTTCCAAACTGCCCGGGCACTGGCGGGTTTTAAGCTTTCGAGCTTTTTGTTTTGAATGTTTTTTATATGTAAATTGATTTAGCAGAACTTTAAAGGTGTTTTAAATGGTGGTGTGGTGTGTTTCTTCTCCCAGCACCTTACAGGCAGGGTATTTTTTTTTTTTTAATTAATTAGTTGAGAAAGGGCAGCTTTCAGTGGGTGGAGGACTTGTTTTCCCCTTTGCATTCCAATTATATTATGGTCAGTGTGACCTCATATATCTAATTAACTTGGTATGTCTTTGTGTCTCTGCTTCATGATTTCACAGAGATGTTCTGAATGAAAGACTATTCCTGTTTTTTGAGCTCTTACTCCTTAACTTATTAAAGCAGTTGGTTTCTCCCCAGCATTGTTACCCCACTGAATGCAGGAGATGTTTTCTGGGGCTGAGAGTGGGCCACGGACGGAATTCAAATGCCGGTATTAAAGCAGGATTATTTCCACTAGCAACTGTACCTCCTGAAGTCATTTTTCTTTAAGGCATATCTCTGTGATTATCATGGAAATCAAGAAGAACACTGAAGGAGGGAGCCCGGAAAGTATGCAACTGCCAGAGAGTGTAAACAACCATTCCACTTCAGGGCGCTTTTCAGTGGCATCTTCATGTTTCACCATTTGACGTTATCTAACTTTTTGATTATTTGTTGACTTTGCAAGTCCTTTTTAGAAGGTCTGCAACACAACAGCAAAAAAAAAAAAAAAAAAAAAAAAAAAGGGAGGAATTTAGTATTCAAAGTGTGTCATTTCTTCAGAATTTTGTTTGTGGGCCTTGGTGGTTGTTTTTTCCCTCATCATCCTGCACCATTGGTCCCAGCAGGAGTTTGTATAACTGAGAAGCACAATTCTGTGGGTCCTGTCCAGCCATTTGCTGAAGGATTTTGTGTTATGCTAGTTACTACTAAAATTTATTCAGGTGAGGGTATCCATAAAAAAAAAATTTTGTGGGGAGGGTGTGACATAAGTGGTTCAAGTGGAGGTGATGCTTTCCTGGTTGGAAAGGCATCAGGAGTTGGGATCTGCTGGGCTTAAAAAGCCTGATCCAAGCTAAACTGAAAGCAGTGTGTGGGGCTTGAATTTGGATTGTAACAGGCCATGATTATCATTTTAGTTCCTCCTGATGAGCAAAGGAACATTTTTTTATTTGATACGAGAGAGCCCACCTTATCAGATTCATTCAGGATAATAACAAATCTGATTAGGACTGTGTAAGATCTTGTGAGCTGATCACAGTGTACATGCTTGTTTGAGACTGCAGAACTCATTAACAACTTGAGTGAAGTTCTGTCTGAATATAAAACGTTTAAATTCAGTTTTGTCAAGTTGGTTTGTCAGGGGATGTAAGTTTTGGGCTCAGCTCAGAAACAAAGGTGTCACTTAAGGATTTGTGTTTGTTTCATGTGAATCAGCATCTTGCAGGGAAGAGGAATTGTGTTTTGATTGGGATTTGTAATGCTGCTTTCTGTAGCCACATATCAGAAGACATCAGGTTTTAAGTTTTAAGAAGTGCAGAATTCTTTTGACATAAGAAGCTGTACATAAAGCCTAATGTAGGCAGATGTCATTAGCTGGCTGGTGCTTCACAAATGTTAGCAATGACATTCGTCTGTCCTGCTTTAATCATTAGACAATTTCGACAAATCTAGGTAAGTTTCTGCTTAGCTTTGAAAACCTCATTTTTCATGGTGGTTTTACTGCCCGTGCCCATTGGAAGTAGCAAGTCCTATGCTTTTGGTAAGACTTTTTATATAAAGAATTTTAAATACATGCCAAACCATGTGGGCAAAGTATCTAAAAGAAGGAGGATTGTTTTACATTTGAAGGGCAGATGTGACTGTGCTCTCTCTTAAACCAGCGTGGCAAGGCTGGGGAAGTGAACCTGTGCCAGCACCTTTAGTTCCCTGAAAATAATTTTTTCAATGCGAAACATCCCTTGCATGGCAATCTGTCAAGATACTTTTTCTTACTGTGCAGCCTGTGTGCAAACACACGCAAGTTTGGCTTGAGTTTGATAATAACATGCTGAAACCCCAACTATTTCATACTTGTTTCATAAAAGAGAGAGAAACATCCATTCTGCTTTTGAGTGGCTTTTTTCCCTTTCTCTCAGTGGTAGGATAAGGTTGAAACGTCAACCGTTTTTGGATTAACAGCAGCTACAGTTGGTTTTGTGCAACTGCTGCAAAGTGAGAAAGGTTGATTTAAAAACATTTGTATCTCAAAGTGTGCAGGAAAATGTGTTTCACATCATAGAGCTGTTGTTGGGACGCTGGCTCAGGCAGGGGTGGCTGTCAGGGAAGGAGCCTGTTCAGTGAATCACCAGTTTTGATACAACGCCTAAATCTGCCCTTGTTTGTGCTGCAAAAGTAAATGAGATCATAATGGGAAGAAGGTTTCAAAAATTAACAACTGCATTGCATTTTGGAAGTGTCTACGTGCATTATCTTTCAGGAGTAAATTTGAAGGCTTGAATAGATTAGCAGGCTCTGTAATGAGGTGGCAGTGCATTATTTTGAATGGATTTGGATTGATTTAGACAGGTTTTGGGTTAATTATGTTTGAGACACTTTGGCTGTGACTAATAAGAAAATTACATGTAATCTAAACTTTTAAGGCCTAGGAATGCACGGTGTTGTGCTTGAGCACTCAGGCTGCTCCTGCTGTGTCAGTGCCTTTCTGAAAAAATTGTGTTCAGTAAATAAAATGCCAGTGAGCAACTGGATGGGAGTTGCTCTGTGTTGTTATAAGGTCTTTGTTGTAAATATTTTATTTTGCTCCATCTTACGGAGTTCAGTCTTCAGCCACTCCATGAGGACTTGTTCTGCAAGTATTTTGTGATGCTTTCTGGAGTGCTTAATCTTAATTTTTGTGTATTTTTTCTTGTCACAAACATTAAACTTTAGGGCCGAGGTCTCTGCAGTGCTTTCAATGTGTTTAAACATTTAATTTAGTTATAAAATCCAACTACAGACTGTTCATAACAGACAAGTTGAACTATAAAGGAATGATTGTAAATGTTGGGGAGAATTGGCTAATGATAATAATTGCACTACTCTGTGGATCTATGGGCTTTTTAATGTCTTGGGAGTCTCTTGAGGTAGGAAATTCATAGAGCTGTAACAGCTGTTCCCATTTTACAGGTAGGACCACTTGGCTGTGTCCTGCACAGAATTAAGGGATGTCCTTTGACCCAGCTGTGGTTCCTCCCTGTCCCTTCCGTTCCCTTGGAAGAAGGTTCAAGGTGCAGGGAAGGGGTGCTGGGATGTTCTTTGCCATGATCTGTTTGTTTGCCCTCCAGGCAGCTTGACTTTGCCTCTTCTACACCTGCCCCTCCTCAGGCTTCTGGATAATTGTTATTTTTTAAAGGCTAAGTTGAAACTGCAGTTGGATGCATCCTGCTGTGGCAGTTTTATCTGCCTTTGCAGCTCACCTTTGCACTGTCCTCTAAGTTTCTTTACCTACTTGCAAAGAAGATGCAAAATGCTGTGTCCCATAATTCTTCTGTATCTCATTGCTACTTCTCTCACTGGTCATTGCCCTCAGTGTCCCAGACTGTGACTGATGTAGTTCAAACAGCTCCTTTTTCTGGGATTTTTATTCCAGTTCAGGCCACTCCAGGCTTTTGAACCCCCTGCTCTGTTGGTAATTCCTCACCTCCAAGGCTCAGCTTTCTCCTCCACGGGTCTGTGTTGGATGTCTGTTGTTTTCCCTGCTCCCAGGGGCTTTCCAGCCATTCTCCTTCCACCAAGGATTGCTTCTGCTGAGCCTGTCTCTTGGAAGTGTTGTCTACACGTACTGGATTTTTCACTGCCAAACAGCTGCATAATGCAGAGCTCACCGTGGCTAAAACTGCCCAGGAGAGCTGAGTGCTGTGGGGTTTTGAAATGTTGCAATAAAAGTGCAGGGTTTAGTCCCTCTCCCAGTGAATTCCATTGCCAGAAACTACATCAAAGCAGCTCCCAGCCTGTGCACGGCTTGATTTAGAGACTCAATTAAAGGAAATGTTACACAGATAGGGAGAAGGGGGAAAAGGTGAGCTGTGTGAGCAGCTAATTATTCACTTCAATAATTCAGCGATTTTTACACTAATAGGTTGTAAAGTAAATACCACTTCACATAGATGTAATATTCCATTATTTATACACTGATGAAATTGGGGGTTAATTAAGACTAAAGCAGAAGATTTTAAAGCCTTAATGAGACGTGTTGCTTTGTATAGTCAGTGAAGTGCCAGTGCCTGCTGTTCCTTTGCACAGGGCTGGGTTACTCTGAAGGGTAGAATGCTGCTGTTACACGGAGCAGTGCTTCAATGTCTGGAAAAAATAATAACAGCTTAAAACTGTCATTTTTCTCTTTATTTAAAACTTCTGTTTGTAGCTTTAACTCCAGTGATTAATGGTGTGCGTGTAATTGTGTGTGCTGAGCAGGGCTGGATTGATGTCCTCGGCTGAGAGGTCTGTCCAGAGCAGGCAGTGATGTATGATTTGCCTTTTGAACTCTCCAGGAACGATTACTGTGCCTGGGATTTAGTTGCTTGGTCACCTCCATCCCGTGTGATGGAGGCTAAGTGCCATCTGTGTTGGAATGTGGATACACCATGGTGCAAGCATTCCTGAAGGATGCAACTTTTGCCTCCACACTAAACACAGAACCAAAAACTGTTTTTAAAAGGTCTTCAACTCCCCAGGAGAACCTGGTTTTTCTGGCTATCAGGAAGCTTCCCTGTGCCTCTTACTGTGTTCCCTATATCTGGATGAAGTGTATTTAAAGCCCACACAGGTGGGTGCTAAGTGAAAATCCCACAGTTTGGCCCTTGGAATACAGTCTGATTCATCTGGGATATGTGGCTATATTTGTTTTCAAAAATCCCTATTTTAGCAAAATCTTGTGGATTCCATGGGGTGAAGTGGAGAGCAGTCCTTTGAAACTCTGCCAGTGCCTTCAGGCCAGGATTAAGGCATGCATCTTTAATAGCAAAATTAATTAACTGTTAGAACAATTTACATATGGATAGAGTGGGTTTTTTTTTTTTTAAAGTATGGATGTCTTCTTCCAGTCTAGCCATTATGGGCTTGGAAATGAAGTTGCTGGATGCAGTTGTGTGATCTGCATTGTGTTAGAAAGCTGGCTGGAGAGTTTTAACTCTGTTCTGGCTTCGGGACCTCTGGGCTGGGGAAGGAGCTGTCATTTGCACAGAGCAAGGTGGTTTGAGGTGCTGGGAAATTGGCTTCATCTCTGTATGTAGCACAGTGATTTCTGCAAACCCAGAAATGTAGGAATAACAGAAAATAGCCTTTTTCTTTATGCTGTAATTGTAACACTATTGATCTGTACCACGGACAGAAATTACCATGCTATTTGCTCATTCTGTAAATATCTAACCAGAAAAAACCTCCTGATCTCGTGCAAAATGAAGAAGAAAAAAAACAACACTGATGCCTGTTACTGAAGGTTTCTCTTCATGTCTACCTCAGTAATTTTTACGTGCCTGTCCCTGAATTTTCAGGAAGCCTGGAGAGCAGAGACATGCAAAGGAGCCCTCATCCTTGCAGTGCATGCATCTGGCAGTGGTGGCATGTGGGGACCGGCTGGAGGAGACGCTGATCATGCTGAAATCAGCAGTTCTCTTCAGCAACAGGAGGCTCTGCTTCCACATCTTTGCCGAGGATTCCCTTAAGCCTGAATTTGAGAAGAAGGTGAGTTTCTTTGCCATTTGGTAAGTAAGTAAATGAGTTAGTTATAATTGACATCAACAAGTAACAGCTGAGCATGTTGTTTACTGTACGCAGTTATAAATTCCTTGTGCATGCTTTTTTTTCCTGAAAACTCTATAACTTGTAGTGTCTGATTTCCTCCCACCATGTCTTTCAGTTAAAGGAGTGGCCTTCCTCTTATACAAAGAAGTTTGAGTCCAGCATTTACCCAATAACCTTCTCAGTAGGAAATGCTCAGGAATGGAAAAAATTATTCAAACCATGTGCTGCCCAGCGCCTGTTTCTTCCGGTAAGGCACCTGGGTTTCTGAGGAGGTTGCTTCAGGAAAAGGTGAATTCCACAGAAAGGAAGCTTTGCTGGTGTGATATTAAAATCATTTTCAGGCTGAAACATCTGCTTAAAGATCATTTTAGTCTGTTCTTTAAGACACTGTTAAAAAACAACAGCGAAAGCCATCCTGGCTTTTTCCTGGCTAACAAAGGATGTGTGTTTCTGATTTGTCTCTGGTTCCATGAGCCTCTCGGGCTCTCCAGACTCTCCAGACTCCAGAGAGAGTGAGAGCTCTCTCAGGGCAGATCTTTTGGGGTAGATGCTGTGTGCCTTTTGTAAATAACATTCTTTACTACATCCCTCTTTACTCACCATCTTCCTTTCCATATGGTAGCCCTTAAACTGATGCTCTCAGCATTCCCTTTTCCTCGAGTTTTACATTTTTCCAAGAGTGTCAGAATTGCCCTTAAGGTAATAATTCCAGTGTGTTTGAAGTTGGATTTCATGCAAGAGCTTGGTGTGTCCTGGACTCTTCAAGTTCACTGAAAAGTTGTATTATACTCAGTGTCATAAACTTGGAGAGAAGCGTTGATGCCAGTTTTGCATATCAGAAGTTGAAAGAACATTTGCATGAAGCAATTTCTGTAGAACTGAGAACATCTATCAAAAATATCTCATGGGTTGCTGTTGATTGGGGTGACTCCAGTGAAGTGACAAGCTGTTCACATGATCCAGATTCCTTCATCGCTGTCTTAGCAGAAGTGTGAGGGGGAACAAAGAAATCTTTTCCCCTCTCAGATGGAAGCAATCAGGAGACAGCTGCACGTCCAGATACGTAGCCTGTGAATACATGTGTGAGAAAATATGTGCTGTCAGCAGTTCTGCTGATCTGCCATTTAGGGGTGGGCTATCAACAGCACAAAGGCCAGATGGGCTGGAGGTAACTCCAACTGCAGCAGGGACCCTCTCTCCCCTGAGTAAATATTTTTATCACCTGGAACATTATCCCAAAGCATTAGCTTGTTCCATGCAGTGTCAGGAAGTCGTGGGTAAACAGAAATCTCTGTTCTTCTGTGATACTTTCTGTCATTTTGGGAGACTAATCATAGGAATGACTTAACTTTTATTTCTCTTCACTGTTCTGATGACAGGAAGGAGTTGTGTGTTCATGCTGATTCCTTCAGGCTGGGCAGTGCTTTTACTCATTCCTTTTTGTCACTCACGTGTTGCTGAAGTTCTCCAGTAACTTCTTTTAAGGAATATTAGACTGTTGCACGCTGTGTTAGCAGAATGAGGGGGCAGCTTGGACTGTAGATGTTTGTTTCTCCGGGGACAGTTTCAAAATGCAAAATGTGTGTGGTCAAGCTGAGGTTTATGGCTTTGTGTAGGAGGGGCTGTCCAAGAGGAGTTGCAGCTGACACTGAGTTGATGTGGGTATAATAAACAAGCTGTAGTCATAGCTGGGGTGGCAAATGTCCTGTGGGACCCTCAAGGTTTGGTGCTGTACACACCGAGTTCCCAGGCTGACACAGCCTTGGGCTGTTTCTGGGTAATTCCAGCCATTATTTTGGTTTTGGTTTTTGATTATTGTTTTTTGGTGTTTGATAACTGGGTTCTGATATTCCACTTGAACTGTCTGCACGCTGTGGGAGCAGAAGGTTCGAAGTGTTACTGTTCAGAGAACTAGTTTGACTTTTATTTTTAATAAATACCAGCAGAATATCAGGGTTTTTTAAAATCCTTCCTCATACTGAGCGTTTTTCCCTGCAGCAGCAAGAAATGTGCCTGGCCTTAGGGACACCCCAGGAGTGCAGTAGTTATCAGCTGTTTAGCTCTCAGTTGTGCAAATTGTCTTGCTCCTGATAATGCTAAACCCGAGTGGAATTCGAGTCTTTGATTCACAAGTGCCTCTCCTGCCAAAGAAATCTCCTCTGCAGCACCAGCAGGGTGTGAAAGTGGACAGGAGGGTCTGAGGAATGTGTTCAGGCAAAACTGGCTAAGAACCTGTCAGTGGTTTTACAGTGATGACAGCAGAGCTGCGGGATGTGACCCTGCAGTTTGCAGTACTGAACTGTTCTGTCCTGGGCAACAGGTTGAGGTGCACGTTCCAAACTTGGTGACTCTAGCCAGGATGGTGAAATATTAAGGAAGACTACAGCATCCTGCATTTTTCAGAGGCATTCTGAGACATCTGATCACGTTTGCCACTTAGATGCAGGGGATGTAGATGGAGCCTCTGTTTAATCTCACAAGTCAACCTCTTGCTGCAGTAAAACCATCCAGGGCCTTTGCAGAGACACAGGGAGGAAGATGCAGATCTTTGTGTAAGCCCAGAACGAAACTTTAACATTAAACTGGGAGGGCAGTGCTCTCAGCGTCACTGGGAGTGGTTTGTACTCCACAGCAGGTGAGGAACATCCCCTGCTCCCAGGGATGTTGGTCCTCTCAGGGCTGGCTGCAGCTGTCTCTGTGCTGCTCTTCTGGAGCTACCAAAACAATCAGCTAAAGTATCCTGAAATGCTTAAGGGATTTTTGGGTGATTTTTGGATGAACATTTAGAGCCCTTCTCAAAACACTTAATCTTCTTAAGAGCTTTTAAAATAGATTAGCAATATCCCTGTGTTACAGCGTTCCTCCTGAGGGATGCTCAAGTATCCAGCCCAGTGGGAATAGATGCCAGGGCCTTATCTGGCAAAAGTCTTTGCTGTAACTTGAGTTAATCTCTCACTACAATGAGATTTAGTAACTCAACTTTGTGCCGCTGCTACTCCAGCATCTAGCTTAGTGATTTGTCCCTAATTTTGGGTAAAGCTGTGCTAAGCTGCCACATGAGCCCTCACAAACCCTTAGGTAGCCCAGCTTCACAGTACCCCAGCGTGTGTTTACTCAGGAGTTTGTTATTCCTCGCCAACCTTGCTAACACAGGGAGAATCTATGGAGACAGAAGTTGTGAAATCAAATTACAGATAATTGAGTATTTAAGTGAAGTGCTGGGCTAAATATAGCCAGTTCTGTGCAGAACTTTTTGACAGATTTACTAAGAATACTCGATATAGCTGCAAAAAAAAAAAAAAAAAATTAAAAATCACACTTTTAAGCTGTAAGTGCCTGCAGAGCAAGGGGAAGACAAGCACAGCAAGCTGTGTTTCTGGCCATCCCTTTCCAAAACCCCAGGCTGTCAGGTGTGTCTGCATGGTCTGTGTGAGCTCAGACCCCCAGACAGAGCCTGGCAAAGCTCCTGCTCCAGGTGTGTCACTTTGAACCTGCAGGTTCCTGCTCTGCGAGGAACTCCTGCAGCTGCACTGGGTGAAATTACATCCCCCCTACCCAAGGCACAGCCAGGGGAGATGTGAGCAATTCAAACTGACATCTGCAGCTTTTAAAGGAGTCTTAACACTCAACTTGTGAAAGTGGGAAGCGCTTAAAGGAGGTAGCCCAGCTCTTATTTTAGCCAGTTGGGTGTCACTGCAGGGCACCTTGGACACAGAAGGAGGAATCTTTTAACCAGCAGAAAGGAGAGCACGTGAATCTTGAGAGCAGGAATACAAGGTGGGGACACATGCTGGTAGGCACTGCACAAAGAACTGAAATACATGCTTGAATCTGCAGGAAAATTATTGCAGTCCATAGACTTCCACAGATTTAAAATTTATTTGTGTATTGAAAGCTGCTGAAAGAATGATTTTCTGCTGGCAGAAGCAGTGGCCAGACTGTCATTTATGCTTGGGAAGGATGAGGAGGGTCTGTAGGCCCCTGTTAAACTCATCCCTGAACTGGGGGAATTTTTCCTGCTGGCAAATGCCTCAATTTGCCTTTTTACCAGGGCCCTCTTAGACAAAAGTCTTATGTGGTCTGCAGTGTGCTGTGGCTCCACAGGCAAAGTCTAATAGCTTCTGCTCTGCTTGTATTCCAGTGTTACCCCCTGTCTCAGACTAAATTTTGGGGTGATTTTTCTTTTTTTTAATGTGTTTTGATTTTGTGTGACTTCATATAGCAGGACCCTACAAATCAGGGCTCTTAGGTGCTGCAGAATAATTAATACACAATACCCAGGATATCCTTAAACTGAAAACCTTTCTTCATTTCAGACTCTTCTATTGATTTACTCTTACAGTAGCTGTCTTTTTTATTGGTTTGGCTTTTTAGTACTGGACTTGAGGATGCTTAACATCTGCAAATATTTACTCTGAGCTCTTAGTGTACTATTGAAATATTTTTGTTACTTATTTATTGATGCCTCCACTGCCTTGTGGGGTTTTTGTGGGGAAAATGCTGTATTGCTATAATCTTCCATCCAGCAGAGAGATCTGGACTGTGTTGAATGTGTTTACTTACAATTTGTTCTAAGCATAACTTTTGCTTAAAATGCAGAGACAGTTTCTTCTCCTGCTTGGCCTGTTCTGTAGGAAGAACATGTAGTTATCCTGTCAGAAATACAGGTCAGGGATTTGTTAAACTTGACTAAATGTCAGTCTGAATCCCAAAGTGTTCAGTCAGGTGAAAAATCTCATTTAAGTCTTTACTCACGGATTTGGCATCTTAGTGGATTCCTGTTGAGCATGCTTAGAGGTGATATTTTTCACCCACTTGTTGAAAATCCTAATGTTGTTCACTCTATTTCACAGGTAATCCTCAGTCACAATACATTAGAATTTATGTAAAACCCTATTTTTTGGGTAGACTTTCTTGTAACCTGCATAAATAGGGGAGTTTGTCAATTAATGTCAGTGCAGTTGGATGAGAAAGTGATTGTTGTTGTTCCACACGGTGAAAATCCAAAGCCTTTAGGGTTTGCTTTTCAAAGAAAGAGGGAAAAGTAAATAGGGGTTTTGGCTAGACCAAAGTAAGAAAATTTCAGTCCTTCAGGGAATTTTGGACAGTTTTTAGCAAATAATGAAGAAGATCAGCAAAGATGCTGTTGGAACTGGTGGTCGGCTGTAGGTGACGATCGTTATTACTTTCCAAAGCCCCCGGGCATTTGTCCCACCATGGATATTAACGAAGGAGTGTGTCAGGATTTGGGCAGCCAGCAGGGGGAACATGGCCAGCAGGAGCCGCTGGAATAGCCTGCCTCTAATCTGCAGTTCACACCCTGCTCACCCCACCGGCTTCACTGGGCTTATCCCTCCTGCAGGATCTGCTAACAGAGCGCCGAGTACAGCCCCCTGCGTTTTCATGTGACATTTCTGATTAACGGCCAAATTTTGTTCTTCGGGGGGGGATGCACATACATTGGTGATCAACGGGGTTGTCTTAATTACTGTGAAACAGTTGTATATATTAATTATATATGAAGGTAAGTCTCTTGGGTTACCCTTTCTGCCAGTGGAGAACACAGTCTACTTCACCACTTACAGATCTTGAGAATAGCTCTGTAAATATATATTATTTACACGTAATTTCTGAACAGGTACTGAGTAGTCCTTGCAGGTATTTTTGGGAGCTCAGTGAATTACCGCTTCATCAGAAGGTTTATCCAGCCTCAGTGCTCTGGTAGCTGTTTTATTGTGCAGTTCAAAAAAACCCCACAGCAAACAGCAAGCCGACAATCTGATAACCGCTGTTCCTCTGCGTAATTACGTTTAGCTGATAAATCAATAACCTCTTCCAAATTATCAGCCCAAAGTAAAAGTGCCTTTTGCCGTTGTGTTTGCCGTCTCGCTGATCCGTTTTCCCTGACACCAAAGGTGATTCTAAAGGACGTGGATTCGCTGCTTTACGTGGACACGGACGTGCTGTTCCTGAGGCCCATCGATGACATCTGGCTCCTGCTGGGCGAGTTCAACTCGTCCCAGCTGGCTGCCATGGCCCCCGAGCACGAGCTGCCCAGGATCGGCTGGTACAGCCGCTTCGCCCGCCACCCCTTCTACGGCGCGGCCGGCCTCAACTCGGGCGTCATGCTCATGAACCTGACCCGCATCCGCAGCGCGCGCTTCAAGGTGGGAGCTGACTCAAGCTGTGTTACTAATAGCTGGGGGAAAAAAACTTACTAATTGGTATTTCTTCTCTGGTGTTCGCCAATTTTGCCTTTCCACCCCGAACGGTAAATGCTTTTCTCTTGGGTTTTGTGTTGTTGCTGTGACTCAAGAGTTGCCTAAAGTCTGGTTTTCCCAGCCAGGTGTAGAAGAGCAGTTCAAGATCTCTCCGTTCCCATGTTCAAGGATTTGTTTGTTGTTTGTTATCTAGTACATTGTGGGTCTGGCATGAGATGTTCTTTGCTGGCCAGGTTGTGAAAAATTCCCAAACTCTTTCCCCTTTGGGATGGTGTTGTCTTTAATACTAAAATACACATTTACCTAATCGCTATATATTTTACCACTTATACTATCATCTTATTACACTACTCCATCTCCACTTATATTTTGCAGGAACAGTTTATTTACCTACTCTCCACTCTCTGAACCTAAATTGAAATGTGCCACCATCACAGCAGAAGATGGAGAACAAGAGACTAAGGAGGAGTACAGGGACACACCTTATTTCCTCCATCTTTGTCCCTTAAACTCACATTCAAAACCCCCAAAATTCTATTTTTTTCACCCTGTGTTATGTTAACAATCATTCTGCCTAAATTCTTGTAATTTACACCTTTTCCAGGACAGTCAGAAGAATGTCTTGGTCCCCAGTTTTCATATGTGTTTTTCCTTATCTCAGAGGAAAGATTAATGCTAACAAGAGATTCTACATTTTATTAAGGTTTTCTCAGGATGCAGTGAGTGAAGACAGAGAGTAAATAGTTCAGAAATTCAGAGAGTGTTATATTTTGATAATGCAAAGTAGGTTAAAGTATCTGGATTTTGTGCTCAGTACAGTGTTTTGAGGCAGAATGTGGATTTGGCTGGTGACACATTTTGGTATTTAGAAGGAACATAAGCTCTCCTGTCGGAGGAGCACGTTGCAAATGTGAAATAAGCATTCGTCTCTGAAAACCTTTCTTAATATTGTAAGTTTGGTTTTATTTAAAGCCAAATTGAGTCTGCTGTGTGATAGTTTGATACATAGACATGCTTCTGTAATGCTCCCTCAGCTCCAGCATTTATAACCACCTTCACATCTTGGAAAGCTCAGTGTAAAATCGCAGCAGGTTCGTAGTACTAAGAATCAGAGAAATACAGAATGTGTATAATTGGGTACTAAAAGCCAATTGTGAACGTGATTATTAAAGTAAATGAAACTTCCTCAAGGCTGGAGCAGTGAGAACTTGCAACTGAAACTGTCTGGTAGCAGTGTTAAAAATGGCTTCCCCAACTTCTTACGTTTCCCTGGAAAGATACATGAAAGAAAAAACTCAGGGATCTTCAGTGCACTCACTGAATTATTTTTTAAAATTGGAAAGCTGAGTGTGAATATCCAGAGAAATCGGTGATTTTTGCATCTGTTGTGAAAAGGCTTTTGCATCCTGCTGCAGATAAGTGACTGTGTGAACTGGTGTAAGTGAGAAGGGAACATTTTCATGACAGATCTGTGTTGCTGAGCACGTATTCTGTAATCACTAAAACTTTGCT
Organism: Sitta carolinensis; assembly: GCA_032173965.1. NCBI lineage: Eukaryota > Metazoa > Chordata > Aves > Passeriformes > Sittidae > Sitta > Sitta carolinensis. The sequence continues at coordinate 17,363,992 of CM063293.1, forward strand.
TACCCCCAGTGGTTCCTCGGGCAAGGCCAGGGATTTCCCACATTGTTACAGGAACAGCTGGAGAAGAAAAAAACCAAACATTGCTCATACTACCCTAATTCCCAGGGAAGATGATCTTTAGTCTGTAATTTTCCTTGCTTTTATAGCCTGGTTTTCACCTTGTCCGTGTATTTTTCATTTTTTTTCCCCTCCTGTTACTTGGAATAGGAAGATAGTGAATAGCAGGAGCTGACATCAGAGCTGGGCCCAGGAGACTTTGTTTTCCTGTTCAGATAAACACAGTGAGTTCTGCTGTTACAGCCCTGTCCAGGTCTGCATTTCCTGGCAGTTTTTCATTTTTCTCCTGGGTGTCCAGCATGGCTTAGCAGAACTTAGAGATTTGTGTGTGCCCACTCTGAGTCAGATACCACAGCACTGATCATGATATTAACCCCATGCTTCTGTTTTCCTGCCCTGCAGAACAGCTTGATACCAGGTGGCTTGACTTGGGAGGAAATGTTATATCCATTATACCAAAAGTACAAAAATTACATCACATGGGGAGACCAGGATTTGCTAAATATCATTTTTTACTTTAACCCAGGTAAGGAATGATTCTTGGAGTTCTCATTATCTGTGTTGAGAAAATATCTTGAGCTTGGTATTTTTTTTTAAACTGCTATTTGTTATTTATAATATGCAGAAATACTCTGGTATGGAGTTATTGTGTAACTGCATCCTCATAGGGTTTATAACCTATGAAAATATTTCTGACACTGCTGCAGGTAATGGGGTGTGGACTTGGTTTCATTGAATATGGAAATCTGTTTCCTGGAGATTTGAGAGAATAATGAGGTATAAAATTAATGATGAAGTGGAGGGATGAAGTTCATGTCACGTGTGTGCTTCAGGGTGTCTCTGGACCAGGGTGTAGCTGCAATAATGTTTTTGTTTCAGAAATTTATTTGAATGTGAAAGTACCAAACTTCCTGCAAAACTAAGCCCCATTTTTCTGAAATTCAGCTGACTTGTGATACTTAGGCAAATAAGTAACAAAGCTAATACAGACAGAAAGTGGACAGAGCCTTTGGAATCTCTCATGTGGAGCAGCTCCCAGCCTCTGAGCTGAGTGCCCCGGCCTCAGCAGGCCCCAGGGTGGGGTCATCGATGTCCTGCTGGTGGGAAATGCAGGGATTTAAACACTGGAGCAGAGCACACACTTCCCAGAGAAGCTGAGAACCTGATTTCATGCTTCTGACTGGCTGCTGAGTATCCATCCCTACTGCTTCTCCTGGTTTCCTATGTGACCTTGTCACTTCAAGTGATTTTAAGAATATACCAAATTTGGAATTATCTTTATTTATTCTGCTCCCTTTTCTTTGTCTCTAAGGAGTCACAGGGTAGGTAATTGGATATACCAAATTCCAGGCAAACTGCTGGAGTGAGGAAAAGAAAAGCAAAAAGCAAACATCTGTTTACTGCAGACAGATGTCAAATATCAATGTCCCTGGTACACCATATATTGCTCCCAGTCCTAAGGAAAGATAGAGTGGGAATTAATTTCCAAAATAAAACATGTTATGGGAGTATGGTTTCCTGGAGAAACAAAAAGATGGAGCCAGATTAGTTGTGAAGTCAGACACAAGCTGTTCACTGAAGTGTGCAGGATAAAGCCAAAGACTGCAAAAATACTTCAATATTGTGATGAGTGTTCTCTGTCAAAGCTCTATGTGGGGACTCCTTTGCACCATAGTCTGTCCTTTCTTTGGAACTGGTAAAGACTTTTTTTATGAATTGCATAGTACCAGACTGCTCAAGAAAAGAAAAGAACTGGGTACAATTAACACAGAAAATAGGACTTTGTGGGGTCTTAAACCCTGGGTTATTGAGTCTGGGGAGGGAACAGGCCAAGACTGCTGCAGGTGCCTTTTTACAGATATGAGTTAAAGCCACAGAAAACTCTGTTCCCTGGGCCTGAGGAACTGCTCCCTTTGCCCATCTCCAAAGACAGCTCTTTCTTTCTGGAGGACTCTGCTGGAGAAGGGAGGAAAAGTTCAGAAAGTTTTTCTCCTGCTTTTCAAGAACCACACGGGACCAGCTGCAGGCTTCCCAGGAAGCTGGGAAAGGCCGAGGGAAGAATTCCATCTTCAGTGGCTCTGCCATGCCCTGCTGGCAGCAGCCATGATTCATTGTTCCCCAGGGCAGAGGCAGAAAGGTTGCAGGGACTGGAGTGATTTATGACAAGCAGATTGCAAGCACTGTGTGCACAGAGTTTTAAAAAAATCACCCGGAGAAAGGGAGTTATGAGCCCTTTTGAGAAATTAGGCTCATCTCTAAATAACCTAGACCTGTGAAATGAATGGATGATGACTCTTTGGAGGGCTGTGGATAAAATACACCACCCCTTATGCTCTGCTGTGTAGCAAATTGTCATGGTCTCTGTGACAACTTCAGCAGCAAACACTGGCTATACTTTGCAGGTTTTCCCATGCTGGCTCCAGGAGGAGTTCAGATTTTTCCTAACCCTCCTGCTGTGTGTGCTTCCCCCACATTCCTGTCACTCCAGAAACTCCTTCCTATGCAGAGGGTGCTGGACAGTGCCACCTGCTGTGTACTCTCTGGTTTGGTTCTTCCACTTCAGCTGTCTGAGGGGCTCCCTTGGGTTGTATTTGGTCCCAGATTTTGTGTTGTCCTGCCTCTTCAGGATCAACAGCTGGACAGTGTAGTCACCCACGAGGGAAGGAAGTGTCGGGGACACTTGCAAAAGATGGAACCGAATATTCCCATCATCAGTCCTGGGCTGGTTGAATTTGTGGTAACTCTTGTCTGACGTGTCTCTTCTCCTCCCCTGTGCCCTGCTGACGGGGGCAGAGTGTCTGTACGTGTTCCCCTGCCAGTGGAACTACCGGCCCGACCACTGCATGTACGGCAGCAACTGCAGGGGGGCGGAGGAGGAGGGGGTCTCCATCCTGCACGGCAACAGGGGCGTCTACCACGATGACAAGCAGCCCACCTTCAAGGCCCTCTACGAGGTGATCCGGGATGTAAGTGCTGTGCTGCCTCCACAGAGCCACTCCTGCCGTCCCCTTGTCCTGCCGTCCCCTCCTTGTCCTGCCGTCCCCTTGTCCTGGCCGCTCCCCTTGTCCTGCCGTCCCCGGGTGGGTTCCTTCTTCCCTGGCATTGCTCTGCCAGCAATCAGGCTGGGTAACTGTGTTTGTGTAAAACCCACCAGACACAAATGAGCATGGTTGATTTGGCCTCTCATGCATTTAAATGTTTCTCCTTTGTATTATAGTAATCAAAAAGACGGATAAATTGCTTTTCTATAGTACTGAAGGTAGAAAAAAAAGATGCTGGAGTGGCGTTTCTCCTGGTCCATAAATTCTACGGTGGTCCATAAATTCCCAGGGAAAGCTTGTCCTCCCTGAGCACCTCAAGCTTCAAGCATGTGGAGAGCAGAAGCTTGTCCACAGGTGTAGGTGCCTGTATTCTCTTGGGATGTTGTGTGTGTACAGCTCTGCTTGCCAAAACTCCTGTTTCCTTACAGTGTCCTCACAATAATAAAATTCCTGTCAGCGCACACTCTCAGGCAGGCAGGGTGTGAAGTGATGGGTTGGTGACACTTAGCAGGTGAAGGACGAGACATTCCCTACCTGTGGAAGGCTTTTTTCTTACAAAAACTTTAAAAATGCCCTTTCACAACTAGTGATGCCCTTTCACAACTACTGAAAACTAAAAATTCCTTTTAATTTCTTTTCTTTAGTTTCCATTTGAAGACAATCTCTTCCAGTCCTTGTACTACCCTCTGCAGTCGAAGTTTCTGGATACAGTGCACACTTTATGTGGGAGAATTCCACAAGTATTTTTGAAGCAAATTGAGAAAACCATGAAGAAGGTGTACGAAAATCGTGTCATTGTGTACTTGGGGGCCAACCACAGATACTAACTGTAGCTCTCTTACACAGAAGTTTTAAGTCTTGTTCTCCATTTCATGAAGGATATAAATGAAGAATATAAACCCTTGTACTGAAACTCAGAATTAAAATACTTCTTTTTTCAGTTTTCTAATAACCCTTGAAATTACAAAAAGCAGGAAATCCTAGAACCTACTGAGATTGTTGCTGAGAATAGCAGGAGAATCCTTTCTTCGTGGAGTACAGTTGTGGCCTGCCTCCCCAGTCCCTTACAGTTTTAAGAATGTATTCTCTGGCTTGGTAATGTGAATTGCATTAGGCACAGTCCAAGACTGTTGTCAATGAAGAGTGCAAACACAGGTACTATTGATCCATTTTCCTCTTTAAGTGCTATTCCCTGCACAGTAACAGCAGTATTCCACTGCCAGTTTTCCAGCCCTGCCTTGGGAGATGGCCAGTGCTCTCCCTGACTCCCCTCTCCTGCATGGAAATGCATTTCTGCCTGGCACTTCCATTTTTGGGATCACAGAGTTCTAGAAGGGTTTGCGTTGGAAGGGACCATCATGGGTATCTTGTTCCACACCCTGCCATGGGCAGGGACACCTTCCACAGGTTACTGCAGCCCTGTCCAGCCTGGCCTTGAACACTTCCAGGGATGGCAAGGTTGAGATCTTTATGCTGGGATCAAAATGAATAGCCTCAAAGTGGAAGAGGATACAAACCGGCTTTGATGTTTATTTAAAATACTTCATTTAGCTTACATTTCCAAAGTATGATCATCATCATGTGCTATGCACAAAGAGCTTATTTAAATGGCAGTGGCTGAAAGGTGCTTGGGACCATTCCCATGGGAACTGGAAGTGAGGACACTCCTGTGGAGCAGCCATCCAAGACGCAGACTCACTCCTAAAGAGCTGCGATCCAAGAGCAGACTCCCAGAGGGCATCTTCAGATGTAAGCCCCAAGGGTGTGTGTAGGAGTGCTTCAAGGAAGCAGCAGAGAAAATGATGTTACTTTTCAAGTCTGTTGAGCAGAAAACATCAGCCATTACTTGGAACTGCTCCTTTTTGTATGTAACAGCAAAGTAGGAGCAGGGTGAGATAATGAAGCTTTCCCCTAACGAAAGGAAAACTGGCACGGATGGGATATCCTGTACATGGATCACACATTTGTTACAGAGAAATGCTTGGGGACTGTGGATGAAGGAAAGGATATGTTCCCAAAGTTAAAATAGGAATTGCAGCTTTGGGTGTTCTCCCCTTTGCAGTCAGGACTAATGCAGGTTTCATAAGAAAACAGACGCCAGGAGTCTCCCTTTTATCTGGCACATTTCTCTCTTCTTGTGTGGCAATTCCCGAGAGGAGGGAAGACGTGACCTTGGTGCTATCCCAGGCTGCCAGATAAGAGCCCGTGCACGGGATGGAGTTCCAACGAGCTTTTCCCAACCCCTGGAGTGTGAGAGTGTCTGTGACAGCCTGGCAGAGAGCAGGGCTGCAAGGCAGCGGAGCGGGGGAGTGGTGGGAAGGGGCTTGGAGGAGGGGACAGTGGAACTGCCAGACCTCACAGCGTGACAGGAACAGAAACCTTGTTTGCACCTCTGCTGCCAGTCGTAATCACAGTTTGGTTAAACCGCGTGTTCTGACTCCAGCCCTTATCTCGCAGTGTTTGCCACCTCAGTGTAAATTGACATGTGAAGGACAGAGGCAGCTCGACTGTTGTGACTGAAAGCCTGGGACCCAGAAAGTCATTTAAACTTGAGCAGAGTTGCCTTTCCAACTTGCCTTAGTATTTTCTATTTCAGCTGAAGTTTCAGTTGCCAGTTTAAATAAGAGTACACTTCTACCTACTGAGAGAAGTTTGAAATATAACCCAAATGAGCATTGGAGATTGCAGAATCAAAGGCAGAGAAAAGAAGGTAAAGCTACTGATTTAGAAAGTTTAAAGTAATGTATGACAGGTAAACCTTTAGGCCAGCAATTCTGAGAGCTTGTATAAAGTATTAGCTTGCTTTTGGTCTTTATTTTCAAGTATCAGGGTAAAGCTGACGCAAGGTCTAACAAGGCTGGGGGAGCTGCACACTGGGCAGGCCAAATTCCTGATTTCCATGGCGTCTCCAAGGCACAGAAAGCTGCAGAGCAAAGTCCTGCTGCCCAGCCAGCTGCAGCCCCAGTGCCGAGCTCTGGAGTTTCGGAGGCTGTGGTTGTGTAAGCTGTGATTCAGCAGAACCCTGCAACTACCGGGCACATTCAAATGAAGGAGTGGAACTCATTTCAAAACAAAGGCATTATTGCATATGAACTGATTCGAGATTAAAGCAGTGCTTTTTATGTTCACAGGAGGTGCTACATTTTGTTTAGGAAGAACTGAGTTATGTTCTCAACAGCTATTAAGTACATGAAGTATTTGCTTTAACATGAAGACTCTTGTTAATGTAATATCAGCTGGCAGGAAGAATGGGGGAGGTTCCCCCCTGCTGGGCTTTTTCTGAGGAAAAAAAGCAATAATTTGAGCTCTCCAAAGTGTTTTAAAGCAATTAAGTAACTTTGGGCTTTTTTGTTGTTAGAATTATTAATTTATATTTCACTACAGCTTCCAAAACCATGTTATATTTTAGTTTTAACAGTAGTTGATTGTAATATTCATCTTACTTAAAAACCAGTTTTAATTCATTTTGTATTTCATACTTGTGGCTAATTCCATGTTAATTAGCCTTCATTTATCTTAATAATGGGATGTGTAAATACTTACAAAGACTTTATGTCCTCATTTCCCCTTCCTCTCCTGTGTTTTAGTTATTTCCAATGGTATAATGGATAGAGCTCACCAGCATTTTGCTTACAGGGGAAACTGGAAACTGCTCAGTGTGTGTGTGTGTGTGTACACAGCACGAGCATGTGTGTAAAAATGTCCCTTTTCTCTGTCACTGAATTGCTTGTGGATTTTTCTTTGACAAGTGCACTGATTGTTACAGCTCCCACGGAGGCTGAGCAGTGTATTTCTGGGTTGAGGATAATCCTTTGGCTTACAATGCAAATAAATGAAATTTTAAGCAAGCTCTGTAATTTGCTAGGTTTCTTTTAAGTACAAGATTTTGTGCTGGTATCATTGGAATAGAGTTCAGTAGCTGTGATGTTATAGTGTGTGTATACAGGCTTTGACAGCAGGGAACACAGATAAATGTTCCTCTTTTACAGTTTTACTGTAGTGAAAGAGTCTGATATTGGCTATAAAGAGACAAATACATTTTCCTTCCCCAAAGTGCTCGTGTGTCATGCTGCAGCTCCAGTTGTGTTACGGTGAGCATAGATCAGAACCTTCTCTCAAAGGAAACTGGGGTTTTATCTTTTCCTCTTTACCGTTTCTCCATTATGTTTCACTACTCGGAGGTCATTTGGCAGCATTTGTCCTCCCTCCTCCTTGTATGCATTTTTTGACATTCTGACATTCTTGTATGGTCACTGCTGTGCTGTCCTTGCTTGTGACACCTCTGTGTGACGGAAGCTCCTGGGCTGTCTGTTCAGCCAAATCCTGGTGCTGACAGGTCCCAGCTGGGTGGTGTGTTGGGCTCAGCCTCAGCTCTCTGAAGTCAAAATCAGAATAAAACTGGCATTGACACGGCTGGGCAGGGCTGGGCTGGCTGTAAAACACCAGCCTGTGTGGGTTCTGGGAAGGCCGGGGATGTGTGTGGGTGTGACACACTCACAGTCACATGCTCAGGGATCCAAGGTTTTTCCCTTGCAAACCTGGCTCCAGACAGTACTGCAGCAGGGAGAAGAGAGATTTCCCAAGCTGGGAATAAAATAAAAAGTGAAAGAAATAAATCTGAATGCTTTCTCAACTGTCAGAGAATTCTTTTCTCCTGTCCATCACGTACAATAAAATGTGATGGTAGGAAACCGTGAGCACCCTTCCAGAGGTGAGATGGGACAGTGAGCAGGATCATCCCTGCAGAGGCTGGAGACATTCCCCATGGCTCTTGGGGCAGGTCCTTGTGTGTGCTGGGATCAGCCTGCACCTCCTGCTGGCACGAGATAAGGAGCTGCTATCGGAGCTTCAAAAGACAGAGCAATGTTGGGAAATTGTGCTTTCATTCGGGATCAGAATAAAAACCAAACTGTCAACACTTCCCTTAAAATGAAAATGGAGACAAAACACCAAAATGAGAATCGGCATTGAAGATAAACAAAGCACTTTGTTAATATTTTCCTTTGAGGCAAAATATTTTGATTTGATTTTTACATTTCTATAAATGTACCTTAATCGTTGCTGTTTGTGAAAACTACAGTATTGCCTAAAAGTGTGTAAGTATAGTTTTGGTAATTAATACTGAAACAATGCCACAGAAAAGACACAGCTCTATTTTAAAGACCTATTCTTGGAGAAGCATCTTTTCTTGAATCCTCCTGCGAGTGTTAATTCCCTCCTGTGAGGGTTAGAACAGTGCACAACAGGTGCCTTCTCAGGGTTCACACCTTCAAGGAATGATCTCCTGCCCGTTCTGCTCTGCGATTCCAAAGGGCCCCGTGGTTCCTCACAGCTCAGGCTCCAGGTGACAAAACAAGGCTGGTTTAGTCTGACTGGCCCCAGAGTTTGTGATGTCAGGGAGATCCTGGGTGAGGTGTGAAATACATCCTGGAAAGAAAACTGCCAGCCAGTTTGCCATGGGCTCTTTATTGGAGACAATCCCTGTGGACTTGCTGGGGTCAGTGGCTGAGCCAGGTAAAGCCTGGAATGTTTGTCACATCTGACTATTCCTTGGGTAAAGCCTGGAATGTTTGTCACATCTGACTATTCCTTGGGTTTTTTGTGTCTCCTGTGGGTAATCTTTCAAAAGAAACAACTCCCACAAATACCATTTTTCTCTTTTCAGCCTCTTTTTTTAAGGCACGTGTGTGAGCTGTTCTCATCTTCCGATACTCCCAAGCCTTCCAGATTTTTTAAAAGCACAATAAAGATTTTTAGTCATTTTCTCAGAGGATAAACATAATTTGTCTCGAGGTGGCTGTGATGTACTTCAAAGAAAAAAACCCTTCTCTGGATGATTCAGAGATCCATGATTTTTAGTGTCAAGTTATTGTACCATATTTAGGTTTCTGCAGCTATAAATTTAAACAAACCAAACAAAATCTCTATGCTCCTTTTATAAATCCTTTGATGTGTATCGATGTACAGTATTTTCTGAAGACCTAAGTGGGTCTTGAAATATAAGATTGTTCCCATTTTCTTACTGTTCTCACTGGATTCTGCGGCATCTCCCTTGCTTGAGTGCTGTATTGAATTGCTACAGATTGTTTCAAAGCACAACAATCAATTTTGGTTCAAACTGGGTGGAAATACCTTGCAAATTGCTGTCACACATCGGTGAAGGGAAACTGCGTTAAGTCAAGTTGGGTCAGGATCTCTAGATACCTAATCTAAGCTTCATTACTGGGAGCAGAAGTAGCTGCTGGTCTTACGCCACAAATAATCTTAATTATTGATCCATGCCCAGGGGTTGGACAGCCTATAACTCTGAAAAACATACTGAAAAGTATGTTTTTAAATCTGAAACGTAAATCTTTAACAAGGCTTTGTGTAAGTTCAGTGCGAGAAAAAAACAACGCTGGCTTGTAAAACAGTCTCTCATTGTTCTTTGGTAAGATGTTTAAACCACCACATCTTCCTCAACAAGGTGATTATTCTTATTGTTGGGTCTCAGTGAATACAAGCAGGCTGGGAACTGACACAACATGAAATCATCCTCTCTGTGTACATTTTTATTACAAGGCGTGTCAAATACCTTACAAGGAGTAATTACCATTTATGTTTCATTAATGAAGAAGCTCAGGTGTGATTGCCTCACCCATTTGCCTGAGATCACACAACAAACCGATGATGAAATTACCTACAAGCTTTTTGCGTTCTAGGATTACGTTTAAACGTTTCAGCTTTGACAATGGAAGGGAAAGGTGATTTGCTGTGAACTGAAATCTTTCCCCAGTTAGCAGAGGGGGCTGGGCTGGAGCCTCTCTGCTCCTCGCCTCGCCGGGGGACCCTGGCCCGGAGGGAGCGGCGGCTCTGCAGGGCTTCACTCCTCCCCTCGGAGCCGGGGGCTGTGCGAGGGATCATCCCAGGGCACGGGAGCGAGAGCCGGGCTGCGAGAGGCGGGAGGAGTCTGCTGCAGAGCCTGAGGCATCCTCGCTGGCATCCTCAGCACCCTCACGGGGAAGCGGCGGGGCCGGTGCCGCTCTGGCCGGGCCAGGACACGGGGAATGCCGTGGAGCTCTCGGGGAGCTTTGTGCGGGATGTTAAGGAAAGATTCGTCCCCCCGAGGGTAGAGGGGCACTGCCCAAGCTCCGCGTGGAATGCCGGAGCTCCAGAGCATTTGGGCAATGCTCTCAGGAGTGCACAGGCTGGGGTTGTTGGGGTGTCTGTGCAGGGCCAGGAGCTGGTGGGTCCCCTCCAGCTGGGGATCTGTGATCCTGAGGAAAAAGAGACAGGCGAAAAGGGACTTGGGGTGGGCGGGGAGAGCGCGGTCACCCTCAGCCTGAAAGCGGGCAGGAAAGAACAAGAGCTCTCTGAGGGGCCGGGGCGCGAAGGGGCTAAGGCTCCGCGTTCCCTCCCGCGGGGATGTGGTCGGCGGGGCCGGCCTGAGGAGGACGAGATCCCGCGGGCAGAAAAGCAGCCCGGGGCCGCTCCCGCCGGGCCGAGCCCTTCCCGCCGCTCCCGCCGGGCCGAGCCGCTCCCGCTGCTCCCGCCGCTCCCTCACGGCCGCCCGGCCCCGCCCCCTCACGCGGCACCCCCCTGGGCCCGCCCCCTGGGCCCGCCCCCGGCCCCGCCCGAGAGCCCCGCCCCCGGCGGGCGGGGCCGCGGGGCCGCGCACGGGCACGGCGCGGGCGCCATGTTGGAGCGTCGCTGAGCGCGGGGTCTGGCAGAGAGCGCGGCCCGGTCTGCGCGGGACTGGGGCGGGGGAGCCGCGCCGAGCCGCGGGGGAATCGCCCGGGCGGATCATGGACGTCGAGAGGCTGCAGGAGGCGCTGAAAGGTGGCGGCGAGGCTGGCGGCGGCGGCGGCGGGCGGGGGCGCGGTGTCGCCGCGCGGAGGGGTAGACTGAGGTCCCTCAGCCCCCGTGGGGGGAGCGCCCCTCGCTGAGGCGGCGGGTGCCCGCGCTGTGGGCAGCGGGCTGCGCGCTCGGGGGGGTCCCGTAGAGCGGGGAGAGCCCGGGTCGCTGTGGGGAAGGGGAGGGTAGAGCCCCCGTTCTCTCTACCCAACCACCCTCGGGGCTGCGTGAGGGGCGATCAGCGGCTCTCGGGTGTCCCCGGCTGCCGCCCTGAGCTCCCCGCTCTGGCCGCCCCTTGTCCCTCATTGCTCCCCCTTTCCCGCATCCCGGCCCCTTCCCCCGCAGCCCGGCCCAGCCCGGACCTGTCCCCTTGTCGCTCCCCAGCCCTCTCTGTTCTGGGTGAGCTTGAGGAAATCGGCCTCCTTCTGTGCCCTAGCTGCTCAGAAGAAGTTGCAGATCAACTTTTGCTACTCTGGTGCGTGCGGTTTCTCCGCAAGAAAAAATATTAAGTGTTTCCCAGGGCTGGGAAGCTGGTGGAGTTCATAGGAACAGCCGGAGCACTGTGAGAGCACAGTAGTGTTTGTGTGGGAGCTGGACTGGTAGTTGAAGTAAATCGCTAATTATTGTGAATTTTTGTTCTGTCCCGTCTTCTTTTACCATTCTTTTTATGTCTTTCTCACACCAACAGATTTTGAGAAGAGAGGAAAGAAGGAAGTGTGTCCAATACTGGATCAGTTTCTTTGTCATGTTGCTAAGACTGGAGAGACGATGTAAGTGTGACTGTTTTGGTGACCCTGAGTTGTGACTTGAAACAACTCTTGCATTTTACGTCAATGAGATTCTGCCTCAGTTGTGACTTGAAACATTTCTTGCGTTTTACGTCAATGAGATTCTACCAGGATCTTTTTTTTTTTTTTTTTTTTGCCTGTAGGTTGCTTCAGTGAGCTAAATAAGCTTTCCTTAGCTCCCGTTTAATTTTGTGTGGATTAATTTAGTTTGCTGATAGTTTGATCTAACGAGGGGAGACTTCTCGTTTTGCCTTTGCTCTGGGGTGTCTGTCAGGTCTTACTAATCCTGCTCAGCACAATAAAAAACCTGTTGCTTTTCCTGAATTTTTAAGAGAGATTCAGGTTTCTGAAGTGGCAAGTTCAGCTGCTGTTGCAGTCTGCTCTCCACCGTTGTATAACTGCTGGCAGTATCTAGTTGTGTTATTTACATGAAGATATCGGTGGCTCAGATTGTTCCTTTCTGGGCTCTGTGACCATCCTGTGATTGTGTCTGGGCGCTGCTGGTGAAGAGGGGACAATCCGGAGGTGCTTTTGCAGACGAGGTGTGTGGGAACCGCTGCGAGCTGCCGTGGTTTCTCCGCCCGCCGGAGTTTCCCTTCGCTGCCCTTGCTGTGCCGCTTTCCCGGAGGGTTTCCCGGGCGCTGCGGGCAGCGGAGGGAGCCGCGCTCTTTCCAGGGATCGCTGCTGGTGACTTCCTTGAGGATCACTATTTGGCAGGAAGGGGAAAGGCTTCCCCGACTGCGCTGCCGTCGCTTTGCTCACTTTCTGGCGCCCAGGCTGTCTCCTTGTTTTTGAGGCCTAGCGCCAGCCTACGGCTCCAGCCGGGCAGATGTGCTTTCACGAGTGGTTTGTGACCAACCGGTGACCGCAGGGCCTTTGTTTGAATTTTTAGAGTCCCTAGAACGTGTAATAAGTTCTGGGTTTTTTTTGTTTTGTTTTGTTGTTTTTTTTTTTTTTTGGTAGCTTGCTAGTGCTGCTTGGATTAATGGTTTAGAAAGGAAAACAAGTTGTGAAATGTACTTTGCTCTTTGAATGAAGGCTCATGCTCAGCAGACTTTCACAGCTGTAATGCTTAATATTTTGGTGTACTGCTTATTATACAGAAACAAAACCGCCACTGTAGGCCCATGCTGAAATATATTTAAAATATTTTTCCCATTCTGAGATATTTCTTCAGGTTGTTTTTACTGTTTCTGCCAATATCACGGATATTCCAAAGTAATTTTTGAAAAGTGATTCTGTAGGGGCAAGTTCTTGGGAAAATTGTTTCCTCTCTTATTTTATTTTCATTTAGAAAATCTAAGTTCTTTTTTTATTATTTTTACTTTACTTTTACAGACTTAAACCTGAACTGGGATCTGTCATCTGATATACAGATCCTGCCTTCTATGTTTCCAGGTTTTTCTTTGTGGGTTTTTTGAGGTCTGTAGCTCTTTTCAGCCTGCTTGAACCTTTCAGTTGCATTAAATTGTTTTTTAAAATGTGTTGGATGTGAACATCAGAAGTGTCTAATATAATCTGGAGATAAACATGGAAATACTGTTCTATAATATTAAATTTGCTTCAGATTTTCTGACAAAGTCTGTATTTGTTCATCAAACATGCTGGGTGTTCACTGGTGTGTTATGTATCAAAAAATGGTAAAAATTAAAATCTCCTGGGAATCACTCATAGGAAGATTGATAATGTGGCTTTTAAGAACTTAATGCTGGTACAACTTGACTGTTGAACAAGTATTCTGGAATAGCCAAATTTACCAAGTACATGCAAATTTAAAATGCACTAGATAGTTTTTATTTTCACTTATGTAAAAATAACTCTGTGCAATAGAATCTAAAGCAGTAATAAATAGATACTTTGGAATGAGAAGATAAAATACTAGTTTGCAGTGACATTTGTTAGGATTTTCACAAAGTTCAGAGTATAGTTTAAAAAAAACAAGCAGCGAGGATGGTTTAGTCAGGGGTAATTACACCCGTGGTTTGCAGACTTGATTATTGAAAAACAATGGATCTTACTCAGTCACAGCCTGTTCCTAATGTAACAAACAAAAAGTACTGAGGCAAATCAGGACAAGTGAAATGTGAAATATTTTTGCTTTCAGTTGTTAGTTCTAGGAGAGTTATATGGTCTTCCTGGGGGTTCTGTCAGCTTTTTAACTTCATCATGAATACTGATTTTTAGAGGATAAACTGCAGTCTGCCTCCTGGGGTAAATGTTCTCATCCCCCATCCGTTTCCAGACACAGTTGCAGCAGATCTCGGTGACACAGTAAAATTAGTTTGAAAAGGTAGTAATGAAGTAAATTAAAGAGGCTTTGAAGGTTCTCTTCAAAGTTTGATCATGGCACGAGTGGCTCTCCCTGCAGATGGAAGGCACAGGCTCAGGTGAGGTCACTGGGTACCTCCCTGCCCCCACTTGTTCCAAAGTGCTTATTCATCTGAGGGAGCTGGGAACAGGTAGGTGCAGGTTTAGGTGAGGCTCTGATCTTCCTGGGATTTCTCTGGCAGCAGCCCTGGCTGGTGCAGCCTGTGGGTCCCTATTTCACTTGGGCTGTTGAGCTGCTTCTGCAGCTCCATGGGAACCTGGGGCTGGAGCTTTTCAGCCTGACTCTGCTGGACAAGGCTCAGGTCCCTGATCCGCGTGTTTCGTCCTGGTAGCTGCTACTGCCAACTGCAGAGGTGGTGAAAGGGAGGAACAAAGGTGAGAGGTGGTAAAGCCACCACTGCAGCTGTGATAAGGCTCTTAGTATCCTTATTGTAATTAGAGGGCTTTTTCACTTACAAGGGAGGTGTGGAGCAGAAACGTTTCTAATTTTGGTTCTGTTATCAGTGCGAGCTTAGTTGTGTTATCGGTGCTGTGCAGTAAAATCCTGATCATACAATTATGTGCATTCACTTCATCTTTTTGAAGTTGATGTTTTCCTCTTGTGCAAAGTTAACCATTCACTTAATTGCTGGTGAGATTATGGCCTACATTTACCAAAGCCAGTCTGAACTTCCTGTATTAGAGGTGACAGAAGCAAAAGTCATTGCTTGGCTGCTTTGAAATCATTTTTGTTTTTTAACAGGTTGCTATGGTAAGACTTAGCTTTAGGCAAAATATCATAAAAAGTTTGTTGTTCAACCTTTTTTAAAGTTGTCTTGAATCTTAGGATTTTTTTTTTTTCTCTTCAGAGGAGTAACATACTCCTTGATTAACCTTTTTACTGGGATACTAACATGGAATTGCCTTAATGAGACCAAGTACAGTCAGGGAAGTCTGTTATAACCTCCTTGTCTCCAGTTTGTAACAGATCACTGTGACTTGCAGCACTGAGGAAAGTGAAGAGAGGAAATTTGCTAGTCCTTGTACTTAACTACCTGAAAGACCTCTGGAAACAGGATGAGGTTTTGTGCCCTTTTTTTTTTTTTTTTATAAGAAATCCACTTATCTGTTTTTTCTGAAGTAGAAAGAGCTTTAAGGGATGGGCTGGAAATCAGAGCACTGCAGTACTAGAAGGGAAATGCAACAGTGAATTTTTTTGTTGTTTCTGAAGGATTCTTAAAAATAGATATGAAATTGTGATCTTGTGTCCTGCAGTTAAAATGCTTTCTCTTACCTCTTAAGAAATGCTCTTGGGTTTAGAGTCACTCTGCCCCTTCAATAGCAAAAATGTTTTAAAACCATTTATTTAGGTCCTTCACCAAGAAAATGCAATGTGTTGGACTGGAAGGGAAAACTAGATTTTTCTAAAGTGGAAAATAAAACTTAGAAAACTAAAACAATCAAACATTTTATGTTGTTTTTTTATGCATTTCCCCCACTGCTGCCCTGGGGCAGGGAACCTATAAAGTGCAGTTTTAATGGCTTACTGTAGTGGAAAGTACAATGCAGAAGCTTACTGACAGTGAAGGAATCCAGAAAGTAGTGAAGTACCAAAATCTGGAGCAATGCAGTTCATAGGCAGAAGTGATTAATTGTAAAATCCTTCTAGGCCCAAGTAGAGAACCCTGCCCAGGATGTGATGCAGTTACTCCAGTTCCTCCCCTTAGTGCAGCATAAACAGCCATTAAAATACAGTCGGGTTTTATTTCTTCCTATAGTGAAATTCTTCTGGAAGCTCGGAAATGTTAATTTCAACCTCGTCTGAGCCTGGAAACAGAAGATGTTTCTTCGCATTCTTCCTTGAGGGCCAACATAAGTGGGTTTTGCAGTTTCTTGAGTCGAGTTTAATTCATGTGATTGTAGGGCAAATCTGGACATCGGTACTGTCCTCAAAGAACAGTTGGAAGTGACTTCTGGAGCTGATGCAGGCAGAGCCTGTGCTCAGGGGGAGCTAATTCCAAAGTTAAATGAAACGAGGGCTTTGTGCAGCTCGTCTGGAAATCTCCAGCCATGGCAGTTCCATAGGCTCAGTTTGGCTCCCGGTTCCCTGCTCAGCCGTGCGCGCTGGGCACAGCGTTTCCCTTGGAGCATCCCGGGGCCTCTCCCTGCGCTCTCCTCTGCACGGAGCCTCTTTGCATCTCCTGGCCGCAATTAGCGCTTCCCCGGTGGGAGTCAGCAGCCGGATCCCCCAGCAGAGCCGCGTTCAGGGCAGCCGCGCTGCCCTAGCCCCCCGCAGGCCTCGGTCCCAGCGGGGCTGAGCCGGCTCGGCTTCCCCCGCCCCGCTCTGCGCTCCGTGCGCTCCCAGCGCCGCCGTTTGTGCCTGGGTGTGGCTGGACTTGGGATCCCAGGAGCGCTGCAGTGGAGCCTGATGCTGCGCTGGGGCTGCAGCTCTGCCGGGGCAGACTGCTGCTGTGCCTTGCTCAGGTTGAGCTGCAGCCTTCTGTGGCCTGCCCTCCTCGGCAGTCAGTCAGGTGGAGCAGGGATGATTTGCCTTTGGTAAATTACATAACTGTCAATGTAAGTTACATAACTGCAGTTCCACCAAAGATAATGGCAAAAATACTTCTGACCTTTTGATGCTCTACCTTATGTAGCAGTGAACTTTTTTCTTATTACACTTTCAAGCTTTTTTGAATCAGTTTAACTCTTCTGTTGGTTTATTACAGCAGTGAAATAATTTGTCAGCTGTAGGAGAGGTAAGTGAAGATACAGTATCCAGGAACTCCTACAAGAATAAGTTTGTATCTCAGTTTAAGTGTTTTAACTATGTACTCTGAAGGCTTGTATAATGTCCTTTCTCTTGTCACAAATGTATCGGGCTTTTTAGCCGTGTGTTCTCTGGCTCATTTCACATGCTTAAATTTAAATCTATTTTTTCCCTAAAGTATGTTCTCTGCTTTTATTCAACAAGCAGTTTTCTTGCTCGACATGTCTGTGCTAGCATTTTTTCTGACTTGGAGACAAGTTACTTTCTGGAAATCTTAGTGCCTATTTGGGGAGTGTAATTCCTTATTATTTTTTTAAATCATAAAATTCTCAAGTTTCTGTTGTAGTAAGCAGGATTATATTTTTCTGAAAGAAGTTTCTGTGTGCCTTTGATAGTGTAAGCATCTTCCATTTCCATGTTCTCAGTAAAGCAAGAGATGTGAGTAAACTTCCTTGTGTTGTGGTCCACTACTATTCCTCACTAGCTCACTTCCATTCAGCATCTGGAATAATCCCCCTATAATTCCCTTCCCTCTGACACTGTTTTCTGTTTTATAATCCACTGATGTCTCAAAAGGACAGGGAACTTTGTTCAAAAAGCCTGCTGATGTACCTTTGTCGACACTTTGATTTAGCTTCCTTGCTCTTTTACCTCTAATATAAACAAAACATTCTGTATGTGTGAATTGTGTAGCTGTAGTATTTCAGGGCAGTCAGTGGTGATATCAATGAAATCACTTGCTGCTTTGGGAAACACACTGTTGTAGTGTTTTATTTTAAGTGCTGCCACTTCATATCTACTGGGAGTGGGGTTTACAGTATAAAGGTCAGCCTTGAACTGCCATTATAAAATGTGTGTGATGAACTGAGCATAATAAACATTAGTCTCTATGGAGTACATGTGTAAGGAAAGACAAAAGGCAAACTCTGATTGCAGCACTGAGATTTTTGAGGTGATTGGGCTGTTTTAATCACAAATGTAGCTCTTTGCACTTTTAGATTTGCAGTGTTAGTGTGGCTTCCTTCCCTGTTGCTATACACAGTTCATTCCTGTAAGCACATTTCCTGATAATCTTTTTGGCAGCCAGTGCTTGTCACTTTGCACAGAAAACCTCCCCACCAGGTAATGTTTGTTAGTTAATGCAGTTGCACATGTTTCTGATGCTCACTTTTACTTGTATTCTGTGGTCATGCTTCTCCCAAGCTCAGTTCTCTGCCTTGCTCGATGGGATTTGTTATCGTCCTCAGGGTTTCTCTTGGTTTGTACCTTCACCTCTCAGTGACGTTGCTGTAGTGACTGCCTCAAGTGTGACCTCTGATATTTTCCAGTGGGCCTCATATCTCTGTTCTCTGGGGGCTGTGCTTGTTAGTATTTCATCTGAAGGACTTTCCCAAGCATTTGGGTATTGTTCGCTCCATATTACACTTCTCAGTGGCAAGGATGATTTTCCGTTTTGACTTTATAATGGGTGAGCCTTGATCGCTCTTCCTGTCTGAAGTTTTTGGAAAGTTTGTGCCTGATGGCACATGGGGGGAAGGAACAAGGGTGTAGAGCACACAGGAGGGATACAAAGCAGTCTGGTTGACTTGGCAATGGTGGTTTATCAATTTGTGCATAAACCAGACTGATGCTGCTTTTCCACAAAAGCAACACACATCTGGCAGGTCTCAGCTTTAGAAATAAAACTACTTGATGACAAGATTTCCATGATGGCAATACCTGGTGGTGCTTGGCTTGGAAGTGGCAGGGGTGTGTGATGATGCACAAACACCTAATGCCTGTGGAATAGGTCAGTGAGGTAGGGTACACCTTGTCATCCCAAGCTTAGAATGTGTCAGCTGAACTGCCTCTGTGGAGAAGCCAGTTGGGTGGCTTTGGGTTCTGGTTTTGGAAGGCATCAGTAACCAGTGCAATCTCCTTGAGGCCTGGGGGGTTTTTGGGACACTGCATGGGGTGGCAGGCACAGGGACCTGCTGCAATAGAGATCCAGGAGTAGCTGCACAGGGTGCATTGTCCTAATCTGGTTTCCCAGCTTTATTGCTTGATATAGTAAACATCTGATCTTATCTCAGTGTGGCCTGCAGCTCCTCTGGGGTGAGCAGCTCCTTTAACAGTGACAGCCACACTTAGCAGAGGAGCTGCAGCCTTTCTTCTGTGGATTTGGTTATTCTGGGCAAACTGGTGATACCTGAAGCAACATTGGTGTTCTATATTCCTTTCTACTCTGCTATAAGGAAGCTGAGTTTTGAATGAGGAATGTTGTAATCTTACACTTTTTTGTTCTGTGGTCAGTTTTTGACTTTACAATAAAAGAAAATGAAAGGTACTTGGGTTTGGTTTTAGATAACCGTTTTCATAAATGTACTTCCTAGAAAATTTTGGACAGAATTTTTTTTTCCTGTTCTGTGGGACAGCTGTATTCTGTTAGAGTCAGCTGAATATTTATCAGCAGAGATCAGAATTAGTCCCTTGATGATTACAGATAGTGCTTTAATGTCTTCTTCAGCTGCCTGTTTCCATAACTAAGACTTAATCTTTGTTGTTCCTGGCAAGAGCAGTAGTAATTTGCAAGCAGCAGAGGTGAACACTCACACTACTGAAGTAGATGTAGTTCTAATGTCTGACAGTTTCCCTGGTTGTGGAATGAGCTCATTGTGCTCCCAAGGAAAGCAAAGACTGGATTTAGGCTGACAACAATCAGTGAGTGAAAATGGAAAAACACCTCCTGTGCTTGTGGGAAATACCAGTTTTTCCTCCTTTGAACTCTTCAATATATTTTTAATTAAAGTGAAAGGTAACATGAGGTTAAAATCCTACTGAAGATAAAATGTGAGAGTGTTTAATTTTACATGACTTACCAGGTGAAAGGGAACAGGATGCTCCCCCAGGACGAGTGCTTTGCCAGTGTTTTCCTAAGAGGAGCACAGTGTTCCAGGAAATTCACCCTACCTGGAGCACCTCAACTTTGAAAATTGATTGCCCATTCAGAAACACTCGTAAAGGATCTAGCACTTGCTTAAGACTTTGATATGATGTTAGGGAGAGGTGTTTGTCTGCTTGCCAGAAGCATGTGAGAAGTCAGTCTCCGTTGGTGTACAGGGGATTTTACTGTGTAAATCTGTTGTCATTGTTTGGAATTTCCCATGTTAATCTGCACTGTGTGAATAGTGAAAATAGCAGCAGCGTGCAAAATCATGACACTAAAGTGAATTGCATCAAATACTGTTAAAATAAAGCACGGGAAATAGAAAAATAAGTTTAAAAAACAAAGTCTATTTGACACAAGAGTGGAATTAGGTGAGATAAGTTCTTTTACCTGATAAATGAGTGCTGCTGCTTAAAGAAATGGCTCATCTTCCTCCTAGTCACATCACACATCTTACCGTGCCTTATCTGCAGCACTAGTTCTGTGGTTAGATCAGCGATCTGCCTCACCTCCCTGTGTGTGGGATCACAGCCGCGTGTGGGAGCAGCAGAGCAGGCTCGTCCTTTGGTGTAGTCCACGGCGCGGTGCAGTGTGTGCTGGGCCAGCCCCCCGCTGCTCTGCAGTGCCCGGGTTGCCCGTGCAGCTCCGTGGCTGCCGGAGCGGATCCCTGCGTGCCGCGGGGCAGTGCCGGGCCGGTCCCGCACCGCCTCCCGCTGCTGCTCTTTGCACAGCCTGCGGGAGGGAGCCCCGCTGGGGCTCCTCGTGCCTGGCGTCAGTTCGGTGCTCCCTGCTGGCACACACGAGCCTTGGATTCGAGCAGGCATATTCCATCTCGTCCTTAATATTCCTGCTGGATACATCTTGCAGCCAGGCTGTGGAAGAGCATGCTGAAAAGTTTGCTGCCTTGCCAGCGGTTTGAATTGGGTATGTGATTGCTGTGTGCACTTCATTTTGTCTGCCTTTTCACTTTCCAAATAGTTCTGGAGATCCCATTGATAGACCAGAATAGAAAAGGAATTAACTTGTTTTGGATGAAACTTTAATTTCGCCTTCGACAGCCTGGGGAGATTACTGTGTTTCAGAGTGTATCTTCATCTACCAGCTCTAGCGCAAGACAAAATAGAAAAGAAACAGTTACTCAAGTTGGCAAGTTACTTCACTTCAAAACACCTCTTTCCTACTAGAAGGTCTCTGTGGGAGTGTGGTGTAAGTCACCAAAACTGGGGGGGCGGAGGGAATACCAGTGACTCCCATGTCCTGTTCCATGTTATGTGACTCCTTCAGAGATTGTCCTCTGGTTCTTTCCTTGTGTGTTCTGAGGACATTACCTTAAAATGGGTTTAGCTGCACATAATGTGTTTGCAGCCTAAATATAGTGATTTGGTGTTGCTTTTGGTTTGGGTTTTTGTTTGTTTGGGTTTTTTGTTGTTGTTTTTATTTTTTGATTTCTGCTTGTCAGAGAGCCAGTAGTAGGGAAGTGTGGAGAGGGAAATATTTCCTTTTACTAAATTCTGATATTTCTTTTATGGCCTGTTCAATGAACAGAATCAATAGTAGATCTACTTTGGTTTCATTTTATGTTCTGTGTGGTATTCAGCATCTCTCCAAAACAGATGGCATCCTCTTAAAATTTAAATCAAGTAATTTTGTAATGAACTGAAACACTGTGAAATCTGAAGACAGACATCCCACCAGGGCTCCTGGGACTCTTCATGTTTTAAGTACATAGCTGGCTCTCTGGAAGCTTAACATCTCTTCAGTATAATGTTTTTCTTAATTAAACCTGTAATCTGTAAGGCAATTCCAGAAAGATTTATGGAATAATTGCAGTACTTTCATTTCAGGAGTTAGATTGTTTCAGGCACTCTGGATTCTTCCTCCAGTTCTTCAGTCAATTTTAGGTTTTGTTCTGCTTTGCTTCAGTGGGTCTTCCTGGAGTCTGAACCTTCAAATCCTTGGAGTTTATCTGAAGTGTATGAGCCATATGCACTCCCTTAGGGTTATGTCTGATGTTTTATGACAGTTTTTAAAAAGGGAGATGAGTAAGTCAGTGTGGTTGTCTTCTGCACTCCTGGAGACTTGGGCAGCCCAGCCTCCACCTCGTGTCCAAGTCACGTGTTGGTGGAGGGATGCACTGTTACAGCAAAGCCTTGCAGTGCTAAATACATGAGAGGGAACCATATCATTTATTCAACATGGATAGTTTTCCCTTAAAACAGTAGGGATTTTCATCATTGTCAGGTCTTGCCCAAACAACTTCATTAAATATTTCAGGCTTTTTGCTCTTCTCATTGACACCTTATCTCCCAAAGTGACTATACCAAGAATCAAGTGTAAAACTTGTCAGAAGCAAATATCAGATATTGAGCTGGTTTTCCTCCTCCCCAGTAACCATTGTGCTAAGAGAGAAAGCTGCTTTCTTAGTTTCTCCAGGACAAGCATTTTGCATAAGCAGGAGATAAGGGGATGGGGGGATGTCTTTTACACTCTGGGAATGATATGATTAGATTATTTCCATGTAAAATACAATTTCGTTTGGATATGCATGTTTGGAAGGATGAATCCTATGCAAATCACGTTAGTAGAGACGCAGTCATTCCTTGCAAACAACTTTGGGCTGCTAATTCTTTGAAATCAAAGCATTGCATGAGATTGCTTGCCCTGCTTTCTGTCTGAGGTGGCCTGTTCCCTGCTGAAGGGCTGTTCAAGTAGAATTGGTGCATTTCTTAACTTGGTTGATGTTACTTGGCAAATTCTGTTGATCTGTAGTAATGGATTAGTTCCAAGAGCAAATCATGTAATTCAAGTACAGGTGTGAAGTAGATTGATTGCTTTTATTAGAGAACACAGCTATTTAGGATTGTGTTCTTCCTTGGCTCTGCTGTGACAGTGTTAGATTGTGTCTAAATTAATCTCTCTTCTTTTTGTTGTTGTTTTTTATTGTTTTTCTCTGTGCATTGATGATATTTTTGCTGCTTCATCAGCTGTCAGTGACTCAGTGTGTTACTGTTCTGACTGTGGAGTTCCCCATCCCTCCTTTGTGTCTTTGCTTACTAATTTTGATCCCATTCTGGGGTTTTGTGTAGTTCTGTGTGGGATTTTTTGAAAAAAAAATTTATTAGCGATTTTTTTGCGTAGTCTGTAATTTAGTTTAATCTTTACTTGCTCATTTCCTGTCTCATGTCTTCCTTCACCCTTTCCTAGCCTTTTCTCACTTTGTCTCTCTAATTATATGTAAGTCTTCTGATTATATGTAAGTAACTTGCTGATGTTCCTTGTAGGATTGCCTGTTTGGTCAGGTGCTCTCTGCTTTCCTGATTGACTTTGAAAACAGAGTGTCTTCAAACACTGAAACCTCTTCCATCCATTTTTCTCTTATGCTTCTAATATTTAATGAAATTGCAAGGTCAGAGACAATATTAGGGTGTTAAACATCTTCTCATACCTTGAAGCACATTATCAGCATGTATAAAATGTTGAAGTAAGGTAGACAGATTGAATTGTTGGACTCTGTGTGAGCTTCCATGCTCCCAGGTGTTGCTTTACTTTTAAAGGTGCTTTTTAAAAAAACAATTAAATTTTTGAGTTAAACTACCAGCATTTGTATCTGTCCTGGGAAAATGTGAAATGGGTGGTGTCTGTATGGATACAAGCTGTAGTTCTGAAGTGCTGTGATTGATTGATTGATTCCCTTCAGCCATTCCTTTGCCTTTTTTTCTTGTTAGGTGCTTTTTACTTGAAATCAGTTTCTTTCTCTTGTATGCCAGAGCAAATCATTTAGGTTGATAAAAGGGAAGGATGGTGCAGGAGCTGGTGGGAGGGAAGCAGAGGACTCTTCTGATAAGCTGGCATTTTTTCCTTAATGATGTGGAGCATGTGTGGAACTCCAGGCTCATTAGCCCAGGAGAGCTCTTTGTACAGGTACATTTACACAGGCTGACCCAGATATTGTAGTGAAGGGTGCCTTGATGTGCAGAAAATATATATAGCTACAAAGCCATCATTCTCTAGAACCAAAGTACACTGAACCAAAACATTTGGGGATCAGCTGATTTTTATAAGTATTATTTTTGAAGGTGTTGTTTCAGATCATGCAGTGTTCTCAGTAGCTTTTCTCTGAGTGGCTCTAAGAGCTCTCAAAGTTGCTGATACAAATTCCCAAGCTAGTGTAGTGGACAGGAAGAGCATGGTTTGGAAGAAAAGGTTGATTATGTGCAATGCTGGGTGGGAAGAGCAAGTATTTATAAACAAGCCTTCTCTGGAAAAGTATGAACAGTATTTTCTCCATGGAATTTCTTCAATTTGTTATTCTTACAGAACTTAGGATGTTTATCAGTTCTTTTCCAGTGTAAAAAACCTAATGAGCTTGTACATAAAGCAGAGAGTAGAAGAATTCTTTTGCTTCTATTTGGCTCTTGATCTAACTATAGAAGGTATTGGCCAAACTTCTCTCTTGGTTTTGGGTTCTCACATTGTGTAACAAAGTAGAGAAAATAAAGGTCTTTCTCGGGAAGCTTGTGGAATATTTTTCTTTTCCTAAAATCCAGATATTTGGCACTTACTTGTCTCTTCTCTTGTCTTTCTAAGCAACCAGTCTTTCAGTGATTGGGGATAACTTAAAATTTCTAGAGGTACAGATGAAGATTGCTTTGATAGCTAGTAGGATGTGTGTCTTATCTTAATTTTGTATTGCCAAGCAGTTCTTCCCATTGTAATGGAGAAACTGGTTTTCTCTATGGATGAGACATGAGATTGTAAAGTTCAGCTGATGCCAACTTCTCTGTGTCATTTTCACAGACTGGTAAAACAGGAAAGGTGACTTGGCTCTTGTGACATTCACTTTTGATCACTTCCACTAAGTAAATAGGAACTGAGAAAATCTTACTGTCCCTGCAGAAGTAATTTTGGCTTTTTTGGTCAGAAATGAGTTCATTATTGTAGCAACAGTGATGTCAGGAGATGCACAGGCCAGCTGTGTTTATTGTTTGAATTGCAGTTCTGTCTGAGATTGCACTGAATGTCCCAGTGGCCTTGGAGCAGTTCAGCTTCCCTGCTGCTGCTACTGCAGCCCCAGCAGCAGGGAATCCAGCAGTGCTGGAGAAGCTCAGTTGAGCTGAGCCCCTTCTGCTGTGCTTGCACAGCTTCTGGCAGCAGCTGCTTGGGTTGGTTTGAGCTGCTCTCGCTGTGTCTGGGTTAGCTGTGGTCACCCTTGTGACTGCAGGGTGAGTTTATCCTTAAACTCTGCTGCCTGGGTTCGAGACCTGTCCCGTGATACCTGTTAAATGGGAGTCATTTAGCAAGTGGTTTGGAATGCAGGCTGGGAGATGCTTTCTGTGTCAGTAGTTCAGTGTGCTGCTGATGTAAGTTCTTACCCTTTTTATAATGGGAGAAATGCTAATTAAAATTGTAGTTTAAAATCCAAGTCAACTTCTCGATGTGGTCAAAATGTTGCAATCTTTGTTTTCTGCAGTTTCAGCGTTGGCAAGGAGCTGGTGGGTGCTGCTTTCAGGCAGTAGATTGCCGTTTTAAACCTCACGTTGTTGATTTCAAACACTGACGGGTTAATAGTCTGTGGAAAGATAAGTGTTACTATTTAGCAAAAAATAAGTAACAGTGAAAACAAAGAACTGCTCAAGTTTTAAAGTGTGGAAATATTTCCAAATGGGTTGTCAAAGAATGTTTAGAATAATAGTGGAATCCCCTTTGATGAGGCAAGTAAAGCTCTTGGGATGCTCTGTGGGGAGTAATCCCACACTGTCCTAGGGTTATTTACTGTGGTTGTGGTGTGTTTATTCAATCTGTGATTTGCTGCTAACACTTTGGTTTCGTGGTGGTAACGCTGTAGAATTGTACAGCTTTTTAATTGAACATTTGTCGTAGTGGTGCCTGATACTGTCCATTGGAACATTATAGTATTCTGCTTTGGGTGTAGAATGCTGGCTGGAGAAAATCCAGCCAGACTCAGTGGTGCTCTTTAATCCATGCCATTCCTTTTGGGACCTTGGTGTTTATCTATTTATACATTTTTATTATCATTATTCACCAAGTCCTGTGATCTCTCCTGTTGTGAGGTGCCTAAAGGTCTCTTGTGAAGAAAAACAGAGGTTTGCTTTCCTCTTTGGAATTTCCCTATTCTTGCAAATTTATCATTCCTAGTAAAAGACAGGGGCTGAGCTGTATTTCTCCCCTTTTCATCTCATAATTATTTCTTTGAGACAAAGGAGAAAATGAGGCCAAAGATGACGTGGCCCTGCTTTTGTGGTGCAGGCAGGCTGGTAGAGCTTCCTTGGCCTGTGGTTTGGGATTTGGTGGTGCTGGTGTGGAGAGGGACATCACCCCCCATGGGTCACAGCACAAATAGTTGGGTCAGCCCCACAGAAGGGCAGCTGCTGTGTGGGGTCAGAAAGAGTCAGGGCCACCAAAGGCAGCCTGTAGAGATGGAGCCTTTGGCTAAATAGTTTTCTATATAGTTCAATATTGCTTTGAGCAGGAGCTGAAGGGCTGTCTAGGGGCTCACATTTTACACTTGTTTGGTTTGAGCCTGCTCCTACCAGATCATGTGTGTTACAGATTAATGTCAAAGATCATTTTCTCTCTTTCTTTATGGTCGGTTTGTTATTCCCTGTTTCTTGTTTTTCTCTGTCCTGGAGCTGTGCAAGCTCCTGCATCAACAGGAATAGAAACAAATCGATCCTGGACTAAATCAGTTGCTTTCACGTGGCTCCCCGTTCTGCTCAGACATGCTCTGTCCCAGGGGGGCCCTGAGTGTCTCCTGTGGCTGCTCTCTGGGGCCATGGGTGTGGAAGGGCTGGCTCAGCCCTCATCTCTTGTACCCAGTTTGCTTGAAAAGTTCAAAACATAGAATTTTATAAATGACGAGACTTGAAGCTTTAAGGCAGGAGGTAATTTGGAAACATCTTAATAGCTTACTGCTGTGGGAATGTTTATTGGGAGTCAAAGTTGTTTTGCTTAGTTGTTTGTCAAGAAGTGCCAGCTGTGATACAGAAGGTACCTTTTTGAGAAAAAGAGTGAAATGTTTTTAAGGTGTGTGGAGTTACAAAAGGCCTTTGGTAAGGTTTTGTGAGGGAAGCAGATAACGCTGTGTATGGGTGCTCTATGGATTCCAAACTTAAAGCACTTTGTGTTTTGGTGTGATGGGGTTTTTTGGTGTCCGTGTGGGGCTTTTTTGTTGTTGTTGTTGGGTGTTTTTATTTATTTGGTTTGGTTTTTTGTGTGTTTTGGTTTGGTTGGTTTGTTTGTTTGTTTTCCCTTCCACCTCTTAGGAGCTCAGTGAAAACCGTAGGCAGCACTGTAGGCTCCCTTTCCATTGTACAGACACCTGTATATTTCCCGTTTAGGTTTGCACTGTCAGTGGATATTGGTTCTATAAGGAAATGGCAGTTGATTTGTGTTACATTGTTCCAGAGCAATTGTTGAAATAGTTACCATGCTTTAAATGCAGGAAGGAAAACAGCACTGCCTCACTTGCCTCGTTTATCTTCGGACTGCATACCAGGGTGAATGTTCTTATGCAAACATAAACTTACACTGTTGTTCTTTGGGTTTAGGACTGACTTGCCTATGTCTCAATGCTTGTGTTTTATGCAGGGTTCAGTGGTCTCAGTTTAAAGGCTATTTTATTTTCAAACTGGAGAAAGTCATGGATGATTTCAGAACCTCAGCTCCTGAACCAAGAGGGCCCCCCAACCCAAACGTGGAATATATTCCCTTTGAGGAGATGAAAGAAAGAATCCTGAAAATTGTCACTGGATTTAATGGGTATGTATCCTTTCTTTTCTAAAATCAGGATAACAAACATATTTCCCCAGTTTTTAACATAGTACTTTGTACTGTCTCTGTGACTGTTCATTTTGCTTCCTTGAAGAGATGAGCAGAAGCAAATATGCAATTTGGGGGCACATTACAGTGGTTTCTGAACTTTATTACTGTGTCACTGAAGGAAAGGTGGGATATGGGACATGCTGTGGTGTCACTCACTTTGTTTTTTCAATATGTGTTAGTTTTTAAACAGTGCAGTTCATGCACTGTTCAGAGAAGTATCATGTTACTGTGTACATTTAAAAAGTTAAATAGCAAAGTCAGACATCTTTTAATGCATTTTGAAATACCAAAAGGAAAGAGGTCTTCTGGTGTTTACTTCCTGATTGTGGCAGTTCATGCCTTTTGAAGAAACTGTGCTGTGAGAAACAGGATGTGACCAGGAGACAAAGGTGTACCTGGCTTGGAATTACTAAATTGTGCCAGATTCAGATTTATAGCTGAAGTGATAGTGATGAAGGACATGGGGTGTTTGATCTGTTGCTGCCAGTGTCTTAGATTGAAATGTATGCGCCCATTGCTGGTTTCCTAATTTTGGAAGTTTTCGTTTCCTTTCAAATAAAGCTCCTGATGTTTTTGTCTTTTTGGTGTGTCCTTTTTACTAGCTTGCATAGTATTTTTGTTGTTTCTAAACTGGATTACATACTGGCTATAAGCTGAGTCATCCTGGTTGTGAAGCTCAGTGCTTGTTAAGAGACTTTCAGCATTTTTCTCTACATCTTACCTTCCTGGTACTCTGAAATTTCAGGTTCAGAGGTGCTACTGACATGTCCTTAGTATTGTATTTGATGCTGTATTTATAATTTATGCTGTCATTATTCCATGCTACTTCATTTATTTGCAGTTTAGGAGTCTGAAGTCAGATCTCCTCCTCCCCCCACAATTGCTCTCATGTAGGAGACTTCTAAGAATGTGAAATTCAGCTTGTTCTCAGCTCCCCAATATTTATACCAGGCTGCTTCACTGCAGGAATTTAAAAACAAACCTATCCTTTATGCTCAAGTCTGCCTCTCTCCCGCCTCCCCCAGCTTTTTGTTAATGCTTCATTGCCCACAAAATGGGTAATGTTCTCCCAGGGACAGCTAATGAATGGGCTGCTGTTATCTGCTGTTGTTCCCAAGTGCACTGAACAAACCTCTGGATGATGAGTCTGGAGCTTAGGCTGTGCCTGTGCTATTTTCAGCCTCTGCTGTAACATTTATGGGTGCTCAACTTCCTCATACTTTGCAGTGAAACTCCTGGGCTTTGAGGAAGCAAACTGCATCCATTAGTTACCTTAAAGGAAATACTGCCTGGGGATGTTTCAGATCTGGGATTGCAGAGTGGTTCATGTCATAAATCCTGTAAGCCCCACAGGGAGGGTGTGATTGTAACAGCTGAATCAGGTGGAGATCTGTCCAAAAAGGAGCAGCAGCAGCAGGTTTTGGGTTGTGTGATTTGGATGTTCAGGCTTCTTTAGAGCTGTGGGTGTCATTTCAGGGTACCAGGGCAGACAAGGAACCTACTTGATGTGTCTTTATTATTGGGATGTTATTAGTGTAAGAGAAGGGAAAGCGTCTGTTCAAAGTAGCAAATTTGTAAAAACTTCTGATTTGAGTTGAAGAGGTAACACATGAAGAACGACCCCTGTTTTGGGGGCTTTCTAGCTGAAGTGCCTTTTAAAGAAAGCACAGACTGGCTCTTTTAGCCTGTCTGTATCTTACTTGATGTGGTGTCTGCACAGCTCTGCAGAGCCAGATTCTCTTTACAATTCTCTTCAAATTGCTTTGGAGTAGGAACTGCTGCCATTTTTTTATCCTTTGTTAGTGAAAGAAGTTCCTGGGTAAGTTATTGAGGATCTCTGATGACAGAGAAGTTTTCACAACATGAATAAAATAGATCATAATTCAAATTTCATTTACAGTTTGTTTTTTTTTTTTTTTAGTTCTTTTTGCTGCAGTTTAATATACCTGTTACAAATAATTTCCCAAATCACTCTTCAGTCCTGTCCAAATGAATTTTTGTAATTCACTCAGGACTGTAGTGCTGGAAGTGCAGTTTTGAGTGTGTTGGTATAGAATTTTAAGTGGTTACCATAAGTGGGCAGATCAGGACTCTTCATGCAGCTCATGTGCTGAACTAATTAAATTTCTGAGCATTTACAATCAGTTCTCGTACTGCTCACAAACTTTACATTGGTGTTCCTTTATAGATTTACACCAACTGAAATTGCTCGTTTCGAAATCACATTGTTGAACTCTTTGAAAACCAAAGTTTTTACACCAGAAAGAGTTCCCGATGTGAAGTTAACTTCGGGTTTTGCCAACTGAGAGCATTTGTAACTGTTGAAGGAGTTCGGTGCAGAGGGGAGATTGTGTGACACCGGCTGCCATCTGCTGCTCAAAGCACGAAGTTCACTTGGCTGCGAGGAGTTTGGAGGCAAAGGAGTTGGCTTTTGCCTTCTTCCTTTTAACTTGTTACAGCTGAGAGTAAAATAGGAACCCAACTTTCCCTCCTGGAGTTAGTTGCAGGCTGCACATTTCTGGAGTTTTCTTACTTGAGGAATTAGCACTGTGCTGATGTTCCAAAACACTTCATGTCACAGCATTCCAGGGGAGCAGTTAAGTACAGCTAAACCCAAATTAGCCAGGTACTGATTCCCCAGGATGTCTTACAGATCTGGCTGATGGAGAATCATTTAAAAATTTGTATGTTTTGGTTTCTGTTGAATAAATGGATTTTTGAATGGGCTGTCTATTCTACTAAAAAAATAAAATCTCTTTAATTACGAATTTCCAACCCCAAATCAAAATCACCATCAAAAGAAATAGCAAGATCAACTTAATATTTTATCTATATGGAAAGATTAACAGATCAAGTAAATTCTTCGTGACTTAAAAGTTGGGAATTTTGTTAAAAGAAGGCACTGCACAGAAGCTGAATATTGTGAGTATGGGCTTGATCTTAAAGGTCTCTTTAAAGCTTGATGATTTTATGAAGAATTTGGGTGTCAGAGATTGCTGGTTGATCAACGAAGAGCAAGGGAAGGGAAATTACTAATGCCAGAACTATTGTCACGCTTAAGAGCCTTCATGTAATAAAGTGAATTAGAAGGAGCACTTGTTCCTGTGGTTTTTCTGGTTTGTTGAGGATTAGGACTTCCTCAGTCACATAATGTACAGGCAGTTCTGACAAACATAATTAAATTGTTGATACTTAGTCACTGAGTACTACTGGCTTTTAGTTAAAGTGAAATGTCATGTGGGATGATGAATTGGGGCTGTGCTGACCTCTGCACTGAGCTGGTGGAGATCTGGGCATCTCTGATGGGGCTTTTTAGCTAATGAGCAAAGCTGCAGCTCTGTGTTCTGTTAGCTCATGACAGGCTGGAGATACCGTGTGCTGCCTTCCTCCGGAAATAATAAACATAGAATTTGGACCAAAATTCACAGTATAAGGACATACACACACAACATACATGTCAGTCTGGAGTGGTGCTGCTCTTGATTTGGAGTCAGTTGTATTCCCAGCCATGAAATGGTTCATAAATATTGGATCAAATATTCTTCTTAGATAACATTTAGATGCTTATGGCTTCAGCTTCCAGTAGGTAACTGTAAAAATGCATGGGGCTCCACAATTTTACTGAAATATTCCATATTTTGACTGAAATATTTTTGACAGAAATTTGTTAAAATGTGACACTAAACTTGGGTTGAAAGTGTGTGACATCTCAGGTAACTGGTAATTGTCTGTAAAGTGTTGCTTGTCTGAAAGGTCAGTTTCTCATTTCAGCAGGGATGAAACCGAGTGCAGAATTGTCAAAAACAAAAATGTGGTTCCTGTGGGCTTATACACCTATATTACTATTATTATTATTGTTATTATTATATTACTTCCCTGGAATGGTTCCTTAATACATGAGTACATTGTCCACATGTAGCAAAATGGATTATTTGTATCAGCTGAAGTATAATGGTTCTACTAATTCCAACATTTACTGCTTTTTCTGTAACTGTCTTTTGTAAAACCTGAAATAAACTACAAGTTGAGACTTTTTTAGCTCTAGTGTGTATGACTCAAATTTGTTTGAATCCCTTACAGTTTCTGTCCTGTATATTGGAATAGTACAGTCAGAAAGTTTACTGTTGATGGTCTGATTTCCTTTTTGTTGTTGAAATGAATCCTTTGAGTTGTGGGGTTTGTTCAGGATTCTACATGGGTTTTGTGGTGCTGAGCTCAGGAAACAGCTTTGTATGAGATAAGGGAAAATAAAACCTTGAGGTGTCACCCAGTTTGCTCATGGTAGCAAATTTCAGTACTGGTTTTGTTCTACCTTCTCAGTAAGGGGGAAAAAGCAATATGTTGTTGCTTCCTAACAGTCACACTTATTAAAATAAAATTAAATTGTTATAAATCTATTTCATTGCAGCATCCCCTTCACTATCCAGCGACTCTGTGAGTTGCTGACAGATCCTAGGAGGAATTACACAGGAACAGACAAATTTCTAAGAGGTGTGGAAAAGGTAAGTATTTCTGAGAGAGCACAGCTCCACAGTCACAGCCACCACTTAATAATTTTCCCAATTGCTCCCAAAGGTTTGCTGCTTTCCTTGGGGCTCCGAGCCAGAGTACAGCTAATGGCTGCTCTTAAGTGTCTCAGTTTGTTTCATACCTTTCAGCAGCAAAAAGCAGGTTTAAAATAACTGCAGACATAAAAATTAATCTCAGGGCTGCAACTGCTGTGTTTCCCAGTCACTGTGCAGTGCTCCACCTGTAGTTTGTGGAGTGTACTGGCAGTTCTTGTGTGGAGTCCTAGTTAGAAATAGTCCTAGTCCTGAATCTTCTGATCAGGAATTTCCTCCCACATTTGGTTTCAGAGTAGATCCAGAGGTAGAAGAAGGGAGGTCCCTTCCCTCCAGTGTCCTTTGTTTCAGTATTTAAATCCTGTGGTGTAGCAGAGTGTGCCTTCAGAGGAGCACACAGGTGTCTTAACTGGCATTTTATAGCTTGCTTCAGAATTTCTGGATACTTTGTTCTCCAGAGATCCCTCAGTTAAAGATTACAGACACTCAGGCTTAAGGCTTAATGTGCTGATCTCCTCAGGACAGTAATAAACTTAATCAAATCCTGATTTTTAGTGTAATTATGGCCTGACTTTGTAAGAGGGAGTTTGTAAAATACCTTTGTAAGAGGTAGTTTAACAGATAGGACCAAAAAAAGTTCTGGGGTGTTGTCAAGAGCTGAAGCTTCTGTTTCTGAACTCCTGCTGTGTTTGTTGTTTGTGTATTACAGAATGTCATGGTTGTCAGCTGTGTATATCCATCTTCAGAGTGAGTATAATCCTCCTTTCCATGAAACCTCAAGCTTGTCCTAGTAACAGGGAGGTTGCATGTGTGTGTTTGATGTATCTCTCTTGCTGTCAGTAGTTGTATCTAAAAGCCAGACATTCAGAGTTCAGATATTGTTATCAATAGTTCAATCAGCAGCAGGGGTGGTGTCTGCAATGTAATAATTTGTGAATAAATAAAAAGCCCTTGGGGACTAACTGAAGTGGGGGCTTTGTAAGTTTGGGATTGGGAAATTCTGTGCAAACAAGCTTAAAGTGTTTTGAAGATCCTTTATTCATAACATTTTCTTGTTGTTTTGTTTGTTAGGAAAAATAATTCCAGTAGTTTAAATCGGATGAATGGTGTTATGTTCCCCGGGAATTCACCAGGGTACTCTGACAGGTGAGTGCAGCTCCAGGGATAACTTCTACTGGACGAAAGCAGTGGAGTTCTGGGGAATAAGTACCCTTACAAATGAGCTGTGACATGGAATACTGGGAAATGGGGATACAGGAGGCATGAACGTGTATGCCATGTACTCTGTATTTTGATCTCTCTGTAGCCTCGTTGTAGAGAATCTTTTTTCGTTAAATTTTTTTATTAAGTCTGCATGTTGTAGGTGAGGAATGTTTTATTCAGTACAAAACAGCAAAGCCCCTCATCTATTTTATTTTTGTTGATCTTTTAAAGGAAGGGTACAACTACTTTCTGCCAGATAGGAACAAATGACTTAGCTGAAAGGCTTAATTAACTTTCCATTATTATTTTAAAGATCGAATGTAAATGGCCCTGGGACCCCCAGACCCGTGAGTCGGACGAAGGTTTCATTGTCAACTCCCATGACAACCAACGGTTTGCCAGACAGCACAGAGCATAAAGAGCCCAGCTTGCAGCAGACAGAGGAGAAGAAACACAGGTTTGTCAGAAGCAGTGTATTTTGAGATTTTATTACTGTTAGGTTTTTTATTTATGTTTTTAAAACAGTTAAAAAAAGACTGACCCTCTAAGAGATGCATAATAGAGTGTTAAATCAGGAGTGATGACTTTGAGGTTTTGTTATGTAATAAGTGAAGCAAATTCTATTGTTGTCACTTAATGTGTTTAAATCGATGTAATTTAGAAGCTACTTGTTTCTTAAAGTGTGACAAAATACAGAATGTTTGTCCTCAATAAAAGCTGCGTCTGGTTTTGTTGCTTGTAGTGAATCACCAGCGTCTGAATCAGAAGGTGCTCAGAGCAGCCCGGTGAAGAATAAGCACTCTGAGGAGGATCCCGCAGAAGCAGAAGGACATGAGGTAAAAAGACTTAAATTTGACAAGGAAGGGGAAGCCAGAGATGCACCAAACCAAACTGCCTCCAGTGAAGTCTCTTCAGGCATGGGGGAAGAGACAGAAGCATCCTCTACGTCTCAGGATAAAGAAAAAGATGCTCCCTGTGCCAGACAGCACTGTACGGAGGAAGAGGAGGAAGGTATTTCCCATTTCACTGTCTTCTCTTACTTCCAAGGAGTTGGGATTTTCTTTGCTGGAGATTGCTGCTGGGATTGCTGAAAGGCTCCAGTTGTGCTTGAAAAAGAGCTGCTTGTTCATACTTCAACTTTGCATCGTTTAGCTGTTCTATTATTTCTTTTTTTCCTTGGTCCTACGCTCAATTTTAAACTTATGCAAAGGTACTTAAAATCTTCTGAGGCTGTGAATTAGATCAGGGTGCACCAAGAATTCAAGAATCCCTGCATTAGGCTATCATCAGGTGTGCTCCTCCTTTCTCCAGAGCAGGGATGCTCATAGCTATTCATTAATTATGGAATTTGTTTAAATACACATACAAATTTATCTTCTTTCACTGAGGAAACTGAGCAACAATATCTCCACATCCTATTAGAACAGTAAAAATTATCTCACTGTAGAGCAAGCTCTGTACCTAACTTAAAAGAATTGAGTAACTGCAGTTAATAGGAAAATCTTTTTTACATATTCTTCAAAGTTTCCTTTGAGTTATTTTTTTGTGGCTCATGTATTTGTACAATGTTCATGTAGATCATGATGGCTGTACACTGAAACAGCCATGTTTTCATAATTTCCAGAAAGCTGCTTCTGAAGGCAAATGGAGGATGTGGGGAAGCCAGAACAAGTTACTTCTTAAGCTTTGCCTTTATCTAGTGATGCTTAATTAAGTGAAGCTACCTGTTAAATAAAATAACTTTTTTTTTATTGTATGTTGGGATAGTTTGGATATCCTGACAAAGGTGGCTCTAATTCTTTAGATTTAGAATCTTCTAATAAAATTGGGGTTTGTCTGTTGTTCCTTGGCAGTGCTGTGGAAGTCTTGCTCAGTACAGCTCAGAGTGGAAAGCAGCAGGATTAAGGTATGTTGGAAAGCCCCTTGGTAATACTGTCCTTTCCTTGTTCCTAGAGTCCTTCATGTCTCCCAGAAACGTTGGTGTGGACAGAAAAGATCAAGAAAAAGACAGTGACTCCTCGAGTGTGGCTGAAGAGAGCTCTGAGGAGAGCAATCAGATGGAGGAGTGTGAGCAGGCACGGGCAGAGAAGGATTTACACTCGGCTGACAGTGACACCAGTGCATCTGCCACTAGTGGAGCTGCCTGCAGTGGCACAGAAGAGCTGGGGTCCTATGCTAGTGAAACTCCAGAAAACTCCTCAGAGACCCCCATGGAAAACAGTGAGGAAGCCACAGAAGCTGCAGATGAACCTATGGAGCAAGACTAATTTAAATAAACTTAGAGGCAGTATTTTCCATAAGGCTCCGGTTTTACACTGTATAAATAATTTTATGTAATAAAGTTGGACCTTTAGTTTTACAAAAAGAAGCAGGTTGTAAAATAAACTTCTCCATGGATTGAACCTTGAAAGAGTTGTACATGATAAGAACTGTGAATACCAGCTCCTTCAGGTCCTGCTTACCGCTGAACTTTCGTTTGGTCAAATCAGTGGTTTGTGTATAGTTTTTTTTATTTAGAATAAAAGTTTTTAAACTGGAAGGTAATTATAATTTTGACAACTTTTTTGGAGATCACCACACCTAGTTGTATGTAAGCAAGGAAGCTTTTTGTCTTGTCTTTTTCTGACAGCTCTAGCAGTTACTTCATATTTTGGTTACAGTTTCAACATTTGACATGTGAAATTCGGGGTTTCAGGCTGGTTTCCGGGTTTTTATTTAAATACACACTGAGAAACTTTCTGTTGTGTGTTTCCAATGTGTTCCATTTCACACACACATCTCCACACAGCATGCACACCTCCGTGTACCCTCGCTGTTCTAAGGGGGAAAGGGTATATTTTTCTGTTTCTATAAAAGATAAATACAGCAAATACTTTTTCTATAGGAAAAGACTGAGTTCACCTCTCAAGGCACTTTGCTTTGCCTCTGGAAAAACAAAACACATGAAATCTGGCCCGTATGAAACCCTGGAAGTACTAACACTGTTGCAAACACCAGAGTAAACACATTCCAAGAGAACTGTTCCAATGACAACATTTTTGTATACTTCTGAGGTGCCTGAGTGAAAGGAGTTCATTTATTTATGAGAAAATGTGCTTTATGTTGAGAACGTTGTAATCAAAACATTAGCTTAAACTTTTGTAGAAGAAATGTTTGAAAATAAAATACCTTGGAAGAAACGAGCAGGTATTTTTGCCTTTTTGAGTGCTTCTTGGAGCTTGTGGATCTTGTAGAGAAGGCTGAGTTCCTCCAAGGGTTGCAGGTGGCATCGGGCTGATCACACCTCTGGATGGGAAGGACGGAGACGTGACCCTGGTCATGTTCCTGAGCTACAAGGGTTAGGGGTGCAGAGCAATCACCACGATTTGTATAACATTTTGGAAGTGAACTAAATATTTTTGAACATGCTACTTTGACAGCCAGTGTTACATTTTTTTCAAACCAGCTCAAAGCACAAACTACTGCTTTAAACTCAATATTTTCCAGTTCCCATATTTAAAGACATGCAAGCTGCAACCTCCCAGTCACAATTACTGGCTGCCAAATTTATACCTGTTTCTTCAACTGTACCTTTTTGATATTTAGAATTTTTAAATTTCTGTAAAGTAGATTTTTGTAGATTGTAATGAGTGCTCACTGCCATTGTGAAACGGTATATAATTGTATAATTTCTGTGTGT
The DNA here is from genome assembly GCA_032173965.1 of Sitta carolinensis. Taxonomy (NCBI): domain Eukaryota; kingdom Metazoa; phylum Chordata; class Aves; order Passeriformes; family Sittidae; genus Sitta; species Sitta carolinensis. The sequence continues at coordinate 17,400,997 of CM063293.1, forward strand.
AAACTGAATGCTTGGGCTTTCAATACAGTATTCATATAAAGCAATAAATATTAATGTTATGAAATATCTGAGTACATTTTTATCACACTTGTCCCTCTTTGGTTTTAAGTTCATGTACCTGAAGTACAGAAATGACCTCTAAAATGCATGCTGATGTTTCTGTACTACATGGTCTGCTTTGTATTGTTTGGGGGAAATTTAGGTTTTGATTAGTACCAGAATTAATTTGGCTCAGTTGGACTATTTCATAGTTATTTCTTGCTGATGTTACCTATCAAGTTGTGAGCAGACAGGATTCAGGGAGACGCTTGCAAAAAAAATAAAAAAAAAAAAAAAAAAAAAAATCTTGATCAAGATCCCCTTGCAGAAGGAAAATTGTACTTTGACTCATTTTCATTGTGCTGAAGGGTTGGATGTGTGTTATCAAATTAAAGGACTGAACCAATATGTTGAAATTAGGAGAGTTTAAGAATATAGTGACATCTTACACTTCCTTTTTTTTTTCTTTTTTTTTTTTTTAATATTTTGCCAATGAGAAAATTTTAAAATTTCTAAGTTTAGAGATTTCTGAACTTTTCTTTAGATTGTTTATTTGTGACGATATTGTCAATAAACTTGGTCTTTAAGCACCTGTGACCTTTCCAGATGTTTGTTTGAGCAGCATTAGTGCCACTCCTGCAGGGACCTGCAGGGGCATTTGGAGGTATGGATCCACAATTTCTACATCTGCAATTTATTTTGAAGGCTAATAAAAATCGAGGTAAGGCTTCAACCTCACAGCAAAGATTTTAATCCTAAATGGCAGGGGTGGGCTGGGCTTTAGGATCCTCGCCAGCCCGAACCATCTTGTGGCTGATCCTGTGTTTGTGTACAGCCCAATGGAGCGTTCTGCTCTGGAGGGACCCCGAGGTTAAACTCCCAAAATCAGCAGCAGGTGCTTGGTAGCGTTTGTGGGTGTGGTTTGCTATTAACAATTACATGGGACCGGAATATAAAGTGAAATGGGTTTATTCTTCAGCATGCAAGGGCGAAGTCAACACTTAATTCTGCTCTTGATATTTAAAAAAAATGTTAAGAATTTATTTCCTTATGTATCCAAGGTTCTCTGTCAGCCTTGGTTTTAAACATCAGGGAGTCCTTGAAAGCTTGCCCTAGGGAGAGCTTTCTAATACTTGGGGTTCTAGAGGCTGGATTTGGACTCCAGTTGTTCAAACACAGTCTGAGTTGAGTGAACGGAGCAGAAGTTGCTGGATTTCAGGGTTAATTTATGGGCAGCAAACTTCTGCTGAGGGACCATGGCAGGGCACTGCTCCCCGTGGGAGAGGTTTGCGGTAGGACACATAAATCCCGGAATCCTTTAGCCTGGAATCCTCCCCGTGTGCCAGCTGGAGCTCAGGGCAGCAAAGGGGCTGTCCTGGCCTGCAGCTGCCCGAGGCAGCACCGAGCTTTGGGGTTATTGCTGCTTTGTGCCGAGCAGCTCCAGGTCTGATGGGAATTCTTTTGAAAATCCTTTTGGGTCTACTGTGGATTCCCACCAAGTGGACATTTTTAATAAAGAAATTGCATTCTGGGGGTTTCCAAGGCTGGGGCACCTCTGCAGCACCAAGTATTATTTTTAAACATTTCACCAGGAAATACTTGTAGCTGGAATGGTAAATTGGAATTGTGTTTCTGTTGTTGCCTGGCCGGGGGGATGCAGGAAATGGGCTGAAAAAATTATCTGCTTCAGCCTGAGTTGTTTTGTGTGGGCTGTCCTTTGCTTGAGCGGTTCTTTGGGAAGCTGCATCATGACTATCCTGGGTCTGGTACAAAAGAATCAAGCTTTAGTTTTTAGCTTCTTTGTTAATTGTATGTGAAGGGTAAAAAAAACTGACCCAGAGCAAAAGCCTGATAGAATGAGTTCTATGAGTTTTCTGTTTCAATAGTTAAGTGGCAACACAGTGATTTATTAAAAATAAATAGATTTTTCCTAGAATGGATGCCTTCTATTGACTGCAACTGTACAAAACACCCTTCTGCACTCCTTTGGCATTTTTCATGCATACAGTACACTTCTAGGAAGAGTTTAAAGGTTCTTTCTATCTCTCTCTGTCCCAGGTCGTGTTTTTCAGTGAGACAAGAGTTATGGATTGCTGCTGGCATCCCGGTTACATCCCTCCACTACCAATGGGAGTTACCATTGCCGTGTTACTTGTAAACTCCTGTTAATCAACTTTTCATCCTCATTCACCTGAAGTAGTTCTATAATCCTGTGGGAAGCCAAGTAAGGGGTGTAAAAAGAAAGGGTTGAAGAGAAAGCAGAGCTGCGAGGGCCCGCAGCACGATGGATGTGCCGGGATAACAGCGAGGCCAGCGCGGCGTGGGGAGATCACACAGCTCAGCGCCTCCAGGATTCCTGGGAGACGGGAGGAAACTCCTGTGCAGGCTCCTTCCCATGACGGGAAACCCAGCTGTGGAGCTGCTCCGGACACGGGGCACAGCACCAGGGGAAACTCCAACGGGGGAGCGGCGTGATGGAGAGCGGAATTCCCGGGGGATGGAGAGCGGAATTCCCAGGTGCTGGCTAGAGGAATTCCCCGGGTGATGCAGAGCGGCATTCCCGGGTGATGGAAAGTGGAATTCCTCGGGGATGGAGAGCGGCATTCCCAGGGAAGGAGAGCGGCATTCTCGAGGGATGGAGAGCGGCATTCCCGGGTGATGGCTAGCGGAATTCCCTGGGGATGAGAGCGACATTCCCGGGTGATGGAAAGTGGAATTCCTCGGGGATGGAGAGCGGCATTCCCAGGGAAGGAGAGCGGCATTCTCGAGGGATGGAGAGCGGCATTCCCGGGTGATGGAGAGCGGCATTCCCAGGGATGGAGAGCGGCATTCCCGGGTGATGGAGAGAGGCATTCCCAGGGAAGGAGAGCGGCATTCCCGGGTGATGGAGAGAGACATGTCTGACAGACGTGTCCCGGTGCTGCCGGAGCTCAGGACTCTGTTGGGTACATTAGTGTGCCAAGGGCAGGAAGGGCCGGGAACAGGGATAGGGACATGGACAGGGACAGGGATAGGGAGGGACGCGCGGCCGGCAGAGGCCGCCTCGGGAACGTGGGATGTGATGGGACATCGCAGGAGCTGCCACGGCAGCGCTGTCACAGGTTCCTATCCCGAAAACAAACCCAGAGGTCGGGCAACCTTCCACATTACAGAAACCAGAGATGCCTTTATAATTTTAAATGCAACCCCTTTAAAGTTCCCAGCTCTTCAAACTTCCCTGTCAAACTTCCAGCCCGATTTCGGCGAGAGCCGAGCCGCTCCTGCGTTAATTCCGCGGCTCCAGGAGATGGAGCTTTAGAACAGACAAACACCACACTGTGGGAAAACGGGCTCGGAGAGGCTCCAGGAGAAGCCGCCTGAGAGATGGGAGGTGCGAAAGCGTTTTGTTTGCTTTTTTTTCCCGTCCTGATTTGGGAAGATATTAAGGAGATGCTTTGTTCTCCCTCAGCTGAATGAGTGTTTATGTGGAGACAGACACTCCTGCCGGCGCTTGGCGTCACTTATCGCCCTGGAATCTCAGCAAGGAGGGACAGTCCCTGTCACAGGGGCCTCTCTCGGGCAGTTTCCACACCTGGGACTTGCCTTTGGATGTTTTGTTGATGCAGTCCCCATAAATCAGCCCCTGGTCACTGACTGCTGCACTCCTCGATTTATTCCAGCAGTGATTCATGTAAATTCCTCTACAATTTGGGGAGCAGGAAGCTGGCACATGTTTTCCTTGACGAGGTGACTGGGCTAGAGGGTGATGCCCAAACTTGCTTTTTTCTTTGTTTTCCTGGGCCAAAGAGACAACTTTGACTCTTCTCTTGTACAAGGGATAAACAAAAGACATGTGGAAAAGAATGGTTACATAATAATAAAAAAAAAAATGTTATTAGGCTCTTCTCTCTCTGTAATTGCATAATTTAGAAAAAAATTCACTTTAAACAGCAGAAGAAATGCCTTGTATTCCTGGTGCTGTTGGACTCTCAGAACAGATCTGTGTGTCTCAGAGGCTCACCAGCTTCTTTCTACTCCAGGTCTTTTGATTATTTATTCCTTTCTGCATTCTCTTTGACTTGTGGAGGAGCTGTGTGCCTTGCACCAAAGGCCTCCTCTTCAGATCTGCCTCTGTCTGCCAAAAGACCCCACAGGAAATACAGGTCTGGACTGTGTGATGCTGAGGGGGCTGTTCTCCAAGCACAGGCTTTGGCTTTAGCAGGGCATTTCTGCCCAGCTCTGGGCAACCAGAGCCCTCGGCAGGCTTTGCTCAGGCAGGGGCAGTGCCTGAGGCACAGGGAGCTCTCTCGGGTCTCTGGCACACACAGAGCATTTCTGCACAGTCTGGGTCCCAGGCTGGGCTGAGGTTGGGAGCAGCTGTGCTGGGTGAGCACTCATGGACAAACTGGGGGAGGTCAGCCCTGAGGTCTTTGAGCGGACAAACCCCCTCGCAGAGACTTGACAGGAATGCAGAATTCAGCCTGACAATGGAAGTGGCTTTTAAAACTTTCTCTTCCTCACAAGTTTCTTTAATGGGAGTTCCAAGTCTTGGCACATTTCAAGGCTTGTGATTTCTTCCATAAGTCAGAGAGTGAGTGTTTTATACAACTGCATTTGAAAGAGAGGCATAATTTTATGTTGGAGTCTGATGCTTTGAAAGTATTTATGTGATGGGGAACTTGTCAGCTGTGGCTGCACGGCCTCCCTTTGACTGGCTGGTTGTTAAAAGCACCACCCCAGAGCCAGTGGTTGCACTCTGGACAGGCTTGTGCACATCTGGTGCTTTTTAAGCTTGTGGGAAGACTGGACAGCTTTTTTTCTTCTTTTTTTTTTTTTTTTTTTTTTTTTTAAATCAGCATTGTTTAAACTAAGACAGTCTTTGTAGAAGTATAACAAGAAAATAATTATAATTCAGGAGAAAGTTAAAACAGAGGAAAAGGAGAAACTGGAGGTGAGTGAGAAAAGGTAGAGGGAGAGGAAACAGGCTGTGGCAGAGTGAGAATCCAAGACCTTTTACTTCTGAGTATGGGAAGCAAAGCCTCCTGGAGCTCAAAGCATGAAATTCTGTTTAACATTAGCCTGTCCTTAGCCATCAGCTGGCTGTTCAAAGGATCTGAGAGTGTCTGTGTGGTGTTTGCTAATCTAAATCTACTGCAAATGGATGGAGGAGCTGGTTAACTTCTTGTGTGAAAGGTTATTCTGTAGCTGAAATTGCTTTAGGTGGCTCAGCTGTATTTTGTCAATAAAATGTGCCATCAGTGGAGGAATTGGCAGTAAAGTTGCTCCTGTGAGCTTGTAAATGGGAAGCACGTTTGAAGGGCAGCTACAGAGTGTTTGGGAGATGTAGTTGGCAATTGTATCATCACAAAGCCTGCCTGGTTTTGGATTTAGGACTTCAGTGTCTTTAATTGCAGTGGGCTGATATGATTGATAGCCTGGACAGTGATTTTCATCTCTTTTGGTGGCTGGAGAGTGAGCTGTGTAGTGTGAGAGCTCAGTGAGGGGACAGAGGAGAGTGCATTCCCAGTGTATTTATGGATGTGCTGGGAATACACCCTGTAAAGCACAGGGGATGTGTGGGGTGCTCGTGGTGCAGGGCATCAAGTCCTGCATTTGAGGCACAGGAGATGGGAGCAAAGGTCTTGCCAGGCAGTGAGCTCCTCTGCACTGCAGCAGGTTCAGATGTTGGTGTCTGTCTGCAGCGTGGCCACGTGGGCCTGGCTCTTCCTTAGTGCAGCTCCTCCTCCTGAAACAACCATTATTCATGATAATAATGCTGGAGGCTGATGCCTTGTGCTTTTTTCCTAAGTTTGAGAGTGAGGGATGATGGCCTTGACAATAACACACTGGGATCAAGTGTCCTCCTTGGTTCTGATGCCCATCTGACCTGGGATAAATTAATTTATCTTTATATTTGCCCACTTCCTGCTTGTTCTATTTCTTTAGCCTGTATTGACTGGCACCCCCCTGCTTTGGCTGCACACTGTGGTTAAGGCAATGAGGCCTGAGCTTCATTAGGGTCTTCAGGTGTGGTGGCAGAAGAGTTGAGCTGGAACAGCATTTTAACAAACCTTGTTTGTAAAGAATTTTGCCCAAAAGTTATTAGAGAACAATAAACTCTGGAGTGTGGAGGCAAATAGCAAAATGTGGTGCCTGGAAGGTTCCAGCTGATGTGAGCAGCTCTCAGGGTGTCTGCTGCAACCTGTGAGGGCAGCAAGGGTCCCCTGCCTGCATTTGGAATCTGGCCTTGAGGTGAACCTCTGACTAATCCTTTAGCAGTGTTTAGGAAATGATGCCACCAGCTGACAGAAATATCAAATCTGCTGTGGCTGGGCTGTGTGAAACCCTCTGAGTCAGTGCAGCACTGTGTGTGTGCCTTGTACAGAGGAGCTCAGGGCCACCCTTGGACCCCGTTTCTGTTCTGCAGAGGGATCTGGGGGCCCCATAGGGCTGCTCTGCACAAACACAAGTGGGGTTTTTGGAGCTTGTGACCGTTTCAAGGCTAGCTGAGAAATGAGCTGGGCTGCCAGGCAGGGCACAGGGCTCAGATCCTGCTTTCCATGGGAATACAGATGTGCCCAGGCTTTGTTGTGTCTGTGGTTCTGTGAATCACTTCTCCCTGCTGTAATATAGTGGTGGGAGAGGGCTGGCTTTGATACAAATGGAAATATTTATCTGGGTGGAGAGGAAGTTCCACCTCTGGCTCTATCTGTTCTTCCTGCTACTCTCTGTCCTGGGCAGCAGCAGCTTGGGTTCTCTTGGACAGAAGATTTGTTGATTTAGCCTTTTTTCAGCCTTAGCTCTTTCTTGATGAGTCCTGAACAATGGAGATGCTCTGGGATATGTCATCCCAGCAAGGTGGCTGTGCTCAGTTTGGCATTTTGGAGAGTGCTGTCCTGCCTGATGATAAAAAGACAGGATTATGGAGCAGCTGTGTTACCTCAGTGCAGGGAGGGGAGCAAGGCGTGGGTTGGTGAAAGCTGCTGGGGGATCAAGTGTCTGTTTAATACCAAGCAACCTAAAATCAAAATTGTGTGTATCCAGACTAGGGAACTGATTCAAGAAATATGGAAATACTAAAACAAATCCTGATTTTAACTTTCCCCAAACCGCAGGAAATAAACAGATTTGTTCTTTACAGCTTATATATTTATTTTTTGGTCACACAAGCGTTTCATGGTTTTTCTTGTTACAGCTGAGAGTAGGCTTAAGGAGCAATACAATTCATATATTCAGTTTATATTCATGAAGCACCTAGCAGCCTCAGCCAGAGATCAGGGCTCTTTCAAATGAGATATTGTGCAGGTTTCTAAAAGAACAGTGAAAAGCCCTTCTACCACACACTGCAATTTATCAGTTTCCTACAGCTTAAGGCCCAGGCAGCTTCTGAGGGCCTGTGTTCAGTGGAGGCTTAAATCAAATATGAGTGATGTTATGGAGGAATATCAATTGAAAAACCAGTTTGATGTCAGCAGTTCTGACCAACGTGGGGTCGTTTTCAGCTCCTGCACAAAAGCAGCAGCTGGTTTGTGCTCTGCTGGGAGAGAATGAGCTCTGTGAAGGTGGAGCAGAGCTCTGATGGGGTGTTTACTCACAGATGGGGCAAGGGGCTTCAGAAGCACTGGGGGGGGGGGGGGGTAGGCTCTCCCAGAGTCCGCAGGGTGCCACAAGGAGCTGCCAAAATGGGTGTAGAAGAATTGTCATGTTAGCTGCAGGTGAAGCCCTAATTACCTGCTGGGGGAGTGTGTCTAGGTGAGTCTGGAGAGCCAAACATCGAATTAGGCTCAATCTGGTGGGCCCTTGGACTTTAACTTCTGGTTTTGTGGTGTTTTTGTCTCATTAGATAAAATAAAACTGGAATTGATAAAGATCTACAGTCCAGGGTTTTGAGCCTCCTGGGTGAACTCCTTGTGGCTCACAGTCAGTGAAAAACGACTCTTACAGCATCCACAGGAGTGGAGCTCCTTGATATTGGGGCAATAGATCTCGGTTTTGGTTACAGTTAGTCAATATTGCAGGCTGGGCTGTGCACTCCTCTGCTGGGTGGAGTGTCCAGGATAACACCCCTGTGCCTGGCTCTGCCCTGCCCTAGCAGGGCTGGTGGGGACAAGGAGGGGGCACAGAGCCTTTGCTGGGGTCTCAGTGCCCTGAAGAAGGGACAAAACACGGGATTTGGTCCAGCTCCCTGGGGCCATCCTGAGCAGTTCATTGTGTGTCCTTTGTGCTTGCCTCACCCAGGGGATCGAATCCATGGCAGGACAAATTCTTTGTGATCCAGAAAGGGCTTTTTCAGCCAGCTATGCAGGCAGGGCTTGCTGGTTTTCTTTTGGCCTGGGGACAGACTTAGATATATGAAATTTGATACTGTGGTGCTCAGGAGATAGATTTTTTTTTTTTTTTCCTTCTGTTGCTGCTTCTGCTGCTCTCTTAATTATAAGACCTGAATAAATATATATTCTGGTATAAATATTACTAACGTTGGCAGTAATAGAAGGTGAACCTGGCAAATGTATCTATCAAGGCATTTCACAAAGTAATCATTTATGAACATAGCTCTATTAATTTGTTTAGTCAGATGCGGAGAAGCAATAAAAGTGATTGACTAAAAACAATTAAAACAGTAAAAGTAAATTGTTGTGTGCATTAAAACCTGCTGAGCCTGTCAGATGAAAATTGTAGGTTTAAATGTGAAAATTAAAGCTATTGATTTTAGCAAGTGAGTATGTGGCTACAGAGTCCTAATTTGTTCTAGCTTCCTTAGCTAAAAGTTGCTGAGACAAGAATAAAGATAATCTTAGAACTTATTCCCAAAAAGGCAGAAGCTTTCAAAAACACATATCTAATAAATATTTGTCTTGTCAAGATGGGAAAGTTTTTTGGAAGACTTATTTTAACTGTCAGTATCTTGACACTGCAGAACTGAATATAAATATTTACCAATAATGGTAACTTACTGTACTTCAAAGAAGGTGAGGAATGAGACAGAGACATGAGAGAAAATCCAGCAGTGGTACAGAGCAGATTAGCGGGCTTCTTGCTTAATTTATGTGTGTGGCTTTATTGTAATTTTATTTTTATGCCTAACAGTAAATCTTGCATTCGGTGAACTATTGTTTTTTAGTCTTCAATTAAAATGCTAGCACTAGGAGAGGGCTGTATCTGGCAGGTATTAAGGGCAGAGGCTGGAATGATGCTCCAGCCTGTGCCAGCCCCTCCCTGAGGGCTGTCAGGAGCCCTCTGAGCCAGGGCTTTCCACAGGAATTAAAGGTGTTGCCTTGCCAGTGTTTAGCAATAGGTCACTGCATTATTTCCCCTTACAGTTTCTTTATCTCTCTTTGTATGCCATCACTCTAGCCTGTACAATGTGTTATTTGATGGTTAACTTGATCAATAGACAGAGGGTTTTTTAGGTCTTGCTTTGAGGAGTGTAAAGCAGGTTTTCCAACAACCCTGTTTTTTTTTCCTGTTTAGGAAGCAGACTGAGAATTTCTGTGAGCTACAAACACTGAATCTATCTAGACTGAAGTGAGAGGTGGGGAAAGTTTGAATTTTTCTGTGTGCTTGAGCAGCCCAGAGTTCACAGGCAGCGTTTGTCTCAGTAGGGGATTTTTTTAAATGAAAAATTCAGGTACTGGGGCTGGTTCACTGTGGCACACCACGACTCTTGTGAGCCTGTTTCCCCAGATGAACTCTTTTGAGCTTGTCCTTGCAGCAGATAACACAGCAGAGGATACAGGGAGCTTGCAGCCACCACAAGCTCTCTGAGGTGTCTCTTTAAGCTTGCCAAAATACCCAGCACTGCCAGCATGCAGTGGGGTGGTGTCACTGAAACACCATCTGTAGGAACCAGGACATCCCTCTGGCTGTCCTGGGAAATTTATAAGTTATAAGCATTTAGGTAGAATGATAATTAACATAACACAGGGTGAAAAAGTAGAATTTTGGGTATTGTAGAATGTGGGTTCAGGGGACAAAAATGGAGGAAATTGGGTGTGACCCTGTCCTTCTTCTTGGTGCTTTGGACTCCATCTTCTGCTGGGATGGTGGCATTCTGATTGGTCTGAGTAAAGGTACACTGTTTGGATAAGTATTGGGAGTTACTGTAAATAAAACATATGTAATTTTTAGTATGAGAGATAGCACCATCCCAAAGGGTGGGGAGTGTGCCTGATCCTGACCTGCAGGGAAGATCTCAGCAGGCCAGAGCCACGACATGTGAGATAACAAAGAACAAACAAATCCTTGAACACGAGAACAGACAACCTCGACCTCTTCTTCAGACGCTGGGCTGGGAGAAGCAAAACCCTTCACAGAGACAGAGACACAGTCAAGATGGGTGAAAGCCAAGCTCAGAAGCACAAAAACAAAACAAAACCCCCTTTTTTAATATATATTTTATATATTTTTAAAACCTGGCAGCCATGGAGGAAGGGGTGAAGTCTGTCTGTCTCCCAGGCAGTTTTGGGTTCAGTGTTGGTGTGTGAAAGCCAGGGCTTGTGCCCCGAGCAGGGACAGTCCCACAGCCCCACGGGGACCCTGCAGGCAGATTTCTCCTGCTCCAGGAGGGTCCCCCGGGGGGCTGGCCCTGGGCAGGCACAGGGCACTGGCCATGGGGTCCCCCTGGCTCTGCTCAGCTCAGCAGCATCTGTCAGGGGCTGAGCCAAGTTCCAGCAAAGAAACCTGTCAGAAGCGTTTTGCCTCTACCCACACAACTGTCAGGGTGATCTTAATCCTTCCAGAAACTTCTGTGGGAAGCGTGTTTTCCTCGTAGCGTCTCTCAGAGTGAAGGAAGGTTTATAGTGTTTCAGCTGTAGACTCTCAGTTAAGCCATGCTAGTTTGTTTTGGTTTTTTTTTTTTTTTTTCCTGCTTCTGGCTCTTAGATTGATACTGTTTCCCTTGAAAATAACAAGAAACCTTTATTGAAAACAACATTAAGCCTTTGTGTCACGTTGATGCAACAACCTGTGTCATTGCATGTTTGTAAAGGCATTGCCTTATCCATCTCTATCGTCTGTCACAGCCTCTCCCTCTGAAGAATTTTCATCTGAAGCAGAGACCTTGAGGAAGAAGAGGAGCAATGATGGAAAATCAAGCCGAAGCAATCTTCTGGTGGAGCACGTTCCCTTTGTTTTAATTTCTTTTGTAATAGTACAAGTGATGACTGGGAGGTGTAATGTTCAGATGCAAAGGGGAAACAAACAGTATCCCCACGAGCTGAGTGGGTCTTCTCACTGCTCATCCAACAACTCACAGCTTACTCCTGAAGCAGTTTTACCCCATTTTCCATTGAATAATGGGATGCACTGCTCAGGCAGTGAGCCTGGTAGAAAATGAGGATAAATGTGTGGCCACAGATGGACAATGGCTTTCCCCACCATGCTAAAACACAAAGTGAGATACTTAAATTTTATGGCCTTACATATGTAGTCGTTGTCCTGACTGTGCATTTTCATATAAATAATAATTTATTCACACCAATTTTATTTTCAGCAGTCCTAAAATTCAATGTGTTTTACGCTTAGCATTATCACAGGAGGAAACTATTCCCTCGAGGGCAGAAACTTAGTGCATTTTCACATAAGCACCACAGTAGCATTTCCTTCCTTGTGGAGATTGTGGCATTCAGCAATTCCAACCCTCCTGGGAACCATAGTGTGGCACCTTTATAGCAAATAATTGGAGTGGTTATGCTCCTACGTGCTGCTACTGGCAATGCCACGCCGAGCATTTGAGGCAAAGCAGGCGTGATTTTGAACCCTGGTTTAAGAGTGAGAGTGTTCCTTTTCTAATTTATAAGGCTGTGACTTGATCAGGATGCCTGTATTGAGGTGAAGGTTAGTTTGAAGAAGCAGAGCTGCCCTGCCTGTGTGCAAAGGGAGAAGGGGTGTGCTGTGTGCAGCTCCTGTTTCAGGGCACTGCCCCAGCCCAGGCTGGGAGCAGGGCAATGGCTGGGAGGGAAAGGACTCTGAACACAAATGTGAATTTCTGAGGCTCTTCCCAAGGGGAATGTCCCCACTGAGGAGTGGAGCAGGTAGGAATAACACTGATTTTTCCCTGAAAGGCTTGCTGGAGGCTGGAGAAGATGCACCTCCAGTGGGATGCCAGGACTATTTTGACTCTTCTCCACATGAGCCATGGAGTGTTCTTTAGGAAGCACACAGCAATCAGGAATAAATATTCATTTCTACACTGGCTGTGTCTCCACATCTTTGGAAACATTGATTCTGACATAAATTCAGTTTGGCACTGAAAGCTTGGCTCACCCTTGGAGATGATGAGGTTTAGAGGAATCCAGATTTTGTGATTCTAGGCATTGCAGAAATTCTTGTCTGGAATTGTGACTCCTGTTATTGAAGCTGAGATGCAGTTAGAGGTGCTCATAGTCCTCAGTCACCTTCCTATTCTGAAAATTACTCAGTTGGAAGCTTAGTTCCCAGTGTGTACCCCCCTCCAGATTTAGCCTTCACATCCTGGTGAGATGAACACAAACTTTTTGTAGCAGTGACTCTATTCTTAAGACTCTTAATGCCCCACAATGCTTTAAAATGTCAAGCTGAAATACTGCTTAGTAATTGTGTTTTCAGTCAGGATTGAATAACCTGTTACTTTAGGTATTGCAGAAACTCAATTTTAATTTTTTCCCCCATGTATTGAGAATACAAAATTCAACTTTGTTACAGAACATTAATACATAACTTTCGCTGCAGTTTGAAATGCAAACTGTATTTAATATATATGCAAATGACCTTGTTCATAGAAGTAAAATTTCACATAAATTGATAATTAGCAATTCAGCTTCTGCTGTGTAATGTGCATTATGACATTAAAGTGCTAAACAGATCTGATTTAAAAAAATTTCAATGTGAACTATGACTTTTGGCAGCACATTATGAAGCAGCGAAATGAAGAAATAGTAAGTCTTGAATGTATCAGCTTAGTCAGTGTTAAAAAATTTTTTTATGATCATTAGAGTGGATCCTAAAAGCTAAGTTTTGTATGTGATCACTCCTGAAGTTGGTCTTTAATCTTTGGGGATATCTGGAAGGGTTTTACATGTGCTTACCTGTAATTTGCACGCTAAGTTCTAATGAAAGAAGAATGCCATTTTTATTTGTGTCAGGATGCCCTGAGGTATCTGCATTCATTGGGCTGCAGGTGGGGACAACAATGGGTATTAAAAAGCTGCCAAGGTCAAATCTGCTCAGGAGCTGTTGGTTCCTCCACCCCCTCTTAGCCTGGAGGGTCCCAGACCGTTTGCACTGCTCAGGTGGGAGCTGTGCATTACCTGTGGCCCTCACTGAGGGCTTGCAGAGGGTTTGAAGGTCCAAGCCCACCTCTGTGGTGGGGTGCAGCCCTGCCCAGCAATCCCTGCTGGCTCAGCCAGGGCTCCCTCCACTGCTGTGTGGACTTTTTCCCAAATAAAGCAACTGGTTTTCTAAGTGTTGCTCCCTCAGGTATCAAAGGGGGAAATAAAGCAGGAATGTTGCTGTGGAGCTGCCTCCCCCAGTGCCAGGTCTTTGTCCCACTGTGCTCAAACCCAGCAGGTGAGGTGTGAGCTGCTCCTCAGCTGGGATGTTAATCATGAGAAATGCAAAGCTGCTTTGCTGAGGGCTGTGTTCCACATCATTCTCTCTGGAGCTGTTTTTTTTTGGTCGTCTTGACACTCTGTGGAGAAGCTTTCTGCACATCTGCCTCCTTCTGGAGAGAGAGCTCCAATCTTCCAGGAAAAATGAGACCACTCCATCGAGCTGAATTTGAGGGGCTTGGTGGAAACCTTACTTAATCATAGTTTTGGGCATCATTTCAAACAAAATATAAATCAGGCCAGATCTGTTTGAGCTAAAGCTCAAATCTGCCAAGAAGATTTGTAGACTTGAGGAAATGCAGTCCAATTTTTACATCTTGCACTGAAACCCAAACTCGCTACGATTTGATCACCTTTACAGAAACTGTACAGCTCCAACGAGACACCTTTTTTCAAACACTTCATTTAAACTTTATGCCATGAGAAGATGTGAACTCCCACTTTCTCCAGCTCTGCAAGGAAAAAAAAAAAAATGACTGGGGCTGTTGTGTTTGGAAGTGTGTGTGCAGTTACAGGAGGGGTTTGCAGAGGAACAGGATTTGTTTCACTGCGTGGCTGGGGGAAGAAAATACTTGTGGAGTGTTCCAGTCCTAATTTAACATGTGCTGCAGTGGATAACTGCAGCTCTGCCAAGAGGGGAAGTAGAACAAGCTGTGATGTAGAGCAAGATAGCATTTCCAGAAATGAAGAGCTGTTTCTTCTGGAGGTTGCTGGTGGGCTGTGGCTCTCCACTGGAGGAAGAAGGAAAATGAAATTCGTGTTTTGTGTGAAGTGCTGAGGTGGTGAGCAGTGCTGCTACAGAGAATGGAGCTGCAGAATAAATCCAGAGTTGAATGTGAGTGTTCTTGTGGACTTCACAAACTCTGGGGTTTCACCTGGCCTCTCTGAGGAGCCTGTGAAGAATCCTGGTGCTCCTCTGGAGGGCTGGAAGATGTGTTGTGGCAGAGATGTGTGTCCTGTGTCTGGGGCTTTAAGGTCCTAGACTGACAGCTCGGACACAGCTATGCTGGCTTTCACTTGGTGGATTTAATAAAGTTTGTTTAATGCAGGCACTTAATTCCCTGCTTTTCTGCCTTACTCTAATTTGCTAAGGAGTTTGCTTAACCATTTTACAGGAAAAGATCAAATATGGACAGAC